>CM044986.1:10693383-11293383 GCA_024586325.1 Stellera chamaejasme
ATGCTCCAAAGAACCGCCACCGCTCCACACGCATTCCGAAATGGTTCAAATAAGGAGTTGATCAGGCTCCGTACCGAACCACTCCAGAATGAGGTGTAAACCAGTAGCTTGCCCTTCGAAGTCATTACTTGTAAAGTTTACCCATGAACTAGCATGACTTGCCTTCCACAACCCATACTTTAACTAACCATGCTTTACCTCTTGGGTCACTTCGACCCGACCTGCTCTGATACCAACTTGTCACAGCCACCCCGCCCGGTTGCGGAGGCGGAGCCGGCGCGGCGTCGGAAAGCAGGAATTACGGCGGAAACGCGCGGCGGAGCATCGAGCTCAAATACGGAATAGCCAAGTGGCAACTAGTAAACNAGATACTCATACAAGGCAAGCATACTAGTAACTCCAACTTCTACCAAACATGCAGTTCATGGTATCAAACTTCAAACATCGCAACAACCACAGAAACACTGAATTCATATCATAACAAATCCAACATAAGCAAGTCGGGGCTCCGCCCTCGACTCAGAAGACAACAGAACAGAATATATCTCAAACATATATACACATATCCAAAACATGATCTGACCTATATGCATGCAGTTACAGCTACAGAGCCAGTATTCAAAATCCTATATATATATATATATATATATATATATATACCTAAGTGCGGAATCAGAAGCCTCTCGCTCAAGAATTCCCGCACGTGGTACTGCTGCTGCTACAGAACCCAAAATGTCAGGAAGCACCGCGGATCTCTATTCCGCTGGTTGCTTGTCAGACTGCCTGAAAGATGGTAAACAAATAAAAGGGTGAGTCCTCGAAAGGACCCAGTAAGGGCTTAAGGTAAAAGTGCAGTTTGCCCATAGGGCGACAATCTGAACCTGCAAAACAGAATATCACAGCATATGCATGTACATATAAACATAAAGCATAACGTAAATCAGAATCCAACACATGCGGTCCAACCGCCAGAACGACCATGTAACGGCCCTCAGCAGAGGTCGAGAATATCTGGTCGAGCAGAGCAGATAGCACGGTGCGGCTGGGGTCGCGAGCCCCAAACTGTCGTAGGGTCACAGAACAGAAGTATCGGCACTCCTGGTGGATACGCAGAATGTCGGCACCCCTGCGGGGTGCGGATACGCAGAATGTCGGCACCCCTTCAGTGCGGACACAGAACAGAACATACAATAATAACAATAATACATAAATATAAACAGAAGTATCATTACCTGTTAAACATATACAGAGCAGAATAGGAACCCGGGCCTCTAAGGTCATCCGGGCCTTGAAACGGAACAAACATACATTTTACCAAATTAAGCCCTTACCTCAGAAATGCTGCCCCGCAGCCCAACACTCGGAAAATCCCGACTCCCGATCCGAAATGCACAACTTGGCTCCTACGGGTCCGCGCTACTCCACCAACGCAGAATCAAGCTGTACAACCATAGTTGGATCAGAACACATCCAAACAACCCCAGAAAACAATTTCCGCACAAACCCGCACTTTCCCGGAAAATTCCACAGAAAGCTCGGTTTTACGAACCGAGCTAGAACCTTGTTATTCCAACTCCCACAAACGTATTCCAACCCTTAAACCCGCATTCCAGACACTTTTCCCGATAAACTCGTATAAAACTAACTTTCTCATTTCTAACCCGAAAATGGTATTTCAAACGTCATAACACACCTACTTTCACCCACATTACCAATTTAGCATCCAATTCAATCAACACACACCACCAAGATTGAAAAAGAATCACTTCAACAATTTGGTCCTTAACCAATTTTCCACCACACTTCCAAATCAAACCATACAAGCTTCTAATTAATCACACTAATCACCAATTCCACTTCCTAACCAATAATACTAACCAATTACACCAAAATCACAAAACCTCTTCCTTAATAATTTCGGCCAAGTTAGGGATTTCTCACCCAACTTCCATTTCGATCCAAACAAAGTTCCATTAGCTCTCTTTAATTACCAATTACACTTCTTAACCAAGATTACTAACCAATTGCATCAAAATCAACAAACCCCTCTCTTGAACATTTCGGCCAAATTGGGGGTTTCTACCCAACATGTTTTCCTTCAAATTGAAACCATAGATTGTCTTAGAATCATGCAAGGAACAACATATCTTAAGCATGAATCAAGAACACAACCATACACAATTTTAGAATTTTCCATCAACATTTCGGCATTTAGGGTTTGTTCAAACCAATGAGTTTTTCCAAAATCTAACCATAGATTCTTACTCCTCTCAAGCCCAAGAACAACATACTAAAATTTGGGAGGGAGAGGGTCACTCAAACACATAGCCAAGAACAAACCAATCCTTCAAAAATCCTCTCTTTTCCAACATTTTCTTGTTTCCAAACTTGAAAGAGAAGAAGAAAGGAAGCTTACCAATCTTTTGGAGCCTAAACCCATGAAGTTTCAGCCAAGAATTGAAGAAGGAGGAGCTTGATGAACAGCACCCATGGCTGCTCATAGCTTCGGCAGAGAGAGAAGAGAAGGAAGAAAGAAGAAGAAGAAATGAAATATCTTTTTCATGTAATAATAATAATAACCCTTATATAATTTCCCTTCTTTTTCATCTTAAATCATAAGTGGACAAGTGTCCCTTATCACACACACACACACACATGCTGCCGAAAATCAGATTGCTGCCCATACCCCTTTTTTATTTATTTTGCAACCATAATTCAATTAACTCCCCATTTTTCCGAAAGTTCCAATTCTTTTTGCCCAAAAATAATTACCGGATTCCAAAATTAATGAAACTCGGACACAATCTTCAGAATAATATAACATTCACAGAACATTTTTCAAAAGTTCATTTGCCTTTCCGGAGTGTCCTACCGAGCTCGCTGAACCCGAACCAAAACCCGACGTGCGAGCGTGTCAACCTTAACCGAAATTCCGTCACTCCAAAATTCTATAAAAATTCCCATAAATTCCATCTTAAATTATAACACAACTTACCCCAAAGCCGTCAGAAAATTTCCATCCCGAGCCCCGGGATTCCCGTCCCGAGCCCCGGGAGTCGCCCGGAACCGATCGTCCCGTCCCAAATATTAAACTCCACACCCATCTCGTGGACGTCTCCACGACTCCAAAACTACATACGGCTTCTCAAACTGAGATCTCGAGAGCGCTACCGAGCCCGCTGTACGTCCCGAGGCGACCCGACAACCCCGGCGCCGGAAAAATATTTTCGGCGGAAACGTCGGGGACCCACACGACCTCAAATACGGAAGGGTTCGCCAAAATGATACTCGGATAGGGCTCGGGAGCCGTCTCAACGCCGAAAACGTGACCCGCAGCCAAAACCGGAGCCGGGTCACCCGGTCGCAACCCGCTCGGGGTGACCGTAACATTCTCCCCTTAGAACTCTTGGTCCTCCAAGAGTAGCTCGAACCAACCAGACAGTGTCGCTACCAACCGAAAATATAACCATTCCTCTAACCTGAACAATCGGACCACCGTATCGGTGCGGCGGGAGTGGTAGTTTAGACTACCATACTGAGCCTCACGGCGTCCCACCCTCCGGGTGCATCTTATTGCACCCGAGTCGATTGCCGGTATTTCTACCAGACAACCCCTGCACAGATCGAACCTAAATCTAACCGATCCTCAACAGGCTATCTGGAAGACATCACATAAAACGAAGCTTGATTGGGGGTAAGGCCAACCTAACAACTTACTCGAAACTCATGATAACCGATATAACTCGGGGTAACTCGCCCGCCTATCAAATCTTCTTGTTCCTCGAACGGTGCTACCTCCAGTCAAATTCTATTACCAAACTCAGATTTAAGAGCCCTACGGCGGCGGTTCGTATAAGCAGTGGTGCAGTCATTCGCGGTTTTAATCCGCGCCTATAACAATCTGATCTTCGCCGTAGTCTCCTCAAAAAGCTCGGGTTCCAGCTTAACCCCATCAGACGCATCTGTCCAACAGTATGGTGTCATACACCTCCTCCCGTACAACGTCTCAAATGGTATCATGCCAGTCGTAGTCTGAAAGCTGTTGTTGTACGAGAACCCTATCAACGCAACTGCTAGCCCCAAACTCCTCCAAAATCCAAAGCACAGATTCGCAACATATCCTCCAATATCAGAATCACCCGCTCCGACTGTCCGTCCGTCTGTGGGTGATAAGTCAGTATTCGGATGGAGTCGCGTGCCCAATGCTTCATGAAAAGCAATCGAACCGTGCGGTGAAACGCGGATCACGGTCGATTCAATGGAGTCTGGTACTCCATGTAAACATACAATCTCCACGATGTAAAGCCGGGCAAGCTTCTCCAAAGGGTCCGTGACCGAATAAGCGAAAGTGTGCGCACTTTATCACCGATCCACAATAACCCAGATAACATCATGGCGAGACCGTGTCGGGCGGTGCGGTCGAGAAAGTTCATAGTAACATTACCCCACTTC
Source organism: Stellera chamaejasme (assembly GCA_024586325.1). Taxonomy (NCBI): domain Eukaryota; kingdom Viridiplantae; phylum Streptophyta; class Magnoliopsida; order Malvales; family Thymelaeaceae; genus Stellera; species Stellera chamaejasme. The sequence goes on from CM044986.1 coordinate 10,697,836, forward strand.
CCAGTGGAATGGGCAAAGTCTGCAGTGTCCCTGCCGGTTCAGATGCTCAAACCGCTCGAGTGTGCCTCCTCGAAAATCTCATTCCGAACTCCCGATCCTCGGGTACATAAAGGCGATCTCGAAGTATAGCGATCCTTGCCTATCTTGAAACGTCGGTAATACGTAACTCTTATCCACCCCAGATAATTCTTTCAACCCCGGATTTCTACCCTGCGCCTCGCGCACCCTGTCAAGCCACTCGGAATGTATGGTAAGTGTAATAACCTGAGCACGCTCCCAGAGCTGCCCCCTGTGCCAAGGGCATATCAAATCACTCTACTCAGATCAGTCCCCAACATTTCCTCCCTTAAACAACCCGGTATACTTCATGCTCAGTGCATCGGCAACCGTGTTGCCCGTGCCAGAGATGTACTCAATGCTACAATCATAGTCCTTAATGTATTCGAGACATCTACGCTGCCTCATGCTAAGCTCCTTCTGTGCAAACAGATATTTCAGACTCTTATGGTCGGCAAGAATCTGAAATTTATTACCAAACAGATATTGATTACAATGTTTAAGCGCATAATTTACTATAGCCAACTCCGGATCATGTGTCGGTCAGTTCAGCTCATGCGGTCGCAGCTGCCTCGACCCATAAGCTACCACAAAACGCTCTTGCACCAACACACACCCCAAACCAGACGTGGAAGCATCCGTATAATTCACATACGGTAAGATCGGATCTGAAAGAGTCAGAATCGGAGCGTTAGTCAACTGCCGTTTCAACTCCTGAAAATTCTGCCCACACCTATCAGACCAGATAAATCGTTGACCCTTCCTGGTCAACTGCGTAAGCGGAGATGCCAGAATAGAAAGTCCCCGTACAAACCTCCGATAGAAATCCTGCTAACCCCAGGGAGCTCTTGATCTCCCGTACCGTGGTAGGTTGTTTCCAATCCCAAATTGCCTTCACCTTCTCTGGATTCACAGACAGACCATGCTCAGATATAATGTGTCCCAGAAAGGTGACTTCCCGAATCCAGAACTCACACTTTGAGAATTTAGCATAAAGCTGATGTTCCCAAAGTGTCTCAGAACTACCCTCAGATGATCCCGATGCGAATCCTCATCCCGAGAATATATCAGAATATTATCAATAAAACCTACCAGAAATGAGTCCAAGTACGGTCGGAACACCCGATGCATCAGATCCACGAATGCCGCTGGGGCATTGGTCAGCCCAAATGGCATGACCGTAAACTCAAAGTGTCCATATCGGGTGCGGAAAGCAGTCTTAGGTATATCCTCCTCCTTCACCCTAAGCTGAAAGTATCCAGATCGTAGATCAATCTTCGAGAAAACTCTCAAATCCTGAAGTTGATCAAAAAGATCGTTAATCCTCGGTAACGGATACTTATTCTTCTCAATAAGAGCATTCAACCGTCTGTAATCAATACAAGGTCGGGGCGTCCCATCTTTCTTCTTAGCAAACAGAACCGGAGCACCCCACGCTGAAGTGCTCGGTCGGACGAAACTCTTTTGCTATGATTCCTCCGATTACTTCTTCTACTCCTGCATCTCGAAATAGGCATCCGATAAGGAGGAATAGATATCGGAGCGATGACCACCGCAGTGGATCTCAAACACAATTTCCCGCGACCCGAAACCCGGAAACCTTTCTTTTTCAACCTTCAGGACCTCAGAATCTGTCAATTCAAGCTGAATTAACAACTTTACCAACCACACTACCAAACTACACTCCCGACCCAAAATCGAAAATCCAGCAGAATTTCGGTAAAATTCGATTTTCGCAGAGACATCAGAATTCAGAACCGATTGAACATGCAAGAATCCACTTCAATAATCACAAATCAATCCACAGAACACATCAAATTCAACGAAACTCCCAACATATTCGGTCAAAAATTCGGCCAAAAGGTGAGTTCTCACCCTTGTTGTTTTTCCAACGATCCAACGTTATTTCCCTAATCATTACCTAACCAACATCAACATATATGAACCACACAAAGTTCAAACGTTTCAATTCCATCAAAACTCAGATCTAAGCCAAGAACATCAACTTTCCAATATTGACAAATACTCAACAGAATCGAACAATACCTCAGACAGACGTAGTACTCGAGTTGCTGATCAACTTCCCAGTTGAACTCTCGGACCAAGAAGCAATCTAGAGCAAGCTTTGGAAGCTTGTAAAACACAACAATGGTGGCTTTAGAGAGAGGAAGAATTCGGCAGTGAAGAAGGACGAAGAATACGTTTGCATTTTTGCAAGGCTTGCCAACACTTAAGTCTTGTAATAATAAGTCATGTGCTTTGCACATGACATCCTTTTTGACATCATAGTGAATCATAATCACTAGAAATAACAAGAGACCAAGTCCAATACTTTCCACTAATCACATTTCGCCAAGTGTCACAGCTTGGCTCGCCCCGAGCCCGAAAACTGCCCGAAACCGTAATTTCCGACCCAGAACATTTTTCTTCACAGAAAAATGTAAATTATATCGCCGACTCAGATCTTCCTCAAAACGCAAATCGAGTCCCGGGTCACTCCCGGAGCCGTTTCTCCGCCAGAATCCCGAAAATCGTCCGACGGCAACCCCGGCCCGAAAAATATTTTCCGCGGAAATGTCCGGTACCTTTGCCAGGACACTAGAAATCGATATCGGGTCAATCCGAACTCCGGTTCGAATCTGGAAGCAATCGGCCGGAGTAGCCGTTGGCCCGGCCAACCGCTCGAATAGCCTCCCTCCAGGAGTTTGTCAATTCCTGCAAACCAAGTCTCTACTACCTCCGGCCCTCCTCGGCCGCCGAACCTCGGGGGATTCAAACTCAAACCTCTCCAAAAGTCCAACCTCGTCAGACTGGTGTCTCAGATCTCCCCGTCGTTGATAGGACCGACGAGAAGTCTAGGTGTCGTAGTGACCACGCTCCTCGGAGTCACTCACTTACCAATTCCAAAGCTGTAGCGAGCAGTGGCTAAAGTCTCGCTATCACCACCTGATCAAAATGCCCTTACCGTGGCATAAACAGATTTTCCCCTGCCTACTGCCGCCCCTGAACCAGCTAGGCTGGCGGTAATACCAAATCAGAGAGGGGTCCCTACGACAGCTAAGCCTCGGGGGCGGTGAGTGTGGTTGTTCAGACCCTGGGTTACGCTGAACCCGTATCCTATTCCACGGAGGTGTGGGATCCCGATCCCGCCTCCGGTACCAAATCACGCTATCAACGCGTGTTAACCATATCTCAAAAATTTCAGACCAAACAGAGTCCAGACAAAAATCGGTCACTCCTATTCTCTACAGAAGCTAGCAGCAGTTTTCTAAGGCTCTGTAGTGTAATGCAATGCATGATGCAAGGATTCTTTTCAGAATCCCGAAACTAAATAATAAACCTTAACATAGAATCAGATCATGCTTATAATCACGGAATCACTTCATATAACACCCACACCTTCCATAATGCTCCAAAGAACCGCCACCGCTCCACACGCATTCCGAAATGGTTCAAATAAGGAGTTGATCAGGCTCCGTACCGAACCACTCGAATGAGGTGTAAAGCGATAACTTGCCCTTGAAGTCATTACTTGTAAAGTCTACCCATGAACTAGCATGACTTGCCTTCCACAACCCATACTTTAACTAACCATGCTTTACCTCTTGGGTCACTTCGACCCGACCTGCTCTGATACCAACTTGTCACGGCCACCCCGCCCGGTTGCGGAGGCGGAGCCGGCCGCGACGTCGGAAACAGGAATTACGGCGGAAAACGCGGCAGCGGAGCATCGAGCTCAAATAACAAATAGCCAAGTGGCAACTAGCAACCCAGATACTCATTCAAGGCAAGCATACTAGTAACTCCAACTTCTACCAAACATGCAGTTCATGGTATCAAACATCAAACATCGCAACAACCACAGAAACACTGAATTCATATCATAACAAATCCAATATAGGCAAGTCGGGGCTCCGCCCTCGACTCAGAAGGCATCAAAGGCAGAACATATATCCGATCATATGGCATATACAAATTCATGATCTGATCTACATGCATGCAGCTACAGCTACAGAGCCAATAAACAAAATCCTATATATATAAATATACCTAAGTGCGGAATCAGAAGCCTCTCGCTCAAGAATTCCCGCACGTGGTACTGCTGCTGCTACAGAACCCAAAATGTCAGGAAGCACCGCGGATCTTTATTCCGCTGGTTGCTTGTCAGACTGCCTGAAAGATGGTAAACAAATAAAAGGGTGAGTCCTCGAAAGGACCCAGTAAGGGCTTAAGGTAAAAGTGCAGTTTGCCCACAGGGCAACAATCTGAACCTGCAAAACAGAATATCACAGCATATGCATGTACATATGAACATAAAGCATAACGTAAATCAGAATCCAACATATGCGGTCCAACCGCCAGAACGACCCGTAACGACAGCCCTCAACAGAGGTCAGAATATACAGATCAGAACAGAACAGATAGCACGGTACCGGCTGGGGTCACGAGCCCCAAACTGTCGTAGGGTCACAGAACAGAAGTATCGGCACTCCCGGTGCGGATACGCAGAATGTCGGCACCCCTTCAGTGCGGACACAGAACAGAAGTATCGGCACTCCTGGTGCGGATACGCAGAATTTCGGCACCCCTTCAGTGCGGACACAGAACAGAACATACAATAATAACAATAATACATAAATATAAGCGAAGTATCATTACACTGTTAAACATATACGAGCGAGAATAGGAACCCGGGCCTCTAAGGTCATCCGGGCCTTGAAAGCGGAACAAACATACATTTTACCAAATTAAGCCCTTACCTCGAAACGCGCCCGCAGCCCAACACTCGGAAGATCCCAACTCCCGACCCGAAATGCACAACTTGGCTCCTACGGGTCCGCGCTACTCCACCAACGCAGAATCAAGCTGTACAACCATAGTTGGATCAGAACACATCCAAACAAACCCCAGAAAACAATTTCCGCACTTTCCCGGAAAATTCCACAGAAAGCTCGGTTTTACGTACCGAGCTAGAACCTTGTTATTCCAACTCCCACAAACGTGTTCCAACCCTTAAACCCGCATTCCAGACACTTTTCCCGATAAACTCGTATAAAACTAACTTTCTCATTTCTAACCCGAAAATGGTATTTCAAACGTCATAACACACCTACTTTCACCCACATTACCAATTTAGCATCCAATTCAATCAACACACACCATCAAGATTGAAAAAGAATCACTTCAACAATTTGGTCCTTAACCAATTTTCCATCACACTTCCAAATCAAACCATCCAAGCTTCTAATTAATCACACTAATCACCAATTCCACTTCCTAACCAATAATACTAACCAATTACACCAAAATCACAAACCTCTTCCTTAATAATTTTCGGCCAAGTTAGGGATTTCTCACCCAACTTCCATTTCGATCCAAACAAAGTTCCATTAGCTCTCTTTAATTACCAATTACACTTCTTAACCAAGATTACTAACCAATTGCATCAAAATCAACAAACCCCTCTCTTGAACATTTCGGCCAACTTGGGGGTTTTCTACCCAACATGTTTTCCTTCAAATTGAAACCATAGATTGTCTTAGAATCATGCAAGGAACAACATATCTTAAGCATGAATCAAGAACACAACCATACACAATTTTAGAATTTTCCATCAACATTTCGGCATTTAGGGTTTGTTCAAACCAATGAGTTTTTCCAAAATCTAACCATAGATTCTTACTCCTCTCAAGCCCAAGAACAACATACTAAAATTTGGGAGGGAGAGGGTCACTCAAACACATAGCCAAGAACAAACCAATCCTTCAAAAATCCTCTCTTTTCCAACATTTTCTTGTTTCCAAACTTGAAAGAGAAGAAGAAAGGAAGCTTACCAATCTTTTGGAGCCTAAACCCATGAAGTTTCAGCCAAGAATTGAAGAAGGAGGAGCTTGATGAACAGCACCCATGGCTGCTCATAGCTTCGGCAGAGAGAGAAGAGAAGGAAGAAAGAAGAAGAAGAAATGAAATATCTTTTTCATGTAATAATAATAATAACCCTTATATAATTTCCTTCTTTTCCATCTTAAATCATAAGTGGACAAGTGTCCCTTATCACACACACACACACACATGCTGCCGAAAATCAGATTGCTGCCCATACCCCTTTTTTATTTATTTTGCAACCATAATTCAATTAACTCCCCATTTTTCCGAAAGTTCCAATTCTTTTTGCCCAAAAATAAATACCGGATTCCAAAATTAATGAAACTCGGACACAATCTTCAGAATAATATAACATTCACAGAACATTTTTCAAAAGTTCATTACCTTTCCGGAGTGTCCTACCGAGCTCGCTGAACCTGAACCAAAACCCGACGTGCGAGCGTGTCAACCTTAACCGAAATTCCGTCACTCCAAAATTCTATAAAAATTCCCATAAATTCCATCTTAAATTATAATACAACTTATCCCAAAGCCGTCAGAAAATTTCCATCCCGAGCCCCGGGATTCCCGTCCCGAGCCCCGGGAGTCGCCCGGAACCGAGCGTCCCGCCCCAAATATTAAACTCCACAACCATCACCGGGACGTCTCCACGACTCCAAAACTACAAACGGCTTCTCAAACTGAGATCTCGAGAGCGCTACCGAGCCCGCTGTACGTCCCGAGGCGACCCCGACAACCCCCCGGCGCCAGAAAAATATTTTCGGCGGAAACGTCCGGGGGACCCACACGACCTCAAATACGGATGGTTTCGCCAAAATGATACTCGGATAGGGCTCGGGAGCCGTCTGAACGCCGAAAACGTGACCCGCAGCCAAAACCGGAGCCGGGTCACCTTGGCCGCAACCCGCTCGGGGTGACCGTAACACCTCGCCTTCACTGGGAAGCTTTGCGGCGATGGCTTGGCCAAAAGGCCTCGCCTTCGCCTAAAGGCTTCGCCTTCACTGGGAGGCTTCGTATAAGAGAAGCCCAGCCTTAGCGTCTGAACTAGAAGTCCTCGTGCTGAAGGCTTCGCCCTCGTCTGGAGGCTTCGCAGAGTTGGCTTCGCCCAGAAGCTTCGCCTTCGCCAGGAAGCTTCGCCTGGAGGTCTTGCCTTCACCTTGAAGACTTCACGTTGGAGATTCTTGCTTGAGGGCTTCGCCTTGAGGCATCGTCGGAATGCCTTTGCATGAGAAGCCTAGCCCTTGCCTTGAGGCTTCGCAGGGACGGGTTCGCCCGAGGGCTTCGCCATTGCCTGGACGCCTTCGCATGATGAAGTCCAGCCTTTGCCTTGAGGCTTCGCAGGAACGGCTTCGCCTGGGGCTTCGCCATTGCCTGGATGCCTTCGCACGAAGAAGCTTATCCTTCGCCTTGAGACCTCGCTTGGAGTCCTCGCGTGGAGGCGTTGCCTTCTCCTGGACAGGTGATCGCCTGAACCATGGATTAGGCCACCTGGGCCTCTGAACCTCCTCGCCAAGGGGGTGCTCCGAGCTTCATTCACCTTCCTCTTCAGTCTTGGATACTTTGTTGTTGCTTGGAGATCCCATGATCACATCAGTATACGAGGGTCCATCTGAGGGAACCTCGAAAGATGGGACACCTCAAATCCCTGAAGCGGTGGTGACGAAGGCACAACCAGTCAGTGCGGTTGCCCCCGAGGTCATCATCGAGAGCTCTGGCATTCGAACGTAATAATACACATTGTCGCCCGTTGTGAATGCCGTTTTGAGGGCATCTTTTGGGTCCATGTAGATTTGGTGGTAGCCACTTTTGGCGTCCATGAATGATAGATATTTGTACTTGCAAGTGGCATCGACGAGTTGGTCTATGATTGGTAGCGGATACGGGTCCTTGGGACAATGTCTATTGACGCCCGTAAAATCGACAGTGGAGCTCAAAGAGGCCACGTAATTTGTCCTTGTGGTTCTCTGGTCGATGTAGATGTGTGCATCCCCACGAGGCATTGCGAAAGTGATTGTGAGGGAGCGGATGTCGCATCGCATGTGAAAATCGACCTGGCTTGGCCGGCCAACAATGGCGTTGTAAGTTGAGGGGACCTCAAGAACTAAGAACTCCGTCATGATGGAGTGGTAGTCGAGTGTGCCGAATTGTGTGTCCCCGATCAACATGAGGGGTAAGCTGACGACCCCTATTGTTGGGACAATATCCCGGCCAATGCCAAATGTGGGGCCAGAGCTCCTTCTTACTGCGGACATGTGTACCCCGAGCTTGTCGAGCATGTCTTTGAAGATGACACTGGTGTTTGCGCCTGTGTCGATGTACACCCTGTTGGTGTCGTAACCCGCGATCCACGCTGTGATTAACAGTGGATCGAAGTGGGGAACAACGACTTTTGTTCCGTTGGGGCAGTAGATGACGTTCTCCTCGAGGTGGTCGATTTGCAGGATTTCTCTTGCGTAACGCTTTCTGGAGGAAGCGCCTTCTGACTTTGAGAGCACATGAATGATGCCCGTTGGCGGTGGCGGTGGCAGGTTTAGCCTTCGAGGGCTGGTGCGTTTTGTCGCGGTCGTCGTTATCATCGTCTCTCTTGCGGCCGTTTGGGATGTCCTTACAAGAGGAGCTAGAGTCGGACAGGAATTCCTTGAGCTTCTCCTGCTCGATCATCTTGGAAATGAGATTCTTTAGTTGAAAGCACGCCTCGGTGTCATGTCCGCGATCTTTGTGGTAGAGGCAGTACTTGTCAAAACCCTTGGTATTTTTGTGTTGGATGGGCTGAGGCCACTTGGGGACCATATTCTGCTTCTCCAGCAACAGCAGAATGTTTGTGCGGGTATCACGAAGAGCCGGGTGATGGTCGGAGGGCCTCGTATTGATGTTCGAGGGTTGATATCTCGATGAGCTAGACCCCTTGTCGAATTTCTTGTTGCGGTCATTGGGGGAGGGCCTGTTGTAAGGTTTGTTGATCTCCTCGGAGTTCATGAATCGAGTCGCTCGATCAATGAACTCACCCATTGTTGTGACGGGATTTTTGTTGATGTTGTATGCGAGCCTTGGCTCGCGTTGGAGGCCCTGAGTTACGGCTAGGAGTTGCATGTTCGGAGAGAGCCCCTGGACTTGAACGGCTTCCGCTTGAAACCGTTGAATGTAATCGCGGAGGGGTTCCTCCTTTTGCTGCTTCACCCTTAGCAGGTGCTGGACGGTCTTCGGGGGAGGTCGGGCTCCCATGAAGTGGCGAAGAAATGATGAGGTGAGGTCCTTGAAGCATTTAAAATGCTGGCCTCGTAGAGTTCCAAACCATGTCGATGCGGCCCTTTTGAGGGTGGAGTTGAAGGCCTTGCAGAGGATGGGGTTCATGGCGCAAGGCATCTCCATTTGGGAGATGTACCGACGCAGGTGATCGACGGGGTCTGTGGTGGCATCGTAGCTTTCGATGACTGGCATTCGAAAGCCGGCGGGTGCCTGGACGACAATGATATCTTCAGTGAAGGGCTGTGTTAGGAGGACCTCGATGTGATCGAGGACCTGGTTGGGCGTCTTGACCTGTTCCTTAACTATGTTGATTCGTCGGAGAAGGTCATCGACGTAGAGATTCCCAGTGGACTGGTTTTGATTGTTCGTCCCTCTCATTGGGAGGTTGAAGGCGTGCGGCTTGCATTTCTACCTTGATGGTTTGTACCATGAAGGCTTTCATGTCGTTCAACATACTTGTCTGGAGAAACGTCATCTGAGCGGGATCGATGATGATTTGTTGGGGGATCGTAGAGGGTTCAGGGAGATATGTTAAGTGAGCCGCTTGTGGTTGTGGGGGCAGCGGTGCCCCTGTTGCACCGCCAACGAGGAGCGCTGGGGGCGCGCCTGAGGAGCTGAAAGCAGCGTCCTCGACATGCACGTTGTTGTGGGTTCTCCTGGTTTTCAACATTTTTAGATGGCGAAGGGGAGAGAAAAAAAGTAACTAGAGAAAGTAATATGGCTGTTTTTTGTTTTTATTTTCCCACAGACGGCGCCAAATTGATAGCCAAAGGCGATCTCCGGCCGTACGGTTATGGTGGTGATCGAAATAAGATAGCTACCAGACCTGCGAAGGGTAAGACACAGGAGACTTTCAGGTGCAGGAAGAGAAAGGGAGTGGGGGTGTGTAGTAGTCACCTTATTTTTGGGTTGGCATCACCCACTTATAGGGCGATGCCAAGACTCTCCCACGTTGGGGCAGAGTGTTTGGTGAGATCTTCCCCCATGCTTGGGCTGCTGACCTCTGACTTCAGAGCGGCGGATTGGACATAACTGTCCAACAGTGTTGGTCTGACAGCACTTGGGTGTGCTAAGTACAGCTTTTGTGTATTGTGTGCTGGGCGCAGCTTTTGGGTATTGTGTGCTGGATGCAGCTTTTGAGTGTACTATGTTGGAGTACCAATTGGGCCTGGCCCATACGGCATTCTCTGCCACTATGGCTATATGGGGCACGCTTATGGGCCGCATACAAGGGGGTTCGTCGTATTTACGAGGGGGATCCTCGTGTTGATGACGTCAGCGTTGCGTTTGGTGGGACGACCATACGAGCTGGGTTGCCCCTATATATCAACATCAATATGTCTTCTAGAGTAGCTCAATAGTCGTTAGGAATAATCTGAGTTCCATAACATATCTAGACCACCTGAACCATCATTACTCTCTACAACAACATGTTCCTGTATCCACATTTATTCTTCACCCCCTGCATCCTTGTTCTTGATAGTTTAGTCTCACAAAAAAAGCCACTACCAATTCTTCTCTTCGTAGGAGAATCTTCAACATTCAAACTTTTCAGGTATCTCCCTGGCAGTTCAGAAATAGTGGATTCATTGGTCTCGATGGCTTTGCTCTGCAGGGTCCATCGTTGGTTGTACATCATGGAAAATTTGTTGAAGGATAGCCGCTAACCTCGATCGCTTCTCCACCATATCAATATCCATGTCGTCATTCCCTGTTGTTTTCGAGAACTATGCACCATTGCCTTATCCCCTCGCTCTCCACCAGTCACCCTAGCTTTCTGCTTCCATTTTCGTAATTCCTACCTCTTGACTGCTCTCTTTCACAATGGCTGTGTTAGCTCGCAACTCCTTAGAAAGGCCAGTCGAAACTAGCTTCATCACGAAGGCAGATGCCACAAATTCTGATTCATCTGTTTCTGACCCTAGTTTGTCCTTTTCGCTGCTGAAATTCATCTCCCGTGCTGCAAAATATCGCCCTTGCAACAGTCCTTGACTAGGCATCGCTTCCTCCGATGCCATCGATCCTGAATGTTGCTTTGGCCCCGGAGAGGCTACCATGAACAAACCATACGGAAATTTACCATCCTATTGTGCTGGTTTCTTGCAGTACATGTGAACATGTCCAAAACAACCACAGCAAAAGTGTGGTGACCTTTCGTACTTCACCTGAATTGGTATCAAAGTGTCCTCCATACATAACATAACACCCCGGACAAGTTGGTTGTCGTACATCGATTGTCAGATGTAGTCGGACATATCCCCCCCGATATCTTTCCCTCCTCATTGGTCAACAGACACCACTTGTCCCACTTGCCTCCCACTGAGTAACAACAGATTCACGAAGCGCACCAACCGGCAGATCATATAACCTAATCCAGAAAACTGAGGACGTTCACGGCTTGCCTTGGTTGCTCATCTCTAGCGATCTCTTTTACCATAAAAATATTGTTATCGAAGGTCCACGGTTGTCATTCCAATACATAGTCGATATCTTCTCGACAGAAAAAGGTGAACAAGAATTTGTTTTGAGTTAGTCTGTTTTGGTGCTTAACTGGTCTTTTTCAGTTCTTCTGTTGGTGTTTTTGTTGCTAGCTGTTGTGCTTGAACTTGCAGGGAGTTTTGATTGGTGCTTTTTTAGGGGAAGTGCTGGCAGGGTGCTTTTCCGCAGTTTAGTGGGTTGTTTCTTGTCGATGCCCCTATCTCAGGGGCTATATTGGTGTGTATGTTGTATGACCTTTCTTTTTTTTCTTAATGAATGACCCTTATTGCCGTTCAAAAAAAAAATCCACCGGTAAGGTTTTCATCATATTAATTATAGCAGAATTATTGAAGGGTCTGATTGTCCACAAGGAGCCCACAAGGTAGAACTTATCCCGATCATCGGTGGCCTGATCATCATTCCCTTTGTAAAAAATAATGACTTTTTTGGCTTCAGAGAGCCAAATCAGCCCCATGCTTCTGTTAACTCATCCATTGATGCCACAAATTCGTAAAAACCCAAGTAAACGTCACCGGAACAAAAACAACCGACTTAGAAGGACGGAAATTCACCGCAGAACGTGTCAGAATGAACTACCCTGCTTTGAGCAAGAAACCCTAGGAGACACCCTCTAGGCAAAACCCTAGACCCATCTCGAGTTTATTGAAAATGTGTCCCCTCCTCTATGTATTGAACAAGCAATAGCCGCACATTCAAAACTGGTATGAAATATTAGCCAAAATACAGATTTAGGTGCCAAATCCTCCCCTCCACGTTGACAAGCCATCAGAGCATCCACTTGGCGAACTCAATTTGGCCACCTGGAAGCCAAACAACTCTCTCATTAACACATCAGCATTTCGTCACGAAATATTCCCCAAGATGCTCGCCGTCTCTCGGTCAAATGGTAAGAACATAACAACTGGTACTATATAATTACGACACATAAAACAATGGTAGAATAGAACCCGCAAACTAAATGAGTGGTAAAATTGGCCCAACCCCCAAACTTAAGGGTAAAACGTCATGCTCACAACACAACCAATCACTAGCACCTGATTATTTTTTTGGCCCAACCCCACCTCTTCTCCCACGGCTTTCCTTCCCTTTGCAGTCAAGCCACTGAGGTTTGTTCCCTTCCATTTTCACATTTTACATCTAATTTTTTATTTATTGTTTTATTTTCGTTTTAATTAGTAAAACACAAGGAAACCTTAATCTTATGAAATTTATATGTTTTTACAAGTGATGGTTGCTTGATAAAAATTTTAGATTCAACATGCATGTTGTTTTCTTGTGAAAAACGAAATTTTGATTTTTCTTTTATGAGGTTGCATGTGTAGAAAATCTTCTTTTTATTAGAAAATTCATATCTTTCATTTTCGGACCCTAAAAATCTTCTTTTTATGATGTATTTCGTTATTTATCTAAATATTTCACTTAGTAGGATTTTATCTTGTAAAATTTATATATGCCTATCTGCATGCGATCTCCCAAAACTTGCTGATCTGCCTATATATTAGTTGTTCATGTATGAAAATTGTTGGATCTTGTTTTTGATGAACTTAATTACTGATTTCGAATTTTATGCTACTTTCGCTTAATAATTATAGAACTTATTATGCATGTTGAAAAATTGTGATTTTTGGCTTGCCAACCGAAATTGGAGTATGCACGATCTGGCATTTTTGGGTGATTTTATCTGACCTGTATCTGGTTTTAGTAAAACTAGCCGGTACCGCTTTCTACGGAATGAGATTATTAAGGATTGTACAAACAAACATAAAGATTAGTTTGTTAAACATGCGAATAAAAGTTTTTTCAACAATTCTCAAGTCACAATTGGTTAAGTTAGTTATTACTCCATTATTGAGCATACTACTATAATCGAACTAACACATGCATTCATGTGAAAAATATTGTTTTATATTTTGCTACTTTCTCATGCCCATGCCCTAATGTAATAGCAAGCTTGAACTTACATTACCTAAGTATCCAAAATGCATCAATATATAAACAAAATAATATGATTAATTATAATTATTTATTTATTTACATACCAATTTGTTATTATTTTTTAAATTATGTCTATTATTGTTTATGTGACAATGAAACAGTAATTAACCTAAAAGTAAAACCAATTCACTTTAGAGTTAGTGTGGTTCAAAAAAGATACTACCTCATTCCCAAATATGTTGTCACTTATGTTTTTTGTATAGATTAAGACTACATTTGGTTTCTAACTCATTTTACATAAATTTCCATCATTACTCATGTAGTGACGTGATTTTTGACATGGAGTCGCCACCAATCTTTTTACCTAGTTTGATTGGGAACCTAAAAATGCTCTACGAGAGATCTAAGTTCGTTTGTCATTTATGCTCAAAAAAGCATAAATTTATGAGCGGCCAAAATTGGACCGTGGGTGTTAATTTTTATAAATTTTGCTTGATTTTAAGACATAAAGAAAAAGACAAATAAAAACACTAAAAAATAAAAGAAAAGGATTCTTAGTAATTTACATAGCTAATAATACTCAAACTATCTTGAAATAAAAAATTAAAATAATTTAGATTGACATAATAACAAAAATATTAATTAAAACACAAAAGGTTTTGACCTGGTGCCCAAAATGTTTAGTTTTAAACTTGTGAAGTGACTGACATGAGAGATATGAAATATTGGTAACCTAAGTAAAATCATGAATAACGAGAAGGGACTAAATTGGGTTTTACCCAAAAAATTAAAAGGAGTCTGCTTCTTCTTCTTCACCGTGACGAACGGACCTGCAGGCAGCGGCTCCTCCGACGTGAACGATGGCTGGCGGTGGAACAAACTTTTTCAGCGGCGGACTTGATGGCTGGCGGTTCGTCGGTGGATGGGACGGCAGTCAGAGGGGTCGGAGGGGATGAACAGGGGCTGGTCGAGCGATGGTGAGCTGTTGGTGTCGGAACGGATTACTGCCGTTTTCTCTTCAGTCAGGCCAACTCCGGCCACCTGGTAAAGTTTGTTGGCTTCCTCTCGATGCATCGGAGCTGATGATGGTGGTTGTTCACGGGAAAAGCTTCTAGAGAGGGTGGAGTATGAGGAACAGTCCTGCTACTCTTCACCTAGGTGAAGAATCATCGACTAGCCCATGCCATATAATAAAGCCGAGCCCAAACCCATCATAATTGTCAATTACAAATTTACCCTTCCCACTTTTCTTCCTTCCAACTGATGATGCAAACAAGCATGCCCAGAATTCTCAAGCTCTGGAAAGATGAAAATCGCTCCAAAATCTCTGACTTTGCTAGTTCCCTCGCCAGAATCTTCCACCGTAAACAGTTTCAACCAGTTCCAATGAACGACTAAATCGATCGTATCAGATCTCGGTGCCTCCACCGACCGCACATCAGTTTGATCTGTCCGTCATCGTCGCTCACAACAGATTTCACTCCCTCATCACAAACACCGAATGTGACACTCAGATCTAATCTCTCTCAATCGTAGCAAACATAGGATCTCGTCCAGTCCATTGATGGATGCGTCGGAGCTCCACTCAGCAAGCAAGTGACTTAAATTCATGTTTCATATTTTACTATTATAAAAATCTAATGTTTTCATGTTTCACTTTTAATTGTTATGGACAGCGATTCACTGATCATACATGT
Organism: Stellera chamaejasme; assembly: GCA_024586325.1. Lineage (NCBI taxonomy): Eukaryota > Viridiplantae > Streptophyta > Magnoliopsida > Malvales > Thymelaeaceae > Stellera > Stellera chamaejasme. The sequence goes on from CM044986.1 coordinate 10,713,156, forward strand.
TGATAATTTGATTGCTTTTCTTTGGTGTTCGTATATAGGCGAACGAACATATGAGGTGTTGTCGCTTCAGATCTCGCTACTAGCTATTGTTTGTAATCTTGCTGCTTTCGGTCACTGACGCACACTACTGTATGGTAACTTGTTTAATTTGATTTCTGATTTTTTTTATTTCATTGGTTGAAACCTTTGATTGTGTGTTTTGCAGACCACCAAAACAGAACAAGCAAACTGCATAAACAGACCACTGAGAGAAGTTAACGGTGAATTCTTGTGTTTAAAGTGCTCACTGCACATGTCGTCTACTAGCCACTGTGAGTCTGTAAACTATTTTACAGTGAATTGTCAACTACTCTTAGATAGTAGAATAGCAAAATCCAACTCGTGGAGTGCTAATTAGTTCTCTAATAAGTTTAGTTCAATAGTTAGTGAGAGTATATTTACAATAGTGTTCTCTATTTTACAATAATGTGACCATGAAATCCTTTATATGTTTTGCAATTGAAAGTTAGGAATAATGGCCGATAGAATTTCAACAAGAAGGTAAAAACTTGAACGATACTTCTTTTGATTTAGAATTTGGTTTTGTTTTCTTTTGCAAGCACATTGGCTTGATGTAGAAGATCCCGTTTTTGTTCTCTTTTTGATAGGGATTTTGTGGAACACAAGAGTTTGTTTGTTCAATAATGCTTTACGGTTTCTCAGTTTAAATTCGTAGCTTTATTTCTTATTGGATTGTTTTCATTTCTTATGTTTCTACTGTTTATAATAATTTTAGTTAAAGGTCTTCTATTCATCATTAAAATGTTAACTATTAGAATCACATATGTCTGATGTTACATGGGAAAGCATCAAGGCTGATTTGGATGAGTTATGACTTTGGCACTTTTCTTGACAATTTTTGATAATTGCTTTTAATCTCTTATGGTTTCTTTACAGATATAGGGCCGTTACAAGTACATATTAGAGAGGTGCTGTTAGTGCAATGCTTGTTTACGATATCACTAAGCCCCAGACATATCACGACAATTTATCAATGTCTTTAGGCCGAGTATGAGACTAATATCATTTTGTTTGTAACTCTAGAATGAAAAACTGTCTTAATGTGTATATGTTTTATATTCGAATGTCCGTTTCATCTTGAAATGCACAATCCATCTATCAGTCACATAACAAATGTCAGATACACTCCATAGATTTGTGTAACAATTACATTAATAAACATTTCTTTAGAATGATAATAGTGATACAAGTACTATAACTCTATCCACTAATTAAATTCTTCACTTATTCTCATCATTGTGAATGAGTTTTTTTTGCATGAAATTGTTAAATAATCTTGAAATATAAGATTTGTATATCAATCACACAACAAATGTCAGTTACATTTCATAGATATGTCCGATTTGCATTAATAGACATTTCTTTAGAATGATGACACTAAGCACTCCAAGTTCAACTCTATCTACTAATTAAATTCATCATTTATTCTCAATATTGTCAATTGAGTTTTTTGCATGAAAATTTTAAAATAATCTTAAAATGTACAATATGTCTATCAATCACATGATAAATGTCAGATACACTACATAGATTTTTTAGACATTTACATTAATAAATATTTCTTAAGAATGAAAAACTTCAACTATATTTACTAAATTTATCACTTATTCTCAATGAGTTTTTAAATAATCTTGAAATGTACGATTTGTCTTTGAGTCACACAAGTGTCACATACATTTCATAAATCTGTCTGACATTTATATTAATAAATATTTTTTAATGATATCACTAAGCACTTCAACTCTATTTACTAAATTTATCACTTATTCTCGATATTACCAATTGAGTTTTTTGCATCAAATGTTTTAAATAATCTTGAAATGTATAATCTGTCTATCAGTCACTAGTAAATGTCAAATATACTCCATATATATGTATGAAAATTACATTAATAAACTTTTCTTTATAATGATGATACTAAGTACGATAACTTTATCCACTAATTAAATTGATCACATATTCTTAGTATTGTGAATGAGTGTTTTCCATAAAATTGTTAAATAATCTTGAAATATAAGATTTGTCTATCAATCACACAACAAATGTCATTTACACTGCATAGATATGTTTGATTTACATTAATAAACATTTATTTATAATGATGACACTAAGCACTCCAAGTTCAACTCTATTTACTAATTAAATTCTTCACTTATTCTCAACATTATTAATGAGTTTTTTTTGCATGATTGTTTTATTGAAATGTACTATTTGTCTATCAATCACATAACAAATGTCACATAAACTTCATAGATCTGTCTGACATTTGCATTAATAAACATTTTAGACTTTCTAGGTTCCGGTACCATTGACACCATTACACCTAAGAGACACTAGCTTCAGAGATTCAACAACATGCTCTACACTACTACCAACAGCAAGGCCAAGCCATTGTTGTAAATGTGTTCATGGATAAAGATATATGTCAAGACATATCAACGATATTTCCAAGATGTTTTAGCACTTCTTGATAGACATCTATAAGTAATAAAAATGAAATGAATCCAAAATAAATAAATGAACTAATCCAGCACATGAATGATATTGTTGCTTTAATGAAACGATTCTACTCCTTGTCGTGAAAGAAGCTCATCGCACTTTGCTAGCCGTCATCCTCGCAGCTTTCAAACGTTCTTCCCCCTCTTCCTGGACAGAATCACCAAGTGGTCGAGTAACCTCACCATCATGAAAGCAGCCTTCGATGCTCTATTTTGATCGCTCGATGCCTCTTATCTTCGTTTCTCGGTTCCTGGTGGAAACTCATCATGTCACCAATCATCGCTGGATGAGTAAACTCTGGACGCACATGGACAAAAGGAGGTGAATAATCGGTAATATGGACAACAACAATAAATAAGAAACATTAATAACCAGAACTTTAATCTCACCGGAGCAGATGAGATCGATGATGCTCACCGCTCCCAATTGATGGTCGATGATCGCCGGCGCCGCTCACTGATCACCGCTCGCCTCATCATCGCTTTTGCATCGCCGTTGCCCAACGCCAGCCACTCATCGCGCGACGTCGCTGATCTCTACTCGCGATCTATCGCGAACTACAATCTGACACCGATCACCACACCTTCGATCGTCTCCATCGTCGATTAGCTTCACTTGCGGTTGGCCAAGGAAACGAACAGGAGACGGCGCTCTCAACGGCCTGGCAATTGATCATGGCCTCACTCACTGTAAATGGAAGCGACAGTAAACCATTAGAATTAGAAAAAAAGAAAGCCTTTTATAACTAATGGTAGTATAGTCTTTTTATTACTAGGTGATTTTTCACCTAGGTGAAGAATAGAATCGGTAGTATGAAGAATGGCTGATGGTTCAAACAAAATGATGTCTATGATCTTTTCTTTTCTTTTTTTCTTCAGCTTGTGGGTGAGTTTGATTGCAAGATGGTTGATGGAGGCGGCTATAGACTGGGAAGTGGAATATGGTAGAGGCCGATTAACTTGGCGTGAAGAAGGTTGAGGAATTTTCTTATGCCTCTGCTTCTTTTTCTTGGTGGCCACCTCCCGCTTTTTAATTTCTACTTTGGCTCTCTTTTATAGATGAATTTTAGAGTTGAAACATCAATTTATCCATTAGGATGTTTGCTTTAAGCATTTGTCCAATGGTGAAAATGGAGGCCTTCAAGTTATGTTGTTGATAAGAGATGCAGAGGAGCGAAAGCGTCGTTCTGATGCAGCCTCTTTGGAGAGCAAAATCTGCAAGCTGGCTTCCCCCTTTCCCTTTCTTTCTTTCTTTTCTTTTTTTTGTTTGGTTTTCATTTACTTACTTTTTTTTGAATTTTTTCATATTAGCACATATCAAAATACTATATTGAAAAAATCAAAACATAAAATGACAAAAAGACAAACAAAGTGAAAAAAATAAAGGCTTTATTATCAATTATTCCCTTTAACTATGTTGACTCACTTAGTTTAGTCCCTGGACTACAAAACGTGCTAACTCACTTAGTTAAGCGTTTTAGTCCTGCAGTTATCTGACGTTAGTGTTGACTTGGATTTAACGTATTGATGAAACGATGAAGGATCTGTTATAATTATCCCCCATTCCTTGAGACCGAAACGCACGCACCCAATTTTGTTTAAAGAACCCTAGATTGATTCATCTCCATTCATCAAACCTCTAGAACTTAATCCATTGTGTAGTGTTGTGAGTCATGAAATCGAATACATTGAGTGGTGAATCTTCAGCTTATCGAGGATTTGATGGAAGCATGAGGAGAGATGAAGAGGTGGTGGAGTTTTTCGGTGGTAACCCGATCTGTAAATGTGGGTTACCGACATTCATGGCGGAGGCAAAGAGGGATACTGGTAACTATGGAAGGAGGTTTTTTCGCTGTAGAAACTACAAAGTAAGTAAGGTTTTCGGTTGAGTTGTTGTAGTTGGGTTAGGGTGCACTTCTTCCAATCTCTCTGTGCTACTTGTTTGCAGAGGAATCCTACATGTTTCTTTCAGTGGATTGATGAGCCGTTCACCAAGCGGTCACAAGAGGTGATTAGAAGGCTGATTGCGAAGGACAGAAGCCTTGAGTTGGAGTTGCTGCAGAGCACGGTTCAGAGGCAAGATGAGTTGAAGCCATTGCAGCTGCCTGTTCGTGAGACCAGAGGCGTTCCTTGCTCAATCCCAAAGCTGTTATTTAGTGTGGTTGTTGTATTTGTAGCTATCAATAATTGGCTGATGGGTGGTGGAAAATGTACCAAATGATGGTTTATCAATGAAAGACAATTGTTGTTGCTATCTATTTGCTGTCAAATTAAACTCAAAGTGATCTATGTTTCATGTTCAAATCAGTTGCTACATCAAATCATTTGCTACATCAAAAACTGAAGCATACTCTGTTTTCGGTCCAATCTAGAGTTGCAATGTCTTTGTACTCTTCTCGGATCATTGATTTATGGGGATAGAAATCTGAAGCAATGCCATTGATCGCTTCTTATACAGGCTACTGGTGGCTAGAAAGTTGAAGCAATGTCATTAGTAAATGGGTGTTAGTATCAAACAGAGTATCAAACACAGTATGCATTAGTAAATGCGTGTTAGTATCAAACAAAGTATCAGTGCCTTTTGTGGTAGGCATTGTGTGTCACTTGCTGTAACACTATAAATTTGGTAAATGAAAGCACTAACAGATCGCTTGCAAATAAATTTCACAAATGCAGGATGGATTGGTCCACATTGCTGCTGGAGAAACAGTGCCACTTGTTGTAACACTATAAATTTGGTAAATGAAAGCATTAACAGATCGTTTGCAAATGAATTTCACAAATGCAGTATGGATTGGTCCACATTGCTGCTGGAGATTTACTTCGTGCAGAAGTTGCTATAAAAAACAGAGTATGTTTCATGTTCACATCAAACAGAGTATGCATTCCAATCTAGGTCTACATCAAAAAGAGCCCTAAAGAGTTATTCATTCCTAGCAATGAACCAGAGTACTAAAGGTCAACTAGTTGTGATGGGTTGCTGCCATTATTTTCCTTTTGCAGCACTTTTATGCCTCTTCAAGTCGGGAGCTGTTGTGGCCTTCCCTTCCCCTGAAGAATTTTGCTTCATGGTTAGGAGGCAGTTGTTCACAAATGCTATCCAACTCTTCCTCACACTCATCCTCCAAATCATCACCGCTATCATCACCCTCCTCTTCACCACCCTCCTCTCCTCCCTCGGAATTTCCACTCTCGGTTTCTTTCAACTCCTCACCATCTTCACTTTTCTGACCTTTATCTGTTCCTGTAGATTTAGAGATTCATAGCATGATGTGTTTTCCATAATCATGCCTCTCCACTTTCACAAAGAAGAAAGAGGAGAAGGAGGAGGAAGGAGTAGAGATAGGAGGCATACCTTGCACCCTTGAGAAAACAGCGTAAGGATCTTTATCTTTGCTCCAAACGTTTGCTCCAAGTCTTCCGGTTGAATCTTCAGGCCTTCGAATTCCTTGATGAGGGCAGATTGCATGTGATGCAATGAGGTTGTTTTGTGTTAAAGAGACACAAAAACGTTCCACCCGAAATGCTCTAGGAATGCTTAATATTTCGGCCAAGAACAAAGAGAAGAGAGAAGTTTCGGATTCTTGAGTGTGTGTTGTGTTGTGGCCAAATCATCTATTTATAGATGATGTAGGGGAGTTACTAGGAAGAGTCACAACTCCTTATGGCCGAAAGTACACATACTTTCGGCCTAAGGAGTGGTTACTCCCTCCTTGTACACTCCCTTGTCCAAATGCTAAGTAACTCCTCTTTTAGGCGAAGGGTGCCTTCCCTTGAGGTGCCTCTTCGCCAATTTTAGGCTCTCATGGCTGAAAATCTCTTGGTAACTTCCAAGAGATGTGCACACATGCACTAGGGTGCATACACCATGCACCTCGATTGCCAAAGCCATGTCCTTTTACCAAAATACCCTTATTTTGTATAAAAGGATGCTAGTAAGTAGTTACTACTCATGAAACATCACAAATGTTCCATATAGCCACAATTCACATAGTTGAATTCCATAGAACTCATTTCAGCTCACTTTGAGCTGAAATCACTTCTCCATTTGAGATGAGCTCAAAAGGACTTGGTGCGCTAAGAATTCCAACAAACTCCCACTCGCACTAAGTTATCTTTTGATTGTGAACTCCCACTCAAATAAAATCTCTTTAACACATATGTAGGCCAAAATAAACAAGTACATTCACACAAGTAGAGTTAAGGGTGCGACCCCAAGGCATACACATAAAATCACTTTCATTGTGGTTGTTAGACTCACAATGAAAGCTTGTCCTCTTCAAAATAACATGCTTGAACCAATCAAGCAACGGTGTATTGTTTGAACTTATCAAACATGCTTGAACTTCTTCAAGCTCACTTGAACTCATCAAGTGGTGCCTTTACAAACCCCAGACACAATGATACACTTCACTTAATCACAATCAGTCCTTTTCTTGAATTTCAACCATTTGAAACCCATGATTGTATTAAGAAGCTGAGATCTCATTCACAAGTGCTCATAATTCAATCTAAATCATACTACACATAGTATGTGGGCCCAAGATTAAATTTAGAGCATGTGTATCATCATAAAACGGTGTCTTTCCTATCAACTTAAACTACTTAGGTCATTGTACCAACTCAACTACCCAAATGGAGGATATTCCAGTCTTTTCTTCTAAGACCTTCAACAACCAATCAAAGTAGTTTTATTGATACAATTTCCTAATAGCAAGTCAAAGTCACTAAGAGTCTGAATCGAAGAACCTCACACTAAGTAAGAACAAAGACAACTTACTTAAATTCTTCTTTGGTCGCATTTCATGGTTATAGAACAATGAAGTTCTAAATGAACACTATTTGATGTTTTACTTACACCACTCCCACTCGGAATGATGTCCACTTAAGTTGGGAGATGTGTCATTTTTCTCCCTCTTAAAACACCAAAAGTGTACTCCCCTTATCAAATAAAAGGAGGACATGTCACAATCCATGAAATGTTATCAAGTAAGCCAATGCTTACACCAATCATAGACTAGGATGTATGGTGGTCATACAAACTCGATGAAACTTAGTCATCTCATCTTGATTTACATAATCAAGGCGACAAGAGGCTACGGTGTCATGTGTTGGTTCATGACTCCCACTCAAGTATTACTTTACCAAGTAACATGCTTCATTTAAGAAACAACATACATTGAGTCCGTAGCTAGTCTCATCCTTAAGTCTACACAAGATTAAGGGCGAAAGGTTCGTGTGAGAAAACCCTTTCTAATGTCTATGTTTGACATGTTCTAATTTTCGTTGTGAAAACATAAAGATTGAACAAATTAGATGATGACAAACAAACAACTTTATTAATCATTCATCATAGAATACATGTGTGACACCAAAGTGGTGAAGTACATCCAACTTAATTACAATCTACGAAGACCCATTGCTTTGACATGTCTAGCAAATACAAGTGGTGGCAATGGCTTAGTAAGAGGATCTGCCACCATCAGGTCTGTAGATATGTACTCAATTTTAACTTCACCCTCTTCAATTGCATCCCTTACGAAATGATATTTCATGCTAATGTGCTTGGTCTTTCCATGGTACTTGGGATCTTTGGTGTAAGCCATGGCCGCCATACTATCACTGTAAATAGTAATAGGCCTTTCCACCATGATCCGAGATTCCAAGTTCTTAAGAAAGAATCCAAGCCAAAGGGCTTCTTGTACAGCCGAGGCACATGAGATAAACTCAGCCTCCATGGTTGACAATGTTGTACAAGTTTGTTTCTTACTACACCATGTAGTAGCCCCACCATTAAACAGAAATACATAACCAGATGTAGATTTACTTGAGTCACGATCTCCACCCCAATCAGCATCAGAGTAACCATGCAAATCAAGCTTCTTGCCTTGATAGCATAGCCAATAATCTTTAGTACCTTTAAGGTACCGTAGAACCCTCTTGACACTCTTCCAATGCTGCATTCCAGGGTTTGAAGAATATCGAGCCAATAAGCCAACTGCTTGGCTAATGTCAGGCCTTGTACACAACATGGCATACATTAAGGAACCTATAGCACTCAGGTATGGTATGTTTGTCATCTCTTCCTTTTCTGCTGGAGTCGTGGGACACATGTCCCCTCCAATCTTGCATCCATATGCAAGTGGGGTATTCATGGGTTTGGAGTTGGTTAAATTAAACCTTTCAAGGATCTTATCAATATAAGGTTCCTGTGAGAGGCCTAACAAGCGTTCCTTTCTATTCCGGTGTATCTTGACACCTAAAATAAAGGAAGCTTCTCCCATGTCTTTCATGTCGAAAGTGGAAGATAACCATCCTTTGATGGTTGTCATTAACTCAACTCCACTACTTGCAATTAGTATGTCATCTACATACAAAGTCATTATAGCATAATCGGATCCAGACGAGTACAAGTATACACAATGATCTTCATGCATCATTACAAAGCCATAACTTGTAATTGCATGATGGAACTTCAAGTACCATTGTCTTGAAGCTTGCTTAAGACCATAAATAGACTTTTTAAGTCTACATACCTTGTCCTCAAGACCTTCTTGGACAAACCCTTCTGGTTGTCTCATATAGATCTCTTCACTCAAATCACCATTGAGGAAGGCTGTTTTAACATCCATTTGATGTAACTCCAGATCCAAGTATGCCACAATGGCAAGTAGTAATCTGATGGAATTGAATTTCACTACAGGTGAGAAGGTATCTTTGAAATCAATACCTTCCTTTTGTGTGAAACCCTTAGCCACCAATCGGGCTTTGTATCTTTCGATACTTCCATCAGAATTCTTCTTTATCTTTAATACCCACTTATTACCAATGGCCTTCCGACCAATAGGAAGATCCGACAATTCCCACACACCATTCGCTGACATAGAATGAAGTTCTTCATTTATGGCATTTAGCCATTCTTCTCTTTGTGCACTATTAAGAGCTTCTTTAACATTACTTGGTTCATCTATTTCAGATGACACCAAATAAGTCTCACCCTCCGAGAGACCCCACCTTTTGGGTTGTCTCGATTCCCTAGTTGATCTTCTCAACATGGGCGGAGGTGATTCTAGCTCTTGTTGATCCTCAACTCCCTCTTGAACAAGTGTATCCTCTACAGGATCTTGTTCCATGTGATCCAACACATTGGATTCATCATTAGGAGTCACAACTCCCTCTTGTTGAGGTACTCCTTGTGGAGTAGGTGCACCTTGTGCAACTGGTACTTTTGAAGTACTAGGTTGATCATCTTCAAGGATTGGACCGAAAGAGTTAAGATCATTACATTCACCAACTTTAGGAAACTCACTTTCCATGAAGTTGGCGTTTCTGCCATCAAATACCAATCCTTCTTTGTGACTGATATCTAAGAACACATAACCTTTCGAATCAATGCAATATCCAAGGAAAGCACATTTCTTTCCCGAGGACCCAATTTTCCCAAAGGATGGTCCGGGACATGCACATAAGCAAGGCAACCCCAAGGGTGCATGTAGCTTAGGTTAGGCGACCTCTTCTTCCACAACTCATATGGAGAAGAGTCGATGTTCTTAGTTGGTACTCTATTGAGGATGTGAACTGCACAAAGCAAAGTGCATCACTCCAATAGATGATGTCCAAGTTATCCTTAGCCATCATGGACCTTACCATATCCATTAGAGTTCTGTTCTTCCTTTCAGACCCTCCATTTTGTTGGGGTATCCAAGAAAGTGAACTCTCTCTAGATTCCTTTCATGTCACAAAAGGCTTTGAAGGCATTTGAATTATACTCTCCACCTCTATCCGTTCTCAAGGATTTTATTTTCTTACCCAATTGGTTCTCAACCAAATGTACATACTTCTCAAAGTATGATAAAGCCTCAGCTTTGTACTTGAGTAAGAAAACATGTGTGAATCGAGTATAATCATCAGTAAATGTAATGAAATATCTATAACCATTTCTAGATGTCACTCTCATAGGTCCACACAAGTCGAATGAACTAAATCTAATGCTTCTTCTCTTCTAGTTCCGCGCCCAAAAGGCTTTCTCGTTGCCTTTCCTTCAAGGCATGCTTGGCAACTTGGCAAGACAACTTTGGTCAAGGATCCAAGCAAGCCATTTTTGGCTAACTTATTCATCCTATCTTGACCCACATGTCCAAGCCTTTCATGCCAAGTCATTTCACTTGTGACCTCGGTCACATGGCAACTAGATGAAGCATTAGTGTGGCTACTCGGTCTAAGTTCATACAAGCCATTATTTACTAAACATTCACACACAACTTGATTATCTTTGAAGATAGTAACACTATCATTCGAAAAGGACAAGCTATATTTGTACTTCAACAAACTACTTATAGAAATCAAATTTCTACAAATATCCGGTACATATAATGTATCAATTAGATATAATGATCCATTACAAGTGGGGACTTTACATGTCCCAATTCCTACTACTTCTATTACAGCGTTATTTCCCACCGAGACACACTTTGCACCTCTTGGAAGCTTTCTGTAAGCCACGAACCAAGACTTGTCTCGGACTATGTGGTCCGTTGCTTCTGAGTCTACAATCCACAAAGAATTGCTTTCAGTTAGCAAAGAACAAGATGCAACATATACATCAGAAGTAGTAGGTATATGTACCTTAGAAGGACTTTTGCAATCTTTTGCAAAGTGCCCCTTCTTTCCACAGTTGAAGCATTTGAGCTTAGAAACGTCCCTTTTCGAACTTATTCAAATTGGGACCGTTTCCACCTCCTTTACCTTTGCCATTGCCGCCCTTGTTCTTTCCACCTTTACCAAACCATTTCCCTTTTCCTTTGTTTCCTCCCTTTTTGTTGGAGGAAGTAGAAGCAACATATGCTTTGGAATGGTTTTTGAGGGCCATTACTTCGGCCTCAAGTAAAAGATGGCGGGCTATGTCATCAAACGTTTTGATCTGAGGATTGTGGCGCAAGTTGACCTTCATCAACTACCAATCCTCATCCGGCAAAGATCGGATTATAGCTTGGACCTGTTGTTCATCTGTGAGGTCGTGCCCGGCTTGCTTCAACTGGTGGATCATCCGAGACATCTCTCGAAGGTGAGAACTCATGGTGTGATCAGCTCGTTTCTGATAGTTCTCAAACCTCAGAATCATTGATCTTTGTTTCTCCACAGAAACATCACCATATTTGGTCTTGACAGTGTCCCAAATTTCTTTGGCACTGTCAAGGGTTGAGAACTCAACCATGATCTCATCCACCATTGTCGAAAGAAGGGTCACTCGGCAAAGACGATTCTTTTTCAGATAAGCCACATAGGCTGTCTGGTCTTGCCCTTCTTCCGGTTGGGCAACCTGACCTCTATCGGATAAAACCTCAAGTGTGTCCTGCTCAGTAAGAATGAACTTGACCTTTTGCTGCCAAATCGGATAGTTGTCACCATCCAATTTGAGGTCCTTGTTCAGTTCAGCAACAATATTCTTACATGCCATCTACATGATGCAAATCACATGTATCAAAGTTCAATCAATCACAACAAGACTCAACCAAGCAACAAATACATGCAACTACTTCAAACATGTTCATATATGGCAAAAGGAGTGCATATAGCATCCAATTAGAAACACACAAACATGTTTCCATAGTTTCACATACATGTTCTAATTGAGCCTCCAAGAAGGTTCAAATATCTCACTTTAAGGTTTCATGTACACATACATGAATAGCTTATGTAACATTACATATGGTATTTCTCCAAAACCTTAGTCTCATCACCCATAAGTCTCCTTGATACAATTCCCAGGAAAGGTGGAGGGGTCACATCGGTCCCGCTTAAAACCCACCTCCTTAGACAGAATTATAATCAATTTGACAGGGTCCCTAGAAACTTTAGCTTTTAGAAATATCATATCCTCCTTAAACCAAGTCTCATTTCCCTCAAGTCCATCATAGTGGTGAACTAATCACCAGTACTAAGACTCTCTTAGGGTTGAGGTTCTTAGTCTAAGTCGAGGTACAATGTCACATATATGCAACTTATGCATACTAGTAAGAACATGTAGAAAATACACAAAGAACACATCTTGGTTTATTCCTCCTTGAATTAAGTCTCTCATCCCTCAAGTCACCATAGTGATAATTCCAGAAAGGAGGGACACAATGGTACCGCTTAAGTTCCTTCCTAGACAGAATTACCATCTAATTAAGACTATCTCCGGGTAAAGCCAATAACTCAAGTGAAGAATTACACCAAGAACTTATCTTGTGCATTTCATGCCATAATCACAATTATATCATGTTCTAACATTCATATAGATATACATGTGAATCACAAAGAAGCAACATACATGCTTTCATTCAATCATACTCATGAACACATACATAAGCATACAATGATTCACATATTCGATCATAACCCCTTCGAATAACCTATCCCAGGCGAACACATGCCTATCGCGGAACACATGCTATCGCATGTGCGAACCTTCCCCCTCGCGAGCGCGAATCCTGCCCCTCGCAGAACACGGCTTGCGAACCCCAGCCTTCGCGGAATGGGGACTGGCGAACCCAATCCCCGCGAACACGGACTGGCGAACGCCTGTCAGGCGAAGCCTTGACACTGGCGAACCCCTCATGCCGCGAACGCCTGGACACTGGCGAACACCTGTCAGGCGAAGCCTTGACACTGGCGAACGTCTATCAGGCGAAAAATTTGACACTGGCGAACGCCTGTCAGGAGAAGCCTTGACACTGGCGAACGCTTGTCAAGAGACCGCGAGGCCTCATACAAGGTTCTCATACAAGATACTTTTATCTTGACCGAATTCATACATACATGTAATTTCATGATTTTAATCATCTTCAAACATACAAGCATGCATACGGTTCATACTCTTCATGAACGATCATATCAATTGCATGCTTAAGGCCGAAAATACATGTAATGTTCAGTCAACCCGAAATGCATATTTGCATGCAACATCCATACGAGTTCATGCGAACATGCATATAAGTACATGCGAACATGCATATACATTCAAGCAACACAGGCTCTGATACCATTTGTAGATTTAGAGATTCATAGCATGATGTGTTTTCCATAATCATGCCTCTCCACTTTCACAAGGAAGAAAGAGGAGAAGGAGGAGGAAGGAGTAGAGATAGGAGGCATACCTTGCACCCTTGAAAAACAGCGTAAGGATCTTTGTCCTTGCTCCAAACGTTGCTCCAAGTCTTCCGGTTGAATCTTCAGCCCTTCGAATTCCTTGATGAGGGCAGATTGCATGTGATGCAATGAGGTTGTTTTGTGTTAAAGAGACACAAAAAACGTTCCACCCGAAATGCTCTAGGAATGCTTAATATTTCGGCCAAGAACAAAGAGAAGAGAGAAGTTTCGGATTCTTGAGTGTGTGTTGTGTTGTGGCCAAATCATCTATTTATAGATGATGTAGGGAGTTACTAGGAAGAGTCACAACTCCTTATGGCCGAAAATACACATACTTTCGGCCTAAGGAGTGGTTACTCCCTCCTTGTACACTCCCTTGTCCAAATGCTAAGTAACTCCTCTTTTAGGCGAAGGGTGCCTCCTCTTGAGGTGCCTCTTCGCCACTTTTAGGCTCTCATGGCTGAAATCTCTTGGTAACTTCCAAGAGATGTGCACACATGCACTAGGGTGCATACACCATGCACCTCGATTGCCAAAGCCATGTCCTTTTACCAAAATACCCTTATTTTGTATAAAAGGATGCTAGTAAGTAGTTACTACTCATGAAACATCACAAATGTTCCATATAGCCACAATTCACATAGTTGAGTTCCATAGAACTCATTTCAGCTCACTTTGAGCTGAAATCACTTCTCCATTTGAGATGAGCTCAAAAGGACTTGGTGCGCTAAGAATTCCACATGAAATAATAAAAGTGAATATGTCAAGAGCACATGAAATAATAAAAATGAAAAAGGCACATAAAATAACAAAAGTAATAAAAGTACATAAAATAATGACAAAAATCACTTGGTGCGCTAAGAATTCCAACATTACTTCTAAATTTGTTTATATCAAATGAGTAGATTGTGTCATAAAGGTGTAAAATTACGTCATGTTCGCTAGGGTTCCAATTGCTAGCGATGTCGTTGCCTCGTTGCTTCTGCTATCGGGGTTTGTACCCTCCGTCCCTGCTCGTCAAATTACTTTGTGAGAGCCCATCCCATTGTGTGCCGCTCCTGGCTATTCGTGCATGTTGATTCGCCATTTATCGTCGCAATGCCGTGGTGCTCGAATGATGCATCGTTTCTTCTCCAATGGATGGCCGCTCGCTTCTCCACTACTCGAATCTATGAGGGGGCCGCTTTACCCTCATCAATGGCGATTCGCGAGACAGCCATCCTTGTTTTCTGCCACCGCCGTTGCCCACCCTCTTTGCTTTCCACGTCGTCGCTGGTTGCTGTCTTAACTATTTGCCTATGATGGGCCAATTTCTCAATGGTCAGTTTTTCTTATCCACCGGCATTTTCGGTGGAAATTCTCGGGCCTTCGCATCAATGGGTTCACACTACGTACGTGGAGGGACTTTGTAGTGCCTTAAGAAGCGTTTTAAGGCGTTGCTAATGTCCCAAGAAGCATGTGGCGCTACGAGGCGCTTCATGGTGGCGCCCTTTTTTACCTGAAGCACCTCTGTAGCGCATTTTAGAGCTTCTAAAACCTTATTTATCATTTTATATTTAATTAATCATATATCATATTACATGTTTGAATATGTATAATATATGTATTGAATTAATCATATATCATTTTATATAGAGATATATATGTATAATATGTATATATATATATGTATATATATATATATATATGTATATATATATGTATGTATATATATATATATATGTATGAAAATATATGTATAATATATGTATATGAATATATATATATATATGTGTGTATGAAAAATATTTATGTATAATATATGTCCAATATGAATATTTATGTAAAAAATGAATGTAGCGCCTTTAATTAGAAGTGCCACCTGCCGGTGCAATGTTGAAATATGAAATAAATGTGGGTGGGAAACTGAAAAAAACGGAGGAAAAAGGAGGATCTAGAATTTGGCTAGAAGCGCCGCCTAGCGGTACACTTTGAGACTTTCAAAAAGTCGGATTTTCGAGACAAACAGACCCTTTCCCTTTCCCCTTCCCCTTTCCCCTTCCCCTTCCCCTTCACCTCCACCACTCATGTCCCCCTTCCGTCCCACCACCATCGCCAGCAATTTAGACCTCCAAGCAGCGGCAAGGTTGAGCATCGTTGATATCAAACGGGTAACTTTTTATTTTTTTCCCTCAAAATGTTTTGCATCACCCGGTTTTGAGTTCTAATTGGTTTTTTCCCCTTTTCCGATGGCCCTTTCTCCACCTACGACGGCGCGACCGATTCCCCTCCTCGACGTCCTCATCTCCTTATCTCCTCAAAAAAGGTAATGTTTCAGTTTCACAATTTTTATTTTGATTCTTTTATGTTTTGAATTTTAATTTAGATAATTCCGAGTTTAGATAATTATTAGTTAATTTAGATAACTAATTGGTGAATTTAGATGATTCTGAGTTTAGATAATTCTAAGTTCACAATTTAGAATATTAATCGGTGAATATTTTGGTTAAATTGAAAATTTACACACTTTTGGGTGAAGTTCCATAATTGGGACACTTTTGGGTTATATTGTGAAAATTGAAAATTTAAAGGGTTAAAAAATTATTGTGCTAAATTGTAAACTTTAATAAACTTTAGGGTCACATTGTAAGACTTAAAGAAACTAAGCGCTAAATTGTAAAATTTAATCAATTTTCAGTTCACATTGTAAGACTTAAAGAATAATTGGGCTAAATTGTAAACTTTAATAAACTTTACGGTCACATTGTAAGACTTAAAGAATAATTGGGTTAAATTTCAAACTTTAAAACACTTTAGGGTCATATTGTAACACTTAAATAATAATTGGGTTAAATTGAAAACTTTAAAAAACTTTAGGGTCACATTGTAAGACTTAAAGAATAATTGGGTTAAATTGTAAACTTTAATAAACTTTACGGTCACATTGTAAGACTTATAGAATAATTGGGTTAAATTGCAAACTTTAAAAAACTTTAGGGTCACATTGTAACACTAAGAATAATGGGCTAAACAAACAAACTTTAGGGCCACATTGTAACACTTTAATAATAAGATGTTTATCATGCGACAGGCCGACCTGCTGCGCCAAACAAACACAGCCCTGAGCGTCATCTGGGGGAGCTTCAAAGCATGGGCCACCTGTCGTATACTGATGTACTGGCACACTTGGTTGCCGGATCATTGAGGCCACGGTCGTCATCCCCGAGGACCACCATCTACCTCACCAATTTGCACGAGGAGTTTTATACCCTGCGCATGGAGGAGCCTCCTCCACACATCAGCATCCCGACAACTGGTCCTCTAGCTCAGCTCATGTCAACTCCGGATATGATGGAGGCATACATCAGGAGCATCTTATAGGTCCAAACTCCCCAGCAGCCCCAGCAGCAGCGCGGTCCCGGTGGTCCTCATGATGATACTCCTCCAGCTCCACCTTTGTAGGATTTATGATTTTATTTATTTGGATAATTTTGTTGTAAATATAACAATTTAAAAATATTAATATGTAATGTAAAATTAATTTTTAAATTATTATTGTGTATTTAGTTTCATCTTTACAATATTTATTAATATTATTTCATTTGCTAAATATAAAATTTCATAACAAAAAAAAGAAATAAAAGCCTTGTACCGTTTGGAGGCGCTTCTTATGCGGTACAATGACGGAGCTATGTCAGCATCCAACGTGGATGTTTGAAGCACCGCAAAATGGTGCATAAGCACTACATCGTAGCGCCATGAAGCGCAAGTTGCAAAAAAAAAAACGCCTCCTAGCATAGCGGCAGTTGAAGCTCCAATTGGTGCTTCTATACTACCGCATGTGAAGCGCATCTAGCACTATAACGACCCTATTAAATACGTAGTGTCAGGCCTATGGTGTCATGGCTAGGGCGAGCCGTCATTGCTCGTCCGTTTGGTGGTCTGATGTGCGATGGAGCAGCTTTGGACCCTTTTGAGGGAGGGTTATTGCACGATCCGGTGTTTACTTGTTTAGTCCCGACTGACATGGCGTGTATACATGTTTAATGTATGATCGATTTATTTCATTCAACATTCTAGCATAAAGAGTTCAATAATTTATATAAATTTAACAAAATCTTCCTAATAAAAATTTGAGTTAAATATAAGTGTGAAAGTCAAACATATTAGTTTTGTTTGCTGGAAGAGGGAGTAAATATCTATACTTCTAAGATTGAGAAGGCACAAGAAAAGCCACATTTGATTCTTGCTTAGGAACTTTATTTTATCTGATGCTCAATTTCTCATATATATATATATAACTTTTCATTTTCCTTTTTCAGATAAATTAAATATCTAGTCTCATTTGTTCAACTTCATATATAAATTTAGATTTCTTTTTATTATTATAATGTTGTGGACATCATTCTCATTGAGACAACCTCTACCAAAGCCATCTACCAAATATCAAGAGGAAGATAGGTGAAAGTTGCACAAAAAAAATGTCTCAATTTATTGGATTTAAGACAATGACTTACAAGCTGGAACAAAAAAGATTCACCACAAGAAAGATATGATAAGTCAAATTTCTGTTTATGATAACAATCCTATTTCAAATCAATTTGAACTATTTTTCTAGCTAAAACTAACAATTATCTATCAACTTAGGACTTTTGGGAGATAAATTCTACAATTGGAAAATAAACATGGGAGAGCCAGTATGATCTGCTCTCAACTTTTTCCATCACAATTGTTCCTTTTAATTTTAAAAACTCCAATGTTTTTTTCATCAAAATTGATAAAAAAAAATATTCCTGTTAACTTTTTCTCACGAATATTTCAAATTTTTTTATTATCAAAATTGTCGAATATAATACAACCTAAACCTTTTACTCAAATTTAAAGAGTAATCATTTAGAATTTTTGAATTTTGCCTCACTTAGGATGAATATTTACATTCATGGTGTCATTGATTTAAACACTAGTAACATTTGCATTGATAACCCCTTGCCACTAAGATTTTTTCATTCTCTTCAACAACAAAGTATCGCGGATAATTCATGAAACCAAGGCATCAGTATCTAGGGTAATTTCTCGAACCAAAAAGGAGCCTCGTATCTTATAAGCTTCTTAAAAATAACTAAGATCTATCCAAACTGTAGCTTCATAAACTACAAGTTTTCAAAATGGCCTCCCCATCCACATATTACGGAAAAAAAACAGGTTTTCAATTCATCACTTGTTGGTGAAGATGATGGACATAAGGATGCATTACTTTACTAATAAAAATTCAGGCTTTCAATCACCTGTTGGAAAATAAAAATTATTACGAGTAACATAATAAAACTATATCTAAATTCTTCAAATAGCAAATTATTGGAGCATTACTTTACTAAAAAAATGGCACTTGATGTAAAACTAATATTTTAACGAAGAACATAATATTTTAAAGGTAAAGGAAAACAATAGTATTGCAAGAGTACTCTAATAGAGGAGCATAGTCACCAAGATCTTTCTTTGATTGCTTTAATGAAAACACGTTATGGCAGGTAACCGCAGCGGGGAACGCCTGCTGGAAACAACAAAGCTCAAATGTGGTGGTTGACACTTGGGATTACCAAGACCAAAATTGTGAGTGTCTTTTAAAAACTTAAGATGTTTATTGACCAAAAAGATGAGATGAAATTAGTTGAAGTTTTAAAACCCACTCGCTTTCAATCATTTTGGTTAAGAAATGTTTATAAAGCTGTGTGCTTTGATCCTTGAAAGTTTATACTTCTGATTCAAATGAATGTATCTTTCATCCGCAACATACAGAAAGGCCTTCCACAGATTATATGGAATGGATTATCTGTGACATAACAAGCTGTTTATAAACCACTTTTTTTTTTTGCATAGCAAAAATAGATTATATTAAGAACAGGGGCTTGGCCATTGAGATGAGGGACAAGCCCCTATCAATTACAGTAGAGAAACACACAGAACGCACCTAATTGAGAAACAAGCTCTGTTGGGGTAATTAAAGGTACCACTTTTATCCAATTCCAAACTCATCCCACATGGAGAATTTATCAAGGAGATTTGGGGCTCTAGCTTATATAAGGAGACCCTTGCTCCTTATTCTAATTCATCCCACAAAGAAGTTGATTTTTCCTTCTTTGTTCTTTCTTCTTCTTGTATTATTTCACTTGTCCTTCTTAGTGAAATATATTGGTGGGGTCCGAGGACGTAGGCAAATTGCCGAACCTCGTATATGGTGTCTTCTTTCCTTTATGCTTTAATTTCGGTATTCATTATACTGTTATTGTCCAAGTAGCTGCGATAGGGTATAGCTGTAGTGATATATTGTGCTCTAAAATTACATAGAGGAAATTCTGTCTAAGGAGTCGGGTTTTAAGCGGGACCATTGTGACCCCTCCGTCTTTCCTGGGAATCATCCTTAGTGTGGTTTTACAGTTCAATACTTCACTTTCGTACCCATTGGTCAGAGGAATTATTCCGAGCTTCCGCAACAACTTGCAACAAGTGGTATCAGAGCCAAGGTTATTCTTAGTATGCTCTGTGGTTGCAGTTTAATCTGATCTTCCACATCAGAAAAGATTCTCTTGGGCTAGTTGGTATCCGCATTCGCAGCAGAAGCCTTGGCTTGGTTAGAGGAGAAGATATGGGTGACAATGGTGCTGGTTTGATGATTAAATTGACTTCATCGAATTATTCAGTTTGGAAACCAATGATGGAGGATCTACTTTATTGCCTCGATTTGCATGATCCTATTGTAGGTGATTCTGCCAAGCCTGAAGATATGACAGCTGATAAATGGACTAATCTGAAGCGCAAGTCACTCGGCACCATTAGAAGATGGGTGGATATCAGTATATTCCACCATGTTTCCGCAGAGACAGATGCTAAAGCTCGGTGGTAAAAATTAGAAGGCTTGTCTGAGAGGAAGACCGCACAGAACAAAGCTTTCACAATTCGCAAGCTTGTTAATCTGAAGCTTAAAGAGGGACAGTCAGTTTCTGAGCACTTGAATGATTTTCAGAGTCCTGATTAACCAGTTGACTGCTATGAAGCTAGTGCTTGATGATGAATTGCAGGCTTTACTTCTTTTGAGTTCCTTACCAGAAAGTTGTGAGACCTTAGTGGTTACTCTCAGTAACTCGACCGTAGATGGAAAACTCACATTGAGCTTGGTCAAAGACAACTTGTTCAATGAAGAAACAAGGAGGAAGGAGTCGGGCACCGAGTCTTCACAGGCTCTTGTCACTGAAGTCAGAGGCCGCGACAAGGGTAAGGGATCTAAGGGTGGTCGAGGAAAATCTGGTAATCGTTCCAAATCTAGAGAAAGCAGAGAATGTAATTACTGTGGAAAGACTGGTCACTTGAAGAGAAATTGCTGGAAGAGGAAAAAGGATCAGAAGGAGGGTAAAGCTCCTGAAGAGAAAGATACAGTCGCTATTGTAGAGTCAGTAAGTGATGATCCGGTTGTACTAGTTTGTGCACATGGGGGCTGCGATCATGTTAGTGATCCTAATGTCCAGTGGATTGTGGATTCGGCTGCATCCTATCACGTTTCACCCAAGAGAGAGTTGTTCACTACTTACAGGCAGATTGACCTCGGTGTAGTGAAGATGGGTAACACTACCCACTCCAGGATTTTGGGGATCGGTGATATTATTGTGCGTACTAGTTTGGGTATCACATTGACGTTGCGGGATGTGCAACACATTCCAGATATGCGCATAATCTTATTTCAGTAAATGTTCTTGACCGAGAAGGGTTTGACCAGAGTTTCAGAGACAAAGTGTGGAAGCTGAAGCGTGGTTCTTTGATGGTGGCAAGAGGTGATCTTTCTTTGCACCTTGTATAGAACGCGTGTTGGTGTCTGTGGCGGTGGTTCGCTGAATGTGGTTGAAGATGGTGCTTCCAAGAATTTGTGGCATAAACGGCTGGCACACATCAGCGAGAAAGGGTTGGAGACTTTGGCAAAGCAATCCCTCATTCCTATTGCCAAAGGTACATCACTTGACCCTTGTGATTTCTGTTTGTTAGGGAAGCATCACAGAGTTTCTTTCAATGTTGCCTCGACAAGAAAGAAAACAAAACTTGAGCTAATACATTCTGATGTTTGTGGTCCCCTCGAGGTGGAGTCACTGGGTGGTAACAGGTACTTTGTGACATTTATTGATGATGCTTCACGCAAGACTTGGGTGTACATGTTGAAGAAGAAGAGTCAGGTGTTTGACTGCTTCAAAACTTTTCACGCCATGGTTGAAAGAGAGACTGATGTGCACATGAAGTGTCTCTGTACCGATAATGGCGGTGAATATACCTCTAATGAGTTTAAGGGGTATTGCAAGAAACATGGTATTCGTCATGAGAGAACGACACCAGGTACACCGCAACATAATGGGGTAGCGGAAAGAATGAACCGTACCATTGTTGAGAAAGTTAGATGTATGTTAAGAATGTCAAAGTTGCCAAAGACATTCTGGGGTGAAGCTGTAAGTACTGCTGTTTACCTGATTAATCGGACTCCATCAGTTCCTTTGGGCTTTCTAGTTCCAGAGAATGTATGGACAGGGAAGAATGCTTCTTATGCACACTTGAAAGTGTTTGGTTGCAAAGCATTCATGCATGTGCCCAAGGATCAGAGATTGAAGCTGGATAGTACTGCCAAACCGTGCATATTTATTGGATATGGTGGTGAGGAGTATGGCTACAGAGTATGGGATCCAGAGTTGAAGAAGGTGGTCAGAAGCAGGGATCTTGTCTTCTGTGAGCATGAGAATATTGATCATATTGGGCTGCAGGAGGAGACTTCGGACACTGCTTGTGGTGTTGATGATTTAACACCTACACTTGCTCCATTGATTGCCACAGATGGAGATGTTATTGAACACGGAGTAGAGCAGCCAGCCATGGTGATGACGACTTAGCTGAGCATAACATGGGTTTTGAGCAGGGGGAGCAGCCCCATCCCGTAGAAGATGTAGAGCCTCAATCGAGGAGGTCTACTAGAGAGCGTCGTCCATCTACCAGGTACTCTAGTTCTGATTATGTTATGCTTATTGATGCGAGGGAGCCCGAGAGCTTCCAGGATGTGCAGGTTCACGCAGATAAGGACCAGTGGCTTGCTGCAATGCAAGATGAGATGGATTCTCTTGAGAAGAACAACACCTATGAGTTGGTGAACTTACCTAAGGGTAAGAGAGAGCATTGCAGAACAAGTGGGTGTTCAAGTTAAAGAAAGATGGTGACAAGCTGGTAAAGTATAAGGCTCGTTTGGTCGTGAAGGGTTTTCGCCAGAAGAAGGGAATGGACTTTGATGAAATCTTCTCTCCTGTTGTGATGATGTGTTCCATTCAGGTTGTACTTGGACTAGCGGCCAGTCTAAATCTTGAGCTTGAGCAGCTTGATGTGAAGACTGCATTTTTACATGGTGATTTGGAGGAGGAGATCTATATGGTTCAACCAGAAGGATTTGGAGTCTAGTGGTCTGCTAGGTTTTGAGTCGCGCTAAATTAGCCGCCGTCAGTCTTCCTTGGGATAGAAGTCAGTGCTAGTTGGTTCGTCGGAAGCGCTAGTTTCCGATCTTCTACTGGTGCGAGCAACCGGTGATGGAGGAAATTGAAGCATCGTGGAAACGATTATCAGTAACAGAACAAGCAGTGGTAGAGTTGGACGATTTGATCGACCAACATGAGGAGAATCCGTCCCCAATACATTACCTAGTTGGATCACTCTGGTCGATTCGACCATTCAACAACCAAGCACTGATGAATACGATGCAGAGTATTTGGAGGCCAATCAAGAAGTTCTCAGGCGAAGTGATCGATGACAACAGGTTTCTGTTCACTTTTCATGGGCGTGCAGATATGGAAAAAGTGCTGGAGGGTAGACCATGGACGTTTGATAATCACATACTTTTACTCAAACAGTTGGGTCCGCTAGAACAACCGGCGAGAATCTATCATCTCCCAATGGCTGCGTGGAGAGAGGAGGTGGTTCGGCGCCTAGCGGGACAAGCAGGGGAAGTCCAACAAGTTAGTCTCCGTCATTCGGGAGGGGTTGGAGGTAGATATGCCAGGGTTCAAGTCGAGATAAAAGTGGAGGAACCCCTGCAACGAGGGGTTCTAATGAAGATGCGAGGTACAGAACCTATGATTGCCCCGTTTCGATATGAGAGGCTCCCACATTACTGCTACAGATGTGGACGATTAGGGCATGTAATCCGAGATTGCGAATATGAAGTGGAGAATGTGGATTCGAACCAATATGCAGATTTAAGGGCTTCACCGGGCAATAGCAGGTCACGCAAGATGTCAGGGGAGAGGCATAGCTGGGAGGAGAGCGGTAATGGCAAAAGTGCCAACAATAGAACAGAGTCAACCTCGGTTAACCAAGCTAGGCTGGATAAGAAAGGAGGAGCTTGCCGGAAGCTTCAGATGGAAAGCTCAGATGAGTCTACTGCGGAACCGAGAATTCAAGAGATATCTAAGAAGGATATGGACAAGCAGAGGATAGATGGCAATGATGGTAGAACATCACAGCACAAGGTTTCACCAGAAAATCAGCAAAGTCATTCACCATTAAATCACTCAGTTCAAGAGCAGATGGGTGAAAAGATGGGGAATAAAGAAGCAAACAGTGAACAAACTTCACTAGCTATAAAAAACACGGAGAAGAATGAGACCAAACAGACTCCGGGTAAGAAGACTTGGCGAAGACGCAAGAAAAATGAACAAGTTGGGACTGGGCCTACACGGAAAGGAGGGGGTTTGGCTACGGGGGAGAAGAGGATCATGGAGGATCATATGGAGGAAGGTACAGAGGGGAAGAAGGCGAAAAAAGTTAGTTTACTAGCAGAAGAACTTGCAACAATCTTTAATGACGTTCAAGCGGCGGATCCTGCTCAGCAGGACCGCCGACAGCCATGAATCTCGTATTTCTGAACTGTCGAGGTTTGGGGGATCCTCGATCAGTTCGTTTGCTTAAAAACCTCCTTCAGAGGGAGGAGGCGACAGTAGCCTTCCTCTGTGAAACGGGGCTGTCACAGGAGAGAATGGTCTCGGTAACAAAAAAATGCAATTTTCAGAAAATGTTCGCTCGTAGTAGTGCAGGCAAGTCGGGAGGAGTGGCACTACTCTGGAAGAAGGATTTGGACATTCGGCTAGTCAGTTGGTCAGAACGCCATATAGATGTAGAAGTGCACATGTCAGATCATGCCAAGTCTTGGAGGCTAACTGGAATATATGGGGAACCAGACCAACATAAGCGCCATGAATCTTGGGATCTTCTACGCAGCATTAAAGACAAGAGTTTCTTGCCGTGGGTATGTGGAGGAGATTTTAATGAAATTCAATGGCTGCATGAAAAGCAGGGTGGCAACCCTCGTAGTCAGAACTTAATGATGAACTTTCGGAATTGCCTTGACGACTGTGGCTTGGAGGACATCGGGTACGAGGGACAACAATTCACTTGGTCAGGAAAGCGAGCAGGTAGTGAGACTATTTGGTGCAGATTGGATAGGGTGGTGGCCACAAACAATTGGATGCTCCTTTTTCCAGAGTGTCGAGTGGTGCATAAGATGGCGGCTTTCTCGGATCACCTGGCTTTGTCTCTCCATCTTGCTAGGCGAGCTAGTAAACTGCGGGTCAAGAGACCCTTTCGGTTTGAGCAGATGTGGCTCCGTGATGAGAAGTGCATGAAGGTTGTTTCGGATGCGTGGAACGCAGGGAATGACGCAAGTGATCTATCTCAGAAAATTAAATCAACTCAAACAGCTTTGACCCGTTGGAACAATGAGGAATTTGGGCAGGTTCAAAGCCATATAAAGACTCTGGAACAAGAGCTTTATCGGCTGTCCAATAAGCGGCAGAATGATGATAATTTTGAGCAAATAAATAGTCGAAAGAAGGAGCTTTTTGAGTGGCATAGACGAGAAGAAATTTTGTGGCAACAACGATCGAGAGTTTCTTGGCTTAAAGATGGTGACAAAAATACGAACTTTTTCCATTCATTTGCGTCCACTAGACAGAGAAACAATTCTATTGTGCGACTTCAAGACGAACAGGGAAGGTGGGCTGACAATGAGAAGAGTATTGGCCAGGTAGCCGTTGCCTATTTCTCCGAACTCTTCTCGGCTCCAGATCATCCATCCGAAATTAATATTGCAAAAATTAAGCCGCATCAACTGAGCCGGAGTTGTGTTGACGGGTTGAAGGCTCCTTACACAGCAGAAGAGGTTCATGCAGCCCTAATGTCGATGCACCCGTCAAAGGCGCCGGGACCAGATGGGTTACCTGCAGGATTTTATCAGCAATTTTGGCAAGAGGTAAATTTGGATATTACTGATTATTGTCTTAAGGTACTGAATGGGGGTGATTCTGTGCAGGGAATTAATACAACTAATATTGTCCTGATTCCCAAAGTCAACAATCCTGACAATATGAAGCAGTTCAGACCAATAAGCCTCTGCAATGTTCTGTACAAAATTATTTCCAAGACGGTGGCCCTGAGGATTAAGCCTACTTTGCAATCTATAATCTCGGAGGAGCAGAGTGCTTTCTTGCAAGGCCGTCTCATCACTGATAACGTCCTGATTGCCTACGAATTATTACACAAGCTGAGGGGACAACGCCAGGGGAAGAATGGAAGCTGCGCTCTCAAGTTAGACATGTCAAAGGCTTATGATCGGGTGAGCTGGCAGTTTATTGACACGATGATGCGGAAAATGGGCTTCCCGGATAAGGTGGTTAATACGGTAATGAACTGTATATCTACTGTTTCATACTCTGTGGTGATTAATGGTCAGCAATATGGAAATATTCGCCCAGCTCGGGGAATCCGCCAAGGTGACCCGCTGTCGCCTTATCTTTTCCTGATATGCTCGGAGGGTTTATCTTGCCTAATCAAGGAAGCTAATAAGAGTGGAGCAATCACTGGGGTGAAGGCTTGTGGCGCTGGTCCTTCCATTTCCCATCTGCTCTTTGCAGATGATAGTCTTGTTTTTTGCAAGGCCACGGAAAAAGAGGCGCAGAACTTGACAGAGGTTCTGAGAAGCTACGAGGATGTGTCGGGACAAAGGATAAATTTTGATAAATCGGGTCTGTTTTTTAGCCCCAACACGAGGATGACAGAACGGAGCCGATTCATGCATATTTTTGGGGTGCCAGAGTGCAGGAGCGTGGAGAAATATCTCGGACTACCAACACATGTGGGTCGAAGCAAAAGGCTTCCTTTTAACTACTTGAAAGATCGGCTGAGTCAGAAAACAAGAATCTGGTATGGGAAAACCTTATCTAGAGCTGGGAAAGAGGTTTTAATCAAGGCAGTGGGGCAGGCAGTCCCAATTTATGCTATGGGAGTTTTTGATCTACAGGAGACTTTTTGCAAAGAGCTGGAAGTAACGATGAACAAGTTTTACTGGAATCATGGGAAGACTGGTAGGGGAATAAATTGGATGCGGTGGGAGAAGTTATGCTATAGCAAAGATCAGGGCGGTTTGGGATTCCGAGACATGTACATCTTCAATCTGGCGCTGCTCGCAAAGCAGGGCTGGAGATTAATTCAGAACACAGACTCTCTATGTTCGAAGGTTTTGAAAACAAAATACTTTCGTGACTGTTCTTTCATGGAGGCCGGGGATAAAAAGAACTCATCCTTCACATGGCGAAGTCTTCTAGCTGGAAGGGATGTGCTCTTTGTTGGTCTACGATGGCGCATTGGCTCAGGGAGGTCAATACGTATTTGGGGAGATCCTTGGCTACCAGGGGCTGATTTATTCCGCCCTTCTTCTCCTCCAGCAATCCTTCCCGAAAATGCCGTTGTTGCAGAGTTGATGCTACCACAAGGAGGTGGTTGGAACGTTCACTTGATTAAGCAGATTTTTCAACCGACGGAGACAGAGCTTATTTGTAGATTACCTGTTGGGCATGAGGGGACGGATGACCATCTAATCTGGCACTTTAATGGAGATGGACTGTATTCAGTTCGAAGTGGGTATTATGCGCTCCGTGAGATGGAACTAGAGGCGGCAGGGAAGCATAAAGAAGAGGCGAAGATATGGAGAGATATTTGGGGGGCGACAGTGTTGAACAAACACAAACATTTTATGTGGAGAGTGGCTCACAATGGTTTACCAACTCTCGTTAATCTGATGGTGAGGAATGTTGTGGATAATTGCAGCTGCCCAGTATGTGGTGTGGATGATGAAACAGTCCTCCATGTTTTAAGAGATTGCACTTTTGCACGTGATGCTTGGAAGGAAACGAAACAACACTATTTCCATGCAGCTAGAGACGGCTCGACCAAGGATTGGATCAACTCTGTAAGAGAAAGGGTGTGTGATGATGGCTGGAGCCGGTTTATCTTAACGGCAAACCTCCTATGGCGACATCGAAACAACATTGTTCATCAAGGGAGTAGATGGAGCTGTAGCGACTTCGTTTGGAGGCTTCAAAAAGCGTAGTAGAGCTGAAATGCCTTCCAATCAGTCCCCAACACCCTCGCTCCCTGGCGAGCTGGAACTATCCGCAAGCAGGATGGGTTAAGCTGAATGTTGACGTTGCGGTTCAAGAACACGGATGGCTGGGAATTGGGGCGATTCTTGAAATGAGGAAGGGCTGGTAATGGCAGCCATGGTTGATAAGATGAAGGGACCGCCGATTCCTTCTTTGGAGAAGCTTTGGCGATTAAGGAGAGCTTGATCCCGCTTAACATGGTAAGACCGGCCCGGTTTATTATCGAGGCGGATCTGCGAATGTGGTGAGAGATATCTTATCTAACTCAACAGGTGAGTCGGAGGCCGCATATATCATCCGTCAAGTCCGAAGATTCTTAGCAGATAAAAGCTGGTGGCAGGTCAATCATATTTTTCGAGAAGCAAATCAGACAGCACACTATTTGGCTCATCGGGCTCTGACAATGGAGGGTCGACATGTGTGGACTGAATCCATTCCTAGGTTTATCTCGGAGTTGATTCCTTGACTTGTGTTTTGTTTGCGTTTCTCTCTCGCTTCTCTCTCTCGCCCTCCTTTGCCCCCACTGGGCCCTCGGGGTTTCTACCTGGTATCTTCCCCGTTGTTCTGTTAGGATCGTAGCGAATCCAAGCCTAGGTAGATTCTCTTTTCTCCTTCTTCCCTCTTAAAATGCGAGAGAACGCGTTCGCGGTTGGGATTGCCTTTTTGGTAGTCCCTTTTCTAATCAAAAAACAGTACTTCTAAATTGTGTTTGTGTTTTGGTGGTGCTAAACTTTGTGTTAGAAGGTTTCTTTGATGCAGATATGGCTGGTGACATTGATGGAAGGAAGTCAACATCAGGTTACATCTTCACTTTTGCTGGGGGAGCTGTCTCGTGGCAGTCCAAGTTGCAAAAGTGTGTTGCTTTGTCCACGACAGAGGCAGAGTATATAGCAGCCAATGAAGCGGGTAAAGAGATGCTTTGGATGAAGTGGTTCCTTCATGAATTGGGTTTGAAGCAGGAGGAGTATGTGGTACATTGTGACAGCCAGAGTGCTATTGACTTAAGTAAGAATTCAATCTACCATGCTCGCACAAAACACATCGAGGTGAGGTACCATTGGTTGCGGTTGGTAACCGAGAACAAGCTTATGAAGCTTAAGAAAATCCATACAGATGACAATGCAGCTGACATGTTAACAAAGATCGTTTCCAGAGAGAAGCTTCAGGTATGCGGCCTTGCGGCCGGCATGTGCTCCGTGTAAAGCACGGTGTTGATATCTCCTCCTTTTGTGAAATTGGAGGGGGAGATTGTTGTGGTAAAGGTACCACTTTTATCCAATTCCAAACTTTGGGGCTTATTTAAAGAAGTGAACAAAGTGATTGGCTTGTGTGGGATTAAGCCACATGAAATTACTATTCATGCAACTCATCCCACATAGAGAATTTATCAAGGAGGTTTGGGACTCTAGCTTATATAAGGAGACCTTTGCTCCTTATTCTAATTCATCCCACAAAGAAGTTGATTTTTCCTTCTTTGTTCTTTCTTCTTCTTGTATTATTTCACTTGTCCTTCTTAGTGAAATATATTGGTGGGGTCCGAGGACGTAGGCAAATTGCCGAACCTCGTATATGGTGTCTTCTTTCCTTTATGCTTTAATTTCGGTATTCATTATACTGTTATTATCCAAGTAGCTGCAATAGGGTATAGCTATAATGATATATTGTGCTCTAAAATTACATAGAGGAAATTCTGTCAACAAGCTCCGCCTGATGAAAGCCCCTACAAAAGAGAATAGCGCTACGTAAAACCTGTGGTAGACTCCAACAAAGAATAGGGATATCTCACCCAATCGGTCCAAGACCCAATTTTTTTTTGTTGTATTCTAATGCTATATAACAAAATTGGATATTCATATGTTTTGTTTTTATTTGTATAGGTTAGCACATCCTCAAAATCTCATCCAAAGTTTAACCAATAATAGATCCATAAGCACGGAAGATTGAATGTTGGAGACATGTATTATGTATTACTTTACATGGATTGATGGCATTCATTTGGTTGATTACGTAGCAAGTTTAGTAATTAGTACAATAGATAAACATGCTGATCTTATCTCCATGTCATTGATCTTTAAAGTTTTTTTT
This sequence comes from Stellera chamaejasme, assembly GCA_024586325.1. Taxonomy (NCBI): domain Eukaryota; kingdom Viridiplantae; phylum Streptophyta; class Magnoliopsida; order Malvales; family Thymelaeaceae; genus Stellera; species Stellera chamaejasme. The sequence goes on from CM044986.1 coordinate 10,743,412, forward strand.
GATTTGGTTGTCTTTAAAGATTTTTATTCTCATACTTATAGTATTTGGTATGTTTTCAATGAACGAAGTTTAAGAAAAATTAGAAATTAAGAAATTATAAAACTTTGATTTTTATATCAACTCTTTTATAATGTTTGGATAATTCTATTATGTCTAATAACATTGTTGAGGAAAAAAATTGTTTATTATATTTTATCTTTCATTTTTTCTATTCTCGTCTCGTAGGAGGGTATAAACAAGATTAATTGAATATAATGAACAGTCCTTCTATTTCTTTAAATGTTAAATAACTTAGACGCCCTAATATTTATATGCACTTTTGTGCGTGTAACTCTGTAACGACCTAACTACTTAGATAAATTTTAAGAATTTATCTAATCTCAAATCCTCTTAATTACGTAAAAAGCCCTTATACTTTTAAGAATTTTCATATAAACCAAAAACATTTAACATCAAAGTGGTTAGGTTATTTCACTTTTTGTTAGGTTATTTCACTTTTCTAGATGAACGATGTTTCTTTTCCTTCTATTTGTTTATGCCTAGCATCTAGTTTAGTTATTTTGTCGTTTCTTTCTTTCCTTCACTGTATTTATTTAGGTAAGTATTTAGAATTAGCGTTAAATACTTGGTCTATATGCAATATTTAAATTAGATAAATTGTTAATTCCAGGTTGTATGGTTAGTAAACAAAAGAAATTGTTTTTTTAATTTCAAACGTTACGTTCAAAAACTACGGAAGAGGTGCAAAAAATTGTATAAAAAAAACGAAATCCGGACCCTCATAGTCATACCACCCTTAACGATAAATCATGAATTCACCACTGCATCCAACTTATTTAAAATTGAGAATGAAAAAAAAAACCTTCCAAGCTAAACGAACCGTAGTTTCTATGTAAGAAGTGGTTTAAAAGTAGAATAGATATATGTTGCAATGACATGCTTCGATATCACAATGATGCATTCCCGATACTCTATGATGCGCTCCTGTAACAACATGATGCACTTGTTTTGATGACTATTGATGCAGTTTGTTCTACAACCCATAATGATGCACTTGATTACCACAATAATGCATTCACGATGCATAATGACGTTCTCCCGTAACAACATGATGCACTCGTCCTGGTGACTTAATGATGTGTTGTTTTTTCTTCAACCTTTCTAAAGGATGCGCTTGGTGACCAGAATGATGCACTAGATTTCAAGTATGATGCACTCCCTTACAAACATGATGCACTCTTTCTGATGCCTCAATGAAGAACTTCATTTTTTTCAACCTCCCAAAATGATGTCTTTTGTGACCACTACGATGCACTCATGTTGCACTATGATGCTCTCAATTACAAATACACTACGTGGGGAAGACATTTCTTACTGCGGCCCGTACTGCGGTTTGGGCGCGATAAGCTATTTACTGTGATAAATGGCCCGATTCTTGGCGCAGTAAGATTTATTGCTGACCAAGGCTAGGTTTCATTGGGCGAACGGATTCATCCACTTTTTTAATTATTCCCGGTTATTGCGGCGGGTTGCGGCCGGGTTGCCCCGGGCTCGGTTTTGGCTGCGGGTCACGTTTTCGGCGTTCAGACGGCTCCCGAGCCCTATCCGAGTATCATTTTGGCGAACCCTTCCGTATTTGAGGTCGTGTGGGTCCCCCGGACGTTTCCGCCGAAAATATTTTTCTGGCGCCGGGGGGTTGTCGGGGTCGCCTCGGGACGTACAGCGGGCTCGGTAGCGCTCTCGAGATCTCAGTTTGAGAAGCCGTTTGTAGTTTTGGAGTCGTGGAAACGTCCCGGTGGTGGTTGTGGAGTTTAATATTTGGGGCGGGACGTTCGGTTCCGGGCGACTCCCGGGGCTCGGGACTCGGGATGGAAATTTTCTGACGGCTTTGGGGTAAGTTGTGTTATAATTTAAGATGGAATTTATTGGTATTTTTATAGAATTTTGGAGTGACGGAATTTCGGTTAAGGTTGACACGCTCGCACGTCGGGTTTTGGTTCGGGTTCAGCGAGCTCGGTAGGACACTCTGGATTGGTAAATGAACTTTTGAAAAATGTTCTGTGAATGTTATAATATTCTGAAGATTGTGTCCGAGTTTCGTTAATTTTGGAATTCGGTAATTATTTTTGGGCAAAAAGAATTGGAACTTTCGGAAAAATTGGGAGTTAATTTGCAATGGGGTGCAAATTTAATAAAAATCAGCATGGGCACAGCAGCTGATTTGGTCGGCAGCAGCAAATGGGAGGGACACTTGTCCCTTCTTAATTTAAATGAAGTTGAAAAAGAAAAGAAAAAGGAAAAAAGAAGTATAAAAAAGGGAGGAAAATGCCAAAAGGGCATTAATTTCTTTTCTTCTTCTTCCTCCTCTCTTCTTTACCGTAAGAGGCAGCCATGGTTGCGCCAAGATGAGCTCCAAAGGTGAACTTTACAAATACTCGGCCAAGCTTCGAGGTAAGCATGTCAAAAGCGATCCTTGTGTCGTGTAAGTGAATAATCGAGGTCGGTTTGTGAAGTTTCAGCCGGTTTGTAAACCGTGAGTCTTGAAGTTTGGAAATGATTATGGAATCACAAGTTTTGTTTGATTTCTTGGTTTCTAAACGTTCCCGACACCTTCTTGTGCATGTTTGATAATAGGAGCGTAGGAAGAAACGCGCCTGAGGTGGTGCCGAAGTGCGTCTGAAAATTTGGGTGTAAAATCCAACGGTGGATTCAGCGAAAGGTAAGGATATATTTGTGATCAGAGCGAAGTTCTGGTTCTGTTAGTGTAATCGGTTCTGTTAGAAGAGGCTCGGTGTGAAAGCCGTTTTCCCGGCCCGAGCCTCGGTTTTGGTGCCATTGTTAGTGATTGATTAGTGGATTACGAATGCGTTTTACGTATATGGAATTGATTGTGAGCAGGAGTTGCTTTGAAATTGGACCGAAACTCTGCCGAAATTTATCTGGGGACAGGTGAGCGAGAATTTCGGTTCGGACTTGTGTGAGCGATTTGGGAAGAAGGTATGATTTAAAGGTTTGGTTGTGTTTATGGATGTATAAGTAACAATGTTCTAGCTCGGTTTGGGAAACCGATTTTTACGTGGAATCTTAGGGAAGTGCGGGTTTGTGCGGAAATTGTTTTAAAGTGCTGTTTGGATGTGTTACGATCCAACTATGGTTGTGACTTGATTACTGCGTTGGTGGAGTAGCGCGGACCCGTAGGAGCCAAGTTGTGCATTTCGGTCGGGAGTCGGGATTTTCCGAGTGTTGGGCTGCGGGCGGCGTTTACGAGGTAAGGGCTTAATTTGGTAAAATGTATGTTTGTTCCGTTTCAAGGCCGGATGACCTTAGAGGCCCGGGTTCCTATTACATTACGTATATGGTTATCGAGGTAATGTTACTTTGTTTATGTTTATGTATTCTTATTATTATTATATGTTACATTACGTGGCGAGACCCGAATGGTCGAAGAGGCCACGGTGCTCCTTGATTACATTACTGCGTATCCGCACCGGGAGTGCCGATATACATTACGTGTCCGCCTTTGAAGGGGTGCCGACATTCTGCGTATCCGCACCGGGAGTGCCGATACTTACATTACGTGTCCGCCTTTGAAGGGTGCCGACATTCTGCGTGTATCCGCACCGGAGTGCCGATACTTACGTTACGTGACCTACGGCGGTTTGGGGCTCGCGACCCCGGCCGGTACCGTGCTATACATTACATTACGATCTGTATATTCGACCTCTGTTGAGGGCTGTCGTTCTGAGTCGTTACGGCGGTTGGACCGCATATGTTGGATTCCCGATTTACGTTATGCTTTATGTTTATATGTACATGCATATCTTTGTGATATTCTGTTTTGCGAGTTGATTGTCGCCCTATGGGCAAACCGCACTTTTACCTTAAGCCCTTCTTGGGTCCTTTCGAGACTCACCCTTTTATGTGTTTACCATCTTTCAGGCAGTCTGACAAGCAACCAGCGGAATAGAGATCCGCGGTGCTTCCGGACATTCTGGGTTCTGTAGCAGCAGCAGTACCACGTGCGGGAATTCTTGAGCGAGAGGCTTCTGATTCCGCACTTAGGTATATATTTATATATAGGATTTTGTTTAATGGCTCTGTAGTTGTAGCTGCATGCATGTAGGTCAGATCATGAATTTGTACTTGTCATATGATCGGAGATATATTCGCCTTTGATGCCTTACGAGTCGAGGCGGAGCCCGACTTGCCTATATTGGATTTGTTATGATATGAACTCAGTGTTTCTGTGGTTGTTGCGATGAGCAATGTTTGGTGTACCATGAACTGCTTGGTTGGTATTTTGTCGAGTTATCATGTATACTTGCCATGTTTGGGTTTTATGGGTTGCTAGTCGATACTCGTTTGTTCTGTATTTGAGCTCGATGCTCCGTTGCCGCGTTTTCCGCCGTAATTCCTGTTTCGGCGTCGCGGCCGGCTCCGCCTCCGCAACCGGGCGGGGTGGTCGTAACAAGTTGGTATCAGAGCAGGTCGGGTCGGAATGACCCAAAAGGTAAAGTATGTTTGGTTTTGGGTATGGAATGTGAAAGGCAAGTATACAAGTCCGAGGGTGGACCCTTGGAGTAAGTTAAGACTGTTCGTGGGTAAGTAACTGTGGAAGTGACTTGAGGTACAAGCCACCGTTCTACGTTTCATTGCAGGGCGGTTACGTACGGAGGCGGCCACCTCCTTATTTGAACCGTTTCGGAATGGATGTGGAGCGTGGGCGGTTCTTTGGAGCACTTTGAAAAATTTGAGGTACTTTTATGAATCTTGGGTGATTTGTGTGGTGTTTCTGTGTTATGAGCATGGTTTGGTTTTGTGGTTTAAATTTGAATATTTGGTTGTGAGATTCGAAAAGGAATTTCGCATCATGCATTGCATTACACTACAGAGCCTTAGAATACTGCTGCTGGCTTTTGGTTAGATGGGGAAGAGTTAGTTGATTTGGACTTTTGGATATGGGATAAGTTGGCTTTGGTTGGACTTGGTTTAAGGGAATGTTTACTACACGCGAATAGCGTGATTTGATACCGGAGGCGGGCTGGGATCCCACACCTCCGTGGAATAGGATACGGGTTCAGCGTAACCCGAGTCCGAACAACCACACTCACCGCCCCGAGGCTTAGCCGTCGTAGGGACCCCTCTCGATTTGGTATTACCGCCAGCCTAGCTGGTTCGAGGCGGCGATGGCGGGGAAAATCTGTTTATGCCACGGTAAGGGCATTTTGATCGAGTGGTGATAGCGAGACTTTAGCCACTTTGCTCGCTCTGACTTTGGAATTGGTAAGTGAGTGACTCAGGAGCGTGGTCACTCGACACCTAGACTTCTCGTCGGTCCTATCAACGACGGGGAGATCGAGACACCGGTCAGACGAGGTTGGACTTTTGGAGAGGTTTGAGTTTGAATCCCCGAGGTTCGGCGGCCGAGGAGGGCCGGAGGTAGTAGAGACTTGGTTTGCGAGGAATTGACAAACTCCTGGAGGAGGCTATTACAGTCGGTTGGCCGGGGCCAGCGGCTACTCGGTCGGTGCTTCAGTTCGAACCGGAGTTCGGATTGACCCGATATCGATTTCTAGTGTCTGGCGGTGTCTAGGACATTTCGCGGAAAATATTTTTGAGGCGGGGGTTGCCGTCGGACGATTTTCGGGATTACAGGCGGAGAAAGCGGCTCCGGGAGTGACCCGGGACTCAGTTGCGGTTTTGAGGAAGATCTGGAGTCGGGAATATAATTTACATTTTTACGTGAAGAAAAATGTTACGGTCGAAATTACGGTTTGGGCGGTTTTCGGGCTCGGGCGAGCCAATTTGTGACACTTGGCGAAATGTGATTAGTGGAAAGTATTGGACTTGGTCTCTTGTTATTTCTAGTGATTATGATCCACTATGATGTCAAAAAGGATGTCATGTGCAAAGCACATGACTTATTATTACAAGACTTAAGTTTTGGCAAGTCTTGCAAAAATGCAAACGTATTCTTCTTTCTTCTTCGTTGCCGAATTCTTCCTCTCTCTAAAGCCACCATTGTTGTGTTTTACAAGCTTTCAAAGCTTGCTCTAGATTGCTTCTTGGTCGAGAGTTCAAGCTGGGAAGTTGATCGGCAACTCGAGTACTACGTCATGCGAGGTATGGTTCGATTCTGTTGAGTATTCGGCAATATTGGAAAGTTGATGTTCTTGGCTTAGATCTGAGTTTTGATGGAATTGAACCGTTGGATCGTTGTGTGGTTCATATATGGTGATGTTGGGTAGGTAAGGATTAGGAAATAACGTTGGATCGTTGGAAACACAACACGGGTGAGAACTCACCTTTTGGTCGAATTTTTGGTGATTATGTGGGGAGTTTCTGTTGAATTTGATGTGTTCTGTGGATTGATTTGTGATTATTGAAGTGAATTATTGCATGTTCTGAATCGGTTCTGAATTATGATGTTTCTGCGGAAAACTGGAATTTTACCGAAATTCTGCCGGATTTTCGATTTTGGGTCAGGGGTGTAGTTTGGTAGTGTGGTTGGTAAAGTTGCTAATTCAGCTTGAATTGACAGATTTTGAGGTCCAGAAGGTTGAAAAAGAAAGGTTTCCGGGTTTCCGGTCGCGGGAAATTGTGTTTGAGATCCACTGCGGTCAGTCTTGCTCCGATATCTATTCCTCCTTATCGGATGCCTATTTCGAGATGCGGGAGTAGAAGAAGCAAGCTGGAGGAATTACAGAGAAAAGAGTTTCGTCCGACCGAGCAATTCAGCGTGGGGTGCTCTGGTATTGTTTGTTAAGAAGAGTGATGGGACACTCTAACTTTGTATTGATTACAGACGGTTGAATGCTCTGGTTGGGAAGAATAAGTATCCGTTATCGAGGATTAACGATCTTTTGATCAACTTCGGGGTTCGAGAGTTTCCTCAAAGATTGATCTCTGATCTGGGTATTTTCAGCTTAGGGTGAAGGAAGAGGACATACCTAAGACTGCTTTCCGCACCCGATTTGGACGCTTTGAGTTTACGGTCATGCCGTTCGGGCTGACCAATGTTCCGGTGGCATTCATGGATCGATGCATCGGGTGTTCCGACCGTACTTGGACTCATTTCGGTGGTTTTATTGATGATATTGATATATTCTCGGGATGAGGACTCGCATCGGGAGCATCGAGGCTAGTTCTGAGACACTTTGGGAACATCAGCTTTATGCTAAATTCTCAAAGTGTGAGTTACTGATTCGGGAAGTCACCTTTAAGGACACGTTATTTCGAGCATGGTGCATGCGTGAATCCAGAGAAGGTGAAGGCAATTTGGGATTGGAAACAACCTACCACGGTACGGGAGATCAGGGGCTTCTTAGGGTTAGCAGGATATTGTCGGAGGTTTGTACTGGGATTTTCTGTTCTGGCATCTCCGCTTACGCAGTTGACCAAGAAGGGTCAACCGTATATCTGGTCTGATAGGTGTGAGCAGAATTTTCAGGAGTTGAAACGGCAGTTGACTAACGCTCTGATTCTGACTCTTTCAGATCCGATCTTACCGTATGTGAATTATACGGATGCTTCCACATCTGGTTTGGGATGTGTATTGGCGCAGGAGCGTTTTGTGGTAACTTATGGGTCGAGGCAGCTGCGACCGCATGAGCTGAACTGACTGATACATGATCTGGAGCTGGCTATAATAGTTTATGCGCTGAAACATTGGAATCAATATCTGTTTGGTAATAAATTTCAGATTCTTACCGACCATAAGAGTCTGAAATATCTGTTTACACAGAAGGAGCTTAGCATGAGGCAGCGTAGATGTCTCGAATACATTAAGGACTATGATTGTAGTATCGGGTACATCTCTGGCAAGGGCAACACGGTTGCCAATGCTCTGGCGAAGTATACCGGCTTAATTAAGAGAGGAAATGTTGGTGACCGATCGAGGAGAGTGATCGCGTGCCTTTGGCACAGTGGCGGCTACGGGAGCGTGCTCAGGTTATTACACTTATTATACATTCTGAGTGGCTTGATAGGATGCGCGAAGCGCAAGGTAGAGATTTGGTATTGAAGAAGTTATCTGGGGAAGATAATAGTTTATTTGTTACCGACGTTTCAGTATAGGCAGGGATTGCTATACTTCTGAGATCGCCTTTATGTACCTGAGGATCGGGAGTTACGGAATGAGATTTTGAGGAGGCACACTCGGCGGTGTGAGCATCGAGAACCGGCGGGGACACTGCAGACTTTGCCCATTCCGATCTGGAAGTGGGGTAATGTTATGATGGACTTTCATTGCCTTTGCCACGACACGGTTTCATCATGATGCTATCTGGGTTTTTGTGGATCGGTGACCAAGTGCGTACACTTTACGCCTATTCGGGTCATAGACCCTCGGAGAAGCTTGCCCGGCTTTACATCGGGGAGATTATGCGGTTACATGGAGTACCGGACTCCATTGTATCGACCGTGATCCGCGTTTTACACGGACGGTTACGGATTGCTTTTCATGAAGCATTGGGCACGCGACTCCATCCGAATACGACTTATCACCCACAGACGGACGGACAGTCGGAGCGGGTGATTCTGATATCGGAGGATATGTTGCGAATCTGTACTTTGGATTTTGGAGGAGATTGGGACCAGCAATTGCCTTTGATTGAGTTCTCATACAACAATTGCTTTCAGACTACGTTTGACGTGGAACCCTATGAGGTGTTGTGCGGGAGGTGTATGACACCATACTGTTGGACAGATGCGTCGATCGGGTTAAGTGGGACCCGAGCTTTTGAGAGTCTACGGCAAAGATCAGTTGTTATAGGCGCGGATTAAAACCGCGAATGACTACACCTGCTTGTTTGTACGAACCGTCGCCGTAGGCTCTTGAATCTGAGTTTGGTGACAGAATTTGACTGGAGGTAGCACCGTTCAGAGGGACAGTAGGATTTGATAGGCGGGGCAAGTTACCCCGAATTTTATCGGTTCTCATGAGTTTCCAGAGTAAGTTATTAGGTTGGCCTTACCCCCCCCAACTGTTTCTGTTTTATGTGGTATCTTCCAGGATAGCCTGTTGTGGATCGGTTAGATTTAGGTTCGATACTGTCTGGGGTTGTCTGGTAGAAATACCGGCAACTGACTCGGGGTGCAATAAGATGCACCCGGAGGGTGGGACGCCGTGAGGCTCTGTATGGTAGTCTAAACTACCACTCCCGCCGCACCAGTACGGTGGTCCGATTGTTCTGGGTTAGAGGAATATTCATATTTTCTGGTTGGTAGCGACACTTGTCTGGTTGGTTCAGGCTACTCTTGGAGGACCAAGAGTTCTAAGGGGGGGAGGATGTTACGGTCACCCCGAGCGGGTTGCGACCGGGTGACCCGGGGCTCCGGTTTTGGCCTGCGGGTCACGTTTTTCAGCGTTCAGACGGCTCCCGAGCCCTATCCGAGTATCATTTTGGCGAACCCTTCCGTAGTTGAGGTCGTGTGGGTCCCCCGGACGTTTCCGCCGAAAATATTTTTCTGGCGCCGGGGGGTTGTCGGGGTCGCCTCGGGACGTACAGCGGGCTCGGTAGCGCTCTCGAGATCTCAGTTTGAGAAGCAGTTTGTAGTTTTGGAGTCGTGGAAACGTCCGGTGGTGGTTGTGGAGTTTAATATTTGGGGCGGGACGTTCGGTTCCGGGCGACTCCCGGGGCTCGGGACGGGAATCCCGGGACTCGGGATGGAAATTTTCTGACGGCTTTGGGGTAAGTTGTGTTATAATTTAAGATGGAATTTATTGGTATTTTTATAGAATTTTGGAGTGACGGAATTTCGGTTAAGGTTGACACGCTCGCACGTCGGGTTTTGGTTCGGGTTCAGCGAGCTCGGTAGGACACTCTGGATTGGTAAATGAACTTTTGAAAAATGTTCTGTGAATGTTATAATATTCTGAAGATTGTGTCCGAGTTTCGTTAATTTTGGAATTCGGTAATTATTTTTGGGCAAAAAGAATTGGAACTTTCGGAAAAATTGGGAGTTAATTTGCAATGGGGTGCAAATTTAATAAAAATCAGCATGGGCACAGCAGCTGATTTGGTCGGCAGCAGCAAATGGGAGGGACACTTGTCCCTTCTTAATTTAAATGAAGTTGAAAAAGAAAAGAAAAAGGGAAAAAGAAGTATAAAAAAGGGAGGAAAATGCCAAAAGGGCATTAATTTCTTTTCTTCTTCTTCCTCCTCTCTTCTTTACCGTAAGAGGCAGCCATGGTTGCGCCAAGATGAGCTCAAAGGTGAACTTTACAAATACTCGGCCAAGCTTCGAGGTAAGCATGTCAAAAGCGATCCTTGTGTCGTGTAAGTGAATAATCGAGGTCGGTTTGTGAAGATTCAGCAAGGTTTGTAAAACGTGAGCTGCTGAAGTTTTGAAGTGATTATGGAATCACAAGTTTTGTTTTATTTATTTGTTTCTAAAAGTTCCCTGAACCTTCTTGTTCATGTTTGATAACAGGAGCGTAGGAAGAAAGCGCGCTTTGAGGTGGTGCCGAAGTGCGTCGAAAATTTGGGTGTAAAATCCAACGGTGGATTCGGCGAAAGGTAAGGATATATTTGTGATCGAGCGAAGTTACTGGTTACATTAGTGTAATCGGTTACATTAGAAGAGGCTCGGTGTGAAAGCCGTTTTCCCGGCCGAGCCTCGGTTTTGGTGCCATTGTTAGTGATTGATTCCGTGGATTACGAATGCGTTTTACGTATATGGAATTGATTGTGAGCAGGAGTTGCTTTGAAATTGGACCGAAACTCTGCGAAATTTGTCTGGGGACAGTGAGCGAGAATTTCGGTTCGGACTTGTGTGAGCGATTTGGGAAGAAGGTATGATTTAAAGGTTTGGTTGTGTTTATGGATGTATAAGTAACAATGTTCTAGCTCGGTTTGGGAAACCGATTTTTACGTGGAATCTCCGGGAAGTGCGGGTTTGTGCGGAAATTGTTTTCGGGGTCTGTTTGGATGTGTTACGATCCAACTATGGTTGTATGACTTGATTCTGCGTTGGTGGAGTACCGAGGAACAGTAGGAGCCAAGTAGTGCATTTCGGGTCGGGAGTTGTGATTTTCAGAGTGTTTGGCTGCGGGGCGGCGTTTAAGAGGTAAGGGCTTAATTTGGTAAAATGTACTTTTGTTCCGTTTCAATGCACGCATGACCTTAGATTCCCGGGTTCATATTACATTACTGTATATGGTTATCGAGTAATGTTACTTGTTTATGTTTATGTATTCTTATTATTATTATATGTTACATTACGTGACGAGACCCGAATGGTCGAAGAGGCCACGGGTGCTCCTTGATTACATTCTGCGTATCCGCACCGGGAGTGCCGAAGGGTGCCGACATTCTGCGTTACGTGTCCGCCTTTGAAGGGGTGCCGACATTCTGCGTATCCGCACCGGAGTGCCGATACTTACATTACGTGTCCGCCGAAAGGTGCCGACATTCTGCGTGTATCCGCACGGGAGTGCCGATACTTACGTTACGTGACCTACGGCGGTTTGGGGCTCGCGACCCCGGCCGTACCGTGCTATACATTGCATTACGATCTGTATATTCGACCTCTGTTGAGGGGTGTCGTTCTGGTCGTTATGGCGGTTGGACCGCATATGTTGGATTCTTATTTACGTTATGCTTTATGTTTATATGTACATGCATATCTTTGTGATATTCTGTTTTGCGAGTTGATTGTCGCCCATGGGCAAACCGCACTTTACCTTAAGCCCTTCTTGGGTCCTTTCGAGGACTCACCCTTTTATTTGTTTACCATCTTTCAGGCGATCGACAAGCAACCAGCGGAATAGAGATCCGCGGTGCTTCCGGACATTTTGGGTTACATGCAGCGGCGGTACCACGTGCGGGAATTCTTGAGCGAGAGGCTTCTGATTCCGCACTTAGGTATATATTTATATATAGGATTTTGTTTAATGGCTCTGTAGTTGTAGCTGCATGCATGTAGGTCAGATCATGAATTTGTACTTGTCATATGATCGGAGATATATTCTGCCTTTGATGCCTTCTGAGTCTAGGTCGGAGCCACGACTTGCCTATATTGGATTTGTTATGATATGAACTCAGTGTTTCTGTGGTTGTTGCGATGAGCAATGTTTGGTGTACCATGAACTGCTTGGTTGGTATTTTGTCGAGTTATCATGTATACTTGCCATGTTTGGGTTTTATGGGTTGCTAGTCGATACTCGTTTGTTCTGTATTTGAGCTCGATGCTCCGTTGCCGCGTTTTCCGCCGTAATTCCTGTTTCCGACGTCGCGGCCGGCTCCGCCTCCGCAACCGGGCGGGGTGGCTGTGACAGCGATGCGTCGCGGCCGACGCCGCAGTGAGTTCGAAACTGCGGACATTTCAACCGCGGCATTCACTGCGGCCGTCGCCGCAGTTGGTACCACGGACCAACTGCGCCTGAGGCCGCAGTGAGGCCTCTCCTCCCCACGTAGTGATATGATGCACTCATTCTCATGACAATGTTGCACTCATTTTCTTTAACGTTTCAAATTGACACGCTTGGGGACAAGATTGATGCTCTCCATTTCCACTATAATGCTCTCCCTCATAAACATGATTCACTTTTCCCACTGATTTTGCAATCCAGCTCACACATCATTAAGGTACGTAGGAGCATCAAAATGAGTCGAATGCACATCATAATTACATCATGTGCAGTGGGTTGCAACTTCAGATAATGAGATATGAATCGCGTCGTTCAGCTGAGGAAATGGTTGGGAACGGATCGACGATGCCTCGGGAGGCGATTGGCTACTCCGGCATGGTCGGATTTCGTAGTGGCGGCTCTTTTGGCCTCCAAAAGCTTGTCCGCCGATAGCATGTAAGGGTCGTTGTCAATGGCGAAGGTGGACATGGAAGGGTAATCGTCGGTGGCAGAGGAAGGCTTGTGGTGGCTGACCTTGTTGCAGACGTTGCACTTGTGGGTCGACGTTGAAGGAAGACGGTGGTGGAGAGCTATCGGCGTAGATGCAGTGGCGAGTTTGAATGAAAATTGAAATTTTGTAAATAACATGAACAACGTGCACGAATCATGGTCGCACTGAATGTATCCTGTACCTAAAAGTACTTTAAGAAATAGTTTTATTATATAAGTGTAGTATATTTTCCGTACTAATTGTACGAGAGAATTACCGATATAAGGTTCAATTTTTTTTCTTAATATATATACTACACTTATAGTATAATTTTACAAAGAGAATTGCCCTTGAAACTTTTATCCTTTGTGCAATTAAGCCAGTTAAATTCCAATTTAAGCCAATTTGATTAGACCCACATGCAGCAGATGTCAATTAATTCTATATTATGACCCAATTAACAAAAATAAAACTAGCAGTGATATAGAGTACATCTGAAAAGGAGATAGTGTACACAAACAAGCAACTCTTATGCATTGCAAGAAAAGTGGCTTGCAAAAAGCAAAAGCAATAATAAACAATTAACATACTGCATTTTGTTTACGTCTTTTTGATGGAAAAAGAAGAAATTGGTTTTGGAACTTTCAGCTCAAGGAAAAAACTCTCTTCTCTTTTAGGGTAAAATAATATTAGCACCAAATATCTTAAACTTAAAGAAATTTATTAATTTATCTATATTTAAGAAAAATAATACTCCATCCGTCCGTAAAATATTGCAACATTTGTTTTAACAGTTTCACAGTATTTAATCTATGATTTTTTTCATGACTGTGTTGATATTGAAAATTAAATTTTCACACTTGTACCATAATTTAAAATATAAATTTTATACATAAATGTTTTATAAATTTTTTCTCAGTGTTTATCTTTATTAAAAAAATGAGTCAAACATTGAATTTTAAAACAGCAAACTCAAACGCTATAATTTTTAGGAAGTATATTAGTGAAAATTTATTATGGGTAATAGATAATTTATCTATCTTCTCAAGCTTTTTTATTTTCTGTAATAAATATATTAGTAAGAATTAGCTGGCCGGTTGTGGAGATCACAAGATTGCAATCCTCACAAAAGTCCAAAAACTCCCCTTGTTCTAATCATTGTCCAGGCAGCTCCTCCCTAGCCATGATGATCTGTTCATTTCCAATTTGCCAATCCATTCATCAAAATCTCAGGAAAAAAAATGTCCAAAAAAGAAAAGATGAGTCCTTTATTGAACTGCTTTTAAATGTTTGATTGAAATTAGAGAAACACATGAATGCCCTTTCCTTGCTTAATTATCTTGTCTCTCATCAACCAATTGATCTTGTAGAGTGGTTCCAATGGAGAAAACTATCCTGATTCTGAGAAAATCAATCCATTCCTTCTTAAGAAACTACCAATTCTTCACCACAAAAGCTGCAATTCTTGCCCTACCTTTCTCATCCTCATTTCTTCTGTCACAAGTTATCATGATTGTGCCCTCTTGTTGCCCCTCTCTCTTCTCAGCAATCTTCGACCAGCTCACCACTCTCTTCCAAGCTGCTGGCTTTCCTCCTTCACAGTTCTTCTCATTTCTCTGTCTCAAAATCTCACAAACCCTAGCTTCCTCCATAACCGTCGTGCCCTTCACCGTCACCTCCCTCATCGTCTCCAAAGCTTTCACCATTGATTGTCTGAACAATCACAAGCAACCAGGCTCATTCACCTCCGCCATGTCCCTCTACATCCCTATTTTAAAGACTTACATGTGCAACACGCTACTGCTCCTCTCCGCCAACTCCACGGCCTTTTCCATCCTCTTTTTTGTCTCCGGTCTCCTCCAAGCATTTCGCGCCGATTGCACCTCCGGATCAGCCTTGTTCCTGTCCGTTATAGGCGCGTGCCTCTACTCCATCATCCTCGCTCACACCCTCGTCGTGTGCAACCTAGCCACGGCCGTTTCTGGTGCGGGAAAATCCGGTGGTGGCTTCACGGCGGTTCTCAAGGCCTGCGAGCTGATTCGAGGAAGGACCTCCACCGCTCTCTCATTGGCCGTCCCCGTGAACCTCCTGCTGGCGGCGGTTGAAGCATTGTTCCATTACAGGATTGTTAGACCCTTCCATTCCGATCGGGCGGAGAGGGCTAGGGTTGCGGTAACGCTGGAGGCAGTTCTCATCGCATATCTCTACTCCATTTTTCTTCTTCTTGAGACGGTGGTGAGCTACATGTTCTTCAAATGCTGCATGGAGAATCGTCTAACAGATGATCAGATAGGATATGATCACCTGATTGAGATTGAACAGGATGAAACCTCCGCACGCTTCAAAATAGAAGCATCAAGCTTCATTTAAACGTTATAGCATTTGAAATTAGCTTTAGTGATCTAAAACGAGTGATAGCATCTATAAGGATAAAAAGGCATTATTGCATAGCGCTTGTAACTCATATTAAGGAGTAAACTCCACTGTTAACTGTAAGATTTATCATAATTAAATATCTTAACTTTCATTTTTATCCTATTAATTAATGTCATTTTGTTACTTACTTTTTCTATTGAAATCACTATTTAAGTGAGGGTATTTATGTAAATTTTCATTTTAAATCCAAATTTTATCTTCTAAAGATTTACAAAATAACCCTCAGCTGTTTAAATATATACAAATCCACACACTTACCCATAGGGGTGTTGAACGAATCGGGCCGAGCCGAGCTCGGCTCGAGCTCGAGCTCTGACGAGCCCAAACGAGCCGAGCTTCATGAGCCTCGAGCTCGAGCCGATTCTTTGGCTCGTATAATTAACGAGCCGAGCTCGAATATGAATGGTTCGGCTCGATAGGCTCGACGAGCCTTATCGAGCCTGGTGTGAAATTACATATATACCCCTGTTTATATATCGAGCCTTATCGAGCCTAATGTGTTCGCGAGCTCGTTTGGGGCCGATTCGAATCGAGCTTCACAAACCTTCGAGCCGAGCTCGAGCTCGAATTTTCGGGCTTGTTCGAACTCCAGCCGAGCTCGAGCCGAGCCCGAATTTCACGAGCTCGAGCTCGAACCTGCTAGGCTCGGGCTCGGCTCGGCTCGAACTCACCCCTACTTACCCACCCCATTACCCGGTCCTCCTTGATCTTATATTGCCTGTCGTCGCCCCTGCCCAACCCCAGCGGTGCCTCATTCCACCCTAACCCAACCCTCCCGCCTTTGTTGCAGCCAACCCATATCTATCCCAGTCCCACACCCCATGTCCTCAACCTACCTCTCCCTAGCTCCAAATCACCATGCTACTATCAGTTGATGAGGTGACGAACAGAACTTTAACCACCATTGCGGGAAATTTAAGAGACGATGACTGACACGCAAGATATCGAAGAGTAAGGTTGAAATTACTTAACGATGCCCCAGGGTTGTTTAGGAATGAGGTTGATGAATGACATATTTAATTGATGCAAATTCTATGATCAAGGAGTTGGATAAATGTCAAGTAATGAGATCTCTACCTAAAGCCATCCTCGCCATCGGCGGTCTAGAGGATCCCTCCTTACCCAGTACCAACCTTATGGGGCCTTACGTGCTCCCAATACCCAACTGAAAAACCCCTAGCATAACCAGTGGGTTAACCTGATGTTCTAGGATGTTTTCCCAAACATCCTCAAGAACACCAAACCAGATCTGTGATCTATTCGATGAAATCCTTTAGGCAAAATTCATTAAAACCTCTCTCGAGCATTTCTACGAACACCTTAAATGCATATGCTAGAATTAACTATTCTCTAACATACCCAAGTATTCAATGATCAAGGAGATGACAAAACAAGTCATGAATCTCATACACAAACGATGATAACAATCCACAAGAAGAAAACGAAATCTACCTACTCCTACTCATGGTACTACTTGTTGTCCCAAGTAGGCAGCCAAGAGGGGGGTGAATTGGTTGGCCTCAAAAACGTTTTCCTTTAACAAAACCGAAGGTACTGAACTAATCTCAACTCATTGAGAAAAACGTTACAGGCATAAAACAACCAAAACGAAGAAGGACGAAAATAAACAGAAGAATGACACCAGAGAATTATAGAGGTTCGGTCAATAAGACCTACGTCCTCTCCTCAAGTTCACCACTTGAGAGTTCCTTTCACTATTCTTCAAAATAGTTACACCAACCACAAGAAAACTTTTACACTAAAAAGCCTCTCCACTAGTTTTCCTCGAGGCTCACTAAAAACCTAATTTAGTTTTCCCAAGGCTGACTAAAAACCTAACAACTGGTTTTCCCAAGGCTCACCAAAAAACCTATTTTAGTTTTCCCAAGGCTCACTAAAAACCTAACTTTGGTTTTCCCAAAGGCTCGCCAAAAAACCTAACACTCACAAAAATAGTTTTCCCAAAGCTCACTATTAACCTAACAAAATCCATGTTTGGTTTTCCCGAGGCTCACCAAAACAAAACCTGAAACACTTTGATTTTTACGAAAATCTAAACCTGTTGAGGTTTTAACGAAAACCTCCAAAAACAAATTTGAAACACAATTTTTCTCTCCCCAAAATATTCCAGAAAAGCTAGGACGAAGATGAAACTTGTTCTTCAGAAGATCGGCACTGGAGATCGTTGAAGCAACTTGCTTGCTTATGATATGAGACTTTTTGCTTGTCAAGAGAGTGTTCTTTTCGAAAGCTCTTGGTCTCAATTTAAATGGAGATGGAGGAGCGTCTTGACAATGTCTTTCTTGTTGCGATTCGATTTTCGAATTGAAGATTGCAGAGAGAGAGCTCCTGAACGTTAGGGAAGAAAGATAATACAAGAGTTCTAATCAAACTCAAACTCTTAACAACCCTTAGCTGTAAACAGGTTTATACGAAATGGGCCTTACTCCTTTTAGAACTCGAAATCTGCCAGCCCAATTAATGATAATACAAATAGGTAAAATATATTAAGTACACACCACACTTTTCTAAACTTTACAGAAAAGACCTAAAAGTTTTGTTATCATCAAAATCTAAGTTATATGGGAATAAACCCAACACTACTCAAACATGCATTCAAGAACATAATTATGAAAGAGTAGAAAGAGAGGGTGGGAAGAAATCACTTCATAGATGATCATTCACAATAACCCTAATCAACCTCTCATGTTCTGGAGGTTTAAGGGGCTCCAAAACCCTAAGAGAGAATGAAGAACAGCTCGAAAACTCAAGGTTTCTCTCAAATTCGCCAAATTGGTGAGCTATGTCTAAAATTCATCTTAAATATCTATGTAGACTAAATCTAATAGCCTAAAATATCCTTAGAGACGTTGGACACTTAAAGGTAACTAAAAGAGGGTAAAATAGTCCTAAAAAGTTGGTACAATTAAGATATAACCGAGAAAAAAGTGTATATTAAGAGGTTTGAATATGATAATTTATCTATAAGACCTATTCTGAATAAAGGTAAAAGTTAAGGGACGAACCCCGAAGTTTACTCATTTAGAGTATATAATGAAACATCATTTGTTCAGGCGCTGCACCTTGTTAATTTTACAGGTACGGCACTTTTCGATTGCATTGGTAAAGAACTTGTACAATAAGATGTAATTGCATAAGGCTTTTATGGACTGTGAGCAACCATTTGCCACTGAAAAGGAAATGGATTCAAGAATTAAGAATCAACAACCAAGGGATAGAGGAAACTTCGACACAAAATTGTAATCAAATACTCACAATAATATTGCTCTGATTCTGAACCTATACATGATTACAAAAAAATTGCTCACTTGAAACACTAGAAACGAAGAGGAAACAGAAATTACACATTCATGCTTCCTTAACAAACCACTTGGTTCTTATGGATGAACAAAGAACCTCTCCTCTGGTACCTAACCTTGTCGAAACATC
Organism: Stellera chamaejasme; assembly: GCA_024586325.1. NCBI lineage: Eukaryota > Viridiplantae > Streptophyta > Magnoliopsida > Malvales > Thymelaeaceae > Stellera > Stellera chamaejasme. The sequence goes on from CM044986.1 coordinate 10,762,140, forward strand.
CCCTGGAACAGCGATAACGTTGAACGTAACTGGACTTGAGTTGTGCAGGGAGTTTTTTCCTACCTCTGGCTGCTGATTTCAGGTGTACTTCATGGCAAGTAGCCACCAGACCCTATTTTTCAGTGCATTTAAACCTTTGGCTGTTTCAGGTTATCCGGCAGTTCATCTCTGGTCGACTGATCCTCCTATGTTCATCTTCCCAGATTTCGCTCAACGGACAAGATTTACATGTTGCTGACATTGCTGCTAGCCATTCTTCCTAACTGTAAATGGAAAACAGAAGTTCCGAAAGTTAATACTCCATCCATTCCACAAAAATTAATGTATTCTTTTTAGGGAAGTCACATAAAGACTGGTATGTTTCCTTTTGGTTGTGTTCAAATATCCGAAACGTTTTTCCAATTCCTAAAATCAAATGTTTTCTCTCACAAACTTTCCTTTAAACTTTCAAAAACACATATTGTCTCTTCAAATGAACAAACCCTTTAAGGAAACTTTTCTCTACCTATTTCACTTTATTACTCTCAACTTCTCTTCCCACTCGCAGAAGTTACTTCTTCTTATATGCCTACTTTGCCTTATTACTCTTAAGTTTTCTAACACCTCAATCTCTGGGCCAAGTCAAAAGTATCAATTAATACAGGGCGTATCATCAAACTGTAACTATCACTATTTACTTATTCCAGAAAGTACATTGTTTCCAGAAATACTCTAGCATGATTACTTAAGTTCATGCGAGCAAAAAATTGGATTTGGTGTGGTAAGATTGTCAACTGGATCATGACCACTTTTTGGCAGCATTGTCTAAGGTTCCCATTTCTATTTTGTCACATTAAGTCAAACAACTCCAAATGAATTGAAGAAAATTCATCAGTTCACCTTATTATGGTCCCTAGCATAAGACCTAGGCTAACCATCGGAATATATATGCAACACAAGGGGATTGAACAGCAGAGGCACAAGCTTCATCAATATGATTAAAATTAGAGTTAATACCTTTTTGAAACCAAGACTTTCGAACTGCCTGACGAATTTGCCGGTCATGTTTTGCTAAGAGTTCATCAACTCTATGTGATTGAGATAACAAAGGCCCTGAAAATTCAACCTGCTCGCCTTCACCATTGTACTCCTGTTATATTTAGGCATAAACAATTCTATCAGCGAGAGCACAAATGCATGTAAGACGAATTTATATGGAAACCGAGTGATTGTGATCGATCTTGCAATGGAACATGAGTACAAGAACCATCTCTGCACATCATTAGGGTTATGTTATTTTCCATACAGGTGGAAGGAACCATATGATGATGACCAAAACTTCCATCTCATTATCGTGCCACATAAGAGGGTGGAGAAGAAAAGAGCATAAAGCTTCACCACTTTGGTTTTTATGAACTTTTGCCATTTAATAACTTTTAAATAGTAACAGGCACTAATATGAACTTTATCCCACTAGCCCCAACATAGTTGGGATTAAGGTTCCATATGATGATGGTGATAAAGATGATAGTATATTAAACACACAGGAAGACCAAAAAAAAGTGAAGATACAGACAGTACAGGAGCTCATATTTGTCTATCGCTATATGTTTTTGTTTCATCTTTACACTCAATCCACAATGAGGAATGGTTTTTAGAAGTGCCATTGTTTCAACAGATTACTTTGTTGAGGAAGATGGAACACAAACAATGAGATCTCTTAACCAGTCCGCATTGTCTGACAACTAATGTCAAGTGATGCAGTGAAAATATACACACTAAAATTAAACATCCTAATGTGAGCTTTCATTCACGTTTATGTTGCATTCATGAGACAAATCACTAAGCCACTTATTTTCAAATTTGCTTGTTTTTGTTTAAAACAAATTTATTGAAAGACAATACTCTATAATCACAATATTAAAAACAAAAATCACTACAATCGCAAATTAATAAACTATCTCTCTATAATCACAATATTAAAAACAAAAATCACTACAATCGCAAATTAATAAACTATCTCAATTGCAACCTTAGGGTTTGTTTGAAAAGAGCGTTTAACATTAGCGTTGGAGTTTGAGAGAAAAATTGAACAGTTGTGATAGCGTCTGGAAACCTCTACCGCTAAAAGTTACTCCCTCCGTCCCAAGTGTGTTGTCACAACATCAAAATATTTTTGTCCCAAATGAAATGACATTTTCCCACTTGTGTTTTATTTTAGTCCACTTCTACCCTTGCAAATGCACACATTTAAGGAGTCTAGAGAGTGGGTTGGGAGGGGGTGAGAATGGGTTTGGGAGGGGGTAAAGATGGAAGTTCATGTGAAATGAGTTAATGATCAAAGACAATCTTAATCTATACAAAAAAGCTAAAAGTGACAACATGCTTGGGACGGAGGGAGTACCAATAAATTAAACGTGTCCCAAACCAACCTCTATTGCTAAATGCTAAAACTATTCTTAAATGGACCCTTAAACATGGATTGTGTGATAGAAACCACATTACATGAATTCCATTAGAAACCACTAAATGGTTCAATTGTTACTACATCAAATGATTCTGGAAAGAGGTATTCAGTAGCATACAATTGAAATAGTTTTCACCTCCCTTTGTTTAACATTCATAGATCCTGATAAATTTCTATCCATTTTGATCGACTGTCCCCATTATGTATTGCTAGATAATATCATTCCTTCATTGTCCAGAATCCAATTTTTTAGACTATGGCAAGGAAATAAAAAGACTTAGCATCCACTTAAAGATGGATGCTTAACTAAATTAATATGTCATCAGAAAAACCTAAAAACTAGATATAGTGACAAAACAAGGTAATGGCAATATCATTTAAGATAGTTTTATGCTTACCAAATTATTCCGCTTCCTGACAATTTCTCCGCTCTGACAAAGTCCAACCGATAGTTCTTGGGAATGGTATTCATCAGAAGCATCAAATGATCGTGGATGCTCAAACTGGTTCCATTGTTTCTGGGTGGCATGCTTGGAAACCTCATAAGAATCACTACCTCTAGAATCAGTGCGGCCACTACAGGTAATATCACCATTCCCCTGTCTCTTAGAATCAAAACTATGAACATGACTTTTCGATATAGATCTAGCATGAGATCTTATGGATGCATCATCCTTTCTTCTTCTTGCCCATGCAAAGCCACTAGACGAAGAAACCTGCAATGGCCCTGAGAATGGAATATCCCCAAGCGAAGATTGCTTTACATGCAAAGCCTCTTCTACTGTATCAGTTGATGGGTTGGGTAGGCCATCATGTGATATGTCGATCCCCTGCTTACAGTTAAGAATATTATTAACATGAATTCTGCGATCACCTTGAGCCTTGGCTGAGCAATCCTGTAAGAAGAGAGAATCACTAAATTCCTTGGGACATTAAGCAATGAGCTTGTATAGAGAGGACAAAAGGACAGATAGAGACCTCAATTGGAGCCAATTTACTGGTCCCAGGTTGTTTTTTAACTGGCTTTCTTCTGTCACTTCCACGAACTCTCCCACTGATCTTTTTCCTGGACAAAGGAGTATTTATTCAAGATAAAGTGGTCTGAGGGCAGCACAATAAATACTTAAATTGGTTTTAATGAAAAAGGCTTTACATGAATAATTACTGGTACTTCTTAACAAACGAAAATTGATGAGTCTTTCGAATCTCCGTGAGTGATTCTAAAAATGATAATTTTAGTATGACAATAGTTCAAAGTTCCATAATTCAAACCGCCGTCACTTCTTTTAGACTGTCTGTAGCTATACACATGAAAAGAAGTGTTTAGTTATGGAAAAATACTTTTCATTTTCCATATGCAATTTTCTAAAGTAGCTTTCAAGTCGTAAAATATGGACCAGTGGTACGTTTTAAAAAAACAGGCACCAGACTACCAGTATTGTATTAAAAATCTCATTAATAGTCCTACAAAAAGACAACAACATAGCAATATTTGAGAATTTTAAGCTTATGAACCTTACGGCTTACAACCCACAACCCAAGTAGAGAAAACACATTATTGCCTTGTTTTTCTTGGTGAATGGAGGACTCAAACCACAGCTTATGCTTAATAGATCCTTTATCAACTAATAATGAATACAGGCATACAGCTCTAACCTCTTTGCATCTTCACGGTGTTTTGCATCAATCTCTTTATTCGGAGGATAGGCTGGGAAATCTGATGGATCACAAGCATAGGGCTCTGTAGCAAAATACTGAAAATCAAACGTGGAAAAGTGTTGGTAGGTCTAGTGATGGACCAAGAGAAAAGAAGAAAATGTTTCTAATGTTTCTAACTGGCAGTTCATCAGCAGATAACTCATAAGATAGACAGATATTAATGTTAAATCACCTCTGATGCAAGAGCAGAGGAAGCAGTGCCACGCTTCTGCGGCTCTACAGAAAGCAAAGTTTCTATTAAGTTCACTGCAGCCTGTGGCAAATCTGCGAATGTCTCCCTAAGACAACTATCATAATGATGCTGTGGTTTGAATAGAGTTGCATGCGGAAGCCGAGATCTCTTCCAGTAGTCATCTGGAGGAGATCCACACAATTTAAAAATTTTGTGAAGTTGCTCAACCTGTAAGATATTTGGGATGCATATAAGATTATGGATTGAAAAGTGAAAACACCACTGGAAACATGGATCAATGTCATAAACCACAAAGATTGAAAAACGTGTCCATTCAATTAAATAAATCTGTAACTTAGTATTACAAAACCTGTATAATTAACTTCCGATTCCATAGAGCATAACAAGATACTGTAACCCTCACAAAATCAACTACGCCATGTTCAAGAGATACCCATCAACAACCAATTATAACATGAGAAAGTTCCATATAAACTTAAAGGAGATCACAGGACTTTTCACCAAACCAGTTCCTCAATTAAATTGCCAGTACTGTACTCAAGTACAAAACCTGGATAAAATAATCAGACAACACCTGATGCTTATCTCACTTGGAAACTTCACAATAAGAGGGAAAACAAAAGAAAAGAACTTGAATGGAAAAGAGGCAAGCAAGAAGGGGTTTTAGGCAACTTGCACAGAGTTCTACGCTTCCTCTTTATTTAAGGAGTGTAAATGAGTTTTATACAGAACATGGTTGTTTCCAATCAAAAGTGGTTTTCTGTAAAATCAAGCTCCAAACTAGACATATTGATAAAACATTAAGGTATATTTTGGAGCTAAAGTTGCAAAATGAGCATTTCTCTCTAAGGGCGTATAATGGAAAAGTGAAAACATGGTCCAAGCTTCTTTGATGCTCATACGGGTTTTAAATTGAAGCTTGATATTAGTATAAGGATCTTAGCCTGTATGGTATTCCTGCACACTAGTAAATTTGATGCAACAATTGAACTGTTATGCTACCATGAAGATAAGACAAACATGAAGTTACATTAAACTGTAATTTCTTTTAAAAGAAATCATGATTATGCATGAATAGAAGGTGTACTATGATCATCAATCTATCTACCTTTGGTTATAATTTCATAGTTACCTCAGTTCGACCTTGAAGGGCAGGCTTCCCAACCAGTAGTTCAGCAAATACACAACCAACACTCCATAGATCCACAGCTGCTCCATAATTTGTAGAGCCAAGCAAAAGTTCCGGAGGTCGGTACCATAATGTCACAACACGACTTGTTAGCGGTTGTTTAAGCCCAGAACTACAGAAGTTGGCCAGACCAAAATCAGCCACCTTTAGGATTCCTTCATTATTTACAAGTAGATTTGAGCCTTTAATGTCTCGATGCATTATACCCCGTTCGTGACAATGATCAAGAGCAGCTAATAATTGCTTCATGTAGCACTTAATCTGGAAATAAAAAAGATAAATAAATGTTGTTGCTCAGGTACTGCAGAAAGACGATTATCCCTCCACATTTAGATTTTAAAAAACGCAGAAACAAATGTAAATTTACTCCACTATGAGGACATGCTGCAAATTGTTACATATTATCCCATTCAGAAACGATGATCATGTGATGGAGTTTACTTATTATTTCCATTCCACCTACAAATGCTTCCATGACATGGCTAAAATCTGTAAGAATAAAAAGGATAACATTCTCGAGATATGCAATCCCTGCAATTATCTAAAAGAATTGACAAACTCAAAAGGAAAGCAAGCGCATACCTGTGATTCAGTGAACTTGATCTCAGGGCAAGACAGGAGACCAGTTATATCATGTTCCATGTATTCAAACACTAGGTAAATGCTACAGGACAGTCGGGAAGTTATAATTCCATCCAATTTCATGATATTTGGGTGGTCAAGCTTGCGCAGAATCAGTATTTCTCTTGCCATAAAACGAACACTTTCAGGCTCAAAATTGTCAAACCTGACCTTCTTTAAGGCAACAATTCTGCCACTATCAATATCTCTAGCTCGAAACACACTGCTGTATGTGCCCTGCCCAATCTGTCAAAAGAGGAAACAATGTAAAGCTAATGTGTGCAACGGTAACCACCACAGCTCTTAAATTACAGCTCCATTCAAACACCTTTAATGAGAATTCAGATGATAGTGACCCTTTGTTAAGAACTAGAAAAACAAACAAAAAATTAAATAAAACTAGTCAAATGAACAAAAGACCTTGGAAAGCATAACTAGTGACTGGACTAGGACACCATGGAACTAAAAATTCTTACGTGTTGGCCAGAAATAGCCAATGGCTGCTATTGGTCTAAAGTTCAATAAACGTTCCAAAATTCTGAGCAGAAAACCAAAGTTGGATTTTTAAAATGCCCTAGGAGCTACATTCCAACAACCACAAGCTTCCAATCAGAAACATAAACCATCAACAAACTGACAAAAAGAGAACAAAGAAATGGTCTTCACCAATCAAATCTCAGCCAAAGAGAGTATCAATTCGAGCCGCATCAAAAATTAAAGGATAAACCCACCTTCTCAAGCTTCTCAAAAGCGTCTACCCGTAGCGGAACCCACCCGTGGATCGCCTCTCCGGCGACGGCGCTGAGCCAAGCTGGCCAGCCGGCGGCAACGTGCTCGCCTTCAATGTACTTGCTCAAATTCCCCAACCTCAAGCTGATCGACTCGGATCTGGAACTCACTCGACTAGATTCACACAGCTCGCTACCACTCAAGCCCAACCCAAGTTCGCCCGTCGCTCCGCTACTCATCTTCTTCTTCTTCTTGCTCGCATCAGGCCGCTTCTTCTTGAGGTCCGCATACCCGACCCGAGAACGGCCCGAATTGATGACATGTTCGCCGGAGTGTTCGATAGCAGGCGTCACCGACACCGCCTGCTTCGAGCTCACGCAACCCATCAGCACCGAACGATCATGCAACTGAATCCAAGCACCCACTTCACTGAAATTCACAAAACAAAAAACCCACAAAACAATGGGGTTTTACAACACTGCGAGGCAAATGGGCTTCGCTTTTTCTAACTAAATCATCCTCCCCGAAGAAGACAAGAATGTTTTCTTTCGTTTCCGCTTTGCATTTTGAAATCGTGGGAAAATTTATATCTTTTGTAGGCTCGTGCAGCGAGAATCGCGGAAGACGATGGTGCTACTGCTATGGATCTTTAATGCGGTAAAACGGCTAGCGAGATCAGCGGAAGAAAGAGAGAATTTTTATGTTCATTCTCTTTCCAAAAAATTCTTTCTTTTTCGCTACTAGCCAGTGATGTTTCTGGCCTTTTGCTACTCGTGAGTGGACTTGTTGATCTAAACTTGCGACTTTTTGGTCTTTTATTCTTTTCAATTTGTTTGTACTTTCTGTTCCAAGTCTTGTGACTCCATTCAGCGCATTCTGTTATTTGGTGCTAGGAAGTTTTGGTACTTCCTTCAAGTTTCACCGAATTTGCATTTTACTAATCATAGTTTAATGTGTTGTGATTTGTGCATTTGTCGTATTTTGATGTAATAGAGTATCAGGTTGTCCTTGTCAATTGAGGTTTGTGGACCGATGGCAGAACTCAGCGTAGCCACATAATTTATTCTCGAGGTCCATTGGTCGACGTATATATGAGCGTCTCCCCGAGGTGTTACGAAAGTGACGGTGAGGGAGCGGTGTCACATCGCATGTTCGACCTGGCTGGGCCTGTCGATGATGGCGTTGTAGGCTGAAGGGACGTCGAGGACTAGGAACTCCGTCATGATGGAGTGGCAGTCAAGGGTTTTGAACTGTATTTCTCCGATTAGCATGTGAGGGAGGTTGACGACCCCGACCGTTGGGACGATATCGCGACCGATGGGAAATGTGGGACCAGAGCTTTTCTTAATGGCGTACATGTGTAACTCGAGTTTGTCGAGCATGTCCTTGAAGATGACACTGGTGTTCGCACCCGTGTCGATGTATACCCTGTTGGTGTCGTATCCCGCGATCTGCGCCGTGATTAACAGTGGGTCGGAGTGTGCGAAAATGACCTTAATCCCATCAGGGCGATAGATGGCGTTATCCTCCAGGTGGTCAATCTGAAGGATCTCCCTCGCATAGCGCTTCCTACTGGAGGCGCCTTCCGATTTGGTGAGCATGTGGATTGTGGCCACAGGTGGGGGTGGTGGCAGATTTTGCCTCCGAGGACTATTGTGACGTTTGCACGTCTTGTCGCGATCGTCACTGTCATCGTCCCTTTTACAACCCTTCAAAAAGTCCTTACAGGGCGAGTTGGAGTGGGCAAGGAACTCCTTGAGTTTTCCCTGCTCAATCATCTCATAAATGAGGTGTTTGAGTTGTCAGCAAGCCTCGGTGTCGTGCCTGCGATCCTTGTGGTACAGGCAGAATTTGTCAAAACCTTTGGTGGTCTTGTGCTGTATGGGCTGAGGCCACTTAGGGACCTTGTTCTACTTTTCGAGCAGCAGCAAGATGTTCGTGCGAGTGTTGCAGAGAGGTGGATGGGGATCGAAGCCCCTGGAAGTGCTCGTCGAGGAGGGGTACTTCGATGTGTTGGACCCCTTGTCGTATTTTCTGCCCCGATCATTGGAAGAGGATCAGTGGTAGGGTTTGTTGATTTCCTCGGAGTTCATTAATCAGGTTCCGCGATCTATGAACTCACCCATCATTGTAACGGGGTTTTCGTTGATGTTGTACGCGAGTCTTGACTCGCGTTAGAGGCCTTAAGTGATGGCCATGAGCTGCATGTCTGGGGAGAGCCGCTGGACTTGGACGACTTTTGCCTAAAACCATCAAACGTAATCTCGGAGGGGCTCCTTTTTTTGTTGCTTCACCCTCAGCATGTGTTGGACCGTCTTTGGGGGTGGTCGGGCGCCCATGAAGTGGTGGAGGAAAGCCGAAGCCATGTCTTTGAAACACTTGAAGTGTTGACCCCGTAGGGTCCCAAACTATGTGGATGCGGCCCCCTTGAGAGTGGATGGGTCTGTGACGCGTTCCATCTCCATTTGAGAGATGTAGCGCCGTAGGTGATCGACGTGATCAGTGGAGGCATCGTAACTTTCGATGACGGGCATGTGAAAGCCTGTTGGTGCCTAAACGACGATGATATCCTCCGTGAAGGGCTGTGTGAGGAGGACCTCTGATGGCCGCCAGACCCAATCAACCAAAAAGGCCTAGCAAAAGGCCCAACCTAATAAGAATTAACCCGACCTAATAAGAATTAACCCGAACATACCACAAGGATATTCCCGAACAACACTCCCGAAGGTGTTACAACACGTGTCCAATGACACTATATTGAAGTATTACGATTTTGCCACTATGGCAGTGGACTATATAAAGCATTTATGGTGGGAGTTAAGTGATCTTTTTGGGACAACTCTCATCCAAAAGAACAGAGAACACTTATCCCCATTCTCGAATTCCGAATTTAACGCATATAGCACAAATCCTCATGGCGTCCAGTAACGTCAAAACACATCAGTACCGAAAAATCGTGACGACAGCCCACACAGATCCACCACCAAATGACGCCGTCTGTGGGAACCGTGGTGGCCCCCATACTCAGGTTCCTTCAACGGAGCATGAGGACCAATCACAGTCCCACCTATCTAGGCCGGAAGGAGGAGGTTCAACTGACGGCCGCACAGCCGATCCCGGCTATCAGAGTTCTTCTAATGACACGGGTCACAGAGCAACCTCTCTGCGGCCAACCTCTAGCCTCCGACAGAGCGACATTCGGCATCTAGACCCCGATCTAGTCCAGGCGGTGCGGGTAGTGATCCAGGAAGAACGAGGCAACACATGCAACCGGCCTGGACGGCCCCACAGGGTACAAAGCGAGCGACACACGCAGCATAGACAACTCGATCAGGGGATCAGACTGTTGATTTTCGGATCGTCATTAACATGTTTGTCATGCTTACATATTACATGGATACTACATTTAAGTAATAGCACGATGTGTTTCTTCCATAATCATGTCATATATCCATTAGCATCATACAGAGAACCTAGCATGATACTAATGGCAAAGAACCTACCATGTTACTAGAGAAAGGATTAAGAGTGTGTACCTTTCTTCAGGACTTCAATGGAGAATGGACTCGAAAGTACGCCAAGGAAGCGGACAAGAAGTGAAAAGCTTCTTGCGAAGTTCCACCCACAAACTTTAAGTAGAATGCCTACGAAGGCTTATTGAGAGAGAAGAGATGAGAGGCAATGTTGTCAAAGGGATGATGATAATGGCGCCATCCTCCCTCTATTTATAGAAGAGGATGGCTGCCAATGAGGGGGCACAATGCCTCCTCATTTGCGAAGTAACATGTCTCTATGGCCAAGGGTTGCAACCAATGCCCCTTGGTCCATGAGACATGTCCCATGCCTTTTACCTTTTCAATTAAGTAATTAATTATAAAAGGAATAAATAAATAATTGTGTTTAATAGGAAATTAATTAACTAATTAATTAATTATCCAAATAATATGGTGAAGAGGCAAGAGAGGTGACCCATGCCCCTTTCCCATTCGGCCATGGGACATGAGACATGTCCCTTTGGCCGAATGGTGCAAGGCATGGGGTGCATCCCCTTGCCTAGAGGCACCTAGGGCGAAGGGGCACTCACACCCCTAGGCCTATGGCCGAATGGGTGCAAGGCCCCCTTATGGTGCCCTTTCGGCACCCAGGGGTGCTACGCACCCTTCGACTATAGCCGAAGGTGTGCTTGGCCCTTTGGGTGCCTCTTCGGCACATTTTCACCAATTTACGCACCTTTCCGCCAAGAGACACGTCTCTTCACCAAAAGGTGCCTAGACACATTTGTACTAAGCTCATATAGAGCTAGTCCAAGACATATTAAATCATTCATTGAGCTCCTTGAGGTCATATCAGCTCACTAAGAGCAGATACACATCTCTCTAGCTCAAACACTCAGATTGAGCTGAGTTGAGCTGTGCTTAGCTACTTTTAGCTAGCCCAGGTCATCTTGGTGCGCAAGAATTCCAACACAGACGACCAGATTCACATCCAGTCCTCTCCCTAGACCGACGGAGCCGGCAAAGGTCCAGGTCCCCTAGAGGACACCCAAGAGAGCGGTCCCTAAGGGCAGAGAGACTGACAACTGGAGACCCTCGAGATGAAGTTATACGGCAGATGTTACACCGCCTGGAGCAGGTAGAGAGGAACTCAAGCAGGCCAGAGGCCAAGTATGAAGCGGCTTCTGAGGATGGACCATTTACCAGTCGAATTCGGGATAGCCAAATACCCCGGATGTTCAATTTGCCCCACCCACTAGAAGTCTACAGTGGTACGGGAGACCCAGATGCCTTCATACGGAAGTACAAGAGGGAGATGGAATTGAAGGGAGCAAACGAAGTAGCCCTCTGCAAATGTTTCGAAGTCGCACTGGGAGGGCCAGCCTTAGCGTGGTACAATTCTCTTCTGCTGGACTGCATTAACTCGTTCGGGGAGCTGACAACCAAATTCTCCACCCACTTCATTGGGTGCAAAAGATCGACCAAGAGGGCTATCCAGATGTTTGATATCAAGCAGAGTCCGAACGAGGGAATTCGGGAATTTGTCGAGCGGTTCAACAGGGAAGCGGTACACGCATCGGATCTGACGGATAACATCCAGATCATGACGTTCACAAAGACGCTACTCCCGAACTCCCAGTTGGCTTATGAGTTATCCCGGAAGAACTTCACCGATGTTGAGGAAATGTATGATGTTACTGAGGAACACATGATCGCATAAAAACTACTGTCCCAAAGGGAGGGGAAACAGGAAAACAGAGACAACAGGGAGCAAAGAAGGGATAACCCAAAGCCAACTGTCATTAGGCACCCAGGGAGCTGGGGGGACAGAAAAAGCCCTTTGAGAGGAGCACGAATTTCACCCCCCTCAACTCCACCCGGACCAACTTCCTTGCAGCACTCCAAAGGCAATTAAGTGGAAATATCAGTTGGCCGAGGGCCATGCCAGAGGAACCGCAGCACAATTCTTCCAAGTACTGCTAGTTCCACAGGGATACCGGACATGACACCGAACAATGCTACCAGTTAAAGAGGTACATTGAGCACCTTATCAAGAAGGGCTCCCTGAGAGAGTACTTGAAGATGCCTTCAGACAATGGAACATCCCGAGGTAAGGGCAAGGTCGAAGGAGATGCTCTGGTTCTAGTTAAGAAGAACAAGGGAAGGAAATCTCCTCCCCAAGCCACCGGTGTACTGAATACCATTACCACCACTATGGGGTCGAATGCGAGGAAGAGGAAGGCAAGGGAGATAACTTCTCTAAGCTATGGGGACCCGACCTCGAGGATCAAACGTGCGGACGGAACCAAGGTACGCTTCCCACACTATGATTCACTCATTATCACCCCCCGGATTGAGACCATTAATGTCTGAAGGGTTCTTTGTGACGACGGCTCAAACGCTGATGTGTTATTCGCAAAAGCTTACGAAGGACTGAAATTGATGGCGAGTAGGTTGACCCTGGTCAAGACCGCCACATATGGTGTCTGTTACAGTCGCCATGTGCTGGACAACTTCTGAGATAGTTCCGTGTGATTTCCGATCTGTTTTCTGATTTCTGTGAACATCGGGACTTGAAGTTAAACATGTTGGACATGTTTTCTGTGTGTTATGAAGTCCCAGAGTTAGTATCAGAGTTTCAGTTCAGTTGGAAATTCCGTTAGGAAATTATGCAAGTTGCGGTTGGATTAAATCGCAACTTTGCAAAGTTTGGGGGCCAGTTTGTAAATGTGGAAAATTTGAGAGGTTTCCTCTCCTTTAAGGTAAAGGGAGTCGGTTATTTGGCATAAAAGAGAGAGAGAGAGAGAGAAAAGAATGGAGCAAACGTTTTTCATTTCAACATTTCTTCTCTCTCGTCTGCTTCTCCGTGAATGCTCAAGTTTGAAGCTCAAAGTGATTTTCACCAATATTGGTTCAAACTCCGAGGTAATGGTATACGTTGTTCACAGTAAAGAATTATACGTTTCTTACAGATCAGAATTCTTATTGCATGTTTCGTTGATCAGTTGTGAAGAGAGAAAGAATTGAAAAATTTGTAGGAACCGGTATCGCGGACACTTCTCTTTGCCGCGGTTTCACGAACTTTGCGTTGCTTCCTTGTGCGTGAAAGGAATTAGTTGCGTGGAAATCTTTAGTGTATAAGGTAATAGTTCAGTTTTTCGTGATTCTGCATTTCTGGGATACCTATAAAATGCATATCGAGGTAAATTGGGGCTATGTTTGGCTAAAGAGTATGTCTGAGGGCCATTGCCAATCTGGTAAAGAAGCTTCGCATGAATCTGGGAGAGGCTTCGCATGAATCTGGAAGAAGCTTTGCATGAGTCTGAGAAGAGGCTTCGCATGAATTTGGGAGAAGTTTCGCATGAATATGAGGTTTCGCATAAATCTGAGGCTTCGCGTGTATCTGAGTTCGTATAAATCTGAGGCTTGTTATGGACACTTCGCGATGGGGGATCCCATGGCCAGCTTCGCCCTGGGGTCTTCGCATTTGTTTGGAGGTTCCGCCCGGAAGGACTTCGCCTTCGCCTGGACTTCATGTTCGCTCTAAGAGGCTCCACATTCATTATGGGAGTCCTCGGATTTGTTTTGAGAGGCTCCACATTCATTATGGGAGTCCTCGCATTTGTTCTGAGAGGCTCCGCCTTCACCAGGAGGAGCTTCGCCTTTGCCAAGGGGTTTCCTCACCCTACACTTTCAGTATTGCGATGCGACCCTCAGCTCCCTCTAGCCTTGGTAACACCAAACTTAGCTTATGGCATAGGTTGGGTATATGCGTGGATCTGGTTATCTGTTTCAGGATAACTTGCTTGGCAAGTTTCCTTCTGTATCTGTTATCTGAATCTGTTCTGTTCGGCAGCGGGGAATCCAAACCCCAGGCTGGTACCAAGCCTCTGATATTCTGATACTCTGATATATCTGATACTTCTAAAAACCTCTTCTGTAAGGCTAAGAGCCTCAGAGGTCTGCCGAATCTGTCTGACTAATGATTTACTGTTATTATTATTATTATCTGCTTGTGTTTGTATTTTTGGTGTAGGTATTGTTAGTTCAGTATGCATCAGACTTCAGAAACCCAACCCTATGCCTGACCCTTACTGAGTTTACATCAAGGACTCACCCTTATTCTGTTCACCTTTTCAGGCTCGTCTGATAAGAAGCCCGAGGAGTAAAGACTCTCGGTGCTTTCTGGTGTTTATATTTCAGGTATTAACGAATTCCGAGTCTGTCTTCCGATTTAGGAAAAGAATAGTTCTGCTTGTGATATCTGCAAGATCCGATTCTGATTCTGAACACATTCTGAGATGTTTGACGGTTGTCTTCTGTTCTCTGTTTAGCAGCAGCGGTGACCTACGTGGAGTTGCTTTTGAGGATCTTGGTGTACCAGATCCCTCCCTCCACATATGTAGGTATTTTGGATAGTAGATTCTCGCTCTATAAATGTAAACGTAAGCATGCATAGTATGTTGCATCACATATGTATCGGCTTGGATGTGTATAAGTCTGTTTGAATTCAGATGATTCTCGTTACTTGTACTACAAGTTTATTTATGAGTAAATGAAATTTTAATCGGGTGGGTTTGGACCACTACACCAAGGGAACTCCATGTTCACTGCTGCCCCCGGCTCCGGTTCCCGCGTTCACATTACGTCGGCTTCCGCGCAAGGCAAGGGGGGTAACAAAAGACAAAACTTGTAAATCTCCTTCAAATGAATAAAGATCTATTCACCTACTCTCCTAGTGACATGCCTGGGATCAATCCGAAAGTAATCCAACACAATCTGCACATCGACCCGAATGCAAGACCTATAAGGCAAAAGAAGAGGAACAACACGTCGTTCAAAAGAGCCTTCATCAAAGAGCAGATCTCGAAGGTTCTCGATGCAGGAGTCATACGAGAGGTATCCTATCCCGTAGTGGCGTCCCGGGAAGACAGTGACAAACTATGCATGTGCATTGACTTCACGAATGTAAATGATGCTTGCCCGAAGGATTCATACCCTACACCTCCGGTCGACAGACTCGTAGACTCCACAGCCGGACACGGCAGACTGTCCTTCCTCGATGCCTACAGTGGATATCACCAAATCAGAATGAACCCCGTAGACGAAGAGAAGACATCTTTCATAAGCGACTCCAGCACTCATTGTTACATCAGGATGCCTTTCGGACTCAAAAATGCCGGAGCAACTTACCAAAGGTTGATGGATAAAGTCTTCTCCAACCAGATAGGAAGAATCCTGGAAGTATACGTTGACGACATTATCATCAAAAGCAAAGAGGACGACGACCTGATCCGGGATATCGAGGAAGTGTTCGGTCAGATCCGGATTCGGAAGTACGGACTTCGATTGAACCCGGAAAAGTGTGTTTTTGGAGTAATTTCCGGAAAATTTCTCGGGTTCATGGTGTCTGAATGTGGCATTGATGCAAACCCGGTAAAGATGAAAGCTCTACTGGACTCAAAGACACCCTCATCAGTCAAACACGTGCAGAGGCTGGTCGGGAAAATCACGGCCCTGAGCCACTTCATATCTCGGTATGGGGACAAGTGTCGTCCTTTCTTCAAGCTCTTAATCAAGGAAGATGCGGAACCCGGACGAATAGGTGTGAAGAAAGGGGAGAAAAAATAAAGGGAAGAAAACACAGCTAAACAAGTGAAATTCGAATGGAACCCCGATTGCCAGAAGGCTTCGGAGGAAATCAAAGCTTATCTTTTGGAGATGCCTACCCTACGGCAACCAACCGAGGATAGGTCCCTAATTGTGTACCTTGTGGTGGGAGAGAAAGTCGTAAGCTCAGTCCTCGTCCAAGAAGATGACCAGGGAAAGCAGTGGCCGATCTACTATGTGAAAAAGTCTTTACATGGTGCCGAACTTAACTACCCAATAATCCAGAAGCTAGTCTACGCTCTGATCCTCTCAGCCCAAAGGTTAAAACCATATTTCCTCGGATTCTCCATAGTGGTCTGAAGTAACCGAATCCCTGCTTTCTGAGCTAACTCCAATCCGGCGATTAAGACTTCATACTCGGCAGCGTTATTTGTCACTGGAAAGGTAAATTTGATTGATCGGGTAACTTTCATACCTTCAGGTCCTTCGAGCACTAATCCCGCTCCTTGTCTTTCTACTCCCAAACCTCCATCAACATAAAGGGTCCATATAGGGCTATCTTTGAATTCCGTTAGGTTGCCTTCAGGTCCCTGTGGTAACTCAACAATAAAATCTGCCAGAGCTTGCGCCTTGATCGCTCTTCTTGGTTCGTACCGTACTTCGTATTCGCTTAATTCAATACACCATTTTGATAGTTGTTCATAGTAGGAAACTCTTTGGATGAGTTTCGCCACTACGGCTATAGCTTTTGTAGCCCATTGTTCAACACTACTCTGAAAAGCCCACCCAGTAAGGCACGTTGTCTGCAATAAGCAAAAAGGTGGGGTTAGGCTAGGAACAGATTAATGGTAAGAAACAAACTAAAACGAGGAGGAGGATCAACCTGGGTGCTCAGGACGTGCATCCGGGCCATTGTCACGGCAAGGTCCGGGAACTGGTGCTCAAGGTAATCCATGGTCCGGGCGATTGACATCCCTTTCTAGAGCTCCAGGGCCATATCCTTGGCATCTTCGTCATCCATGAGGTTTTGATCCTCATGGATAAGCCACTTCAGCTCCCGGGAAATCAGATCAGATCCATACCAGGCAAGCTCACTGTCCCGCTCTAGCCGTGCCTTCTCATAGGCCTCCTTCCAGCTTGGACCTATATAGCAGAAATGCGTCCGGGTAACTTTGTGAATTGGATCATCTCCGAACATCCGGGAAAGGTTCCCGAATATGTTCCAGAAACACTTATTCTCTAAGGTTAAGTGTTGATTACCTAGGTCGAAGTCAGAGGGCAAGACTCCCGGAGCCCGTTCCTCTGCAATTGAAGTGGCCTTGTACTTTTTCCGGAGACGCCTTCTCTTGTCCGGAGAAGGATCTGCCTGATCATAGGCATCAAACAGATCCTCGAACGTTGTGTTCGTCTCCTCCAGACGAACATGTGAGTGGACCTCTGAAGGACCGGATGTAGCAGCCTCTGGGGCATTTGTAGCATCTCTCTTCCTCTTCTTCGGCTCAATCGCCGGAGGTTGGGCCTTGGAAGACTCCTTGGTAGGTTTGGCCTTCTTGTGGACGCCCTTAAACAGATCCTGAAGATACAATTAGTTAATACAAAAGGGAATACAAATGAGTCAAAGAAATGATATGAACCTTGAACAAAGGCCACGTGCGGGATTTCGCCCCGCAGACGCCGAATCAGTGCCAGGTCTTGGGAGGAGGGGGAAAGATTCCAAGTGTTCGGGCTTAGCTGGTTGACGGCCAGGCCATGAGATTCTGCTAATTCCTGAACAAAAGGGTGCGGGGGAAACCGGAGCCCACACTCCAATTGACACCTAAAAATGACAAGGCAACCGACACTCGGTTCGTACACACGACACTCGGGCGTCGGTACTCTAACGGCTACGGTACGAGGAAGAAAGAAATCACGTTGCCAACGCTTTATAAGTTCGGGAGTGGCCCTTCTTCGGAAGTGCTCAACTTCCGACCACCATTCTTTGGGTACAGGGCCACTTGTTTCTAAGAGAGTTCCCGAAGGACGAGTAGTGGAAGGAATTGGAAAAGGAGGGGCCATTTGTAAATACCTCGACAAATAGGACGGAGAAAACGACGGCGGATTGGCGATCTAAGGTTTACCGGTGAAACGCTAGCAGCCGCGTCGACAATGGAGTGGTGTTGATGGTAGAACTTCCCAACGGTGGAAGCACCCTCTTGACTACCGGAAACAACGGTTGCATGACTGAGGAACGGTGCTAGGTATTCTTCTGGGGAAACTTTCTCAACACTTCTCCACATCTGAAAGAAGCTGATCGCCTCCTTGAGCGATGGGTTGTCCGTCGTGAAAAAAGGGAATAGCTAAAGAGAGATTGAGAGCAAAGAAAGCGAGGAAGCAAGAATGAGGTGAATAGCAACTCAAGAACTGTTCCTTATTTAAGGATGTACGGGAAGGCGAACCGTCACAAAACGATGCATATCCACCGTTGATAAAAAAAAGTAGCAGTTAATGCACGAACCGCGATGGAACTGCTTGTAAACCGCATCAAAAGTCCCGGACCATTATGGTTTGAGAAAGTTCCAAAGGAGGATGGAAAGATCCTCAATTCAAAAGACTCAGACCATTATGGTCCGAGGAAGTTCCAAAGGAGGATGGAAAGATCCTCAATTCAAAGACCCGGACCATTATGGTCCGAGGAATTTCAAAAAGAGGATGGAAAGATCCTTAATACAAAAGACCCGAACCATGATGGTCCGAGAAATTTCCAAAGGATGGAAAGATCATTTCAAAAGACCCGGACTATGATAGTCCGAGAAACTTCAAAAGGAGGATGGAAAGATCCTCAATACAAAAGACCCAGACCATGATGGTCTGAGAAATTTCCAAAGGATGGAAAGATCATTTCAAAAGACCCGGACTATGATAGTCTGAGGAAATTCAAAAGGGGGATGCACAACTCTGGCCAGACATCTTGGACCTTAATGGTCCTGGAAATTACACGAAGTGTCACTGTACTTAGAAAAAATTCAGACTCCTTGTAGTCGGCCAAATTGCTAAGGGGGACTTGATGGCCGCCAGGCCCAATCAACCAAAAAGGCCTAGCAAAAGGTCCAACCAATAACCCAAAATAGGGGCCCCATTAGAAACCCAAATAATACTCCCTCCGTCCCACAAAGATTGTAGGATTTGTTTGGGCACATATATTAAGAAAAGTGAGAGAATAATAATGTGTTGACAAAATTATCCTCATGAAAAAGAAAGAATGAGAAAATTTTGTGGATCTCAATTTTAAGTTGAGTGGGAGGAAAGAGAAAAACTTGTGGGTCAATGATGTGAGAAAAGAGGATAAAGTGGTAAAAATGGTGATAGAAAGTTTCTATTTTAGGAAAGTTGACAACCTTTGTGGGACGGCCCAATATAGTAATGTTGACAACCTTTGTGGGACGGAGGGAGTAATAGTGAAACCCGTACGGAACAATGACATTCCCGGACCTAATAAGAACTAACCCGAACATACCACAAGGATATTCCCGAAGAACACTCCCGAAGGTGTTAAAACACGTGTCCACTGACACTATATTGAAATATTATGATTTTTCCACTATAGTAGTGGACTATATAAAGCATTTATGGCTGGAGTTAAGTGATCTTTTTGGGACAACTCTCATCCAAAAGAACAGAGAACACTTATCCGCATTCTCGAATTCCGAATTTAATGCATATAGCACAAATCCCCATGGCATCCAGTAACGTCAAAACACGTCAATATCGAAAAATCGTGGCGGCAGCCCACACGGATCCACCACCAACCTCGATGTCATCGAGGACTTGATTTGGTGTCTTGACCTGCTCTTCGTCCATGTTGATGCATCGAAGGAGGTCATCGACATAGAGATTTCAAGAAGTGTTATTGTTCTGATTTTGGGATTGCTCTTCACGGTCGTTAGGGTGTGGGGAACGCGTGGCTTGTAATTCAGCTTTGATGGTTTGAACCATCAAGGCCTTCATATCGTTAAGGATGTTGGATTGGAGTAACATCATCTGAGCACGATGGATGATGTCGGGCTGCGGGACCGTGGAAGGTCCAGGGAGATTGGCTATATCAGCGTTGGTTGGTGTGTGGGCAGCTGGGTCCCTGTTGCTCCGCGAACTGGGAGCAGGGAGGGTGTACCTGAGGAGCTAGAGTTAGCGTCCTCGACCAGTGCGTTGTTGTCAGCATTATAATTCCTCCATGCCTTGGCCATTGAGAGAAAAAAAATATCTGAGAAAACAGACGTGGTCGTGGGTTCGTTTCCAGCAGACGACGCCAAATTGATAGTATTATACCAATCTGACCACAGGGGATGGCTGGTGAAAGGGAGGAAGATGACCTTGATGACCTGCAAATGAGAGACACAGATATTCTTCAGGCGTAGAGAATAACAAAGAAGGTGAGTATGCAGTAAGTACCTTATTCGAAGGAGGCACCACCCAATATATAGGGTGGTGTCGGTGCCCGTCGAGGAGGGCCTTAATTGTGGGGACTGCATCATAAATACGTGCGTGATTGTGGTGATGATGATTTTCCATATGGGAATTTCTCTTATTATTGTTCCCGTTTGTGGGGGTTGACCCTTTTGAGATTTATAAGGGCGTTGGGGAGTCGTTTGGCAGGATTATACGAGGATCGTCGTCATATAGACAAGGAATGGTTTCCTTGGGCCTATATATATCATGTATAAACATTCCTTTTTTTGCCTATTTCATTGATTAACTAAACTTTGGAATGAAATGTATTACCAAAATGTGAGTTATTTGGATTATGAATTACTTCGTAAAATGTTGACAATGTACTTTTGTAATGTTAAGCGCCGTTAATTTAGGCCCCATTTGGGAAATAACTGATTCAATTAGCTGTAGCGTTTTGGATACTTTTTTAATGATTTATATCAAACAGCTAACAGCTAAACTAAAAAAACTATCGTCGATAATTTTTTCAAAACGTAACAGCTAGTTGAAAAAAATTGTTGTCAAACACACACTTAACCTTCCTAGCTTTTGAGTACTACTGTCGCGTTTCATGGAGAGCCAAGGGCGGACGTACGTTGAACAACCCTTTTCTTTCCAAAAGTATGTATAAGGGGTATATAATTTATTAATTGGATTCCCTTTAAAATTTATAATGAGTTTTTATATGGTCCGCGTTAAAATGCGCACAGGGTATGCGTGCGCATAAGCAATTCGCTTATTTACAAGTTTATCATTCGTTAAATTTGATCAACATAATAGTCATGTTAGATCAGCATATTAATCAATCAGCAACGTTTCCTTGTGTGAACAACTTCGACGGATCAACATGATAAAACTATAGATCAATATGAACGAAAGATCAACATGACAATAACAAAGATAAACATTGTAAAAAGAAAGATTAACGTGATAGAAAAGATAGATCAACATGCTAAGAAAAAAGATCAGTATGATAGTAAAAGAGATCAACATACTAAAAAGAATGATCAACATGGTAAGTAGAGAGATCAACATGCTAAAAAGAAAGATCAACATATAACAAGAGGAAAGATCAGCATGCTAAAAAGAAAGATCAACATATAACAAGAGGAGAGATCAACATGCCAAAAAGAAATATCAACATGACAAAAAAAAGATCAACATGGTAATAAGAGAGATCAACATGCTAAACAAGAAGATCAACATGACAATAAGAGAGATCAACATGCTATATAAAAAGAATGATCAACATGCTAAAAAGTATCATCAACGTTGCAAAGAACAGAAATCAATATTGGACAAAAGCAGATCAACATTAGACAGAAACTGATTAATATAAGAAGACTACCGATCAACATTGGAAATATGTAGATCAATTTGACTAAACTAGTGATCAACATGACTACCTACTCCGATCAACTTGACTAAACTAGTTTCATCACGGTCAAATTTTGATAGTGGTTTTGTTACTGAGTTGTGCTGGTTAGTAGAAACATATCTAAAATCACGTTTGAATATGCAAAGACGTCGTCGGAAGTGATGAAAACGTTGTGGATTCGTTGAAAGCTTCGCCGAAATACACGAAACATCATCGAAAGCGACGAAATCATCATTGAAGGTGACGAAATCGTCGTCGGATATGATGAACGCTTCGTCGAAAGTCGGAATGGCGATTGGAAGTGCGGATGGCATAAGATGTAATTTAAATTACATCTTACATGCGCATTGTATAGCTTCTCTTTTTATATACTCCCTCAGTCCTCAAACAAATACATACATTTGTTTTCTCTGTTTCACACTATTTAATCTGTCATTTTTCTCATGAGTGTTAAGGCATTTTAAGTTAAATAATTTTTATTCATATCATAATTTGAAGTACAAATTTTCTAAATATATTATTTTATGAATTGTTCTCACTATTTATTTTAGTAAATATTTGAGTCAAATAGAACCTTAAAGCATGAAAGTCAAATGTATACATTAAATCAAGACGGAGGGAGTATTATATTAGCTATTAAAAAATACAAAGTGGACCAGTTCCTTAATTATTTAGTTATAGTTTATCATGTTAATAACTGTAACTTGATCATTATATTCCACACTTTTAATAACTTGATACCACATGTTTACTATTGCACTAATATATCAAAAGTTTTTAAAGCAGTTTTGATGGCTTATATAGTGTAATATAGAATGTAAGGTTATAAGTGTTAAAAAATGAAAACTTAGGACAAATGAATTGATAAATCCCAATGTTATCCTAAGCAACACTAAAGAAATTGCACAATTGTTGCACCCATCGGCCGTTGTTTGGTCTTTTGTGCGTTGCTGACTCGGCGAATACAATAATAATAATAATAATACACTTACCATTTCAAAATTTTACTATATAATTTTAAAATTTAGTATTTTACATATTTTATATATGGACACTTTTTTCTGAAATTCCTAGTTCCCCACACGGTTTGTTGAAGCACCATAACACTATTTTGTATAAAAGAAAAGGCGTTAACGTATAACAACATTATGGGTCAAAAGATCGTCATGGACGAATGCATGGTGTAATTCCAATCTCTCATAAAATTGTAGATGCTTAAGCAATTGATAGTTTAGGTATGTTGCATAGTTTAGGTAAAGCAACATAGTGAAATTACATGTTTTAACAGTTTAAAACAAAAGTTTCGAATTTGACGGTATAGCTGTGATTTATGTGAGAAGGCTTAAGTAGAATATAAGGTTAGTTGTTAAGGATGTAAAAGAATTTGTGTGCATTTGAAGGATAAGGACCTAGAGCATAAACTTCTTTTGTTTGAGAGATTAGATTAGTTAATATTTGTAGTTTTTTCATAACATCTAGGGTATTATGTCATATCTTAGTTCTTTCCGTCTAGTTGGCCCGTTAGTTCTAATGGATTTTTATAGATTTACTCTTTTACCTTTATAAAATTTTTTACTTAATCCTTAATATATTTTTTCGAAATTTTAACTCAAAACTTTAACTTATACCTATAACCCCATCACTCTACATCTCCTTCACCACCTCACCGACGCAACCTCCATCTTGGCCGGAGCCGCATCTGTGAAAGTCCAATCCAGTCTCTTATCATTCAAATTTCACAAGTGTTTCAGATCAGATTACTAATTTATTTGCATCTCCTTCCTCATCTTCAATTTCCAGTTTCTTCTCACAATACAAGCGTTGAGCTCAGGCCTTGTTCTTCTCCACTATACAGTTCCATGATGAGTGGGACGGAGGTGAAGAGAAATGCGCCCACGCATGCACCGGCGGCGGCACGCGGCGGCACTTTTTGATCTCCGTGGTCTGTTGGTTTTCTTTGCCCGAACATGCTGATGAACTAGCCTCTTAAGTCGTAACTTTCACCACCGGCTCATGCTTCACCAGCTCCACCCCAATTAGTCTTCACTGGCTGAACTTCAATCTTCATGTGAATTGGCATATGAATCAAATAAACAAGCCAAACAACGAAACTCCTTCAAACACTGAATTATCAAGTTAAATTTGAATCCTTAATAGATTCTACAACTTTCTAGTCCTTGTAAAGAATTAGCAGCGGCTAATGGATAAGCAATCAAAAATTAAATACGCAAGCACCAACCCATAAGCCAAGAAACTAGACATAATCGAATAGCTATCCGATCCCGCCGTTAATGGAAGCTTTCACAGACGTTGCTCCGGTCAAAATGGAGGTTGCGTTGGTTAGGTGGTGGAAGTGAGGTAGAGTGATGGTGTTATAGGTATAAATTAAAGTTTTGGGTTAAAATTTTGGGAAAATATAATTTAAGGACTGACTAAAAATTTTTACAACGGTAAAAGAATAAATTCATAAAAATTCGTTAGCTAATGGCTCAAACTGCACGAAAAGTACCAAAATATGACATAATAACCTAAGATAGGATCATAATAGGATAAATTTTTAAAATAGGATCAAAGTAGGACAATAATTATATTTACGAAACTACCAGTAAAATTTACTCGAAAAAAATTGTTTTTGAGTGAGAAACATGAAGGTTGTTCACATCATCACCTGTCCTATAAGATATGCAACGATTTTGTACATGCGAACTTCATTTGTTGGTTTATGCCTGAACGTGTTTATGGTATTTGACGATACACCAAAAACAAACATTAATAATGGAATGGCAATGTGTTTAGTCTCGTACAACGTTTACTCAAACGACGAACACCATAGATAACAGTAGCATGGGACTTGCCATGTGCATTTATTAAGGCCCCAATATATATATAGAGAGAGAAATGGAGAAATAACTGATTATATGACATATAAATAAAGTAAAACAACACACATATTTATTTAAATAATACCAACATTAATAGTGTAAACATATGCAAACATTTTGGGAAAAAAGGAAACATATCAAAACCATTTCATAATCAAACCATTTTCCTTTTATGTCAAACGTTGAGAATACCGTAATTACACAACACAGGATTTATTTTTCATAATCAGTTTCTGACATATTCAAATATATTGGTATTATTTAAATAAATATGTGTTGTAATCTATGTGTTGTGTATATGCATATATACATGTAGATATTTTCAAAGTAAAAGATTATGCAAATACTCCATCTATTCCAGAAAATTAGTCATGTTTGTTTTTCTTATAACATATTGACTTATAAATTGTGGAGTATATTTTTTAAATATATTTTCTAAACATATTTTTCAAGATTTTTTTGAGAAATTATTCTTAGTGAAAATTTAAATTAAACACAAGCACAAAAATCAAACGTGGTTAACTTTATGGGACGGAGGAAGTATAATTTTACAGGGGCCCTAATTTTTCCTTTCGCTTCGAGCCTCCAGAATCTCAGGGTCGACCATGCCTTTCATCTTCCCCTCTTCCGTGTTCAATGAAGGACGTGAACAACCACTCTGATTACTCAAAACACCAGAAGTCGGTACTCCCAACTCTGATTCACAACGCTCTGCTCCTCTTCATACATAGACCCATGTTTTCTCAGAAACGTGCCATGTTTCTCTATCATCTTCGTCATGGAAAAGAACAAAGATGTTTGGAAATTTCATGGCATTTCCGAATGACATGTTGAGAGAAATAGTCAATCGAGGATGCATGGAGCACGGTAACAACATTTGTTTCCACAGATTCCATTCTTAAACCTTGCCATTCATCTGCCTGACTGCCTTCCTTTTTCAAAACCATAAAATGGTTTCTTTGTTTACTCTTGCAGATTCCTTTCATCTTGGGAGCAAAGCGAATATGTGCGAAATCCAACATTTAGTCTTCTCACAAATCCCTCATTTTCAATTGAATCCGAAACTTGCCTAGATCATCTAATTGAGCCCCTAAACTAAACTAATGGTAACTAATTCAGAGAAGACGTCAAAATAATGGCTAATATTTTACCCCATATCAACTTACGTTTATTCTTGTTGAAGTTGGGTGATGTTTGACTATTAGTGGGCCTAAACGCTCAGGCTAGTAGCACTAGCTATTCACCTAAATCGGGGCCTTATCGCCCAAGATATTACTCGTCTAAATCGGGGCCTAATCACCCAGGCTATCAACTTGCCTAAATCAGCTACATACTCAACTAAATCGGGGCGTAATCGCCCCGACTATCTACTCACTTAAATCAGCGCATAATCGCCCATGCCATCTACTCCCCTAAATCTGGGTCTAATCGGCAGGCTATCTACTTGCCTAAATCTGGTCCTAATCACCCAGGCTATCTTACCTACCTAAATCGGGCTTAATCGCCCATGCTATCTACTCACCTAAATCGGGGCCTAATCGCCCTACTCGTCTAAAGTGGGACCTTATCGTTCAAGCTATCTACTCGCCTAAAAGTGGGATCTAATCATCCAAGTTATCCACTCGCCTAAGGTGGGACCTAATCATCCAGGCTATCTATTCACCTAAGGACTGACTAAAATTTTTACAACGGTAAAAGAGTAAATTCATAAAAATTCGTTAGAACTAATGGCTCAAACTGCACGAAAAGTACCAAAATATGACATAATAACCTAAGATAGGATCATAATAGGATAAATTTTTAAAATAGGATCAAAGTAGGACAATAATTATATTTACGAAACTACCAGTAAAATTTACTCGAAAAAAATTGTTTTTGAGTGAGAAACATGAAGGTTGTTCACATCATCACCTGTCCTATAAGATATGCAACGATTTTGTACATGCGAACTTCATTTGTTGGTTTATGCCTGAACGTGTTTATGGTACACTAGCTTGTACCCCTCCTTGGAGACGGAAAAAAAAGAATAAACTGAAAATTATAGTAAATATTATAATTTATATGATTGTAAATATTATAATTTATAAAATGCAAATTATAGTAAACTAAAACTAATGTTTACCCATATAAAATAAAAAGTTTACGTCAGTTCATTGAATTAAATGTACGAAATTAAAAAACACGTACCTCCGTACTTTTTAACATACGTCGTCGTTACACACTATAACACATGTCTCTAAATCAACATGTATCATATGCCAACATTTTAACCAGAACGCCGCAGAGGTTATCTCAACATAATTTCCACTATAATGTATACATGTAAAGGTGGTCATCAATAGACATGTATACAGATAAAACATATAAGGATATGGTATACTTTGAAAAATATATTTACCTTTGATCCACAATCCAAATAGATTGCATTTGCTCCATATTTTTGCTTTTCAAAGACAATCGACGTGGATCATCTTGCTTAACTAATCTGCCAACAACATCTAGAAGTAATACCATTTTGTTAAACCCTAGTCATACAAAGTTATAACATACGTTCATATAAGTGAAAATATAATACACGCAACAAATAAAAAGTTTCACTGTGCAAAATGTGTTTTTAGGAAATTGCTTAGACAAATCTACATACTGCACGAAGTCGAACTTATGTCTGGGAATATCAAGAGCCTCGGCATCAATCAGACTAAGCACGGTGTACCTTGTGAAAAATAAGTATTACACATTTACACTCCTTTCACCCTAGGAAAATGAATTTGTTTGTATTTTTTATATAAAAACGTCTCTTTCAATATTTTCACATGTCTTTTTCAAAATCAACACAATCAACTACTATTATCTTTTCTCTTTTCAAATTGTGCCCTTATAATTCTCTTATCTTTTTCATATGATAATAATAGTTTGCCCTGTTTTCTTTAAAATAGTGTCATTATTATTTTTGCACATGTTTATTATTAAGAGTTATGATATTAATTCCTTTGTTTATTTACCTTTTCAGTTTAGTTGTCTAAACTTTTAGCTTTAAAATGTAAACCGCGGAGGCAAAAAGAAACCTAGAAAAATCAAATTACTCCTAACATCTATCTCTTATAAAAATAAATTCTCCAAACCTCAAAGATTTATAGGTTTCTCAAAACGGAGGTAATTGTTGGTTTACAAGAAATTTGAGATGGCAATTGTAATTTACTCAATATATTAACACAACATTTATTTAGGATTCCTCAATATTGAGTTTTGATCATTATTCTTATCTAATTTTAAATGATATTCTTATCGAGTAGCATTTAAAATTTCGAACTAAGATTTAAATTTAATTTGAAATTTTTACAATTCAAGTTACTAATAATTACCATATACGTTTTCTTCCTATGTTTGTGTAACTCATCTACTTTTAAATAATAACAAAATTAAAAATGATTTTTAAAATATATCTCTTACTCACGAGATAAGTCATGGTTTATTTCAAAAAAATATTATTTCAAATTATTATACGCATATGAAAATGAAAATTAAATGTATAATTTCGGACTACGAAGAAGTACTGATTTTTACGTATCAAAGGGTAGATATTGGTTAAGTTTTACATTCCTATTAACTAATTGGATATCCCAGTCGAAATTTATCTATGATTTTTTTCATAGAAAAGTTTTAAAGTAAAACTTTTCTGTTAAGGAGTAATATATATATATATATATATATTACGACAAACCGAGATTCTTCTTCTTCTTCTTAAGTTTTTGTACGACAAACGTTCCGAATAAATCAACCGAGGGTGTAGATAAAGGTTCTAAAGGCAACGTAAGTAAGCTGCGAAGAACATGACAAAATTACAACCCAATTTCAAACAAAAACCATATATAACTTTAAAGGGGAAACTACAAAAAAAAAGTTAAAGAAGAAGAAGCATAACAAAAGTCCTGAGTATTAAAAAAAATAGAAGAAGAAGAAGAAACAAAAACCGGCAAAATCACCTAGGTGGTAACATGCTTCGATTTGGCAGATGAAGCTTCCCTACTCGATGATCTCTTTCATTGTTATTGAACCCACGCAAAGGAAAATAAATCTAATTATAAAAAAAACTACAAAAAGAAACTGGAAAACACAATCCAAGTGTGTCAAACATGCAAGAAAATGAAATATAAAAGTAAATGTAAAACAAATCGTTGGAAGAACACATAAAACAAAAGGGAAAAAAAAGAAATGAAACGTAAATAACTACTGAAATTTGCTTGTTCTTTATTTGCGTCTGCGAATTGTATAGAGTTGGAATAATTGTTGAAGCATCGGTCCGATCGATGTAGAATTGATACTCTAACTCATATATTTATAGTAGATTGGGTAGGTTAAATATCGTAAAATCCAACTTCGATAGTGTATCTCGAATGGTTAATAGTATCTATCAAATATATCTATAACATGTTGGATAAGATAATTTGACTCTGTTGTGATCCGGTTCGATCACATCAAAGACATATCACTACGTATAAAATGGGTGCCTGGTAGGGGGCAATCCGCCACCAATTCCGCTACCATGGTGGCGGGCTAGCCCGCTACCGAGGCCGCTTCCATTTGGCCCGCTCCTTCGACTTCGGCCGCTACCCAGCCCGCTACCGTTAGTAGGGGGCATGGTAGCGGGAAGGGCGCTACCCTGGGGACACGGTGGCGCTGCCAGCTGACACAGCTGGTAGCGCCATACCCCCTACCAATCCCGCTACCATCATTTTATTTTTTAAAAATAATTTCTTTATTTTCATCATTTAATAAATCATTCAATAATAATATTATTTAATACGTTTTCATTTAGGTTACAATTAAAAACAGAAATAATCACCTTAATATCTTCATTTTCATTTTCATTTTCATTTTCATTTTCATTTTCATTTTCATCATTTAATAAATCATTCAATAATAATATTATTTATTACGTTTTATAGATTACAATTAAAAACAGAAATAAATTTAATTATAAAGTAACCAAATGTACCAATTACAATAAAAAACATCCAAAACGAAATAGTTTTTACAAAAGTGTCCTACGGGGGAGGGAAATCGTAATCGGCATCCTGATTCGGGCGCGGAGGGGAACGGTGCTCCGGATCGTAGAACCTCTGGAGGTGGGAGCAACTGCGCGAGCGCGTCATCCATCGGGGTGTCATCTTTGCTCCTCCACGGTCTGCTGTGACCCGTCAGCGCGCGAGGATGAAGCAGAAGTGCTGGACCGCGGAGTGCGACGACTACTGACGGCCGGGCGGCGGCGACCCCTGACGGCCCCCGGTCGTGGAATCACGACCTGACCTATGGCCACTATCACGCGTCGGAGACGTCATATCCTTAGAAGACTTAATAATTAGTACCACCAAAAAACTCAAAATGTTCAAATTAACCCAAAACTTTAAGAAATCTTACAAATTCACCCAAAATACCACAATATTCATAAGTAATACCTAAAATACTATAGTAATTCCTAAAATACTAAAATAATTCCTAAAATACTAAAATTCATAAAGTATTCTTATTTTCCTAAAATATGTAAAGTATATACCTAAAATACTAACAAATTCATAAATAATACCTAAAATACCTAAAATAATTCGAAAATACTAAAATTATTCCTAATATACTAAAATAAACAACATATTCTTATTTTCCTAAAATATGTAAAGTATATACTAAAATTCCACAAAATACTAACAAATTCATAAATAATTCCTAAAATACCTAAACTAATTCTGAAAATACTAAAATTATTCCTAATATACTAAAATAAACAACATATTCTTATTTTCCTAAAATATGTAAAGTATATACTAAAATTCCACAAAATACTAACAAATTCATAAATAATTCCTAAAATACCTAAACTAATTCTGAAAATACTAAAATTATTCCTAATATACTAAAATAAACAACATATTCTTATTTTCCTAAAATATGTAAAGTATATACTAAAATTCCGCAAAATACTAACAAATTCATAAATAATTCCTAAAATACCTAAACTAATTCAAAATACTAAAATTATTCCTAATATACTAAAATAAACAACATATTCTTATTTTCCTAAAATATGTAAAGTATATACTAAAATTCCACAAAATACTAACAAATTCATAAATAATTCCTAAAATACCTAAACTAATTCAAAATACTAAAATTATTCCTAATATACTAAAATAAACAACATATTCTTATTTTCCTAAAATATGTAAAGTATATACTAAAATTCCATAAAATACTAACAAATTCATAAGTAATTCCTAAAATACCTAAACTAATTCCGAAAATACTAAAATTATTCCTAATATACTAAAATAAACAACATATTCTTATTTTCCTAAAATATGTAAAGTATATACTAAAATTCCACAAAATACTAACAAATTCATAAATAATTCCTAAAATACCTAAACTAATTCCGAAAATACTAAAATTATTCCTAATATACTAAAATAAACAACATATTCTTATTTTCCTAAAATATGTAAAGTATATACTAAAATTCCACAAAATACTAACAAATTCATAAATAATTCCTAAATTACCTAAAATAATTCCTAAAATACCTAAAATATCACAAAATTGAAAAAGACTTATCTGTATACAAAATACCACAAATTTACAAATTACACATAAATAAATAAATAACACGAAAAATACAAAAATTAACAAAAATATTTGCATTAATCTATAAAACATACCTGTGATTGTGGTGTTAGAGAATGCCTGGGAGGAGGAGACGAAAATTGGAGGAGGTCGGAGCTTTTGCACCAAACACTACAAGAAATGAAGTCTATTGTGACGTTTGTGTTCCGTCACAAGAAACTAAATAAGTGTCGAAATGATATATTGTAACACTTTTAGCGAATGTCACCTATGTGTCACCATAGTCAGCGTCGCTCAAGTTGATGTGACATATTGACGAAACGCTGGTACACACTTATTGTAGCACTTAAAATTGTCATTTTATATACAATAATTTGACACTTCTTTATATCACAAGATATTAAGCTGTTGTGACATTTGTTCGATTTGACGGATAACGACAATTATGTTATCGACACTTGTTTCGTCACAATAACTACTCCAACATAAATTGCAATTACATTTATAAATGTCAGATTTTTTATGTATAAATTCTTTTAAAAAAATCATTTTTTATAAAAGAAATCTTTCAAAAACATGATAGGAATGAAAGGTTCCAACACAAACATCTTAGAAATCGAAGCCAATCTAATAATTAATAATGATCAAATGTATGAATCTATAAATTGTTGTTCTTGTTCCAAATAAAGTACTAGAAGGTAGGAAGGACCCTAGTAAAATCAACCAAAAATTAAATATCTACAACTTGATAGCTTCCATGATACTTCCACACATACTCTATTTCCTCCGTTGAGATACAGTTTGAGGATCAATATGAACTACACAAAAGTTGAAAGAATACATGAAGCCAACCATGTTTCCAAACTCTAACAAAAGCATAAACAACTCTCAAGCTTGGAAGTTGCATCAACAACGCTCAAGTGGTAGTGATTTAAATTTTCAGTTATAAGACTAACCTGAGCTGTAGATAGATTAAGATCCTTCATGATTGCAAATTATGTAGATTCTGAGTAGCTCACCTGTCAAAACAATAACTTAAGCTAATCAAGCAAACAAATTTGATTCCTTATCAGTTATCACGCAAAAGGCAGACACAACCTGACAGATAAATTAATCAAGCATATGTATTGACTTGTAACATAAGACCAGCTACAGATTTCGTAGTATGAAAAAAATTTAGAATTAAAACAATAAGAACCGGGTCTATGAAAGTCCTAAGAGAGTATGACATCCCTACTTCATGAGTTTGGGTCTTCCATTACCCCATCTACCGCCATCTAAATCTAACCTACAAGTTTTACACACTAGTCACATAAAAGTCTCCTTGAAATATACTCTCACTATAAGTTTATTACAAATTCTATCTATAAAATTCAATCAACAAATGAGGTAAAAGCTATATCATTCAGACAAGATAGATTACAAAATAAATTGCCTGAAATTACTTAAATAAATACAAGCATGAATGATTAATTCAAAAATAGAAAAGACGAACAGAGACTCACCCAAGTTAGCTCCTCATGTGCATTAACCTCTCTTGTTGTGAAAAGGCAAGCTGATAAAGATAAACAAAACATCAATTGCCTTCTGATAAGTAAGAACAAAATAAAACTACAGTACTACCAAAGTTTCTGCCTCAATGAAAGAGATGAAAGAACTTCATACACGATAATAATGAAGATCCAACGTCTCAACCTCAACAAGAATCTCAATCAAGTTGGCATCCAAACATCTAGCACAATGAGGGGTAAAAACAAAAGATCAGATATTGATACCCAATGCTTAACATAGAATTCACATTATTCCCTGCAAATACCTCCACAATCACCTTCGATTTGGATTTTTTTAATAAAAACCTGAAGATTTGCAGTGCAAGCAAATGTGATGCGGGCCCTTCATAAGGCTGAAGACATCTTCATAATCATCGCTATCATCTCCAAAAAATCGCAATCCTAGGAATCACTATAATCGGACACCGAAGAGAAAGTCCTATGTGCGGTCGTGGAGGGAGGAAAAGCTGGAGCCGCAAATCTGGGATGGCTCTATAATCCGACGGGGAGGAATCATAGATCGACGGAGTGGGGGTTCAACTGGCGGATTTTAGTGACGGTAAGGGGGATCTAGGATTTAGGAAGGCGAAAAAGTAGGAAAGGACGAGGAAAGTCTTGCAACGCCTATATGTCGTTGATGTTGTCGGAAGGTCGAAGACGAGGGCAAAGAGGAGCAACGAAGACTTGATCGCCGATACCATCGTCTGACTTTGGTGGCCTTGAAGTTAAAGACTTAAGAGTGTGAAGTTATGGGATGGAAGAGATGGACAGTTTTCTCCACTCAACTTTTTTATTATTGCAACCAAAAAGAATACTCCTCTACGAATTTGATTTAACGGGATTAAAGATTTATGCTGTCATTTAAGTTAAATGTAATTCGAAAAATGTCACTGAAACCAATTTTTGTTGTAGTGAAAAACCAAAAACGGTTAGAAACTTCAATCTATAACCGAATTTAAGGCGAAAAAAGAAGAGATTCGACCTTACCTTAGTGAAATGGAGCAGATCCACGGTAAAAAGAGTGGAGAGGCGGCCGGAGACGGTGGTGTTGGAGTGGGCCGCCGGAGATGCGAGGGAGAGGGGCAGGAGGTTGAAGATGAAGATGAAAGGAGGAAGAAGGATTTAAGTGAGCCGGTAGCGGGCCCCCCTACCGAGCGCGCTACCAACTGCTTTTGCAGTTCCGAGACAATTTCAAAATTTGGAACGGCCCGCGCAATTAATTTCGTTGGTAGCGGGTATGGAAGCGGGCTTTGCGCTACCAAATTGGTAGCGGGCTACCTGCTACCAGGGGCGCCACCAACTTTATTACGGTAGCGCCCACGGTAGCGGGCTGCCCGCTCGGGCTGCCTTGGCGAGGGTGTTAGCGGGCCGCCACCTACCGTGCCCGCTACCGAAGTCCAACCAACTACGTTTGAAACTAAACATAATTATCTTTTATAGAGAGATTTTAGGGAAACGAATATCTAAAATCTTATCATTTAGTTGAAGACAAAATCCAGATTTTTAAGAAAAAAATCCGCAAATATAGATTTTGTTTTGGTAAATTTACATTGGCGTCCTTGGTTCAGATTTATAATTATAAAAATTGCCACTCAAAATTCACTATTCTCATATAATAGTATAAGTGTCGTTCTCATAACGCTATAATAAGGAAAATATAAAAACACCACTATGTATGCTTCGCTTTTATAAATTAATAATCAAAATTCAAACTGATATTATATTAATAATTTTGAGAGAAATCCTCTGTATGCTTCAACGATTGAAAATTATATTCATTTTATCACAACCGCCACATTGGTATTTATTATTTATTCGCTATTATGATGATTGAACATACTTGATTGTAAATGAGAAATTACCTCTGTGTGGATCATTTCGATCTTGTTGTATAGAAGCTCATGTTGATCAATCAACTCGCTCACCGTCGGCTTATGGAATGTTGAGATGCTCATTGTGACATTGTTTTGGCTCACCTCGGGTTGTGGTTGCTGTAGAGATGGGATCCGAAATGTTGTATTTATAGTAGAACATCTAGGTCATCCAAAGTTTCGAAATAGGTTTTTTTCCCGCTTCAGAGTTTCAGTTTGAATTTTGATTATTGAATTCTGAAATTTAAAGTTTTGGAGGGAAATGTTTAAATTGGATCCTTTGCGGATTTCAGTTCGAATTTTGATTATTGAATTTCGAATTTTAAAGATTCTTGCGGATTTTAACTAATGAGATATTACTGATTGGATCTCCATTTTCGGATTTGTTGCAAATGATTAGTTTATTTACTATTACTTAACCGTCCTCACCCCTAGATTATATTTATAAAAATGTCATTTCAACTATACTACACTCCTAAAATAAAGGGACACGTGTCGTCATGAGAATACTCTAAAAAGAAAAAGACAAAAACATCCTCTCAGTATGCTTCGCTTTTATAAATTAATAATAGATTTGACGATACACCAAAAACATTAATAATGGAATGGCAATGTGCTTAGTCTCGTACCAATTATATGGTGCACATATGTGTAGATACACATAGCAATATATAGAGAAAGTATGTAGGGATAATTTAGACATTTAGTATTTTTTAGTGGATTTAAATTTTTTGTAAATTAGGCATCTAATCTACTATGTGTACCTACACATATGTGTATCATATCAAGACTCTTAGTCTCCTACAACGTTTACTCAAACGACGAACACCATAGATAACAGTAGCATGGGACTTGCCATGTGCATTTATTAAGGCCCCCAATATATATATAGAGAGAGAAAGAACTGATTATATGACATATAAATAAAGTAAAACAACTGTTGACACTGATTTTTGTCCTGATCGCTATAATTTAGTACGTAATTGCTATTTTCGGTATTTTTATTTATCTTGGTTTTTTGGTCATTATTTTATGTGATTTTTGTTGCTTTCATCATTATTTTCATTTTCATTATTTTACGTAGTTTTTTATCATTTTTTCATGTACATTTTTTTGTTATTTCATGTGTTTTTTTTCCTTCTTATTTTGTGTGTCTTTGTTAATTTCGTTAACTTTTTGTCATTTTTTATTATTTCATGTGCTTTTGTTATTTTCGTTATTTTGTGAACTCTTTTTCATTTTTTGATCTTTTGTCATTTTTATTTCATTGTTATTTATTAGTTCTTGTGTCTTTTATTATTTCATGTGCTTTTGTCATTTTCATGATTTTTATGTGTTTTTATCATTTTATTCTGTTTAATGTAAAATTAAAATGTGTTCATTTTATTTTATTTACTAACTAAAAACAAAAAAAAAGAAAGAAACGTTTTTAAAGAAAAAGAAAAAAAGAAGAGCAAACCTTGGAACTTGGCAGCAGGCTTGGAGGCGTCGGAGTCTGCAGGGGGGCGCTTCACAGTTTTTGTCCACTCAAGGAGTTGTCAAATTTGTTGGAGAAGAGTTTTCATTCACTCTTGAACAAAACCTTAATCTCTTGGGCAAAAACTCTCAAATATGGCTATAAATGGAGCCATTGTTGAAAGGATGAAAGAGGAGAGATCAACAATAATCAACACGAAGCAAAAGAAAGCTTCTCTCCCTCTCTCTTCGTTTACAGCAAGCATTCTAAAACTTGTCTCTCAAACCCCTTTGATTCCTTCCTCCATTCACCTCCAACTTATATGCCCAGGTCCGCTGCATCTCCAGCAAGCTAGAAGTGTCGTCATATCCGCCGGAAGTTGCCAGAATCGCGAGAAACGCGGCAAAGATCCGCCGACCTTTTTTAGCCAAGCTCCTTCAATCAGCCTCCTGCAATCCACCTCGAGCATCGCCATCAGCTTCGTCGTCCCGCCGCACCGACCTCAGCCACCGCGCCTAAGATGTTGGGAAGTCATTGACCGAAGAGGATCACGTAAAAGCTCCAGCGGCCTCATACTCTCTTCTTCTCATCTGAGATTCTTTGGACAAAACTCCTGCCTGCATTAGCTCTGCAGCACCAAGAGAGGAGGCCAAACATTTTTTCCAAGTGACCGGAGGTGGCCTGACGAAGGAGAACCGGCCGAAAAACCATTTGCCGACGCGGAACTCTTTTTCTCTCTAGTGGGAGCTCCGTTCGTCGCCTCTACCGCCGTTCCACCACCTATAGCCGCTGGCGCACCCATGGAAGCCTGAACCGCCGCCGGAAAATCGGTTTCGTCGCCGCCGCCGTCAACTCCGGCCCCTGGTACGCGCGAAGTGAAGAAGACGAAGTGGCTGCACCAGTTTTAAAGCTTTTCGGTAAAATTACAATTTCAGTCCTTTATTTCGTTCCTCATATCACTTAGGTAATCCGAGTTTCAGAAGTTTTAGTCAAGTTATTTAACAAGTTTCAAAACTAACAGTTTGGGCACTAGGCCTAAACCTTTTGTGTTTTAATTAATATTTTTGGTATTATGACAATCTAAATCATTTTTAATTTTATTTTCAATATATTTTGAGTTTTATTAGCCATGTAAATTACTAATAATTCTTTTCTTTTATTTTATTTTTAGTGTGGTTATTTGTCTTTTTATTTATGTCTTAAAATCAAGCAAATTTATGAAAACACCCGTGGTACCAATTTTGGGCGTACGAAAATTAACCATTTTTGTACGTAACTGACAAACGATTCCAGATCTCTCGTAGACCATTTTCAGGTTTCCAATCGACCTAGGAAAAAGATTGGTGGCGACTCCTGACGAAAACCACGTCGCTACAACAACACACATATTTGTTTAAATAATACCAACATTAAACAGAATAGTGTAAACATATGTAAACATTTTGGGAAAAAGGAAACATATCAAAACCATTTCATAATTAAACCATTTTCCTTTTATGTCAAATGTTGAGAATACCTAATTACACAACACATATTATTTTTCATAATCAGTTTCTGACATATTCAAATATATTGGTATTATTTAAATAAATATGTGTTGTAATCTATGTGTTGTGTATATGCATATATACATGTAGATATTTTCAAAGTAAAAGATTATGCAAATACTCCATCTATTCCAGAAAATTAGTCATGTTTGTTTTTCTTATAACATATTGACTTATAAATTGTGGAGTATATTTTTTAAATATATTTTCTAAACATATTTTTCAAGATTTTTTTGAGAAATTATTCTTAGTGAAAATTTAAATTAAACACAAGCACAAAAATCAAACGTGGTTAACTTTATGGGACGGAGGAAGTATAATTTTACAGGGGCCCTAATTTTTCCTTTCGCTTCGAGCCTCCAGAATCTCAGGGTCGACCCTACCTTTCATCTTCCCTCTTCCGTGTTCAATGAAGGACGTGAACAACTACTCGATTACTCAAAACACCAAGTCGGTACTCCCATCTCTCGATTCACAACGCTCTGCTCCTCTTCATACACAGACCCATGTTTTCTCGAAACGTGTCATGTTTCTCTATCATCTTCGTCATGGAAAAGAACAGAGATGTTTGGAAATTTCATGGCATTTCCGAATGACATGTTGAGAGAAATAGTCGATCGAGCACTACGTCGTTAAAACAACGATTACCGCGGCCAAATACGCGGTAACGCCGCGGTACGCACCGCGGGAAAGGCCGCGGTAATCGCCGCGATAAAATCGCCCCTTCCTACATTACCCTCAAATAAATTATTCATACTTGCATTATTCGATGATGATGACGACGATGCCACATCAAATTGATAACCTCAATAAACATATGAATTTATTTGACGTCGCTCACCATGACAATCCCACACATGATAATTTAGTTGAAATCCATCTAACAAGAAATGCTTGCCAATAGTTTCTCGATCACGGTAATATCTATTTTTACATTTTCTACAAGGACATTTAACAAATTGTTCTCCCTTTTCCCGAGCAACAAGAAACGCAAAATTCAGAATTCCACAAGCCCGTTCCAAAATCTCCGACTAATATCGCGAGTCCTCTCCTCAAAACGCTGATACATCCAATCACGATCTTCGGCCATTATATAGTTCCTATAATATTTGTGTCAATAAAACAATATGATAAATAAAAACATAACAATTATAAAATATATATATTCAAAGAAGATGTAACTTAATTAATTCCACAATTTACACTACCGGTTTATGTCCTAATTCAAGGTGCATGGGTCCTAACCTATTCATAAAAGTACTATTAGTTAATCAAACTTTTATCCTGTATGGAGAAATCGATATTATTACGTAAATTTGGACATTTCGTCTTAGTTCCTCGTTGTACCATTTCTCTAGCATAACGCCTAGAGCGGGTACAAAGAGGAACACGACGAAATATTGCATCCGAAATTTACGTAACTCTCATCATTTCTCCATACACAATCATAAAAGATGAATAATTAACCGATAATATACTTTTACAAAGCATCAATGGGACAATCCATGAAAACCTTGTAGAATATACTCAATCATGCCGACAATGCTCAATCATGTTGGCGGTTGAGTTCGATCCGATGCTTCTTTTTCACCGATGGAGTTTGATTTCGAGGGATAGGAAGGGCAGTGGTAGAACACGTGAAATGTGAAAGGGGTTTCTTAACTTCGAGTAAGTCGAGTAAGTAAGACCAACACTTCCGTCTCATGTTTTAGGGGGGCATTTAGGTAACTTCATAAGCTAAAATTTGCCAAAAATGGAAATGGTGGAATTATTTATGGACGGACTAAAAAGGAAATGGGGGAGTTATTGGCGGACGGAGGGAGTATAATTTTACACCGTCATTTCAATACTCAAATAACTCGTAAAATAATATATTACTACAATTTTTCATCGACAGTACTATGGCTCATGAACTACTTTAGTTTAACTACATAATTAGGCAACTCATGAAATACATATAAATAATTAAAAAATTAAAAATGATAACAATTTATATAAACAAATCTAAAATATAATATTTATTATCTAAAAGAGACACAATAACATGTGGTATATCTCCAACTGAAATAATGAGATGCTATATATTTTCTTCAATTAACAAGAAATTGAAAGGAGAATAGTTGGAGGAAGAAAATGTAACTGTTCGGCAAAAATGTGAACCCGACCGTTTATATAGGGAATTTTTACCCCGGCCACGGCCGCGGTAAAAGGCGCGGTAACGGACCGGTCAAAGCACCTCGTGAACAACGCGGCGTTACCGCGGCCTTCACCGCGGACGAGGCCGCGGTACACAACTTACCGCGGCCTGCACCGCGCTTTTGGCCGCGGCGCGGCGATTGGCAGCCATCCGGCCGCGCGCCCTGCCAGTTACCGCGGCCTCTTGCGCGGTACAGGCCGCGGTAAGCAATGCACCACCCACGTAGTGATGCATGGAGCACGGTAACAACATTTGTTTCCACAGATTCCATTCTTAAACCTTGCCATTCATCTGCCTGACTGCCTTCCTTTTTCAAAACCATAAAATGGTTTCTTTGTTTACTCTTGCAGATTCCTTTCATCTTGGGAGCAAAGCGAACATTTAGTCTTCTCACAAATCCCTCATTTTCAATTGAACCCAAAACTTGCCTAGATCATCTAATTGAGCCCCTAAACTAAACTAATGGTAACTAATTCAGAGAAGACGTCAAAATAATGGCTAATATTTTACCCCATATCAACTTACGTTTATTCTTGTTGAAGTTGGGTGATGTTTGACTATTAGTGGGCCTAAACGCTCAGGCTAGTAGCACTAGCTATTCACCTAAATCGGGGCCTTATCGCCCAAGATATTACTCGTCTAAATCGGGGCCTAATCACCCAGGCTATCAACTTGCCTAAATCAGCTACATACTCAACTAAATCGGGGCGTAATCGCCCCGACTATCTACTCACTTAAATCAGCGCATAATCGCCCATGCCATCTACTCCCCTAAATCTGGGTCTAATCGGCAGGCTATCTACTTGCCTAAATCTGGTCCTAATCACCCAGGCTATCTTACCTACCTAAATCGGGCTTAATCGCCCATGCTATCTACTCACCTAAATCGGGGCCTAATCGCCCTACTCGTCTAAAGTGGGACCTTATCGTTCAAGCTATCTACTCGCCTAAAAGTGGGATCTAATCATCCAAGTTATCCACTCGCCTAAGGTGGGACCTAATCATCCGTGCTATCTATTGATAACTCGATTTTTGTTATATTTATTTCTCCCACGCTTAAGCTATTTTCATGATTTTTAGCTTTAAAGGATCATTTTCAGTGTGTTTTAAATCTTAGAGCTTATTTGAACATAATTTATTAAAAGGAGATTTAATTGTTAAATTTTGCAAATATTTATGATTGTAGTATTTTCGGATTGTTTTTGATAGATTGGAGATGCGTCGGTAGAAAAATCATATCGCAAGCTACAGACGTCGGAATTGGATGATTCAAACTGCGTATAAAAGCTAACATATTGAGCTACAATTCATATGACAAGCATGAAACCCAGTTCACACGATTCAGGAGTCGAAAGAAGCTTTGAAGTCACGACAAGTTGCTGTTGATGGGCAGAAATGGGTATAACTAAATGTTAGGACTCCAAGTGAACTAAAGAATAGAAGGAAATCCTAATCCTTGTGGATTTAGGTTTCTACAGCCTATAAATTGGCAAGGATACGCAGCCAACGAACCTCAACTTTCAATTTCATTTTTTTTTCTCTACGTTTTGCACTAAACATGTCTGAGTAATTTTCTTTGTTTGGTTTTAGGTTAGATTTCTATCTCCTAACTCTTGGTTGTGAGAATTGATTTTGAGCTATATTTTCTTTAATTTCCAAGTATCTATTTCTTCTTAGTTCTTAATTATTGCAATTGATTTTCTTTGATATATATGGGCCAGCCCGTATGGCTGTATGGCCAAACGCAAACACCATATGGGCCACGCCCACCAGAGACGGCCTCGTATTTACGGAGAGCCCCTCGTATTCACCAATAAGGGTGCCCCGTAAAAATCCGTTAGCAGTAAACGCTTGCTGCCTCCATCAAAACAACCGTTACCCTAATTATGGCATCAAGCCAAAAGAGAGGGAGTAACTCCGCAATAACTCCACCATTATTACACCATTAATACGCCGCCGTCCCAATTATGGACACATTTATGGAGATTCTCCAGCATTCAAGGCCCCATAGGGGACCTGGCACCACCCTATATATTGGGTGGTGCCTGCCTCAAATAAGGTGATTACTACACACCCCCACCTCTCTTCTCTTTCTGCACCTGAAAGTGTCCTGTGTCTTACTCTTCTCAGGTACCGGAGCTGCCTTGTCACGGTCACCGGAGCATCCAAGACAACCGGAGATCGCCCTTTGGCTATCAATTTGGCGCCGTCTGTGGGAAACGAAAAACAGCCGTTTTTCTTTCCTATCAACTTTTTCCCCCTCCTTACCCATTTTCATGGCGAAAACAAGGAGAACACACAACAGTGTGCATGTTGAGGATGCTGCTTCCAGCTCCTCTGATGTGCCTCCACCACTCCCTGCTGGTGGCGCAACGGGGACACAACAGCCCACAACTCCCAGTTGGTGGCAACCCCACCACTCCCTCCTGGTGGCGTTACGGAGACACAACAGCCCCACAACTCCCAGTTGGTGGCGACCCCGCCACTCCCTGTTAATGGCGCACCAGGGGTGCAGCAGCCCCCACAGCCGCAAGCGGCCACTCTAACATACCTCGCTGGGCCCTCCACGACCCCCCAGCAGGTCATCGTCGACCCCGCTCAGATGGTGCTCCTCCAGGCAAGCATGCTCAATGACATAAAAGCCTTCGTGGTGCAAGCCATCAAGGCGGAAATGCAGGTGGCCCGCCTTCCGCCTCACAACGAACGGGACGAGAAGTCCCAAAATCAAAACCCATCTGCTGGGAACATCTGCGTCGACGACCTCCTTCGGCGAATCAACGTGGTCGAGGAGCAGGTCAAGACGCCAAACCTGGTCCTCGACGACATTGAGGTCCTCTTAACGCAACCTTTCACAGAGGACATGATCGCCGTCCAAGCGCCGGCCAGCTTTCGAATGCCAGTCATCGAAAGCTACGATGCCGCAACAGACCCCGTCGACCATCTGCGGCGTTACATCTCCCAAATGGAGATGGCTCGCGCCACCGACCCCATACTCTGCAAGGCTTTTAGCTCCACTCTAAAAGGAGCTGCGTCAACATGGTTTGGAACGTTACGAGGCCAGCATTTCAAATGCTTTAAGGATCTCGCTTCATCGTTCCTGCGCCACTTCATGGGAGCTCGACCT
Source organism: Stellera chamaejasme (assembly GCA_024586325.1). NCBI lineage: Eukaryota > Viridiplantae > Streptophyta > Magnoliopsida > Malvales > Thymelaeaceae > Stellera > Stellera chamaejasme. The sequence goes on from CM044986.1 coordinate 10,805,225, forward strand.
CCCCCCAAGACTGTCTAACACTTGCTAAGAGTGAAACAGCAAAGGGAGGAACCACTCCGTGACTACATCCGACGGTTTCAGGCGGAAGCCGTCCAAGTCCAGGGTCTCTCCTCGGACATGCAGCTCCTGGCCGTAACTCAAGGCCTTCAGCGCGAGTCAAGGCTCGCGTACAACATCAATGAAAACCCCGTCACAACGATGGGTGAGTTCATCGATCGGGCCACTCGATTCATGAACTCCGAGGAGATGAATAAGCCCTACAACAGGCCCCCCGCAAGTGACCGCAGCAAGAAGTTCGACAAGGGGTCTGTCTCATCGAGGTACCAGCCCTCGAACATCTGCTCGAGGACCTCCGACCATCACCCTGTACTTCGTTACACCCGCACGAACATTCTGCTAATGCTGGAGAAGCAAAATAAGGTCCCCAAGTGGCCTCAACCCATCCAGCACAAGAGCACAAGGGGGTTTGACAAGTACTGCCTCTACCACAAGGATCGTGGCCACGACACTGATGCGTGCTTCCAACTCAGAAACCTCATCTCTGAGATGGTGGAACAGGGCAAGCTCAAGCAGTTCCTGTCCGACTCCACCTCCCCTTGCAAAGAATTCCCAAAGGGTCGTAAGAGGGACGATGACAGCGACGATGACAGCGACGACCACGAAAACAGGCGTCGTCGGCACAGTAGCCCTTGAAGGCAAAACTTGCCGCCACCACCACTCGCGGGCATCATCCACGTGCTTACAAAGTCAGAAGGCACTTCCTCTAGAAAGCGTTATGCGAGAGAAATCTTGCAGATCAATCACCTCAAAGAAAACGTCATCTACCGCCCCAACGGGACAAAGGTCGTCGTTCCGCACTCCGATCCACTGCTTATCACAGCAAGGATCGCAGGTTACGACACCAGCAGGGTCTACATCGACACTGGTGCAAACACCAGTGTCATTTTCAAGGACATGTTTGATAAACTCGGGGTACACATGCCCGCTGTAAGAAGGAGCTCCGGCCCTACATTTGGTATCGGCAGGGACATTGTCCCAACAATAGGGGTCGTCAGCCTGCCCCTCATGCTAATCGGGGACACACAATTCCGCACGGTCGATTGCCACTCCGTCATGACGGAGTTCCTGGTGCTCGAAGTGCCTTCAACATACAACGCCATTATTGGCCGACCGAGCCAGGTCGATTTCCACATGAGGTGCGACATCCGTTCTCTTACAGTCACATTCGCAACACCTCGTGGGGATGCACACATCTACATTGACCAACGAATTGCGAGGACAAATTACATGGCCTCTCTGAGCTCAGCGGTTGATCCGCACCCCTCGAAGGAGATCGAGGACCCAATGGACCCGGACGGCTAATATAGTTTTAGCCACGACCTCGATGAGGCATTGTCCCAAGGAACGCCAACCTTAAGAAAATATCCGCCATCACGGACATGGCGCCACCAAGAAACATTAAGGAAATCCAACAACTCACAGGAAGAATTGTTGCCTTGGGGCGATTCATTTCGAAACTGGGAGACAAGTGCAAGCCGTTCTTTGAACAACTTCGCATGAAGAAGGCATCCACCTGGACACCGGAGTGCCAAGAAGCCTTTGAGCAAATCAAGAAGCACCTCTCCGATTTGCCAACCTTGAAATGTCCTCAACCAGGGGATGACCTTGTCATCTACCTCTCCACTTCGAACAACACTGTCTCTTCAGTGCTCGTTAAGGAGGAGGGCCCACAACAGTGGCCCGTCTACTACACAAGTCACACGCTGCGAGGGGCTGAGGTAAACTACCCTCCCCTTCAGAAAACGATCTACGCTTTGATCGTGGCTGCCAGAAAATTGCGGGCATATTTTCAAGCCCACACGATCATCGTCAGAACGGATTTACCAATCAGGGACATCCTAAACAGGCCAGAACATAGTGGTCGTTTAGCCCGTTGGTGCATCGAGCTCGGGTAATACGACATTAAGTTCGAACCTCGACGAGCCATAAAGGCACAAGCTTTGGCAGATTTCATGGTCGAGCTCTCCATCTACCCCCTCGAACACGGTCCTTCGAGGGAGCCACCAGCAGAGTTGGAGCCTCCTGAGTGGGACATGTTCGTGGATGGTTCATCCAGTGCTGATCGCCCAGGAGGCGTTCATATCAAGGGCCCACACGACATAGAAGCCAACTTACGAGTGACTTTCCAGTTCCCCGTCACAAACAACGTGGCAGAATACGAGGCCCTCGTATCGGGTCTGAAAACTGCTCTGAAAGCTGGCTTACGACGTCTGACCGTGCATAGTGACTCACAGCTCGTAGTAAGCCAGGTACGGGGACAAACGAGTGCAAGGACCCCACTCTATCGAGATACCTGAGGCTCGTCAAAAGCCTACAAGGGCAATTCGAACAGCTGAATATCAATAAGATCCCAAGGGATCAAAACACTATGGCTGACAAGTTGTCTAAGGGAAGGATGGATGCAATCCTCGAAACCTTGGCACAGCCTTCGATAAATACAATTCATGCGATCGATGCCAATGCAACAACTGACTGGAGGTACCCAATCCTTCACTATCTCCAAACTGGCGCAATCGAGGGCCCGCCGGCGTTCCAAAAGAAAATAAGGATGCAGTCATCACGCCATATCATCATAGATGGTACATTGTGGCGTAAAGGGTATTCTGCTCCCTTGCAGCGGTGTATCGGCTCCGATGACTCCAAACTCATCCTCAACGAAGTTCACTCCGGAGTCTGCGGAGCACACATTGGCTCCGATGCACTTGCGCACAAGTGCCCGCGCCTCGGTTACTATTGGCCGACGCTGAGGAAAGATGCGCATGATTTGGTGCGTACGTGCCATAAATGCCAGCTCAACTCCAGCATCCAGCGGCAGCCTGCAAACGAAGAGATTACGGAGACGTATCCTATCCCCTTCGCGCTGTGGGGCCTCGATCTCATAGGGCCAATGCCTAAGGCCATGGGGCAGTTCAAATTCTGTATAGTGGCTGTCGACTACTTCACTAAGTGGGTCGAGGTCCGGCCACTCAAGAAAATAATGACTGCCAAAGTCATACACTTCCTCTGGCACGACCTCGTGTCGCGATACGGCACACCAAAGGCCATAATCACGGAGAGGACTCAATTCTTGAGCAAAAGCTTAAGGATTGGGCCATTAAGATGAATATACAAATGCTCTACGCTCCGTGGCACACCCACGATCAAATGGCCAGGTAGAAGTCACAAATCGCACAATCAAAGAAGGCCTGAAAAAGCGCCTCGATGACGCCAAAGGGAAATGGGTCGAGGAGCTACCCAGCGTCCTCTGGGACTACAGAACAACTACACGAGGACCTACAGGGGAAACTCCTTTCTCCCTGGTCTACGGCGTCGACGCTTTGCTCCCAATCGAAGTCTCTATACCAACAATCAGAACACTATATTACGACGCCCCTCATAATGAGAGCGGACTTCGGGCACGCCTAGACCTCGTGGAAGAACTCCGCGAGGGTGTCAGACTCAGGCTCATGGCTTTACGACAAAGAGCAAACCTCGACCACAACGCTAAGGTTCGGGCAAAGCAAATCTACGTGGGTGGTATGGTCTTGCTAAGGGCAAAGTTGTCAGGTCGTAATCCCGGCCATGGAGCACTTCGTCCAAGATGGGCAGGACCTTACATCGTACATAGTAAATAAAGAGGCGGCGTCTACAAACTAAAAGACCATCAAGGCAAAAAGCTCAAAAACGACTATCACGTCGACGACTTGAGGCCTTATTACGTCTAAGTTCTACGCTTTCCTTTAAACGAATTCAAAACGAATTTGCAATAGATATCGAATGAAAGACTACGCGTTGTACAAAGCAATATTGATGCATTAAAGCAATAAAAACAATATTGAAACTTCTAAAAGGCGTTGTACTAAGTAATGTTAATACTTTATAAAAGTAAGGGCAAAAATCAATTACAAGTTAAAAACCCCAAAGAATTACTTTGGGGCATCATCGTTTGGGGGTACAACAGGGGCGTTTTCTACATGCCCTGGCAGAATATCATAAGGATATTCCGCCGCTAGTTTCTTCCCGACCCTACCCCACTCGAACAAACCAGCCTCGGAGGGCTCCTGAACCTTCGTTGCATCGAGGGGATCCAGCTGCGCCGTTTCCAGTATGGCCTCCACTTGCCGGCGGCAGCGCAGGAATCCTTCGGCATAACGGACCCCCTCTATGGCCTTCGCATCGACGAGGTTCTCGGTTAGCAGCTCGAAGGCCTTGCCCACTCGAGCAGCCCTCTCAGCAATGGGCTTTACAAAAACAGGTGGCTGAACACTTTCACCCCCATACAACTTAAGACCAATTTGGTCTTCCAGTTGTACGAAGGCTGTAAGGTCAGCCACTCTGGAGCCCACCACCTCATTGAGGGTTGTGGTGCATTCTTCGACCTTCACCGCAGCCCTCGAGGCGTGTTCCTCGGCCTTGGCCACCCTCAAGGACAGCTCTTCGACGAGCTTGTTGTTCTCCTCCACCTTCTCCTCCATCCCTCGGTACGCCTCGAACACCTGCTCCATCTCGACTGAGAGGCTTCTGTTAGCATGGTGCTCGGAGAGGAAGAGGGCCTCGAACTTCTTCCCATCGGCGTTGGCTGCTTTCAGTCTTTGTCCCAAGGCGCTCATGGCCGAGTGAAGGGCGGCCTCCTCCTTCTTCGAGGACGACACCTCGGTCCTCAGAGAGGACACCTCGGCCTCCCTCTCAGCCAAGGCCTTCTTCAGGCTCTCCACTCCCTCGGAGTCTTTGGCCTTGGCCTCGAGGCTCCTCACGTGGGCTTGGAGGTCCTCGATTTTGTCAACCAAGCCTTGGGCCAATACAGCCCCCTGCAAATCGAAAACACAAGGCCTGTAAGCAGAAGTACACAGACAGAGACAATAATACTAAGGGTGTTGAGGACTCTGACTTACCCGAGTGGCGCCCTGACAGATGTCCTTGGCGATGTCCAAGGCCCCTGAGGCCGTATACTTCAGGAAGTGCCTATCTCGAGGAAGGAGGAGTCCCTCAGCAACTTTCAGTCTCACTTCCCCGTCCCCGAGGAGCACTGACTCGTCACGAGTCACCCTCATTACGGGGTCCAGGCCTCCCTCAGGGCCAGACCCTTGCGCTCAAAGGACTTCGCCCGCAGCTCCCGCCGGTAGTCCTCGAGCAGGTGGGCTCGTAATGTGGTCTAACCCCTAAGGCTCTTCGGAATCCTCGAAGGCCTCTTGGCAGCCGCTCGAGGAGCCACAACAGCCCTTCGAGCATCTGCCAAGAGCCCCACAGGCTCCATAGCACCTCGTACAGGGCTGGCGGCCTGCTCCTCGAGGGCTGGCCCCTTCCCTTTGTCCAACGCGGGTCCAGGACTGTTGTACGAGGACACTTCCAAGTCCTCTGCCACTACAAAATAAAAAGGGAGGATAAGAATGCGAATTTATAAGCAAACACACAGAGAGTTTATAAGAATGCGAATACCTTCTCTTCGAGGGCGTTTCCGACGGAGGTTGAGCTCCTCAGAATTCTCGGAGCTCTCCTCGATGATCACGGGACCAGCCACACTGACTGGTTAAGCCTTCGTCACCAAGGCCTCCTGACCTCGATCCTCCTCACCCTTCGAAGGCCCAGCAGATGGCCCCTCGAGAACCCCTTGAACGGGCTCGGAAGGGAGTTCCTCCTCCATCTTCTTCTTGAGGGCCTCCCTCAAGTCTTGCTTCTTGAAAAAGAGGGCACTGGGGTGCGTCATCTTAGCTGCAACAAAACACAAGATCAGGTTACAACAGCATTCAAAATGCGCAATCACAGAAACACAAAAACGAAAAGGAGTAAAAAAACAGACAATGAGGGTTGCTGAAAGCGCCTTCGAAGCGCTCGATAAGGTCCCCGTCCAGGCCCTCAACCCAGTTCTTCAGGTTGTCCACATGGCTTGGAAGACGGTGGGCCCGGCTAATCTCTACTCTCCGCAGGACCACTTTGTCCAGACTGGAGAGAGTGAAGGGAAACCCACCGTTACACTCCTCGAACCTTTCCACTGCCCGGACCCACTCACATAGGGTATCGAGGGCCTTCTTTCCCTCACCACCCGCCCACAAACAGGGCTTCACTGACACCCTCGCGTCCTTCTCCCTTACGAAGAACGCAGGAAATCCCCAGCTATCCTCCTTCAAGATGAAGAAGAAGTTGCTCTTCCAGCTCCCCCACGAGCTGGTGGTCTCAGCAAACGCCCCAATCTTCACCATCTTGTTCCCCACCTTTACCTCCTCGGGGGTCAGTTGATAAAAGGGATGGCCTACCGGTCTCTTCAGCGTGTAAAATTGAAGGAACACTTCCGGCAGCACCACTGCCCTCGCCAAGTGGCAGGCCACTACGAACGCGTTTATGATGGTAAACACGTTCGGGGCCAACTGCCCAGGGCAAATTCCCCACCCCTCGCACAGCTGCAGCAACAGGGAACAGAGGGGGAGCCTTAGCCCAGCTTTCAGCTGAGCCTCGTAGACCACCATGGTCTGCTCCCTCAGGGCACCATCGTTCAACTCCATCCCCGCCCTCCTCAGTACATCCGCCGGAGAGAGCCCACAAACCACCTTCGAATACACATGGTGGTTCCGGCAAATGTCGGCCATTTTCTTCTCCGACAGTGCTGTCCGGGGCCACAACGCCCCGACGTCAGGGCCGACGCCGGGATTGCTTGGATTCTTGGGAGCCATCTACAGAAAGAAGCCACAAATTGAAAAAATTAAACCCTAGACCCAAGAACCCAGGCGGTGGCGCGGCGAAGACTCACTCGCGACGCGATCGCGACGGGAAAAAAGAAATTAGAAGGTTGCTACTTACAGATTTGTATGCCGGTGATGAAAGCGGAAGACCCAACGGTTGGATTCTTCAAATCTTGCCGGGAAATTCTTCGGTAATCGCCGAAAATGGAAGCTAGAGCGAAGAGGAAACTGAAGCGAAAAAGCAAAGAAAGCGAGAATTCGGGAAAACTGACTCCTCACATGGGTTGGCGTATAAGTAGAGGCCGATGGGAGTTGAAACGACTTCCCCCATAATTACAAACGGCGCAAAAAGCGCAATTTCAAAAGTGCTTTGCAACCGCCATAAACGATACTGGGTCAAACTCCTAGGCCCTTCCACATCTACAGCCCAAAACGGCACAACGCCATGGGCCAGGCCTGGACAGCTGAAAACAAGCTTGTCCTTCATACTTTTAATGCCTTCTATTCGAAAAGAAGGGGAAATATCAAAAATCACTCTCGACGGCACCCTCACGCAGGGCAAGTTTGCTTTACCCAGAAGGTATGCTATAAAGCATAGGAATGATATGTTAGGATCGACCACGGTACTTCCCTCCAAGGCGGAGCACAGGGGCCCAGCCCATCCTCCGCTGTGGGGGGAGGACATACTGATATATATGGGCCAGCCCGTATGGCTGTATGGCCAAACGCAAACACCATATGGGCCACACCCACCAGAGACGGCCTCGTATTTACGGAGAGCCCCTCGTAAATATCCGTTAACAACCGTTACCCTAAATTACGGCATCAAGCCAAAAGAGAGGGAGTAACTCCGCAATAACTCCAACGTTATTACACCATTAATACACCGCCATCCCAATTATGGACACATTTATGGAGATTCTCCAGCATTCAAGGCCCCATAACGGGACCTGGCACCACCCTATATATTGGGTGGTGCCCGCCTCAAATAAGGTGATTACTACACACCCCCACCTCTCTTCTCTTTCTGCACCTGAAAGTGTCCTTTGTCTTACTCTTCTCAGGTACCGGAGTTGCCTTGTCACGGTCACCGGAGCATCCACAACCGAGAGATCGCCCTTTGGCTATCCTTTATAGGAGATCGTTTATTTACCTTTGGCTATTGTTTCGATGATAAAGATTTTCCTTGGGATTCGACCTGGTTTTCACCACTATACACAAAATAATTTATTCCGAGTTGTTAGTGAGACCGGAATTATTTTTGGTCGTTTGACGTCCGACCATCTATTCACCTAAGGTTGGACCTAATCATTTAAAAATGAGATCTAATTAAATGTCTAGGTTGACTATTCCTTCAAAATAAGGGACTAAATGCCAAGTTTGACAAAATAATAAGGCCTAAATGCCTAGGTTGGCTAATCTTTCAAAGTAAGGGCTTAATTGCATAATCAAATATCTAAATGGACGGTCGAGTGTCATAATGGTGTGCCTACAGCTCTATGCGTCCCTTCTGAAGTGCCTATGAGAATGGCTCTATGCATGCATTCGGAAGTTCCTATGATGACGACTTTGTTCATCCCTTCTAAGTGCCTATGAGGTTGGCTTATGCGTCTCTTCTGAAGTGCCTATGGAGACGAATCTGTATGACCCTTCAGAAGTACTTACGAAGATGGTTTTGTGATCCCTTCTGGAGTGCCTATGAGGACGGTTTGGTGCGTCCCTTCGGAAGTCAATATAAGGACGGATCAATGCGTCCCTTTGGAAGTGCCTATAAGGAAGGCTTCGTGCATCCCTTTAGAAGTGCCTCTGAGGATAGCTCGATGTGTCTCTTCAAAAGTGCCTATGAGGACGGCCCGATGTGTCCCTTCAGAAGTGCCTATAAGGGTGGCTCGGTGCATCCCTTTAGAAGTGCAAAAGGGAACAGCTTTATGCGTCCCTTCGGAAGTGTCTGACTATGTGTGATTGTAGGGATTGTCTATCCTGAATGACTAAAATGGATTGCCCATATGGAATGGCTTCAAGTAAAGATTGTCCATCTGGTAAGACTTGGAGATGGTTTTCCTTTGAGATTTCTAGTGCATGATATGCCCCTAAAACCAGACCTAATGCATTGCTTTGTCAATTCGATACTGACACTCTTTCTTTTTCATTTTGAAAGTCAAGGACCCAAACTAAAGAGCGTTCACATAAGTTCAACTCTAAAGGGAAATTTGCCCCTATTTATGTGTCTGATGGCACTTTAGCAGCTACATGAAATTTCCTTGATTGCAAGATGATTCGAGAGGATTCACGCGTCTTGTTTCTCTTAGTTTTATGAAGAGTTTGACTTTGAAAGAATACAGCTTGCTTTCACTACCTTTGGTTGGTTGAGGTGCAATCGAGAAGTTTTGGAAAAGACCTTTCAGTCGACTGACTTTGGCTTTGAAGTGGTCGGTGACATGCTCTGCACAAGACTTCTATTCGAGAGGATTCACGCGCCTTGTTTCTCTTAGTTTTATGAACCGTGGAAAACAGGTGTTGTAACCAAACACAAATGAAAACAGTCAAGCAACCAGTGTCACTATATGAATATGAGCGATCCACACTAAAATGAGTCCATAGTATGGACTTTTCAAAAGGTTTTGATATGGCATCAGTTCAGGATTCCAACAAAGAAGGGATATATAGGCTCAAATTGTTGTGACTCGTCCTCTCGGCAGTGTGACAACTGAAGGGATTAAAAGATTAACGAACTGAAATGATAATTCTAGAAAGAAATGGACTAAGTTGAAAATAGGAAAAGTGTTGGATTAAAAGATAAGAGAAATAAAATTGAATAAGTTAGTAGAAGGACCTAATTGAAAAGAGTAAATTCCGTTGACAGTCTCTTAAAAATAATTATTGTTCTGTTTTGGTCCTATTTTAAAAATTTGTCATGTTATAGTCCTATCCAAGTATACCATGTTCTGTTTTGGTCCTTTCCGTCCAGTTGAGTCGTTAGTTCTAACGAATTTGTGTGAATTTACTTTTTTATCCATACGAAAAATTTTCTTTCAGGCCTTGAACTTATATTTCCCCAAACTTTTGACCCATAGTTTAACTCACAGTCATAAAGCCCCTACTTTGCCTTCGCCTCCATCTTCCAAAATCCCCATGGTCTGCTTATATGGTTCCTCGGTGGTCTAACGTTCCTGAGCCCCCAGATCCGGACCCGGTTCCATTCTGGGCAAGTCCAAACCACCCACCACTGTCGGTGAGCTCATGATGGTGCAAATGCAGGTGCCTGAAATTGTTGATTCACGAATCACTTCTGCGCTAGGAAGGACCTCAAGTCCCTCGCCTCCGTCCGCGCCAACGTTTCCGACGATGCGGCCGCTACGGCGAGCACCTTTGTCGCAACCTCATCGTGATGCACAAGGCCGTCTCCACTCCCGATTGGTGCCGTTCGGAAGCCTATAATCCCTGCTATCCATGGCAGTTGCATCGGCGGCAGGATTGACATCCTGACCACTTGCGACGTTAGGTACTACACATCGGGTAGAAAAAAAGATCAGACTCATTTCTCGGGTTTTCATGTCGAAAGCAGATATGGATACATGTAGGTTTGAAATTGAAAAATTTATGTGTTTAGTGGAAAATTTGTGGAAAATTTTGAAGTTTTACATCTGGGTTTCGATAGTTGACCATAAATTAGAGAAATTTGAGGGAGAAGCAGTTAAAGATGGTGGTGGTACATCAAAGCCTTAGTGAAACTTTTTAAGACAAAAGTTTATGACTAAAATGTCGGTTTTGAAAGAAAATTAGGTGAAAGTTTTAGGAAAATAAAACCACAAGGGCTAAGTTAAATTTTCTCCTTAGACTGTTGTGTCACATCATCAGTTTTAAAGGGTAAAAAAGTAAAACCACTAGAACCATTAAAATTAACAGTCCAAATGGACGGAAAAGACCAAAATAGGACATGGTGCCCTTGGATAGGTCCGTAGCGGGACAAATTTTTAATATAGGACCAAAACAGGAAAATAATTATTTTTAAGCGATTGTCAAATTTAAAAATTTTAAATTGAGTTAAGTTAGAAATTGACTTGATTTAAATTTATTAATTGAAACGTGGTTAATTTGTAAATGTTAGAAATTACTAAGGTCCTAGCTAGTAATTTACCCCTAAACCTATTGACAACAAGCCTAACTCTAAGCTAGACACAATTATAGACCCAAAGGGAGGTGAGTCGATTACTTCAGAAGAGGGATTTGGGGATTTTTGGAGCTAAGTGAGGGTTCCATCTGAAAAAAGAGTAGGGATGACAGTGGGGCGGATTGAAACAACAAACCGCGGATAATCGTCTGTTTCAGACGATTTTATCCGCGGTTTTGTGGTTGCGGATTTTTTTACAACCGCGAGGCTGGTGGTTGCGGATAACAGATAAGGGGTATCCGCAAGCGGTTAACCATTAACCGCGGTTGTACGGATATCTGCTAACCGCTAGAATATACATATTATTAATTAGGCCCGAATTTTGTTAAGCCCATTATAATCTAACCCTTACAACCCAATTCTTCAAACACCCAACCAAATCCAATCATTTTTAAATTGCTCGAACCCCAATCCAAACAAAACTAAACGTACCTATCCATTCTACGCCAGACGCATAATCTTCAAAGAAGTTTGCTCGTGGTTGTCTGTACTATTGTTTTCAAAAAAGTTTGCCCATGGTTGTATGAAAAGATTCTTATCTTTCAAAAAAATGTTATGTTATTTTCATGAACTTATTTGTATTTTATTATGTATATTTTGATAAAATTACTGATATTTAGGTATTTATAATGGATTGCGTAAATAACGGTGGATATAACCGCTAACCGCGGGTATCCGCGATTAGCGGTTGTGGGTGTTAATTCCTAATCGCGAATGACATGACCGCAATCCGCGGATAGGAAAAAACCGTGAATTGTGGTTGGCGGTTTACCCTTCTCGCGGATTATCCGTGCCGTTGCCATGCCTACATCCGAGGTCAAGGATTTCTTGACCTTAATGTAGAAATTTCTAAGTCATGAGTGGAGACTTGGGATCGATGGATAGGAGGAAGCGATTTGAGGAGGAGACAAAAGGTACATCGATTGGGATGGATGACAGTGGACTCGTCGGTGATGTTTTTGGAGGGACGGAGGTCGGGTGTTCGCCGGAAAGGGCTGGAGATGAACCAACGATGGGAGACGAAGCTTCGATGGCGAGTCAAGAGAAAGCGGAAGTGATGGAGAGGGCCAACGATTCTAGCATGCGAGGAGGGTCAATTCTTGGTGCTACTCGAAGGAGCTCGACCCTGTTTCGACAAAGATGGGCTGGCTTCGGTGAAAGGCATGGTTAAAGAACCGAACCGGACAGGCGGTTCAACCATGAACCGCCATGCTATCCGGTCTTGGTTCCGGTTAACTTGATGAATGGGTCAAGAACCAGTCAAAAAGGTTAGAACCGGTCAAAATCGGTGAGAACCGGTGAAAAACCGATGAAAACCGTTTCAACCGGTAATTAATTGAATCTTGGTTCTAGTTTCTCTAAATTATAAAATAGTCATTAAGTTGAACAAATAAGTCCTTTTATACTATAAATACTTTATTCATCCTTTAATTTTCAAATAAACACCAAAATTTATCCTTTATTTACAAAAGTATGGATTATTATGTTTGTATGATTTTAATGTTACCTTTGTAATTTAAGTATTTATTAAATATATATTTTGGAAAGTAACGGTCCAACCACCGCTTCAATCAATTTAACTGTTTGAACCTTGAACCATTAAATTTACGGTTCAATGCCGGTCCGGTTTTTAAGCATGATGAAAGACTGCTCCGTTATTTTCCTAAGAAAATTAATTTCTTCATGGGAAGGAGGAAGTTTTCTCTTTCAAGATAAGTTTTCTTCTCTTACCAATTTATGATTAAATTCTTGATTCCAGGTTACGGTTTCACTCTTGTTCCATCGTTTGCTTTATTTGCCTGAATTACTATGTGAGATTGAGTATAAAATGTTTGTATTAAATGGTAGTTTTGCTCGTATGAAATTAACTCATTAATTTATGTTTTGTACTAGCTATATGTCTCGGTCAAATACTGAATTATGAAAGGAACTAGTTATAGAATTTCATTTACATGATATTTGGGTTTCGGTCAGCCATGTTGTTTTGATGCAGTTAGATTATCGATAGTCCGTCTAATCAAGGGCGAAGCTGTTTGGGGCAGGGAGCGACAGCCCGCTATCATTTTTGTAAAAGTATGAGTATGTAGTATACAATTAATATAATTTTTGTGTTATTTTTAATTTCACATACAATTAGTATGGGTATATATATACTGAGTAAAAAAGTACTTTTGATATTTATCTTCTAGGAGAAATGATCCATTTTTCCATGTCTAATTCCTCTCCCTCTAATTATTTAACATTGTTATTTTTTTGTTAAAAGGTTAACAGAATATTTAATACCATTTGCTATTTAATGTACCCAGAAATTTCAAAAGGGGGTCCATATGTACAAGTAAAAGACTAAATTTTATAATTATATAGTAAAATTTTGAAATGATAAAAATTATATTACAATTGTTCTCGTAGTCTTCATCCCTTAGAAAAATCTACAATTACATCATTGCTAATGCTTTTAAATACATCTTTCTCGATATAAGTCATTAAGCAATTAAAACTACTTTAAGAACTTTAGGCATATTAGTACAAAAGAAAACATGTGGTATCAAGTTATTAAAAAAGTGAAATACAATGGTCAAGTTATAGTTATTACCATAATAAACTTTAACTCAATAATTAAGAAATTGATCCACTTTGTATTTTTTAATAATCAATATAATATATTAAATATCATTATAATTTTTAAAGGGGTCAAACTAATAAATTATATACCCCCTATACATATTTTTGGGAAAAAAGGGGGGTCCATGGACCCCCCTTTGCAAAGCGTAGGTCCGCCTCTAATGAGATATGAAGGGGACATGAAAAATGGGACAACAAATTGGATTCATCTCTCGCCATTCCGTAGTTTATTTCATGGCATCGCCACTGCGTGTAATATAATTCCCAAGATAATTCAGATGTTAGTTTTGGAGTTAGTCAATCTATTTCATTATACCAGGTCCTTGTTAAATAGTTATGCTTGTTTTCTTGTATCTTTGTCCCTTCTTGTAGGTTATAAGACAGATTTCTGTATTTTTCCTAGGTGTTATTTATTTCCTTTCGCATGATTTAGCTTAGCAAACTTGGCTTATACCATTACTGTCTCTTTGGTCTTTCTTTATCTATTTAGTATGACTATTTATCAATATGTTAATTAGTTTCGTCACACATGCGGGCTGCCCACTTCTTGAAACTTAAGTTACTCTATCTATAGATTGAATCTTTTGATCATTAGTAATTAATGAATAGATTTTCATTTAGCTAAAACATTAAATAAGTTAGGGTAATTCAAATTACCACTCTTTGTCCTATCATGCTTGATAATTACCAGCTACTCTTTTTTTGTTGCTTCCTTTAGTGATATTTATATGAAATATGCACTATCTTTCCATGTCTTGTTGATTTGTAATTCTTTCCTTTACCTGGTCTGATTTCTATTTTATTTCAACCCCTGGCATGTTTCCACCCTAACTTGTGTGTTAAGACAACTAAAAAGAATTAGGAAAAGAACACCTAGCAACCCAGCTCTAGAATAACTGGCTTCGTTACTAATCATGGTTGTCATTGAGTGTAGATTGATGGTTTCGGTGAGCAGAGGTGTGTAAGGGTTTAATGCTCTTGACAAATGAAACATCTAAAGGTTCCTTAGAACCTTAAAGGTCTCGCCTCTTGAGAGATAATTCTTTTTCTTGCCGGGTGGCCACCCACACTTGTAAGTACTTTGAACCTTTCTCTCTTTCTTTTCTTCCTCCACAAGTTGCTTTTGTTTGTTTGATTTAACTGTTTTTATAAATACTCATGTCCCTTAATATAACTTGAAGGGAGCCGACTATCATCAAGATTGGAAGGAAGATGGAGAAGGAAGGCTCGAGTCTAGAAGATGGAGCTAAGGAGAAACTTGAAGAGAACTTATGCTGTTAGTATTATTAGATAATACATGTGTCCAAAACCATTACATCTAGGGACTAATATGTAAGTTCTAATAAGATTAGGACTCCTTATAATATTGGAAATTCTAATTGGATTAGAATTACCCATTGCCTATAAATATATATCTTATGTGGAACAATTCCTGAGGATGATATTCTCTACAAAAAACCCTAGCTCTACAAGAAACATCCAGTCCAATTCCGCTAGCACGAAATCATCGGACTGGTGCGTCGATCGTGTGGATCAACCTTAGAGGGCCGCACTTGAGGCTCTACAATGTGAACCAGGTTTCATCGTTACGATTATATACTTTATGCTTCCGCCGTGCGCATGTGATGCTATGCAAATTGATCCGTATATTATCTTACGGTGGTATCGAGCCTGGTTATGTTGTCGGCGTCATTATCGTCAGCCTTTTGGGCGTCTCCCTGTTCTTGGCGGTGCCCATGGTGGCAGCGATGGTGGGATCGAAAGGGAAGGCCACGAGAGGAGAAGCCTGATCTGGGCTGGAACCGGTTCTTGGGTCGGGTGAGACTAGGCCCATTGACCCAGTAGTTCTCAGCCCTTGGTCTTTCCTCTTTTGTGCAAGGACTGAAGTTTTAAAATGTTCAAAATCTGAAAGTTCTTAAGAAATTGATGTGATCCATCCATGAGATTTTAATCTACTATTATATATTATTACCTGATAAGCTGTATTACTTGCAAAAATAAAACGAAACTCGCTTTCTGGTTAAGTCACATGTGCTCCACCTCAGCTCCACATCAGATTTGAAGTTTTTTTTCCCGATCTCATAAGGTAACAACTGAATATGGTAACTTCCAAAAATTTTAATTGTAGTTAAGGCAAACATTTAATCACTCTCCTTTGTTTTCTCATATGTAATTAAAATAATTAAAACACCCACAATCAAAAAATAATTAAAACACACTTTTATAGCATTTGATTACTTCGCTCTCTCTCATCTCCATCCGTTTATTTCCTGCCATCACCGAAACATGGAGAAACCCTTCATCCTGAGTCCTCCACATTGCTAAGCGTTCGATTTGAGTATCGGTGCGGACTCGACAGTTGGAGGCATGCGAATCGATGGTGCGACAATGACACTTGGCGGGAGGATGAATCGATTTGAAGATCATCGTTTATTCCAGATCTGAAATGTCTTAGGTTGCGAGGGGACTACCTGTCGGGCTTAGTGACGGGATGAATTATGACTTCACATTTCCAGATCTGATAGTTAATTTATGATCAACCAAGCACAAAAGGTAATTGTAAGAGAGTCTTATTCATTATCTGTTCTCACCTCTTCCTTCAGTGTCTCATAGTCATCAAAAGAATTGGTGAATTTTTTCAATTAATATTAAGTGAAGCACAAAAAAATTATCTTTGATCAAAGCAGGATAAAGATTTTGCGGCAAAGACCGGCAAGCAAGTAAGGGTAATAATTTTTGCATACTGGCGCTGATTGGGGAGTATACACAATTGTGCATACAGAGAAATTCGGTTACCTTTGTTGCTCGAGGTATAGGTCTTAGGATAAACTACGGTTGTCCTTTATGCTTCATTTGATTAGTGGATTTGAGTATATCATTATATTTTAAAATTTTTAAGACAGAGGTGGAAAAATACATTTCGCAAAGACTTTAATGAAGTTCCTAAAAGGTTACACTGAAATGTGCCATTTCTAGCATTAAGTTGTTGTGGAGAGAGCACTCACTATGGACATGTTTGCAGTAAGACTTTTAAAAGAAAATTATGGTGCTAACATTTGTTTATTTGTATGTTTGATTACTCACATTTTCCCTTTTCATATCATATGTTTGTAGTAATTAATTTGATTGAAGGGGTAGATATCCAAGCCATTAAAGAAAGAATTAGTAAATACCAAGAAGAAAATGATGAACAGAGAATGATCAACTAAACACGAAAGGTAATTCTAAGAGACTATTATTCATTACCGATAATCGTGCGAATTTCTCCATCTAGTTTTCGATCTCTTTCATGTTTCGTCGAATCGGGTAGCAAGCGCTTGGCGGAGTCATTTCTTGTGAACAAAAGTGTAAGTTATGTCAACGATATGATGCTTGGGCTTGCCGTCAAAAGCTTCAATATGGCCACAAAGGTCAAAATTGGTCCACGGGATGACCACCCGTGACGTAGTTAAGTTAGGGATGAGTGACAAAACAAATTAAATCATCAAAGAGAGAACTGATATCTTTTCTTGGATGAAAGATAGAACTGGTATAAATTTCATTATTCAAATTATAAAATTAACCCAAAACTTTTAAAAGTGAACTAATTTTTCATAAATCTAAGCCAAAATTTTTGAAAACGACCTAAATTTCTATAAATTTATTAGACTGGATATATTGTTATTTAATACATTAAGAATTTTGATAATTATTAATTCAGTGAATCAGTGACGAAGTCGGGTATTAGAACTAGTTATTATTCAAATGAGGACTTATTTTTTGAAGAGTTCAGAAATTTAGAAAATTCATAAGGAATTGATAGGATCAATCTTTAAAATTTTATTTCCTATTAAATTAAGGACCCAATGTTTTGAAAAGTTCAAAACTAAATAATTTAAGTCTATGATTAATGAGATTGGTCCATAAAATTTTCTGAAAGTGTTTAGATTGATCCCAAACTTTATTGTTTGACTAGATTGCTCATAAACTTTTGAGAAAAGTTAAGAATGGTCGTCTAATTTTCTAGTAAGACCGAGAAAGATTCAAAAGGTTTTGTTCAATATCCAGATTAACCTGTATATTTTCAAAGAGTTTGAAAGTGTAAAAGCTACACAATTCTTGCTAATAAATATATGTATGAGATTTTATAATTAGCATGTAACATTTCTTTATATTATGCATGAAATGATTATATGTATGAGAAGCATGTTTAGTCTTATAAATTTGACTTGTGATGTTTAATTCATGAGATGAATTCTAAGATTAAAACTCTTACTTGAACACCTTTAAAAAACTTCAAGTTTAATATTAAGTTGAAAGCGATAAATCAAAGAGTTGATTAATCGTAGCATTTCCTCCATACTTAATAATATGAGATTTTGTTATGTTTAGTATGGATCGCCAATAAAATTTGGGACATGTTAAATGTAACAAATTATATTATTAAGATGTACAAGAGATGTGCATAGGGTGATGAAATTTAGTGCTATCGATCGTTAATAAAATTTAGGGACATTATCTTTTTATCTTACTTGTGGAGATGATGATTGACTTAACATTATTTGTATAAAGGTGTGCTAATAAATTTTAGGTGTATGCAAATATGAGGCTAAACAAAATGAGGGTCACATGAGATGTAATTAATAAGAGTTGTTTATCTTTTATGTCTATTTTATGATTGTCAATAAAATTTGGACTTGTGATAGATAATGATTGAACCTCATTCATACTACTGAAGACTTTATTTGTTAAGGGTGTCAAATTGTGTCTGAATTAGTGGGAGGATAATTTGTGAATTTAAGACCTTATTCATAAATTTACATGTTGATTGAATGTTTGCTTATTGTTTATTATTTGTGTTATAGATTTGTGAAATATAATATGGTATGTGTATGATTTCTATAGCATCTGTTTTGGATAAATAAGTTTGTTGGTCTTGATTGTTTAACTTGGTTAGTGATTGTTTAACATTTCATTATAACTATCTCTATAGATCACATGATGCACCACCAATTACTTTAAGGTTTTCATACCTAGAGATGACACTTTGTGAAGGTTGAATGACTTGATGATCTTGATGCAGATTGTTATGTGATAACATACATATGTCTAATGATCATCAACAAGAAGCATGTGAGACGTGCTAGTTTGATCTGTCTTTCTTGGAAAATGTTGTGTGGTGAAGAAATCCAACATTGAGATATTGGATGTCTAAAATGCTTTCCATGACCCATATGATGAAAACTCTTTAGTTCATGAACATGGACTAAAGATGAATAGTCTAATTGAAAAACTTTCTAAGTTAGATGTGTAAATAGATCAAGAATTTTTGCTTCACCTAATATTTCTAAATCCAAAAGGTTGGAATAAATAGTTCTTGAGAGAACCAGCAGTTGAAACAAATAGGTGGTGTAAATAAAAAGATCAAACCAAAAAGTTGAATGATTAAGGAACATACTTCCATTGTGGATTATTAGGACATAGAAACAAGGGTTGCAAGTTCTCTCTTGCAAGATGGAAATATAAAATTTCTATTTCAGTTATGTTCTTTCTGAGGTTAATCTTTTGATTAACAAAACTTCTTGGGTATTAGATACAATACCATAATTGAAATAGTTTTCAAATCCGACAAGAAGTATTACGCTAAATAAAATAAGTTTTAAAAGCTTTAAAATGGAGCAAATGTTGCTACAAAAGCTTTAAGAGCTATTTATTTAATTTTGGAATCATAAATTCTTTAGTTTAGAAGATTGTTTTGTGCTTAGTATTCTTGTAATGAAGCTACTTAATAATCTCTACACTTTTGAAAGTATGTTTTGGTTTATTTTCAACAAAGTAACAAAAGGGACAGCTTAAGAGTATGATCATGTGTACATGTAACATGTGAGATTAGGTCATATTTTCAAGAAGGGGATAAATAAGTTTGTTAAAGATAGATGAAAATCTATTTTGAGTATGACTCGTTGCCCCTTATAAGTCTCGTTTTATGGAAAATATGACCAAATCTCCATTTGTGGAACAAGTGAACCATGCTACAAACTTATTGGAAAAGACGTTTCTCATATTCCATCACTTTTAGCAATGATCTGTCACATTATGGATGTTTATCTTATGATATTATAATTATGGAACTCTTGAAAAGTTTAAGAAGTTTCATGGTAAGATTGAGAAACTAATAAGTATTAAAGTTTTTTTATTTGATCAAGGACATGAATACTTGAGTACTATGCTTATTGATCATATTGAGATTTTCTTATTAGAAACTCCTTGAAGTTTAAGCCTTATTAGATATGGTCTCTTTCAATGTGAGTTTCAACATTCTTCCACTATTCTTTTCTTTTAAGGATAGGCCCTAGAGAATGTTGCACGCATGACAAATTAGGTTCTTCCAAGTGTACGCCCAAGTTACCATATGGGATATGTTTAGGGAAAAAATCTTGTGTCAAGCATTTGAGGATATAGAGATATCATGTATGTTGTGAGACTAGTGGGAGAGAAACTTGACATGTATAATATCCAGAAGGCTATTTGGATACTTCTACCCCACCGAGAAGCAAAATTTGTTTCCTTAAAGAATGTCACTTTTCTAGAGAAATTGTTTCTACTAAATGAGAAAGTTCAACATGTGGTAGACCTCGAAGGATTTCAAGTATAAAAATGCAAAATCCACAAATTATGGAAGTAGAGAAAGTTAATGAACTCATTAGATTGTCTAGTACACTAGGAAATTGTGGATCTCAAAGGAGATTAAAGCCTCCTAAAAGGCTAAATCTCATGTTGAAGATAATATGATTAGTTTTCACATGGATACATTTCCGAGAAGCTACGAAGAAGTGATGAAAGTCATCAATTCGAGAGAATGGCTAGGAACTATGAAATTCCAAAATGGACTTCACTCAATCTAACAAAGTATGGACTTTGGTGGACCTAATAAATGTGTATGACTTGTTTATTGTGAAGCGGTCTACAAGTGAAAGTTTGGAAAAGGGGTGAGAAAAGTAAAGATTTATAAAGCGTAATTGATTGTTAAATTTATTCTTAAAGACAAGCGTTGAGTTTGAGATAGAGAATGTGATGTGAAAACTATGTTCCTTATTTGATATCTTGAGAAGAAATCATTATGGAGACTGTAAGTTTTCACCTCAAGTGGGAGTAAATGGATGGTCTGCATACTTCAACCTCAAGTGGGAGTAAACGGATGGTCTGTATACTTCAAAATTAAAGCTAGTCCATCGAAGTTAGAACATTCATTTTTATGAAATAAACAAATTGTTTGATTTTTTCTCATAATATGAACGAGATGTGTGTACAAGAATTTTAGTGGGAGTTCATTGTTATTTCTTGTGTCTTTATGTTGATGACGTACTTCTCATTGAAAATGATTTAAGTATTGTGTAATCAATAAAGAATGATTATCTATTATTTTCTCCATATAAGATTTGGATGAAACATTTTATTAGTAATCTATAGAGCTAGTTGTAGTGAAATGTTTAACACATCCTTATGCATGTACATAGATAAATTGTTGAAATTGTTCAATATAGAAATATCCGAGAGTGGATATATTTAGATGTGTGTAATTTATGCAATACTATGTACAACGCTTGATAGCACGTGTTGTGAGCGTCATAAATAGATATCAACACATTCCATGTAAGGTACATTGAAAGACTATGAAAATCATCCATGAGTACTTAAGAAGCACTAAGGATAATTTCATAGGTTTTAGAGGAAATAAGTGGAATTGAGACTGCTATAGAAATTCAGGTTATCACTCACATGTAGATCACCTGAAATTCTAGTTAGGGTACATCACAACCCTAAGTAAGAAGAGTTGTGATGAAAGAGTTCCACATAAGTGACCATAGTATATATACACCCAATAGTTGAGTGTAACTAATGGATTTCATCCAAAAGTTGGGTGTAATTCCTAGCATTGTTAATCCAGACATGATGAAATATAGTGACCATAGTATATATACACCCAATAGTTGAGTGTAACTAATGGATTCCATCCAAAAGTTGGGTGTAATTCCTAGCATTGTTAATCCATACATGATGAAATATTATGACACTGTTAACATGACATGAATGAAATTCAAATGAAAAACATCTTGAGAAGATGAAATTTAATGTAGCAAACTAAGGTAGATTTTTTACGAGCATGTAAGCGTTACATGATATTCAATCAATATTACTATAAAGGCGTTACTTTCTTTATCAAAATTGGGTTCAAATTTTGGTAAAGCCCATAGATCAATAAGGCATATGGAGTATGGTCATGCATAGGATGATGATCATGAAACATGCTCCTTGTGAGTCATGATCTTAAATTTTCCTAGTCATGGAGTTCCTATGAAAGGGCAGTAGTAACTTAGATAGACTAGTACATATGATGCATGCTTTTGAGAAAAGAATGTCTAGTTTACATTGGTGTGGAGACACTAGTGCATATATATAGGTGCTCATTACAGGAAAGAGTTCACTGAACTGACCCATCTAAAAATTCTTATATGGAAATATTTAGTTATCGAAAAAGAATTTTCATGTTACAATTGTGCTTAATAATCCTTTAACTTCAGACATCATGGTAGATTTGTATATGACATATTATATTTTGATCTTATCTTGATTCTAAGGAATCACAAAAGGGACAAGTATTGGGTATAATATTTGTTGTTGTCCCAAGTAGGCTACCAAGAGGGGGGTGAATTGGTTGGCCTCAAAAACTTTTCGAATTAACAAAACCGAAAGTACTGACTCGATGTCAATCTGTTTAGAAATGCGAATTCTAACAAGAACAAGAACGACACCAGAATTTATAGAGGTTCGGTCTGAGACCTACGTCCTCTCCTCAAGTCCACAACTTGAGAGTTCTTCCACTATACTTTAAAAATGTTACACCAAGAAAAAGTACAAATAGTTTTTCCCAAGGCTCAACTACAAACCTAGCTATGGTTTTCCCGAGGCTCACCAAAAAACCTAACACACACCAAAAATATTTTTCCCGAGGCTCACTAATAACCTAACAAAAATCCCTGTTTGGTTTTCCCGAGGCTCACCAAAACAAACCTAAGAACACTTTGATTTTTACGAAAATCTAAACCTGTTGAGGTTTTATCGAAAACACACAAAACGAATTTTGAAACCAATTTTTCTCTCTCGAAAAATAACCCAGAAAAGCTAATATGGAGATGAAGCTTGTTCTTCAGAAGATCAGTGCTGGAGAGCTTTGAAACAACTTGCTTGCTAATGATATGAAACTTGAATGCTTGTCGAGAGTAGTTCGTTCTTCGAAAATTCAAGTCTGTATTTAAAGACAGAGTAGAGGAGCGTTCTAGAGCGTTCTTCAACGTCTCTTCTGTTTTTGAAATCCAGATATTTCGCCAAGGTTGTTTCCTTCAGAAGCTGCTGAATGTTTGCAACGAAAACAAAAGAAGAAGAGTCCTAATCGAACTCATCTTTCTATCAGATAGCTGTTAAACCTGTTTACACGAACTGGGCTGAATTTGAAATTTAAAAACGAGGCCCAATTAACAATAAAACGAAGCCCATAAGTATAATATGACTAATATGTAAAATACACTAATCATCACACATACTTTTCTAAACTTTACAAAAAGTCCCAATACTTTGTAATCATCAAAATCCTTAAAGTCAACAATCTCCCCCTTTTTGATGATGACAAAACCTTTTTAGAGGTAAGAGAGACTTTTTGAAAAACTCCCCCTAAGTAAAACAAATTTTTGAAAAAAACTCCCCCTTATTGAAACAAATCTATATCATAGGCATAAGCAAGAAATCTAAGCATCTCAGCACATCAGCTTTAGAAAAAGCTCATCTCACAGTAAACTCAACTCATTTTCTCACCCTGTAAACTCACTTTCTTACCTCATAACTTCTCCCCCTTTTTGTCATAATCAAAAACTAATTTAAGAAGCAGATAGTGCAGCCAATTTAAAGCATAGTAGGAAGATCCAAGTAGCAGCATTTATGTACAGTCCCAGATAGTTTGAATAAGAAAAACAGTTCTGATTTGCATAATAAAAAACACAGAGTTAGAAGCTAAAAAGTTGATCAGAAGTTGGAGGGTGATTGGGGAGGTGTGGTCCAGGATTCTGGGATGTCAGCAGGTGGAGAGACATCTGGCATGTTGGATACTGAGGCTTCTGCAGTGGTTTCAATGGGTTGATCTTTCAATTCAGACTCTGCAGTAGTTATCGCAACGGATTTAGACACCTTTTCCTTGTTAATTCTTTCCCTGTTCTGCTGTCTGGCAATTCTAACTGCACTGTTTTCCCTCAGTTTTGTCAAAGCCAGTTCATGCTTACTCTGAATCCTCATCCATGTACCATCTTCAGCTTCCTTGAACCCACTCTTCTTAACAGTTGCACTGATAAGATACGTGGAACTCTCCCAAATCTCCATTCCAGCATCTGTACCAGGGATTTGATGCTGCTCAAGAAAATCACTGATGAGTGAGGCATATTACATATGTTCTCCATGGCTGCCCTCAACTGATAGTCCAAGGAGTTGGACTATTCTTCTGCCGAAGTCAATGTCCATGCCATGAAACACCTTGTACATCAGACATAGGTCACCCCAAGTGACCAACTGAGTTCCTTCCTTAGGAAACAGAACAGCTCCTATAATCCAGTGCAACACCCTATGACTAAGCTGAGTGAACATCATGCACATGAACTGGTAGGGTAATGCATCAAATGGTATCCCTAGATCACCAAAGAAATATATGAAGGCTGTATTTCTTAGTTCTGGAGTATCAGGTTCCTCATTCACACAGTCTAAAACTCCTAATGCAGCTGAGAATTGTACATGTGTGATTTCAATTCTTTTCTTCTGAACCTTAGATACTACACTTAGCTCATCTGTTGCTACTTTCAGTTTGGACAGAAACTCAGAAACTAGATACCGAAATCCTCTTGCCTTTGAAGATACAAACGACATCAGGCCGTAGAAGTCTAACCGCACACCTACTTCACTGATCTTAAATACTTCAAGTGACTCCCTAGTCACATAAGAATGTCGTAGGAAGTTGGAGAATCTAGGATTTACCTCAATAAGTTGAAGAGATGCTTTCTATTGAACTGCTTGTTTCTTTGTAGGTGTTGCTGTCCTCTTTGCCGATGTAACTCGTTTCTTGGAATGAGAGGCAGATGATGAGGCCTGTTTACGCTTCTCAACAGAAGGAGAAGCTGATGGAGTTTTCCTGTTTGGGGTAGAAGGAGAAGGTTTTACCAGGATCCTTCGCAAACCATCTCCCCTTTGTCGATTTCTGCTCGATACAGGGGCTGAACTCTGTCGCTTTCTCTTCTTTAACCCAGCCAGAAAATCTGCAAGCGTTACCTCAAAGCCATCATCTTCTTTTGAGGAAACACTCACCATGGATAGAGATGACGTACTGCCATTTGGAGTCGCAACCGGACTGAATTCCGGCACTGCGAGTGGTGGTGCTAGTAGGGTTTTCCCCAGTCCAACTCCGAGCCGAGCTAGGTTCTCTGCAACTCGAATCAGAAATTCTTGATCTTCCAAGGATGAATCTTCCGTTTGAGTGACCATATTCTCCGATCTCATCAGGTTGAGATCCATCTGAATTCCTAAGACAACCGGATTTTCTCTTGCCTGAAGACGAAAATCCCCTGCACTACTGGAACTACTCGACTGTTCCGTACGATCAACTGGCTGCTGATAGAGTTTCAGATCAGCCGATTTCTGGTTGGAGGAGGAAGACATACCTTCTTGATTTGGGAATACTAAGGGTTTCTAGCAAGAAGGGGTTTTTGGCAAAAGGGAGAGGAATAGTAAGGGTTTCGCGAAAACTGATTTTGCGTAGACTGATTAAAAACGTTTTTGCAAATAAAAAAACTTCTCTATTTCCGAAACTCAAAACACCTTTTAAAACTTTAAGAGGCGTGAAAAGAAAACGTTTGGTTTTTTTTTAAAAAAAACACTTAAATAATTAAAAATATCTTAGAACATTCATGTACACATTTAATTTAAGAAATTTATGTTATGCAATTATGAAATCAATTTTCACATTGCTTAACATTTTTCTTTCTGACAGACTCTCAACGAGTTTACAGGAACATACCTGATTATCACCTTGGATTGCTCATGCCCAATTCCCTTCTGATGTATGTGAATCTTTCTTCACTGAGTTATTTTGTGAAGATGTCTGCTAGCTGGTTATTTGTATCAACAAACTCAAGTAGAACATTTTCATTAGCAACATGTTCTCTTATAAAATGATACCTTACCTCAATGTGTTTAGCTCTAGAGTGATGAACAAGATTTTTTGCTAAACATACCGCACTTGTATTGTCACATTTAATGGGAACTTTTCTAAAATTGAAACCAAAATCCTTCAATTGTTGAACCATCCACAAAATTTGAGCTACACAACTTCCTGCAGCTATGTACTCAGCTTCTGCAGTTGATAAAGCAACTGAGTTTTGTTTCTTTGAAAACCAAGAAACTAGACAGCTTCCCAAGAATTGACAAGTTCCACTTGTAGATTTTCTATCTACTTTGCTACCTGCAAAATCTGCATCTGTAAAACCATGAAGCTCAAACAATGTATCTTTTGAATACCACAAACCAAGAGTTGGTGTATCAACTAAGTATCTAAAAATTCTTTTGATGCAATGCAAGTGTGATTCTTTTGGGTTAGATTGAAATCTTGCACATAGACATACACTAAAGAGAATATCAGGTCTACTTGCAGTAAGATAAAGTAGAGAGCCAATCATGCTCCTATAAAGTTTTTGCTCAACCTGTTTACCATTTGAGTCTTCATCCAATTTTACCGTTGCACTCATAGGTATGGGGCTAGGTTTTGCTGTACTTAGCCAAACTTCTTCAAGATGTCTTTTATGTACTTGGCTTGGCTTATAAAGATCCCTTCCTTTGATTGCTTTATTTGAAGTCCAAGGAAGTAGCTTAGTTCGCCCATCATGCTCATCTCGAATTATCCCTGCATTAACTTAGAGAATTCCTTGCACAAGGATTGATTAGTTGCACCAAAGATTATGTCATCAACATAGATTTGCACAAGCAACATATCCTTTTCACAAGACTTAATGAAAAGAGTGTTGTCAACTTTTCCTCTTGTAAAACAATGATCAACTAAGAAAGTGCTCAACCTTTCATACCAAGTTCTGGGAGCTTGCTTTAAACCACAAAGAGCCTTTTTTAATCTAAAGACGTGATTTGGAAAGTGAGGGTCTTCAAAACCTGGAGGTTGTTCCACATATACCTCCTCTTTTATAAACCCGTTTAGAAAAAGCACTTTTCACATCCATTTGAAATAGTTGAATGTTCATGAAACAAGCAAAAGCACAAAGCATTCTTATTGCTTCAAGTCTAGCCACAGGAGCATAAGTTTCATCATAATCTATTCCTTCCTCCTGTGAGTAGCCTTTGGCAACTAACCTTGCTTTGTTTCTAGTGACAACACCATTTTCATCAAGTTTGTTTCTAAAGACCCATTTAGCACCAACTATTGAATGGTCCTTTGGCCTCTGTACTAGTGTCCATACCTCATTCCTTTTGAATTGATTCAGCTCTTCTTGCATAGCGTTTATCCAGTTTTCATCTTGTAGTGCTTCATCTATTGATTTGGGTTCTACAAGAGAAACAAAGGCATTAAACGCACAAAAATTCTTTAAAGTTGAACGTGTCATTACCCCTTGGGTTATATCACCCAGAATGTTCTCCTCAGGGTGACTTGATTTATGCTTGAATTTCCATTCATGAGGTAGGTCTTGAGAAGTCTGAACTGCAGCTGAGTCTTGGTCTTCTGGTACCGTCTCAACAGGTTGAGACGTATTTTCCGCATTACTTTCTTTCTATGTAACAGTTGAATTATTTTCCCTCTGATGTGCGTTGTCCTGATCTTCAGACGCATCATCTTCTTCTCTGACAACAATGTTAGTTTCATCGAAAACAACATGTATAGATTCCTCTACTTTTAAAGTCCTTTTATTGAAAATTCTAAAAGCTCTACTTTTTACAGAATAACCAAGAAAAATTGCCTCATCATTTTTTGAGTCAAATTTCCCTAGATGCTGTTTGTCCAGATTCAGAACAAAACATTTACAACCAAAAGTATGGAAATGAGAGATATTAGGCTTTTTACCTTTCCATAGCTCATAAGGTGTCTTGTTTAGGATAGGCCTAATCAAGACTCTATTGAGTATGTAGCATGATGTACTTGCAGCTTCCACCCAAAAGTATTTAGGAAGAGAGTAATCATTGAGCATTGTTCTTACCATTTCCTCGATGGTGCGATTTTTCCTCTCTACCACACCATTTTGTTCCGGTGTTCTTGCACAAGATAAGTTGTGAGATATACCAAGAGAAATACAAAAAGATTCCATTTCAGAATTAACAAATTCTCCACCATTGTCACTGCGTATAGCAACAATTTTCTTACCTTGCTCATTTTGAACTTTCTTGACAAAGTTGACAAAATTCTCACAAGTTTCACTTTTCTTAGCAAGGAAGAAAGTCCAGGTATATCTTGAATAATCATCAACAATAACAAGGCAGTAACATTTACCTCCAAGACTTGTAGTCAAGATGGGACCGAAAAGATCCATATGTAGAAGTTCTAGAACTCCTGCAGTTGTCACAACCTTTTTAGACTTGAACGAAGCTCTTGTTTGTTTACCTTTTAAACAGGCTGCGCATTCTTTGTCTTTGTCAAACTTGATCTTCGGCAGTCCTCTCACTAGATCTTTCTTCAGTAGCTTCGCAATCGTGTACATACTTGCATGACCTAATCTCTTATGCCACAACCAACTTTCATCTTTGTTAGAAGCAATGAGGCATTTTATATTGAACGAAAATAGATCATCTAAATCAAAAGTGTATACATTTCCACATCTTTTTCCAACAAACTTAGTGTTGTTGGTCGATTTGTCTATCACATGGCGTTGATCGGATTTGAATATGACATGGTAACCACTATCACAAAGTTGACTAATACTCAATAAGTTGTGTTTTAGTCCTTCAACAAGTAAAACATTGTTTATAGCTGAAGAACCAATCTTACCAACCTTACCAATACCAAGTATTTGTCCTTTGCTATTGTCACCAAAGGATACCGTTCCTCCTTTCCTTGGGGTAAAGCTGAAAAATTTACTTTTATCCCCGGTCATGTGTCTTGAGCACCCGCTGTCCAAGTACCATGTGTGTTTCTTCAGGACCTAAACAGGTTGAACATTGTGTCTGACTTTTGGTACCCACACTTTCTTGGGTCCATAAGGGTTAGTCACATTTTTAATGACCCAAACTTGTTTGACTCCATGCATAATACGTCTATTTCTGAAGAGACACTCAAATTTACTCTGTCCCTTTTTACGACAAGTCTTACAAGTTACATAGGTGACATTAGCAAACCTTGTTTGAAAACTAGGTTTCTTTTGTTCATATCCTATTCCGGTCCTATCATAATAAGATTTCTGACTTCCTAGCATGCTATTCAAGTTCTTTTCACCATTCACAAATCCAGATAAAGTTTTCTCTAGCTTTTCATTTTTAACTTTTAATTTCGTTACCTCTTCTAACAGTTTTGCATTATCGGTTTTAAGCCTGTTAATAAGAGTATCATAATCCTGACATACTTCAGCAAATTCTTTGAGCATTTGTGTTCTATCATCAACATATGACGAGCTAGAAGAGTTAAAGGATTCGGCATCACTCATCACCTCAGATTCTGCAGTAGCCATCAGGCACGTCTCAACAGGTTGAGAGGTCTAGAGCTCGCTGTCAACAGGTTGACAGCTCTTGAATGTGATGCTTTCTTCACCATCTGTTAAGCATAGGTGTGCTTCTTCCTCCTCATTTGAGGATGAATCATCTGTGTTTGAACAGTTATCACTCCATGTTGCCATTCCCTTCAATCCAGGTTTTCTTTTCTTGAAGGTTCTCTTTTTGTCCGAATTTCCTCTTTGTTTCTTTGAGTTGCTTTCATTTGCTGAACAATCAAACTGCATGTGTCCTCTTCCCCTTTGCGGTTGTAACAGATTGGTGGTTTGAAGGGGCTGCCTCTTCCTCTTCATTTGTGGATGAATCCTCCGAATTTGAACAGCTATCACTCCAGTGGCCATTCTCTTCAATCCAGGTTTTCTTTTATTGAAGGTTCTCTTTTTGTCCGAATTTCCTCTTTGTTGCTTTCATTTCTTTGGGCAATCGAACTGCATGTGTCCTCTTCCACTGCAGTTGTAACAGATTGGTGGTTTGAAGGGGCTGCTCTTCTTCTCTTTCATTTGTTGATACCTTCCTTTATACTTGAGCAACTTCTTGATTTTTCTTGCTATCATAGCCGCTTCATCACAGGTTTCTTCCTCATCTGAGGAGCTTTCTTCAGACTCTTTTGCCTTCAAGGCAATCGAATTGTTCTTCCTGTTCATCCTTTCATCTTCTCTATCCTTCATTTCATAAGTCATTAGTTTTCCAAATAACTCATCAACACTAATGGTTTTGATGCTACCTCCTTCACTTATTGCTTCCACGGTGCTTCTCCATGATGGTGGTAAGCTCCACAGAATTTGTCTTACCAATTCTTCACTTTTATAGATCTTACCATATTGTCGCAGAGGTGTGATTATTTCATTGAACCTCCTGTGCATGTCAGCGATAATTTCCTTTGGATCCATGGAAAACATTTCATAAGCTTTAACCAACATGAACATCTTGGTGTCTTTGACTTGATCCGTTCCTTCGTAGGTTACTAGAAGCTTATTCCATATCTCATGTGCACTGTCACAAGCAGAAACGATATTAAAAACATCAGGAGTTAAAGCACAAAGAATTACATTTACCACTTTGGCGTTCAAGGTGCAAAGTTTGTCGTTCTCTGGAGTGTAGTCCTTGAGAGGTTTCGGCTCAACTATTCCATCATCAGTAACAATAGTTGGAATGTGAGGTCCTGCTTTAATGATTCTCCAAAGATGATGATCATGTGCCTGAATGTGATTTTGCATTCTTGTCTTCCACCAATTGAAATTTGCTGAATCGAATAGTGGTGGTCTAGATGGGTTGTATCCTTCAAGGATCATGCTTGGAACCGATGCCATTTGATCTTTGGATTTGAAACCGCGAGGTTTTTTCACAGATCACCGTGCTCTGATACCATTTGGTGTCCCAAGTAGGCTACCAAGAGGGGGGGGTGAATTGGTTGGCCTCAAAAACTTTTCGAATTAACGAAACCGAAAGAACTGACTCGATGTCAACCCGTTTAGAAATGCGAAATCTAGCAAGAATGAGAACGACACCAGAAATTATAGAGGTTCGGTCTGAGACCTACGTCCTCTCCTCAAGTCCACAACTTGAGAGTTCTTCCACTATACTTTAAAAAGGTTACACCAAGAAAAAGTACAAATAGTTTTTCCCAAGGCTCAACTACAAACCTAACTATGGTTTTCCCAAGGCTCACCAAAAAACCTAACACACACCCAAAATAGTTTTCCCGAGGCTCACTAAAAACCTAACAAAAATCCCTGTTTGGTTTTCCCGAGGCTCACCAAAACAAACCTAAGAACACTTTGATTTTTACAAAAATCTAAACCTGTTGAGGTTTTATCGAAAACACACAAAACGAATTTTGAAAATGATTTTTCTCTCTCAAAAAATAACCCAGAAAATCTAATAAGGAGATGAAGCTTGTTCTTCAGAAGATCAGTGCTGGAGAGCTTTGAAACAACTTGCTTGCTAATGACATGAAACTTGAATGCTTGTCGAGAGTTGTATCTTCTTCGAAAACTCAAGTCTGTATTTAACGACGGAGTGGAGGAGCGTTCTTGGAGCGTTCTTCAACGTCTCTTCTGTTTTGAAATCCAGAAATTTCGCCAGGTTTGTTTCCTTCACAAGCTGCTGAAAGTATGCAACGAAAACTAAGGAGAAAGAGTCCTAACCGAACTTATCTTTCTACCAAACCGTTTTTTAAACCTATTTAAACGAAATGGGCTGTTTTTGAACTTTAAAACCGAGGCCCAATTTAGAATAAAAACGAAGTCCATAAGTATAATATGATCAATAGGTAAAATGTACCAATCATAACACATACTTTTCTGAACTTTACAAAACGTCCCAATACTTTGTTATCATCAAAATCCTTAAAGCCAACAAACAAATGTCAATTTGACATTATTCATAGTGTCACTACATCATTTACCATAAATGGTACATTGTTCTAACGAGGATTCAAGTGCCCGCGCTTCGTTGCTGGTAGGTGTAATAATTTAAGGTTGCTTGATCCAGAAGTAACAATTAAATATATAGAAATGACAATAGAATCTATATGATGAAGCTACATAATACATTGCCCTAGTCAATAGATGTATTAGACCCGCCGCTCTACTTTTCTATGTCTGCTAGGTTTTTTTGACTGGATTTCCTCGACCACCGGTGGCAGCTTGCTAGCGCCGGTGTATGGCCTTCTCCTACTAGTGAATGCTCGGTCTCTCTATGACACCTCTTTGGCCTGCCAATCGAGGGTGTCATGTCTTCCAAATTGTCATATGCCTCCCGTGTTGTCCACTGTCGTCTCTTCTCCCACCGTCGTTCTACTCCGATCTCCATCATGCATAACGATTTTGATTCGCAGGATAGAGGTGGATGGTGTGGTGCTTGTTTTGAGTGTAGTTTTATTGTTAACGACAGGCTTGAGCGGATGCTCGTCGGCTGGCGTAATGACTTCTCATTCTAGGGACTGCAGGTGGTGGGTCTCCTAGCTAGTCACAGTGTTGCGAAATTGACCCTTTGGTGTTGTCAAGGATCTGGAGTTTCCAAGACAACTTGAGCCTATTTGTGGGACATGAATTGGTCTCAATGATTTTTGGTCTTGTGCGGAGCAAGTCCTATTCCAATTCCAGCGTACGGATGGCCTCAGGTGTGAAGGACTTTTGGTATTCATTAGAGGGATCTTGTCGCTGATGGGGTGAGCAATCTAAGGGCCCATCTCTTTCACCATCGTTTTGACATCTCAGGTTCTTAGCATCAGCCATTTAGATGTTTCTCTTTGCAGGGCTTCTGGTTATCTTTCAGTTTCTTGTTACTTTAGCTACATTGTTTCTGGTAGTTCTTTTTAGTTTTTATTAATCCTCCCGCGCGTGGTTTTTGTGATTTTCTTTTTATGCTCTGCTACTCTTAAAGGTTTGTATTATGATTCTTTGAGTTAATAATATAAACCTTTATTGTTAAAAAAAGCTACATCATACATTTAGACACAAGGAAACGTCTACTCAAACTTGCATATTGCACTCGTTAAAAAAACTTGCATGTTGCACATGCACACTAGGTAGTTTGCTTGATGTTTTGTAATAGCCTTGTAGTGGCCAAGACTGCTACAAAACCTAAAAAATGAGATATTTTAACTTTGAACCGGCTGTGATCCCTACATGGCCGTTACAAAACATTAAGTTTGATTAAAGTTCGCTTTTTCACATCCAGATTCAAATTTATTTATCTCTCTCTCTCTCTCTCAAACTTTCCATTTTCCATTTCATTACTTTCTCTTATCTCTCACTCTCCCCCTCTCACCATTTTCTATCCACCTCCCTCTCAAAAAAATTCCTTCTCGCAACAACCTTCTCTCCATGACACACTTTTCTTCGTTTTGCGTTCTTCTTCCGTTTGAGCATCTACACACGGCGAGGACCTGGAGGCTGTGGTGGAGGATGTGCATGGGTACGGCCGGTGGAGGACGTGGAGGTTGACGCAGACCGGCAGTGGAGTAAATGAAGCTTCGTGTTTGTTTGTGATTTTCCAGTTATGGGTTATTGTAGTGTAGATTTAAGTTTTGCAATGTGTATTTAATTTTGATTTTAATTTTTGTAGCATATTTGAGTTGTTTTTGTATTTTTGCGTTAAAAATGAATAGAAAATTATTTAGAAACGATTTTAGATGACAATTTTGGTTTAGTGTTGAATAAAAGTGTTGAAGATATGGATTTGGATGAATTTGCATTTTTTTTTCTGGGTTTTGTGAGATGAATGATGATGATTTCAAACCCAAATCTGGGTATTTTTTTTATTTCATAAAATTTGTTACATTTTGTTGCCTCCCCATCTTTTATTCTTTTATACTCTAAAGTCAACAAACATTCTTAATCAACGTACTAGTCAAAATGTTGGATATTTAAAGGGATAGAGAGTATATTTTTCCAAAAAGTACTGTAACTTTCCTACTTCGCTCAAATAATATATAAGATAGAATAATTAAAATTCTATAACTAGATCTTCTCGAAAGAAGAGGTATGGTATCAATATGTTTATATATCATATTTAAATGAAAAAATAAAATTATAATGGAAGTAAAATTTTTAGCTGGTATACCTAAGTTGTACCACTTTTTGAAAATCTATTCTGAACAAAATTTTGTTGGAAATGTGTGTCTAAAGTATGCGAAAGAGTAATTATAATGATTTAAAGTAAACATTTTTTTTAAACCTAACAGTTTTTATGTCGCAATATCAGAATGATCTCATCGCGAAGCATGGGTAAAATTATCCGCATTTGCACCTAAAATGAAACATTGATGACATTCTCATTTCAAAATGAATTTCAGTGAGAAATTTAGGGATTGGATAAACTTCAATGGCAAAATTATCTTTTCCCCAAAAACTAAGTAAACATGAGTAAGGAACATAAGCTTTTGGATTCTCTTTGGATAATATAAGATTTAAAAATTACTTTTGGATTTGAGAATTAGATTTAAAGAAATATAAAGTTTTAAAATAGCCATTATTATGTCACTTTTTCCTATTTAAATATGCTACTTGTATAAAGGTCCATTTGAGCATTTTAAAAACAATTTTCATAAATTTTTAACAGATGTTAAGTGGAGGTATACATTTGCAATGTACCCATACTTTAGAGACACATTTCAAACAAAATTCTGTTCATAATAGATTTGCAATAAGAGGTACAATTAGGTATATCAGCTGAAAAATTTACTTCCATTATGATGTTATATATTTTTGCATTTAAATATGCTACATAAACTTAATGATACAATACCTTTTCTTTCTAGAAGATCTAGTCTTAGAATTTTAATGATTCTATCTTATATACTCCCTTCATCCCTAAATAAATAGTGCATTTGTTTTGGTAATAAAAATAAGAATTGATGAGAAGGAAAAAATTTGGTTAAAAATACCACTCTGGTTCTAACTTGGAAGATGGATGTGAAAAAATGGAGGAGGAATGTTAGGGGTAATTAAGTAAAAAAATTGAACTGAAGTTTCGAAAAGGGGAAATGCACCAATTTTTTGGGGACATCCCAAACAGGAATACATACCATTTATTTAGGGACGGGGGAGTATTATTTGAGCGAAGTAGGAAAGTTACAGTATTTTTTTGGAAACATATACTCTCTGTCCCGCTAAACATCCAACACTTTGACCGATACGTGGATTAAAAATATGTGTTGACTTGAGGGTGAAAGGATAAAATATGTATATAAGACGAAAGTAATTTTTTTGACTAGGAAGAGAGAGTCAAGGTATTAAAGTAAAATTGGTTTAAAAAACATTTCATAAAAGGAAGTGTAGCAAGTTTTTGTTAATGGGATAATTCCTTTCTTACTCTCTATTTTTCATACTTCTTGCATATCAATACCAAATGCTTTCAATAACCTAATTTGGCCACCTACAATTTCTCAGAAATACCAATTCTCTACATTTAATTTTATACCCCATCAAACCTAAACGTTTTGTACTATTATCCTCTTCATTATGTCCCAAAATTATAGTCAACAATGATTTATTTTTAGTATTTTTCTCCATTTATTATGTTACCAAATTATCTTTTACTACAAAATTGAAAGATTATTTAACACTGTTTTTTTAATGGAAATATAATATTTATTTTATTAATAAAAACCATAAAATTTTACGTTTTAGACTCAAAAGAGAATTTGAGGATAATATCCTAATAAAATATGTACGTTGTAAATATGAATTGTCTACCAACTTTTCTTTAAAAAATGATTTCATTCATTATTTAGAAATTACAATTAAAAAAAGAAATAAAATTAATTATAAATTAATCAAATGTATCAACTCCAATAAAAAAACATCCAAAATCAAATTGTTTTTACAAAAGTGTCCTACGGGGGAGGTAATCATAATCGTCACACTGATCCTCACACGGCGGCAAACGGTGCTTCGAATCGCCGAACGAATGTGTGTTGAACCCCACAGAGAATGGGTCAAACGACTCATTACTCCGCCTGAACAACTGCGGGTCGAACACGATGTTGGGCGACGGCTGCTAAGGCGGTTGTTGCGGCGTCGGCATCATCGAGCTATAGTAATCAGAAAGAAACGCGGATGTTGGGCGTCTGGAACCTTGTAGTTAATGAATAGCGCATCAGTTAGGATAAATAAATGTAAATGTTAAAATAACGAGGACGACAACTTTGAACTTTTTAATTACCTCGAGCTGAGTGTTGTCCGCGCCAAGAACATAGTAGTTAATAGCACAAAACTTATGAATATACTAAAATAATACCCAAAAATTTAAGAAATAGTACAAATTCACCCAAAATATCTAAAATACCACAAAAATACATAAATGTTCAATTTAACCCAAAACATTAAGAAATGGTACAAATTCGCCCAAAATACAAAAAATCACAAAAATACTCAGAATGTTCAATTTAAACACAAAATTTTAAGAAATATTAAAAATTCACCCAAAATACTAAAATGTCACAAAAATACTCGAAATGTTCAATTTAATCCAAAACTTTAAGAAATAGTACAAATTCACCCAAAATACACAAAAACTGCAAAAAATACTCAAAATGTTCAATTTGACCAAAAACTTTAAGAAATATTACAAATTCACTGAAAATACTAAAATACCACAAAAATTCTTAAAATACCTAAAATACTAAACTTTATTAAATGTTCACCTAAAATACCATAGAAATACCTAAAATACCACAAAAATTCCTAAAATACTCCAATAATTCCTAAAATACTCCAATAATTCCTAAAATTCAATAAAAGAGGCTTCTACAGTTTCTAATGGTTTACGATAGCTTGAGGTAAAATTTGGGCCAAAAAGTAAAGTCCGGTAATTTTGGAGGTCTTTTATGCACAATCACAAATTTCTATGCACATAAATCTATTTTAAAAGGGAAAAAATATTTAATATTTTAAACAATTAAAATGTTGAAAATAAATTTTTAAAAATTTTTAAACACTAACCTAAGAAAGTAGTTTTACCTAAAATCTACTATCTACTATTATATACTAATACAATACAGGACCACTACCATAAATAGTCAGAAAAAAGAGTGAATGGAGAGATTTGGTGAAGCCACCTCATCTCCACGTCAGCGCCACATCGGATTTGGGTTTTTTTCACAACTAATGCAATCATTTATACCAATGTAATCAATTACAATCAAACATGTTGATGCAAAAATGTTTTATTTTAAGGAAATGTATTAGCTTTGCTTGGATAACCCAAAGTGGAAAACATATGAATTTTGCAACCCAAAGTGGAAAACATATGAATTTTGTTGGGACGGAGGGAGCAAATATTGTATTTTTATTATTTCATTTCCATTTTAACTTACCAAAGTATTGTTTACTACGGAATTCAAAGAATATTCTACTCTTTTTTTTTCATTGGTAATATAAGATTTTTTTTTATTAAAAAGAACCATAAAAATTTACATCTTATACTTAAAGCAGAATTTAAGGATGACCTCCTAATAAAATAGGTCTCTAGAAATTTTATTTTTCTCTTTAGTTTTCTGTATCTTAGACCAGTTTTTTTTTGAAGAACTTGCGAACAAATATATTAATACTAAGAAGAGAAGTTATAGAGAGGGAAACAAAATGGCAAGGAGCCCATGAAGAGGGCGGTCCGGCCATGGGAGGTAAG
The DNA here is from genome assembly GCA_024586325.1 of Stellera chamaejasme. Taxonomy (NCBI): domain Eukaryota; kingdom Viridiplantae; phylum Streptophyta; class Magnoliopsida; order Malvales; family Thymelaeaceae; genus Stellera; species Stellera chamaejasme. The sequence continues at coordinate 10,842,635 of CM044986.1, forward strand.
AGAACGCATAAACAAATAAAACAAGTGAGAAATTCCACCCCTGCATCAGAAGACACCACACCCCTGCAAAGAAAGACCACAAGAAACCAAAAGAGATAGAGAAGAGAAAACAACATGGCCCAAGCGAATAGAACTAGAGCACTTGATCAATCAGCAGAATTACCCCACCCCATCCGATGTCGAAAGTAGAGGATTTAGCAGCCAATTTTCCCAAGTCAATCTCAGTTTAGCACATCTAATTGTGATCCAAAGGAAAGATAGCACCTGAATGTCTGCAAAAATTTGAGAAGCTCTCCACGGTGTATTTAGCATGACGAAACAGTTTCTAGTTTTCCATAAAGACCAAGTAGTAACATACACAAATGCTTGCCACAACTGAGAAAGTTTTGGGGGGACTTGTGAAATAAGTCTCCCCCCAAAACGTCCACGACCTCGAAGCAGCTCACATCGGTGTTGCACCAAACGGCGACCACATGCCAAATATCCAAGGCAAATTTGCATCGAACAAGGGCATGGTTGGTTGTCTCAGCCGCAACAGAGCAAAGCAGACAAAGTGTCGAATCCACTTCAATTCCACGTTGTTGTAACTAGTCCAGCACCGGTAAGTAGCTGTGAATAGCACTCCATATGAAAATGTTCACCTTCTTTGGCAACGCGTTGCACCACCACATCAGAAAGACATGCTTTGCTGCTAGTTTGACACCAATCTGCTGGGAGAGGCGTCAAACTAAGAAGATACCATCTGTTGCGGGGTCCCAACGCCAAGTATCCTTGGTGTCATGCTTTGGTGTGAAGTTCTGTGACAAAGAAAGTAGTTGTTCGAGCTCGCCTTCCGCCCTCCCCCTCGGCGGCCTCCTCCAGCTCCATGCCCATCTCCAATCCCTCTCTTCCCACCTAATCCTCTCTAAAACCATGCTCTCTTGATTGGTGTCCATCTCATACAACCTTTTAAATCTATTTTTTAGCGGACAACCACCCACCCACTCATCCTCCCAAAACCTTGTGACATCTCCCATTCCAACGACTCTTGTAAACTGATTTTTAAACTCATTTAACATACTTTCTATCTCTCCCTTCGCTTTCAGAATGTCCTTCCAAACGCTCCAAACCCCCGATATTTCTCCCCATATCAACGAGCCTGCCTCACCCCAATTGGTACTAGCAACCACCTTCACCCAAAAGCTATTCGGTTCCTTCAACCACCTCCACTTCCATTTTCCTAACAAAGCTAGGTTTTTCGTTCATAGCCCAAATTATTTTCATTCCTAACAAAGCTAGGTTCCTTCAACCACCTCCACTTCCACCTCCAGCCACACTCAACTCCCCAGCTTCATTATCACCGAACAACCTTGCGATCCTAGCCCAAATTATTTATAACAAGTCATTTATAACAAGTCAAAAAAGAAGATTTGAGAATACCTTCGTTTGCTGATGCAGATCCACCCAAAAAGTTGTTGAAACGGCGCCGGAAATGGGGAAGTCACCTTGGTGCGGCGGTGGTTTTCGGAGGAGAAGGAGAGCAGTTCGGGGAAGAAATGGGGGAGAGAAACCCGAAAGATCAGATTTTTGAGGATAGGTAGTGGGCTGCCCGCCGCCAAGCCTGCTACCGAGAAGATGCTAGCGGGCGCCCCCCACTCTGCCCACTACTGTCAGCTTTTAATGGTTTCGAGATGCGTTTTGAATTTCAAAACGCCCGCCCAGCTGAATTAATAGCATGGTAGCGGGCTTCCCCCCACCAAGCCCGCTATCGAGTTGTGTCTCTGATAGCGGCAGCCCACGCCACAGCCAGTTAGAAGCTTTTTGGGGAGCTTGATAGCGGGCCGCCACCTACCATGCTCGTTATGAAAATCCTACCAACTACGTAGTGTTCATAAGTTCCACAATAGTTATTCAAAATTTAATCATTTTTTAAAATAATGATTTAAAGAAAACATTTTTTAAGCCTAACAATTTTTATGTCGCAATATCAAAATGATCTCGTCGCGAAGCACGAGTAAAAAGATCCCCACTTGCACCTATAATGAAACATTGATGACATTCTTAGTTCAAAATGAATTTCAGTGATAAATTTAGAGATTGGATAAACTTCAATGGCAAAATTACCCTTTTCTAAAAACTAATTAATAATGATTAAGGAACAAAAGCTTTTGGATTCTGTTTGGATAATATAAGATTTTAAAATAACTTTTGGATTTGATAACTAGGTTTAAAGAAATAAAATGTTGTAAAATAGCCATTATAATGTCACTTTATACGATTTAAATATGATATTTATTTAAGTGTTTATTTGAGCATTTTAACTATAATTTTCATTAATTTTTAACGGATGTTAAGTTGGAGGTATAGATTTGCATCGTACCCATACTTTAGAGACACATTTCAAACAAAATTTTGTTCAAAATAGATTTGGAATAAGGGGTATAGTTTAGGTTTACATGTTGAAAAATTAACTTCCATTATAATGTTATATTTTTTATATATGCTATATAAATATATTGATACAATACCTTTTATTTTCAGAAGATGTAGTTTTAGAATTTTAAGTATTCTATCTTATACATATAATTTGAGCGAACTAGGAAAGTTACAGTATTTTTTGGACAAAAATAAGTTTTTTGAGCGGGATGATATAGTAAATGTGTTAAAGTACAATTGGTGTAAAATTTTTTTTATAAAAATGGGATAATTCGTTTCTTACTCTCTATTTTTCATAATATTTCTTTTATTAAACAAACCACACAAATTTATATCAGAGTCAAAATAGAATTTCGAGGACAATCTCCTAATAAAATATGTATGCTGTATGATTTTTTTTGTTTAGTTTTCTACATCTTTAATTTTAATGTGTTTAGGTCACAAATGTTTTCTTTCAAATCAGTGTTTATGTTTCATAAATTTTAATTACTCTATCACTAAAAGCTACTATTTGAGCGGAGCAAGAAAGTTAATCAAGGTCCTTAGCAGCCTCAATGATGGGTGATATTTTAACAAAATGTGTGAAATCAAGTAACAAAATAAACCACAAATCCCTAAGCGCAGGGCCGTCAAATGTTGACAAGAGGAGCGGGATCGATCCCAAGAGACTAATTATGTTCAACAATCTAATTCTAGCTGATAAGGATATATTATTGTTCTTTTATATATAAACGATAGTTAATCAAGGTGATGGTGAACTACAACTAAGCAAGCAATCAAAATAAGTGTTGAGAAATCAATTTGGCGAAAGCTCTCCCTCGGTTGATTTTAGTTGTTCTATCCCTAGATCACTACATGGATGTAACATGGTTTAATGCGGCCTAGCTGCATTACAACCGCATTATATAAAACAACATAGGACCGTATTTATTGCTAAGTTAGCTCACATTAGGCCGTTTTAATACGCTTGAGGGAGCATTACACAATTTTTTTAATAAAAAAACTAAATTCATCTCAATGAATATATTCATCCGGATGTATTTAGTTTAATCATCATCTCCAACCTAGAAACTACCAAGAAACCCGGAAACAAACTTTGCCCTTTAATTTAGTTTTTGCTTTCTTCTTTTACATCATCTTCACGCATATCTCATCTGCAAAAACAACTAAAACAACCACCATTTAAGAAATTAACAAAACCATATCTAAATAAAAATTAACAAAACGAGATCTGAACAAAACCATAAAAAAAAACAAACACAATTTCATATCTGAATAAAAATTGGAAATCGAGAAAGATGATACCTACATAATCTTCCTCCCTTTCTCTTCTGCTTCCTCACTGGCCACCTTATCAGCCCAGTCGCACAATTTTTTTTTTTTGAGATGAAAGGAGCACATTCTAATTTTTAGTTGCCAAAGAAGAGATTCCTTCACGACCTGACAAAGGAGGATACTGAGCAACATCCAGCAATATCTTGTGAAATCTTAACCAATGAACTAGCAATATCTTGTGAAATCTTAACCAACGAATCACCCTTAGTTTGTAGAACACCACAATCCTCTAAATCGATAATCCCCATAACCTATTTATCATCACCGCAGACCTCCTGAGATAGAGGCAACAGTCCGAGATGCCCTTGACCAAGGGAGGATGGGTATGGGAGCTCACCCAACTCCTGCTGGGAAATTTTTAGGGCACAACACGTAATATACCCAGTTCCTATTGGTACACTACCCAAGCAAACGCCCCTCGCTACTACCCAAAGCCGTAAGCGCCTAAGGATATGGACTGCGATGCCATCGCATCTCGTGAAGGCACTTCCAAGAGAGCCTCGCACCTCTTGCCTTTGCAGGCAAGGCCTTCGCATCTCTTGGCCTTCGCATCTCTTGGCGTTCGCCACCCAACACTTAGCAACAAAGTCAGACCGAGGGAAGGAAGCTGGGAACGATTACCTCCACGACCTACCCACGTTCACCATCATCCCTCCGGTTCTGCACTACCCAGAATGCGGAGGAAACACTCCACTACTCTGGATCATGGGACAACCGCCATCTCAACGCCTCCTATAAAGGGACAACTTGGGAAAGTTACACCCTATCTACACACACCCACTCCTCTTTCTGCTCCTGAGTATTCTGTTTCACCCTTTTGCAGATTACTCCAGCAACAGATCGTCGTTATGTCCTTATAGCTGCCCTAACTTGCCGCCTATCCCGAGGAAAAAACATTTTTTCTAGAAAATTCATTTTGTCAAGTTTCGAATGTACTCATCCGATGCAATACATCAACCAATATGCAACATCTAATCATGATGCATGACCACAGGTCCGTTTAATTATTAAGCATTTAGGTGTGATGTCATGTCCTACTCTTTACTACTTTTATCTTGTAATCTTGTTACTTGCGTGATGTCATGACATGATAGCCAAAAGGTGGTCTTCGGCTAACTTGGTTGCTCCGGTGACCGCAGTAAGACAGCTCCAAGACACTACGTAGTTGGAGGCAACTCGCACGCCTGTAACGCCCAGGCGTTACTATGGGGCCGGAAAGCGCAGTAGCGCCCCAGGCGTTATTCAGGGCGCTACCGGTCAGAGGCGTGTCAGAACTAGTAGCGCCCTGGTAACGCCATGTGGCGTTACTGTGGGCCGAAAGTATTAGTAGCGCCCTGGGCATTACTCTGGGCGCTACTGGTCAGAGTTTGTCGGATAGAGTAGCGCCCTGGTAATGCCAGTGTGCGTTACAGTCGTCCTATTTCAGACGCACCCCATTCCCTTTCTCCTTCATTTGCGTTTGCAAAACTTCGCAGAACCTCAGCCCCTCAGCCGAAGTTCCTCTTCCCTCCGGCGTCTCAGCTCAGCCCTCTAATTTTTGAAGAAGTTGTGCTTCTCCAAAGGTATTGAAAGCAGATATTGAGCTAAGGTACAATGTTTTATTGTTTATTTTCAAGTTTTTGTAATGTTTTTAATTTTTTATTAAGTATAGTTATTTTAGTAAATGTTGGAAAATATATAAATGTTAGGGTATAGATTTAATTTTAGCTATAGTTCCTGTCTGTGGATATTACGTAGAATATAATATTTGTAACGTTATTTTCAAGTTTGGAAATAATGTTATAAAATATAATATTCTATTGAATATTCATGGATTGTCCAGTTGGGACAGTTTGTAAAAGTGTAATCGCACGTTGAACTTTTCTCGATAGTTGTATATGCGAATCGTACGTCAACATTAATTTTCATTTCGTTTAGTCTCGTTCCTTGTTATACCAAACTCAATTTAATATCTGAAAAATGGTATAATGAGGAACCGAGGCGAAATGCCAAAATTTATGTACTGACGTACAAGTTATGCATATGCGACCAGAGAAGTTTGATTTACTAATTGTACTTTTATGAATAGGATAGGACCCATGCACCCTTAATTAGGACGAATTAATTTAAAGAATATATACGTTGTGATGAAAAATGAGTGTTGTAGTCTGTTAATTTTTATGTGTTGTTATTCATTTATATATATGTATATGTAGGAGTGGTTGAAATGGATGAAGGACGCGCGTGGATGTATCGGCGGTTTGAAAGGTAGTTGTGAATTAAATCCTCGATTTTGGGAGGGATCAAGACGTTTTGGAGTTTGCTTTCAAAGATGCTGAATCGAAAGGATGGGACATGATGAAATGTCCGTAAGAAATGCAAAAACAGATACTTTTATGATAAATTTACAGTTGGATCTCATTTATGTGAGTACGGTTTTAAGGCTGATTACTATATTTGGGATTGTCATGGTGAGGCGATACCGATCAATCCGTTGGTCTATGGAGGTTTTAATCGAATGAATTACGAAGCTTCGTCATCCATTAATGCACATGCGAGTACTGAAACAGAATTGAATAAGAACTATGAAGGATGGGACGTCGGACAAATGGTTCATGAAGGTTTAGGATTGCGGTACAACAATTCTGAACATGAAACTATTGGAAATGATGACAATAATGACAATGATGAAAATGATCATGATTATGTTGAAAATGATGGCTATGATAACAGTAATGAAAATGATCATGAGATTGAAGATGAAATGGAAGTGGAAACTCCTAATGAAGAGGCGCAAAAATTTTATAACTTGATGCAAGCTGCCTCACACCTTTATATGAAGGGTGTCGTCTTGAGCATAAGAAGTTATCTGTGTTGGCAAAGTTAGAGCAACATATCAGATGTCGTGTGGTCGCGAATGATGAAAGTCGTGGACGAAATATTGCCTGGAGAGAAAACCTTGCCACAGAGCACGGCAGAGGCGAAGAAGTTGATCAGAGACTTAGGCTTACCGTATGTAAAAATTCATGCATGCGAGAATAATTGTATGTTGTTTCACGGCAGATTCGAGCATTTGGTTCATTGCGGAGTGTGCGGTGCAGAACGCTATACTCAGGGGGGACTTAATCGTTGTGGTCAATGAAAATGAAGCCAAAGAAGGTTCTCCGTTATCTTCCAATCACTCGACCGCCTCAAACGACTTTATCAGACATCGAAAACAGCTGAATTTATGAGTTATCATGTCAGGGCAAACGAGAACGCAAATGGTATTATTGGACACCCTAGCCAATCGCGGGCGTGGAAACACATCGATGAGCTGTATCCTGATTTTGCTGGAGAGGTAGGAAATGTTCGATTAGGGCTATGCACTGATGGATTTAACCCATTATCTGACACTGGTAGCACTTACTCGATGTGGCCGGTTTTCATCACAGTTTATAATTTGCCTCCTGATTTATGCATGAAACAACCGTACATTTACATGGCGCTGCTAATCCCGGGACCTCGATCACCGGGGCGTAACATTGATGTCTTTTTGCGTCCGTTAGTTGATGAGTTAAACTATCTGTGGACGACGGGCGTTCAAACCTGGGATGCGCATCGTAGAAAGAACTTTACAATGCGAGCTTGTCTGCTTTGGACTATTAGTGACTTCCCGGCATACGGTATGCTATCTGGTTGGAGTACGCATGGAAGACTTGCATGTCCATACTGTATGGATGATGTGTCTAGCTTCCAGTTAACACATGGACGTAAAGCTTGTTGGTGGGGTTGTCATCGAAGATTTTTACCTCACAAGATAGATATCGTAATGATAGCATCACATGGGGTTTTAGAGAACGACGTGACAAAATTAGGTATAAATCTGGTGAGGAAATTCTAGCAGAGATTAACGAGATTCAGTTCCCGCCTTTTGGTTCACATTGGGACAAACAACGACCGGATGGATTTGGTGTGACGCACAATTGGATAAAGAAATCGATTTTCTGGGAGTTGCGTCAGGGCCTCGCTTGTTGGTCGACATAACCTCGATGTTATGCATATAGAGAAAAATTGCTTCGACAATATCTTCTACACGCTTATGAATCGATCGGGAAGAGTAAAGACAACGAAAACTCACGACTCGACCTTCAAAGCGATGAAAATCCAAGTGAGTTGCATTTGTTTCCGGTCGTAACGGAAGACCATGTAAACCGAAGGCGCTTTACACGCTGAGTCACGAACAGATTGGGAATGTTTGCGGTTGGTTGAAGAACACGCTGAAACTTCCCGATGGATATGCGTCTAATATCGGAAGTTGTGTAAACATGTCCAATAATTCTTTTACGGCATGAAGACGCATGATTGTCATGTTTTTATGCAGAAATTACTTCCAATTGTTTTACGTGGTAACGCTCGATGATATTTGGGTTCCAATAGCGGAATTCAGCAAATTCTTCGTAATAACTGTGCCAAGGAATTCCGCTTGGAGGACATCGAGAAGCTGGGTGAATTCATTGTTGTGACGTTGTGCAAGCTTGAGAAGATCTTTCCTCCAGCGTTGTTCGACTCCATGGAACACCTACCCGTGCATCTACCGTGGCAGCTTAAAACTTGTGGGCCTGTGCAATTTTGGTGGATGTATGGGTTTGAGAGGTGCATGAAGACACTGAAACAAAAATGCACTAACAAACAATTTAAAAAAGGCTCGATTATTGAGAAGTATTTGGTGCAAGAGATAGTGCTATTTTCAGAACATTACATGGATGACAATCTCGTACACGTGTCAATCCGATGATACGCAATGAAGTGTACAACGCAGTGGATAATGAAAACAGTCTATCAATCTTTAACCATCCAACCAAGAACTTCGAGGAATTGAGGAATAGAGAACTGACAGACAAAGAAATGCATCATGTGCAAACATATATTCTCATGAACTGTCCGGAGGTTGAACCATATATAAGGTAATTATCCTTTTCGTCCAATTTTTATACCATGACAATTATTGTTGAATAATTTAATTTTGGCGATACATGCAGCCAATTCAACGAAATTTCGTGTTCTCATTACCCGGCATTGGCAACCGATGGTTTGGATAAGTACAGACTTACCAATTTTGCAGCGTGGTTTATGAACTTCGCTCGATTTAATCGGTGGTTGTTGCCTCCGGCCGTATGACTTAGCATGCGGGCCGCATCGAACGGCGAAATCTGGGGCGGCTCAATTGTTAACGGTTTCAGGTTTCATACGAAAGATAACGGCCGGAAGAGGACAACTGCTACGTGGGTGTTTGTGTTTTTTGGGAAACGAGTGTGGGAGATTATGTTTATTTTTATGGCTGGATCGATGAAATTCTCGTGCTTCGCTACAACAAATCAAAGTTGACCGTGTTCCGTGGGACGTGGTTTGACCCATATACCGCGGTGACTACGGATAAGCACTCCGGGATTACAGATATAGAACACGCAGTCCGATGGAAGGTGTACGACCCTTTCATTCTTGCAAGTCAGGCACAACAAGTTGTGTATATCGAGTACCCTTCGAAGCAGCGGAATCTGAAAAAGCGATGGAACGTTTTCAAGATGAAGCCCCGACATTTCAAAGGTGATGTTGGACGACGAGATCTGAAAGATGTCGACCCTCTGCAGGAGCAACGAATTGAGGAAACAATAGGCGTGGTAGACGATGATGTGAGTATTTCATTGGTTGACCACGAGGCGGAGCCGGAACGGGTGACACTTGATAATATTACGATGGATGAGGATAATTAAACTTGTAGACATTTCTAAGGAATTGTAACACTACGTATTCTAAGTTTGAATGTTGGAATGTTGTAACACTACGTATTTAATGCTAAAGTAATACTAAAATACTAAAGGACTACTTAAATACTAAAGTAATACTAAAATTAAATACTAAAGTATTAAAAATGTTGGAAATGCTAAAGTAATACTAAAATACAAGAGTATTAAAAATGTTGAAAATTTGCAAATATTAATTTGTAAAATAATAGTAAAGTAATAATAAAATACCAAAGTAATATGATAATTTGCAAAAGTAATAGTAAAATACAAAAATACAAAAATACTTAAGTAATACTTTAATACTAATGTATTATGGTAATTTGGAAATATTAACGAATTTGAAATGGGGAGTAATTCGAAATTTCGGACAGTAACGCCCTATTAACGCTCTAGGGCGCTACTGTATTTTCGCTTTCCTGGGCGTTTACTGCTTCAAATTAAAGGTCGGACAAGAACGCCTAGTAACGCCATAGGGCGCCACTGTCTTTTCGATTCCCGGCCGCCACTGTTTCAAATTAAAGGTAAATGTGGTAACGCCTGTAACGCCAGAGGCGTTACTGATGAATAAAACTTCAAACACGCACCATTTTCGCCGAACCTCAGCCTCCCTCTCTGCGCAACCGGCCTCCCTCCCCTCTCCTCCCTCTCTCGCGCAACCGGCCTCCTCCCCTCTGCCTCCCTCTCGCAACTGCCTCCCTCGGCCTCCCTCTCGCAACCGGCCTCCTCTGCCGCACTGTCACGCCGGCCGGCCGACAAGACTCGCATCCTCGCCAACCACCGCGCCCACCGCCGAGTCTCTCACCACCGCCGCCGAAGGTAATAAATACGAAATTTATTTACAATTTCAGATTAAACTCAAAATTTTAGTTATTATTAAGTAATTTGTGTGATTATTAGATAAGTTGTGTGATTATTAGATTATTAGGTAATTTGTGTGAGTATTAGCTAATTTGGGTGATTTGTGGTTATTAGGTAATTTGTGTGAGTATTAGGTTATTAGGTAATTTTTCTGATTATTAGATAATTTGAATGATTAATCCATAATTTCTGTGGTTATTATATAATTTTGTAATGATTATTAGATAATTTCGGTGATTATTAGATAATTAAGCGATTATTAGATAAGTTTAATTATTACTTTATAATGAATCGATTATTAGATAATTTCAATTATTACTTTATAATTAAGCGAGTATTAGATACTAAAACACTAAAGTACTAAAATACTAAAGAAATACTAAAATTAATACTAAAATTAAATACTAGTTTATTAAAAATGTTGAAAATACTAAAGTAATACTAAAATACTAAAGTAATACTAAAATACTAAAGTAATACTAAAATACTAAAGTATTAAAAATGTTGAAAATAGTAAAGTAATACGAAAATACTAAAGTAATACGAAAATAGTAAAGTAATACTAAAATTAAATACTAAAGTATTAAAAATGTTGAAAATAGTAAAGTAATACTAAAATACTAAAGTAATACTAAAATACTAAAGTAATACTAAAATGCCAAAGTAATACTAAAATTAAATACTAAAGTATTAAAAATGTTGGAAATGCTAAAGTAATACTAAAATAGTAAAGTAATACGAAAATAGTAAAGTAATACTAAAATTAAATACTAAAGTATTAAAAATGTTGAAAATAGTAAAGTAATACGAAAATAGTAAAGTAATATAAAAATAGTATACTAAAGTTAACTTATCGCAAGGATATGGCGGGTCCGAATGATAGTCACGAGTCGACGTGGTTCCACCGGACGTAGTTCCGATCCGGACGTTCCAGGGGACGTGGTCACACAAGCCGTGGTTCTGGGGGGCACGGTTCTGGAGTCAGTGGTCGCACAGGTCGTGGTTCTGGCCGAGCATCACCTGCATCAGCTTCTTCCTCGCACCTATCAGACTCGCAGGACACGGTCGAAGGTCAGCATGACCGCGTGGAGACTGACGGGCCCATCGAGGATGAGATGGCCCGATTGCTCCCGCCGCCACAGACACTTGGTGATGGGAGGAGGATGATTCTCGCAGGCCAGTAAGTTGTTCATTTCATACGTTCAGTTTTGGTCTTCCACATATCTATTTCTAATCGAATGAATATATGTAGCCTTGGCTCCAAGCTTCACGGGGTCTACCAAGATGTGCAACGCGTTTTCCGAGAGAGTTACTGCGGTGTCCCGGACAAGTACTCGACATTCACCGAAGCGGAGAAGAACGCGTGGATCGCAAAATTTGCGGTAAACGATGTAATTTTAACATATACTTTTCTTATAAATATTTATATACATTACTCACCTAAACTTTTCTTGTCACAGAAAAATATGTTTGGTACCCGCCACAACCATTACAGTGACGTCGAGAGGACGTTGCACAAGTTTTGGGCCAAGATGTATAGGGGGCAGAAGGGGAAGATCCTCCAGACTTACAAAGACAAGTACCCTCTCAATGACGAAAATCCCAACTTCGATCATCGGGAGCACAAACACCCTACTTTCCTCAAGCAACCGGGATAAGTTCATCGACTCGCTCAACACTCCGCAGTTTATTGCGCAATGAGACGTAATGAGAAGAATGCAACAACGCAGCAGCTCGGAGGCCGCGGAGGAGGCACGGCTCGACAACGGCGCAGAACTTATACGAGGAGATGATCGTCAAAGAGCGTCGAGAAGTCACCATCACTGACTTTCGGCAGCGTTGGGATGGTCCAGACGCAACTACATTCGAGGTAACTATTTCAAAGTACTAGTCTCCTATTTTTTAGGGTTTATACACATTTTCTACTAATCGATTCGTTATTTGTTCATTAGGAGGAGTATATGAGGCGGGTTATGGAGAAGTACCCGGACTTGAACGACGCGCCTCCTTTCGATGAGGAGATCTTCAGGCGGTTACGGAGCGCCTGCAAAAGGGCGTTATCCCGGCGCTCCCCGCAACTTGTCCACCCAGAGCATTTCCGCCCACCTCACCATCTCCGGTAATTAATTATATACTAAATCGAAACTTTTCATAACCTTAATGTTACATTATAAAGTAATATATCTTTTTATATACTTTCAGCGAGAGCTTGCCGAGGAGGAGCGCTGGCGATCATGAGGCCCGACGCAAATCGAGGAAGACTACCGTGTGCCTCGGGAGCGTCGAGCCCAGGTTCGAGGTTCACGCCAACAACCTCCAGCCGACAAGATGAGTCAGCATTCAGCATTCTCTGGCCGACGCTTATCCATCGGGGCGTCATGCAGCGGGACGAGGTGCCTCCGGGTATGGTTCCGGGGGGATCATCATCAACCCCGCAAACCCGGGACTACACGAGGCCGCCCAACTTCCTCGACTCAGCCCGATTTCCACACCAGCGGCCGCCGCACTGTAACCCCTTCGCCAATACAGCTCTCCTCCGCGGTGATCAATACTACGAGCCTCGGATGCAACGACTGCAGCCGACATACCAAGTACAATTTGGAGACGGACACGTACTTGAGAGAGAGTATCGAGCGGTTTGACCCATTAAACCACGGGTTTAACCACGAGCAATGAATCTGTCGGACCAACGACCGTCGGATAGTCAAAATCCCCGCGAGATAATTGGAATTTCCCACCTCCGTAGGATCGTGCATGTATTACTACTCTTTTTCGGATGTTTTTGAATGTTTTAATTGTGTTTCAAACATTTAATTAAAATATGTTTATATTCAATTATCTTTTATTCCAAAATATAAATACAAATATTAATTAATGATTATTTATATTTATTTTATAAGATAAACATTTGAAAGTTAATAGATTAAATGTTAAACATAAAAAAAAAACAGAATTCGGCCCAGTAGCGCCAGGTAGGGGCCTGGGGCGCTACCAGGCCTGTCAGCTTGGCAGGCGTGTAGTCAGGCCTGGTAGCGCCAAGTAGGGGGGTGTGGCGCTACCAGGCCTGTCAGGCTTTGTCAGGCTCGGTAGCACCCTGGCAACGCGTTTCGCTGAAGTAACGGCTCGAATGGTAGCGCCCTGGTAACGCCCTTTGGCGTTACCATTCGTAACGGCTTGGTAACGAAAGTGGCGTTACCAGCCCTTCTACAAATACGTAGTGGTACCTGGAAAGACAAGACAAATGACACTTTCAGGTGCAGACAGAGAAGAGAAGTGGGGGTGTGTAGTAATCACCTTATTTGAGGCAGACACCATCCAATATATAGGGTGGTGCCAGGTCCCGTTATGGGGCATTGAATGCTGGGGAATCTCCATAAATGCGTCCATAATTGGGACGACGGCGTATTAATGGTGTAATAATGGTGGAGTTATTGCGGAGTTACTCCCTCTCCTTTGGCTTGATGCCATAATTAGGGTAACAATTGTTTTGAAGGAGGCAGCAAGCGTTTACGGCTAACAGATTTATACGGGGCGCCCTTATTGGTAGGAGGGGCTCTCCGTAAATAGGAAGTCGGCTCAGTGGCGTGGCCCATATGGTGTTTGCGTTTGGCAATACAACCATACGGACTGGCCCATATATATCAGTATGTCCTCCCCCCACAGCGGAGGATGGGCTGGGCCCCTATGCTCCGCCTTGGGTGGAAGTACCGTGGTCGAGAGTGATTTTTTAGATTTCCCCTTCTTTTCGAATAGAAGACATTAAATCTTTGAAGAACAAGCTTGTTTTCAGCTGTCCAGGCCTGGCCCATGACATTGTGCCGTTTTGGGCTGTAGATGTGGAAGAGCCCAGGAGCTTGGCCCAATATCGTTTATGGCGGTTGCGCAACACTTTTTGAAATTGTGCTTTTTGCGCCGTTTGTAATTATGGGGGAAGTCGTTTCAACTCCCATCGACCTCTACTTATACGCCAACCCATGTGAGGAGTCAATTTTCCCGAATTCTCGCTTTCTTCGCTTTTTCGCTTTAGTTTCCTCTTTCGCTCTAGCTTCCATTTTCGGCGATTACCGAAGAAATTCCAGGCCGGAATCGAAGAATCCAACCGTTGGGTGTTCCGTTTTCAACACCGGCATACAAATCTGTAAGTACCACCCTTCTATTTCTTATTTTCGTCGCGACCGTGTCGCGAGCGTGTGTTCGCCGCGCCACCGCCTGGGTTCTTGGGTCTAGGGTTTAATTTTTTCAATTCGTGGCTGCTTTCTGTAGATGGCTCCCAAGAATCCAAGCAAAGCTGGCGTGGGCCCTGATGTCGGGGAGTTGTGGCCCCGAACGGCACTGTCGGAGAAGAAAATGGCCGACTTGCGGGCTTTCGTCGGCAGACATACTGAGGAAGGCAGGGATGGAGTTAAACGACGGTGCCCTGAGGGAACAGACCATGGTGGTCTACGAGGCCCAGCTGAAAGCTGGACTGAGGCTCCCCCTTTGCTCCCTGCTGCTGCAATTATGCGAGGGGTGGGGTGTTTGCCCTGGGCAACTGGCCCCGAACGTGTTTACCACCGTAAACGCGTTCGTGGTGGCCTGCCATCTGGCAAAGACGATGGTGCTGCCGGAGACGTTCCTGCAGTTTTACACCCTGAAGAGGCCGGTGGGGCACCCCTTCTACCAACTGACCCCCGAGGAGGTGAAGGTGGGCAACAAAATGGTGAAGATCGGAGTCTTCGCTGAGACCACCGATTCGTGGGGAGCTGGAAGAGCAATTTCTTCTTCATCCCGAAGGAGGATAGCCGGGGGTTCCTGCGTACTTCATAAAGGAGAGGGACGCAAGGGTGTCTGTGAAGCCCCTTTGTGGGCGGGAGCGAAGGGAAGAGGGCCCTCGATGCCTTGTGTGAATGGGTCCGGGCAGTGGAGAGGCTCGAGGAGTGTAACGGTGGGTTTCCCTTCACTCTCTCCAGTCTGGACGAAGTGGTCCTGCGGAGAGTAGAAATTAGCATGGCCCACCGTCTTCCAAGCCACGTGGACAACATGAAGAACTGGGTTGAAGGCCTGGACGGGGACCTTATCGAACGCTTCGAAGGCACTTTCAGCAACCCTCATTGTCTGTTTTTTACTCCTTTTCATCTTTGCGTTTCTGCGATTACGCATTTTGAATGCTGTTTTAACTTGATCTCATGCTTTGTTACAGCTAAGATGTCGCACCCCAGTGCCCTTTTTGCCAAGAAGCAAGACTTGAGGGAAGCCCTCAAGAAGAAGATGGACGAGGAGCTCCCTGTAGAGCCCGTTCAAGGGGTTATCGAGGGGCCAATTGCTGAGACCTCGAAGGGTGGAGAGGTCCGAGGTGAAGAGGCCTTGGTGACGAAAGCTCAACCAGTCAGTGTGGCTGGTCCCGTAGTCATCGAGGAGAGCTCCGAGGACTCCGAGGACGTTAACCTTCACTGGAAGCGCCCCCGAATCGAAGGTATTGCTCTTGATTCCTCTGGGTGTTTGCTTAACCTCCATCTTATTTTGTATTCTTATCCTCCCTTTAACTTTGTAGCGGCAGAGGGCTTGGAAGTGTCCTCAGACAGCAGTCCTAGCCCCACGATGGACAAAGGGAAGGGACCGGCCCTCGAGGAGCAGTCCTCCAGCCCTGTCCGAGGCCTTAGGGAGCCTGTGGGGCTCTTGGCAGATGCTCGAAGGGCTGTTGTTGCTCCTCGGGCGGTTGTGAAGAGGCCTTCAAGGGTTCCGAAGAGCCTTAGGGGGTTGGACCCTGTTTACGAGCCCCGGTTGCTCGAGGACTACCGGCGGGAGCTGCGGGCGAAGTCCTTTGAGCGCAGGGGTCTGGCCCTAAGGGAGGCCTGGGACCCCGTAATGAGGGTGACTCGTGACGAGTCAGTGCTCCTCGGGGACCGGGAGGTGAGACTGAAAGTTGCTGAGGGACTCTCACTTCCCCGCGACAGGCACTTTGAGCGCAGGGGTCTGGCCCTAAGGGAGGCTTGGGACCCCGTAATGAGGGTGACTCGTGACGAGTCAGTGCTCCTCGGGGACCGGGAGGTGAGACTGAAAGTTGCTGAGGGACTCTCACTTCCCCGCGACAAGCACTTTTTGAAGCACACTGTCTCGGGGCCCCTGGACATTGCGAAGGACATCTGCCAGGGCATTACTCGAGTAAGTCAAAATCCTCGATACCCTTTGTATTTTTTATTGTCCTTGTCAGTATACTCCTGCTTATACGTTTTGTGTTTTTAACTTTGCAGGAGGCTGTACTGGCTCACGGCCTGGTGGCCAAAATCGAGGACCTCGAATCCCACGTGAGGAGCCTCGAGGCCAAGGCGAAAGACTCCGAGGGAGTGGAGAGCCTGAAAAAAGCCTTGGCGGAGAGGGAGGCCGAGGTGTCCTCTTTGAAGGCTGAGGTATCTTCTTCGAAGAAAGAAGAGGCTGCCCTTCACTCGGCCATGAGTGCGTTGGGCCAAAGGCTGAAGGCAGCCAACGCAGATGGGAGGAAGATCGAGGCCCTCTTCCTCTCCGAGCACCAAGCGAACAGGGGCCTCTCAATTGAGATGGAGCAGGTGCTCGAGGCGTATCGGGGGATGGAGGGGAAGGACAAGCTCATCGAGGAGCTGTCCTTGAAGATGGTGAAGGCCGAAGAGCAGGCCTCAAAGGCGGCGGCCCAGGTTGAAGAATGCGCCAGAACCCTCAATGAGGTGGTGGGCTCCAGTGTGGCTGACCTTAGAGCCTTCGTACAAGTTGAAGACCAAATTGGTCTTAAGTTGTACGGAGGTGAAAGTGTTCAGCCGCCTGTTTTTGTGAAGCCTATTGCTGAGAGGGCTGCTCGAATGGGTAAGGCCTTCGAGCTTCTGACCAAAAAACTGGTCGATGCGCAGGTCATGGAGGGGTCCGCTACGCTGAAGGATTCCTTCGTTACCGCCACCAAGTGGAGGCCATGCTTGATAAGGCCTAGCTGGATCCCCTCGATGCGACCAAGGTTCAGGAGCCAACCGAGGCGGCATTGTTCGAGTGGGGTAGGACGGGGAAAAAACTGGGGGCGGGATATCCTTATGATATTCTGCCAGGGCATGTAGAGGAGGATGCCCCTGTTGTACCCCCGAATGATGATGCCCCTAAGTAATTTTTGGGGTTTGTAATTAACTTTTGCCCTTACTTTATAAAGTAGTGAACAATTTTGTAGTAGTTATTGCGTTTTATTTGAAGTATGAATATTACTTGCATAGACAAAGCGTGTAATTCTTCGTAGAATTGACTGTCTTTTATTCGATGTGTATTGCTCGAATATTGAAGTCCTGAAGAACTTTAAATGCTCAATTCGTTGGGGTTATACCTTGTAATTAATTTTTTTCCTTACTTTATAAAGTAGTGGACATTCTTCGTAGAGTTGACTGTGTGTCAATATTGCTTGCATAATGCGAAGACTTTGAATATTGCTTTTTATTCGATGTACCAATATTGGTTGTACAACGCAAAGAGTTTGAATATCTTTGCCAATTTATTTAAAGGAAAACACACAACTTAGACGTAATAAGGCCTCAAGTCGTCGACGTGATAGTCGTTTTTGAGCCTTTTGCCTTGGTGGTCCTTTAGTTTGTAGACGCCGCCTCTTTCCTTACTATGTACAATGTAGGGTCCTCCCCATTTGGAACAAAGGGCTCCATGGCCAGGGTTACGGCCTGACAACTCTACTCTTAGCAAGACCATACCACCTACGCAGATATGTTTGGCCCAAACTTTAGCGTTGTGGTCGAGGTTTGCTCTTTGCCGTAAGGCCATAAGCCTAAGTCTAGGACCCTCGCGGAGTTCTTCGACGAGGTCCAGACGTGCCCTTAGGCCGCTCTCGTTGCAAGGAGCGTCATAGTAGAGCGTCCTGACTGTCGGGATAGACACCTCGATTGGTAGCAAGGCTTCGACGCCGTAAACCAGGGAAAAAGGTGTTTCCCCAGTTGGTCCCCGTGTAGTTGTTCTGTAATCCCAGAGGACGCTGGGCAGCTCCTCGACCCATTTCCCTTTGGCGTCATCGAGGCGCTTTTTCAGGCCCTCTTTGATTGTGCGGTTTGTGACTTCTACCTGGCCATTTGACTGCGGGTGTGCCACAGGGGCGTAGAGCATTTGTATATTCATCTTAATGGCCCAATCCTTAAGCTTTTTGCTCGAGAATTGAGTCCCATTGTCTGTGATTATGGCCTTTGGTATTTGAACTGCCCCTTGGCTTTAGGCATTGGCCCTATGAGATCGAGGCCCCACAACACAAGGGTATAGGATACGCCTCCGTAACCGCTTCGCTTGCAGGTGTCACCGGATGCGGGAGTTGAGCTGGCATTTATGGCACGACGTACCAAATCATGTGCGTCCTTCCTCAATGTTGGCCAATAATAACCGAGGCGCAAGCATTTGTGTGCAAGCGCATCGGAGCCAATGTGTGCTCCGCAAACTCAAGTGAACTTCGCTCAGATGAGCTTGGAGTCATCGGAACCGATACATCTCTCGTAAAGGAGCAGAATACCCTTTACGCCATAATGTATCATCTATGATGATATGACGGGATGATTGCATCCTTATTTTCTTTTGTAACGCTGGCGGGCCCTCGATTGCGCCAGTTTGGAGATACTGAAGGATTGGGTGCCTCCAGTCAGTTGCTGCATTGGCATCGAGCACGTGAATTGTATTTATCGAAGGCTGTGCTAAGGTTTCGAGGATTGCATCCGTCCTTCCCTTAGACAACTTGTCAGCCATAGTGTTTTGATCCCTTGGGATCTTATTGATGTTCAGCTGTTCGAATTGTCCTTGTAAGCTTTTGACGAGCCGCAGGTACCTCGAGAGAGTGGGGTCCTTGCATTCATTAGTCCCCGTGACCTGGCTTACGACGAGCTGTGAGTCGCTGTGCACGGTCAGACGTCGTAAGCCAGCTTTCAGGGTAGTTTTGAGACCTGACACGAGGGCCTCGTATTCTGCCACGTTGTTTGTGACAGGGAACTGGAAAGCCACTCGTAAGTTGGCTTCCATGCCGTGTGGGCCCTTTATATGAACGCCCTCTCCTGGGCGATCAGCACTGGATGAGCCGTCCACGAACATGTCCCACTCGGGAGGCTCCAACTCTGCTGGTGGTTCCCTCGAAGGACCATGTTCGAGGGGATAGATGGAGAGCTCGGCCATGAAGTGCCAAAGCTTGCGCTTTATGGCTCGTCGAGGCTCGAACTAGATGTCGTATTCTCCGAGCTCGATGCACCAACGGGCTAAACGACCACTATGTTCTGGTCTGTTTAGGATGTCCCTGCTTGGTAGATCCGTTCTGACGATGATCGTGTGTGCTTGGAAATATGCCCGTAATTTCCTTGCAGCCACGATCAAAGCGTAGATCGTTTTTTGAAGGGGAGGATAGTTAGCCCCGGTCCCTCGTAGCGTGTGACTTGTGTAGTAGACGGGCCACTGTTGCGGGCCTTCCTCCTTAACGAGCACTGAAGAGACAGTGCTGTTTGAAGTGGAGAGGTAGATGACGAGTTCATCCCCTGGTTGCGGGCATTTCAGGGTTGTCAAATCAGAGAGGTGCTTCTTGATCTGCTCGAAGGCTTCTTGACATTCCGCCGTCCAGGTGAATGCCTTTTTCATGCGAAGCTGTTCAAAGAACGGCTTGCACTTGTCTCCCAGTTTAGAAATGAATTGCCCCAAGGCAACAATTCTACCCGTGAGTTGCTGGATTTCCTTAATGTTCCTTGGTGGCGCCATATCTCGTGACGGCTGATATTTTCTTAAGGTTGGCGCGATTCCGCTTTCGGAGATCATGTAGCCCAGAATTTCCGCCCAACGAAGAAGGAACACTTGACTGGGTTGAGCCTCATGTTGTATCGTCGAAACGACTTAAAAGTCTCGCCAAGGTCTCGAAGGTGGTCATCGAATGTCATGCTCTTCACAATGACATCGCCGACGATGCCTCCGTGTGCGCCCATTTGGTGGGCAAATACTTTGTTCATTAAACGTTGGTAGGTAGCTCCGCGTTTTTAGTCCAAATGGCATTCGAACGTAGTAGTATACGTCGTCGCCCGTTGTAAATGCCATTTTAAGGGGTATTCGGGATCCATGTAGATTTGGTGGTAACCACTCTTAGGCCAATGAACGATAGGTATTTGTACTTGGAAGTGACATCCACGAGTTGGTCGATGACCGTAACGGATAGGGTCCTTGGGACAATGCCTATTGACGCCCGTGAAATCGACGCAAATACGAAGGTCACCATTAGTTTTGTCGGCTAAAACTATGTTAGCAAGCCACCGAGTACTGAATTTCCTTTATTATTCGGCCGAGGAGTTTAGAAACTTTCTCTTTTACAAATTGCTTTTTTGAGGGGGCCATACCCCTTTTCTTTTGTTTAACCGGTTTTGAATCCGGGAATACATTAAGTTTGTGCGTGATGACACTAGGGTCGACGCCGGCAGTCCTTCAAGCTCCAGTAAAACGTTGAGGTTTGCTTCGAGGAGGTGGATGAGTGCCATCTTCTCCTTTTGTTTAAGGTTCTTGCCCACCTTAAACTTCTTGCCCGGGACGACGTCGATCTCCTCTGTGACATCATCGAGGCGCGGCCGGTCATCGGGGACCATGGGGTCCTCGACCTCCCTCGAGGTTTGGGGATCAACCGTTGAGCTCAAAAAGGCCACGTAGTTTGTTCTTGCCGTTCGCTGGTCAATGTAGATGTTTGCGTCTCCACGAGGCATTGCGAACGTGACCGTGAGAGAGCGGATGTCGCACCTCATGTGGAAATCGACTGGCTTGGCCGACCAACGATGGCGTTATGCGTGGAAGGGACTTGAGCACCGTAAACTCCGTCATAATGGAGTGGCAATGACCGTGCCGAATTGTGTGTCCCCGATTAACATGAGAGGCAGGTTGTGACCCTATTGTTGGGACAATGTCCTCGCCGATGCCAAAAGTAGGACCGGAGCTTCTTCTTATAGCGGACATGTGTATCCCGAGTTTATCGAGCATGTCCTTGAAAATGACACTGGTGTTTGCACCTGTGTCGATGTAGACCCTGTTGGTGTCGTAACCCGCGATCCTTGCTGTGATAAGCAGTGGGTCGGAGTGTGGAACGACGACCTTTGTCCCGTTGGGGCAGTAGATGATGTTCTCCTCAAGGTGATCGATCTGCAAGATTTCTCTTGCATAGCGCTTCCTGGAAGAGGCGCCTTCTGACTTAGTGAGCATGTGAATGATGCCCGCCGGTGGTCGTGGCAGCAAGTTTTGCCTTCGAGGGCTGTTGTGTTGACGACGCGTTTTCTCGCGGTCGTCGCTGTCATCGTCCCTCTTGCGGCCTTTGGGGAAATCCTTGCAGGGGGAGGTGGAATCGGACAGGAATTCCTTGAGCTTACCCTGCTCGATCATCTCAGAGATGAGGTTTCTGAGTTGAAAGCACGCCTTAGTGTCGTGTCCACGATCCTTGTGGTAGAGGCAGTACTTGTCAAACCCCCTTGTGGTCTTGTGCTGGATGGGTTGAGGCCACTTGGGGACCTTGTTCTGCTTCTCCAGCATTAGCAGAATGTTCGTGCGGGTGTCACGAAGTGCAGGGTGATGATCGGAGGGCCTCGAGGTGACGTTCGAGGGCTGGTACCTCGATGAGGCAGACCCCTTGTCGAACTTTTTGTTGCGGTCGCTTGTGGGGGGCCTGTTGTAGGGCTTGTTCATCTCCTCGGAGTTCATGAATCGAGTGGCCCGATCGATGAACTCACCCATCGTTGTGACGGGGTTTTCATTGATGTTGTACGCGAGCCTTGACTCGCCAAGGCCTTGAGTTACGGCCAGGAGCTGCATGTCCGAGGAGAGACCCTGGACTTGGACGGCTTCCGCCTGAAACCGTCGGATGTAGTCACGGAGTGGTTCCTCCCTTTGCTGTTTCACTCTTAGCAAGTGTTGGACAGTCTTGGGGGGAGGTCGAGCTCCCATGAAGTGGCGCAGGAACGATGAGGCGAGGTCCTTAAAGCATTTGAAATGCTGTCCTCGTAACGTTCCAAACCACGTTGATGCAGCCCCTTTTAGGGTGGAGCTAAAAGCCTTGCAGAGTATGGGGTCGGAGGCGCGAGCCATCTCCATTTGGGAGATGTAACGTCGTAGATGGTCGACGGGATCTGTTGTAGCATCGTAGCTTTCGATGACTGGCATTCGAAAGCCTGGCGCCTGGACGGCGATGACGTCTTCTGTGAAGGGCTGCGTCAGGAGGACCTCGATGTCATCGAGGACCAGGTTTGGCGTTTTGACCTGCTCCTCGACCACGTTGATTCGTCGGAGGAGGTCGTCGACGCAGAGGTTCCCCGCAGATGGGTTTTGATTCTGGGACTGTTCGTCCCGGTCGTTGTGAGGCGGAAGGCGGGCCGCCTGTATTTCTGCCTTGATGGTTTGCACCATGAAGGCTTTCATTTCATTGAGCATGTTTGTTTGAAGGAGCGCCATCTGAGCAGGGTCGACGATGACCTGTTGGGGGTCGTGGAGGGCCCAGCGAGGTATGTTAGAGTGGCCGCCTGCGGCTGTGGGGGCTGCTGTGCCTCGCTGCGCCATCAACAGGAGTGGCGGGGTTGCCACCAATCGGGAGTAGTGGGGCTGTTGTGTCCCGCTGCACCACCGACAGGAGTGGTGGAGCAAAGATCGGAGGAGCCGGAAGCAAGATCTCGACATGCACACTGTTATGTGTTCTCCATGTTTTCGCCATGAAAAATGGGTAAGGAGGTGGGAAAAAAGTTGATAGGAAAGAAAAAATGGCTGTTTTTCGTTTCCCACAGACGGCGCCAAATTGATAGCCAAAAGGTGGTCTTCGGCTAACTTGGTTGCTCCGGTGACCGCAGTAAGACAGCTCCAGTACCTGGAAGGACAAGACAAAGGACACTTTCAGGTGCAGAAAGAAAGGAGAGGTGGGGGTGTGTAGTAATCACCTTATTTGAGGCAGGCACCACCCAATATATAGGGTGGTGCCAGGTCCCGTTATGGGGCCTTGAATGCTGGAGAATCTCCATAAATGCGTCCATAATTGGGACGGCGGCGTATTAATGGTGTAATAATGGTGGAGTTATTGCGGAGTTACTCCCTCTCCTTTGGCTTGATGCCATAATTAGGGTAACGGTTGTTTTTGAAGGAGGCAGCAAGCGTTTACGGCTAACGGATTTATACGGAGCGTCCTTATTGGTAGGAGGGGCTCTCCGTAAATAGGAGGCTGGCTCTGGTGGGCGTGGCCCATATGGTGTTTGCGTTTGGCAATACAGCCATACGGACTGGCCCATATATATCATGACACATTTTAATAGTTGATTTACTATGTGCACTTTTATCTCGTGAGTTGTTACCCAACCTTGCTTAATCTTAGTTTCGCACCTAACTTATTATCTATCGTCATCGGGTAACTTTTACGATCCTCTCATGATCCTAGCGTTTGGTTTCAATCCTAAACATGATACTACCCCTTATTGGACCTACACATGATACTAACATCTTACCATCTTTCCGGCCCTAACATGAAACTAACGGAGTCCATTCAACGAGCCTAACATGCCACTAGCGAGTATAACAGTCCTGGCAAGATACTAGCATTACATACAACATCCAGCCTACATATCATACATGTATGTCAATCAATCAGTCAAATAACCCAAGTGATAGCAATTCCTAAGTGCGAAAGTATAAAGTATCAAGAATAGCTAAATATGCTACCCACGTTGCCTGACACTACGTAGTTGAGGGGAGCTCGGTAGCGGGCCTGGTAGGTGGCGGCCCGCTACCGAGCTCCCCAAAAGCCTTTGACAGGCTGGGGCGGGCCGCCCGCTACCGATGGCGCAACTCGGTAGTGGGCGTGGTAGCGGGTTAGCCCGCTACCGTAGTGGTAACGCCATGCCAGCTACATTTCCCGCTACCATGTTGACAAAAGCTGCCAGCCTGGTCACCATGGCAGTGGTAGTGGACTTGGTAGCGGGTCACCTCCTGCTACTTGATGTTATTACTTCATCCCCTTCCCTCATCTCTCATTTGCAGATCTGAGTTCGTGGGAGCGAGCAAACAAAAATTCTTGCTCCCGAAACGTTTTTCCTCCAGTGTTATTCATTTCCCTCCATTTCTGAAATACTCACATATTTTACATGTTGGAACAAGTTATTGGTGCTTAGTTTTAAAGATTTGGTCACGTATTGTTTGGTTTGGTTTTTGGCACCTAATCTCCTGTGGTTCTCTAGATATTTGAAGCAACAAAGGATCCTTGAGCACGTGAAGCAACAGAGGAAAATATAGCGAGCTTGGTATGTATTTTATTGATTTTCATTTTGAGACTGTGTAGTTATTTAATTATATGGTCAAAAAAGTAGAATTTGATGTTCTAGATTTGAGCTGTAGTTCCTGTCTATTGATATTACGTAGAATATTATATCAATAACATCATTTTCAAGTTTGGAAATAATGTTGTGAAATATTATATTTTATTGAATATTCATGGATTGTCCCAATTGGACAGTTTGTAAAAGTACAATCGGTATATTGAAATTTTGTGGTAGTTGTATATGCATAACTGGTACACCGACATTAATTTCGGCTCTGTTTCAGTCTCGTTCCTTATTGTACCAATGGGGTTTTTGAAACCCGAAAAAAATGGTACAATGAAGAACTGAGGCGAGATGCTCCCGAAATTTATGTGGGATGTATAAGTTATGGATATACAACCATAAAAGTTCGATATACTAATTGTACTTTTATGTATAGGATAGGACTCATGCACCTTTAGTTATGATAAATTAAGTTGAAGACATTAATTTATATAGGTAGTAAATGAATTTGTGGTTGGTTAATTATTATGTTTTTGTATGTAATTTATATTGTTATGTAAGGACTTAAAATGGCTGAAGGACGCGATTGGATGTATCAGCGGTTAGAAAAGGGTACTTGAGAATTAAATCCGCTATTTTGGGAGGGTCTGAAGCATTTTTTAAATGTTGCATTTACGGATGCATAATCAAAAGGGTGGGACATTGTGAAATGTCCTTGTAAAAAGTGCAGAAATCAATACTTTTTTGATAAAACTACAGTTGAAACTCATTTATGTGAGTATGGATTTAAACCCGATTACTACGTTTGGGATTGTCATGGTGAGGCTATTCAGATTAATCCGTTCATCTATAATGGTTCGAATTATCGAAAGAATTATGAAGCATCGTCGTTCAACAATGCACGTGTGAGTACTGAACCGAAATCGAATAATGACTATCAAGGATGGGACGTCCAACAAATGGTTCATGAAGGTTTAGGATTGCAATACAACTCTTTACAACTTGAAAATGTGGAAAGTCTCGAAAACGATAATCACAATGATGAAAATGATATTGATGATTTTGAAATGCACGACGATATTGGAAATGAGATGGTTGAAAATGAAATGGAAATGGAAACTCCTAATGAAGAGGCACAAAAATTTTATAAGTTGATTGAAGCTGCCTCACAACCTCTATATGATGGATGTCGCGTTAAGCATAAGAGATTAGCCGTGTTGACAAAGTTCTTGAGCGTGAAATGTCAAAGCAACATATCAGATGCGGCATGGTCCAAAATGATGAAAGTTGTTGATGAGATATTGCCTGGAGAAAATGCATTGCCACAGAGCACTGCAGAGGCGAAGAAGATGATCAGAGACCTGGGGCTACCGTACATTAAGATTCATGCATGTGAGAACAATTGCATGTTGTTTCATGGTAGATTCAGTCATTTAATGCATTGTGGAGTGTGCGGTACTGAAAGGTATTTTCAAGGGGGTTTGGATCGTCGTGGGGATCTAAAACTTAAGCCGAAGAAGGTTCTACGTTATCTTCCAATCACTGAGCGGCTGAAGCGACTTTACCAGTCATCGAAAACGGCCGAATCTATGAATTACTATGTAAGGGCATCTGCAAATGCAACTGGTGTGATTGGACATCCCAGCCAATCACGGGCATGGAAACATATTGATGAGCTTTATCTTGATTTCGCTAGA
Source organism: Stellera chamaejasme (assembly GCA_024586325.1). NCBI lineage: Eukaryota > Viridiplantae > Streptophyta > Magnoliopsida > Malvales > Thymelaeaceae > Stellera > Stellera chamaejasme. Next base: position 10,868,972 of record CM044986.1, read on the forward strand.
GAGGTTGGAAATGTCAGGTTAGGGTTATGCACCGATGGATTTAATCCTTTGTCTAACACCGGTAGCATCTATTCGATGTGGCCGATATTCATCACAGTTTACAATTTACCTCCCGCTTTATTCATGAAGCAGCCGTACATTTACTTGACACTGCTAATCCCGAGACCTCGATCACCTGGACGTAACATTGATGTCTTTTTACGGCCATTGGTCGATGAGTTAAATTATCTATAGACGACGGGTGTTCAAACGTGGGATTCGAACCATAGAACGAACTTTACAATGCGAGCTTGTCTGCTTTGGACAATCAGTGACTTCCTAGCATATGGTATGCTATCTGGCTGGAGTACGCACGGAAAACTTGCGTGTCCATATTGTATGGAAGATGTGTCTAGTTTCCAGCTAACTCATGGACGCAAAGCTTGTTGGTGGGGTTGTCATCGAAGATTTTTACCCCATCGGTATAGATATCGTAATGATAGTGTCACGTGGGGTTTTAGAGAGCGACGTGATGAAATTGTGTATAAATCTGGGTCGGAAATTCTAGCAGAGATTAATCAGATTGAGTTCCCACCCTTCGGTTCACATTGGGACAGACAAAGACCGGACGGTTTTGGTGTGTCTCACAATTGGATCAAGAAATCGATCTTCTGGGACTTGTCGTACTGGCCTCATTTGTTGGTCAGGCATAACCTCGATATGATGCATATAGAGAAAAATTGTTTCGATAATGTCTTCTACACGGTTATGAATCAAAAAGGGAAGAGTAAAGACAACGAAAACTCAAGACGTGACCTTCAGGCGATGAGGATCCAAAGTGAATTACATTTGTTTCCCGAACGTGATGGAAGACCATGTAAACCCAAGGCAATTTACACTTTGAGCCAAGAACAGATTGGGAATATTTGCAGTTGGTTGAAGAACACTCTGAAACTTCCTGATGGATATGCGTCTAATATTGGAAGTTGTGTAAACACATCCAATAATTCATTTTACGGCATGAAGACCCACGATTGTCATGTTTTTATGCAAAAAATACTTCCAATTGTCTTACGTGGCCACGTTCCCGGTGATATTTCGGTTCCAATAGCATAATTTAGCAAATTCTTCAGAATAGTTTGTGCGAAAGAATTTTGGTTGGAGGACATCGAGAAATTGGATGAATTTATCATCGTGACACTGTGCAAGCTCGAGAAGATCTTCCCTCCATCATTCTTTGACTCTATGGAGCACCTAACTGTGCATCTACCATGGCAACTTAAAATTTGTGGACCTGTCCAATTTTGGTGGATGTACGGGTTCGAGAGATGCATGAAGACGCTGAAACAAAAATTTGTCAAACAAGAGGTTACACATTTCTGCGAGCACTACATGGATGACCGAATTTTTGTAGCCGGCCATCTCCATCGCCATCTATAGGTATTTGTTTTGGTATTTTATGAATTTTAGTATTTTAGAAATTATTTTAGTATTTTAGGATTTATTTTTTTATATATTGAATTATTTTAGTGTTTTAGGAATTGCTTTGGTATTTTAGTACTTTAGGAATTATTTCAGTATTTTGGAATTTATTTAGGTATTTTAGGTATTATTTATGAATTTGTTGGTATTTTATGGAATTTTAGTATATACTTTACGTATTTTAGGAAAATATGAATTTTTATTAATTTTATTATTTTGTTAATTATTTTAATATTTTAGGTATTATTTATGAATTTGTTGGTATTTTATGGAATTTTAGTATATACTTTACGTATTTTAGGAAAATATGAATATTTTATGGATTTTAGTATTTTGTGAATTATTTTAATATTTTAGGAATTATTTCTGTATATAATGAATTCTTTTAGTATTTTAGGAATTGTTTTGGTATTTTAGTATTTTATGAATTATTTTAGTATTTTTGGAATTTATTTAGGTATTTTAGGTATTATTTATGAATTTGTTGGTATTTTATGGAATTTTAGTATATACTTTACGTATTTTAGGAAAATATGAATAATTTATGAATTTTATGAATTAAGTTAATTTTATTGAATTATGTTGATCAACATGAATACCTTGTTAGATCAACATGAATACCTTGTTAGATCAGCATGAATACCTTGTCAGATCATCGTGAATACCTTGTCAGATCAGCGTTAATACCTTGGTAGATCGGCGTCAATAGGTTGTTAGATCAGCGTCAATACCTTGTTAGATCAGCGTCAATACCTTGTTAGATCAGCGTCAATTCCTTGTTAGATCAGCGACAATACCTTGTTAGAGCAGCGTTAATACCTTAGTAGATCAGCGTCAATACCTTGGTAGATCGTCAATACCTTGTCCGATGAGCGTCAATACCTTGGCAGATCAGCGTCAATACCTTGTTAGGTCAGCATGAAATACATTTTTAGATCAGCATCAATAGCTTGTTAGATCGGCGTCAATACCTTGGTAGATCAAATCAATACCTTGTTAGATCAGCGTCAATACCTTGTTAGATCAGCGTCAATACCTTGTTAGATCATCGTCAATACCTTGTTAGATCAGCGTCAATACCTTGTTAGATCAGCGTCAATACCTTGTCAGATCAGCGTCAATACCTTGTTAGATCAGCATCAATACATTGTTACATCAGCATCAATACCTTGGTAGATCAGCGTCAATACCTTGGTAGATCAGCATCAATACCTTGGTAGATCAGCGTCAATACCTTGTTAGATCAGCGTCAATACCTTGTTAGATCAGCGTCAATACCTTGTTAGATCAGCATCAATACCTACATAAATTCCTAAAATACTAAAATAATTCAATATATACAAAAATAATTACCAAAATACTAGAATAATTTCTAAAATATTAAAATTCATAACTAATAACTAAAATACCTAAATAAATTCCAAAATTACTGAAATAAATTCATAATTCTAAAAACTTTGTTGATCAATCTTCTTAGAACATTGATCTATCTTCTTTGTCATGCTGATCTTCTTGTTCACCATGTTGATCTATCTTCTTGTTACGTCTAGTACTAACTACTATGTCCTGTAAGGATATGACGTCTCCGACGCGTGATAGTGGCCACGGGTCAGGTCGTGGTTCCACGACCGGGGGCCGTTCTACGGGTCGCACCGGCTCCGGTCGTACAGGAGGTGGTCGCACTCCGCGGTCCGGCACTTCTGCTGGATCCTCGCGCACTTCTGCGTCACAGCAGTCCGTGGAGGATCGGCATGAGACCCCGACGGATGAAGAGCTCGCGCAGTTGCTCCCACCTCCAGAGGTAGCTCCAGATGGTAGGAGCCTGATTCTCGTGGGCCAGTAAGTGTTTAGATTTATGTTTAATTTTATAATTTTAATTTATGTATACGAACTTTATTGTTTTAATTTTTTCTTTTAATTTCTGTAGCCTTGGATCGACGTTTCACAATGTCTACCAGGACGTTCAGGCTGTCTTCCGTGAGCGTTATGTTGGTATCCCGCCGACTTACACGGAGTTGTCACAGGAAGACAGGGACGCATGGGTGGCAAAATTCGCGGTATATTATTGCTTAATTAATATGTTGTTTATTCATTAATGTATAGTTATATAAAGTATTAATTACAAGTTTTCCGACTCTAGGAAAAATATGTTTTCCGTCCACGCACATCTGCTGCAGATGATGCTGAGTAACATCTGCACCAGATGTGGGCCAAGATGTACTGGGGGAGGAAGAGTAAGATCATCTCCGACTACCGGGCCAAATACCCCCTCACCGAGGAGAATCCGACTTACGATCACTGGCGATCAAAGAGGCCAAAAGGGATCCCTCAGGCCAACTGGGATAAGCTGATTGATGGGTTGAACACCGATGAGTTCAAGAAGATCTCCGATAGGGCCCGAAAGAATGCGACCTCCGAGGCGGCATTGAAGCCGCGGAAGAAGCACGGCTCGAAGACGACGCAAAGCGCCTACGAGGAGATGGTGATCCGAGAGCGTCGGGTCATCACCATCACCGACTTCCGACGTCATTGGGATGGTGCGGAGAACACTCAGTTCGAGGTAAAAAGATCAAAGTTATCGTCCTCGTAATTTTAGCATTTACATTTATTTATCCTAACTGGTGCATTATTTATTTACTAGGAGGAGTATACACGGATGGTGCTGGAGAAGTACCCGGATCATGACTCGCCCCCTTTTGATGAGGCGATATTCCGAGCTGTGACAGGCGGGCCCTACAAAGGCCGTTGGGTTGGCTCTCCCTCGCAACTAGTCCATCCGGAGCTGTTCCGGCCACCTCGGCCATCTCAGGTAAACTAATTTGAAACTAGTTAGAAGTTTTTTAAAATATCTACAAGCTTTAAAATTTTTCTAAAGTTATTTTCATTCACATCCTTTCAGTGCGAGCTTGCCGCTGAAGAGGCGCGCCGCAAGGCGGAGGAGGATCGCATCAGGATGGAGGATGAGTTGCGTACACTGAGGGAGCGCCAGGCTGAGTACGAGGTTCATATGAACCGTACTCTTCAGCAGGAGCGACGTCGGTCTGAGGAGATGCAACAGGCTCTTCGTACGGAGCTGCGGCGGCAGTACGACGCATCCTTCAGCGTCCTTTGGCCGGCGCTTCTAGAGCGGGGCATCTTACAACAGCATCAGGTGCCCCGGGACTTGGTTGCGGGAGGATCATCCCGGCCACCGCAGGACCAGTACGTGCCGCCAAACTACTCCACATACATGGTCCCGACGCCGCAGCCGCAACCTCAGTGGTCCTCCTGGCGCACGACTACAGGGTTCCAGACGCCCAACATCCGCGGTGCTGATTATTATACCCCGATGATGCCGACGCCACAGCAGCAGGCACCTCAGCAGCCGCCGCACAATAACGTGTACGACCCGGAGTTGTTTAGGCGGAGTAATGTGTCGTTTAACCCATTCTCTTTGGGGTTCAACAGACAGGCGTTCGACGATTCGGAGCACCATTCCCCGCCGCGTGAGAATCAGGGTGACGATTACGATTTGCCTCCCCCGTAGGACACTTTTGTAAATACTATTTGATTTTGGATGTTTTTTATTGTAATTGATACATTTGGTTAATTTATAATTAAATTTATTTTTGTTTTTAATTATAATCTATAAATACTAATAAATAATATTATTATTCAATCATTTATTAAATGATGCAAATAAAGAAATCATTTTTAAAAAAAGAAAAGATGGTAGCGGGCAGGGTAGGGGGGGGAGCTACCAGCTCTGTCAGCTTGCAGCGCCCACGTGGCTCGGTAGTAGCGAGTTGCCCACTACTGAGCCCCCTACTACTGGTAGCGGGTGGGTAGCGCCAGGATTGACGGAAGCGGCCCAAAAAGAAGCGGGCTGGGTAGCGGGCAGCCTCGCTACCATGGTAGCAGGTTGGGTAGCGGATTGCCCCTACCCATTGCCCATTAAATACGTAGTGATTTGGGCCAAAAAGTAAAGTCCGGTAATTTTGGAGGGCTTTTATGCACATTCACAAAATTCTATGCACATAAAACTATTTTAAAAGGGAAAAAAATATTTAATATTTTAAACAATTAAAATGTTGAAAATAAATTTTTAAAAAATTTTAAACACTAACCTAAGAAAGAAGTTTTACCTAAAATCTACCATCTACTATTATATACTAATACAATACAGGATCACTACCATAAATAGTCAAAAATAATGAATGGAGAGATTTGGTGAAGCCACCTCATCTCCACGTCAGCGCCACATCAGATTTGGGTTTTTCTTTCCACAACTAATGCAATCATTTATATCAATGTAATCAATTACAATCAAACACTTTCTTTTTTTTTGGTTCTTAATTAATGGATTTAATATTTCCAATTTTACGTTAAAATACCTCTACAAAGTAGAGTAGATTGATCAATTATCATAAATTACAATTATTTCTTCTTATTTACACAATTTCCGATTTCATTTTACTATCCGTTTCTTTTTTTCTTTCATGGTGTCATGGTGTTTTCTCTCTTTACTTTCTTTGTTGTGCGTCTCTCTCACTTCTCTTTCTTCATTTCATACATCTTCATCCTCCGATTTTCCTTTGAAAACCCAGTTAATCACAATTAATTCATCATTTCTTCTCTCCCATTCCTTTTTTATCACTTATTTTCACTTCCTTGATCCTTCACGTCTACTCTCCAGATGTGGATTTTACTGTTAACCATCACTAACTTCTCCAGATCTAGAGTGTCATTTCGGCGCGAGATGAACGAGTCGACGTAGTGAGGCGGCGAATTCTTGGATCGCACTTGAAAGCAAGCCATTGCAAGAATTGACTATGCATCAATTCCCATTGTGGTGCAGGTTGCATACCGTTAAGACTTAGCATGTAGAGTAATTTTGAAAAATTATTTACTCATGCTTATGGAACATGAACTTTTGAATTCTTTTTAAATCGTATGAGATTTTAAAATTACTTGGATTTTAGAATTAGGTTTAGTAAATACAAGGTTGTAAAATAGCCATTACAATATAATAAAGTAAAGTTGATGCAAAAATGTTTTATTTTAAGGAAATGTATCAACTTTGCTTGGATAACCCAAAGTGGAAAACATATGAATTTTGCAACCCAAAGTGGAAAACATATGAATTTTGCAACCCAAAGTGGAAAACATATGAATTTTGTTAGGACGGAGGGAGCAAATATTGTATTTTTAGTATCTTATTTCCATTTTAACTTACCAAAGTATTGTTTACTACGGAATTCAAAGAATATTCTACTCTCTTTTTTTCATCGGTAATATAAGATTTTTTTTATTAAAAAGAACCATAAAAATTTACATCTTATACTTAAAGCAGAATTTTGAGGATGACCTCCTAATAAAATAGGTCTCTGGAAATTTTATTTTTCTCTTTAGTTTTCTGTATCTTAGACCAGTTTTTTCTTGAACAGCTTGCGAACAAATATATTAATACTGAGAAGAGAAGTTATAGAGAGGGAAACAAAATGGCAAGGAGCCCATGAGGAGGGCGGTTCGGCCATGGAAGGTAAGAGAACGCATAAACAAATAACAAGTGAGAAATTCCACCCCTGCATCAGAAGACACCACACCCCTGCAAAGAAAGACCACAAGAAACCAAAAGAGATAGAGAAGAGAAAACAACATGGCCCAAGCGAATAGAACTAGAGCACTTGATCAATCAGTAGAATTACCCCACCCCATCCGATGTCGAAAGTAGAGGATTTAGCAACCAATTTCCCCAAGTCAATCTCAGTTTAGCACATCTAATTGTGATCCAAACGAAAGATAGCACCTGAATGTCTGCAAAAATTTGAAAAGCTCTCCACGGGGTATTCTGCATGACGAAACAGTTTCTAGCTTTCCACAAAGACCAAGTAGTAACATACACAATTGCTTGCCACAACTGAGAAAGTTTTGGGGGGACTTGTGAAATAAGACTCCCCCCAAAACATCCACGACCTCGAAGCAGCTCACATCGGTGTTGCACCAGACGGCAACCGCATGCCAAATATCCGAGGCAAATTTGCATCGAACAAAAGCATGGTTGGTTGTCTCAGCCACAACAGAGCAAAGCAGACAAAGTGTCGAATCCACTTCAATTCCACGTTGTTGTAACTGGTCCAAAGACCGGTAAGTAGGCATGAGTAGCACCCCATATGAAAATGTTCACCTTCTTTGGCAACGCGTTGCACCACCACATCGGAAAGACATGCTTTGCTGCTAGATTGACACCAATCTGCTGGGAGAGGCCTCAAACTGAGAAGATACCATCTGTTGCGGGGTCCCAACGACAAGTATCCTTGGTGTCATGCTTTGGTGTGAAGTTCTGCGACAAAGAAAGTAGTTGTTCGAGCTCGCCTTCCGCCCTCCCCCTCGGCGGCCTCCTCCAGCTCCACGCCCATCTCCTATCCCTCTCTTCCCACCTAATCTTCTCTAAAACCATGCTCTCTTGATTGGTGTCCATCAAATACAACCTTTTAAATCTGTTTTTTAGCGGACAACCACCCACCCACTCATCCTCCCAAAACCTTGTGACATCTCCCATTCCAACGACTTGTAAACTAATTTTTAAACTCATTTACCATACTTTCTACCTCTCCCTTCGCTTTCAAAATGTCCTTCCAAACGCTCCAAACCCCCGGTATTTCTCCCTATATCAACGAGCCTGCCTCACCCCAATTGGTACTAGCAACCACCTTCACCCAAAAGCTATTCGGTTCCTTCAACCACCTCCACTTCCATTTTCCTAACAAAGCTAGGTTTTTCGTTCATAAACTACCCACACTCAACCCCCCAGCTTCATTATCACCGAACAACCTTGCGATCCTTGCTCAAATTATTTTTGTTCCCTCCCCCGAGGCTCCCCAAAAGAATTTATTTCTCAAAGTTTCAATCTTTTTTACCACACTAGCCGGAGCACAGAACACGGAAAGATGATACCGAGGTAAGCTTCCGAGAACTGAATTTTATCAACGTTAATCGACCGCCAATTGATAAGGAGTTGATCTTCCAGTTGATAGTCTTTTAACCACTTTTTTCCACTACTATGTCCCAACTCTTAAGGCGACTCATATTCGATCCCACGGGCAAACCAAGATAAATGAAGGGTAAAGAACCCGCGGAGCAACCCAGAGATCTTGCGAGTCTATTAACCTCCTCCATGTCTACTCCCACACCAAAAACCTTGCTCTTTTCCAGATTGATTTTAAGACTCGAATCCATTTCAAAACATTGTAGAAGACCTGGTAGAGATTTTGGATTTTCGGTTGACCATTCACCACAAAAGACCGCATCATCAGCAAACTGAAGGTGAGAGACCGCCACCATGTCCCTAACAGCCTTAATAGGCCGAAAGATATCCAGGGACAGCGCCTCCGCCATCATACAGTTCAAAGCCTTTGCCGCCAGTTAGAAGAGGAACGGGGAGAGGGGATCTCCCTGGCGGAGCCCCCTTTCCATACCACATTCTGCTGTTGGGCTACCGTTGACACGGACGGACACCGCATCCAGCACAGGCAGCCAGCTATCCAATTTCTCCACCTAGCATCGAAGTTCATTTGTTGCAGGACCGAGTCCAGAAAACTCCAACTGATGTTGTCGAAGGCCTTTGAAAAATCTACCTTTAATAGTAGCATCTTCCGTTTTATCTTTTAATCCAAGACACCACTTCATTAATGACCAGAACTCCATCCGTTATCTGCTTCCCTTCTATGAATGTTGTTTGAGTTTCTCCGACCAGCCCATCCATGACCTCTTTCAATCTTTCTGCAAGCAACTTCGCTACTATTTTGTAGATGCAGCCAATGAGACTAATAGGACGGAAGTCCGAGATTAGAAGGGGGTCCTTTACCTTGGCACCTGATAAGTTGATATTGTGTATATTTATTTCTCTCACATTTAAGCTATTTTCATGGGTTTTGAGCTTTAGATGATCATTTTGAGTATGTTTTATATCTTAGAGCTTATTTGGAATGAATTGATTAACTGTGGATTTAATTGTTAATTTTAGAAATGTTTATGATTTTGTGTATTTTCGGATTATTGACACGTTAGTGATGTCTTGCAAGAAAATTTATAACTTGAGCTACAGAGATCGGAATGATGGTTGGAATGAGCTCCAAACTGACGCGCTGCTGTTGGTGGATAAAAACGGTCCAAATTAAAAGATGGGGACTTAATTTATTACATGGTGTAAAGTTGAGGGCCGAAGATGAATTTCGAGCTGAAGTTCATTTTATTCTCAGACTTAAAAGAAAGTTGAGTTATTTTCAGTTCAAGAAGGTCCCTATCCTTCGCGTGGAGCCATGGTCAAATACGGATTGTGTGTTTCAATTTGCGGCAAATCAAAGTCCGATTATAATTAAGATTCAGCCAGCAATGAAGGCCCAACACCATAATATTTTCTTTTATTTGTTCCTTTTGGATTAATTTCGAATTGAAGCTCAACGCAAGTTCTGCCGAATCTTCACTCCTCTTTGCTCAAAGCTGAGGTTGTTACTTCTTGATGCTTAGTTGGTGGAAGATGGTTCAAAGGTGATGATTAATTGTTCAAGGGTGATGAATATCTTTTCAAAACTTCTGTGCCTACAACATGTTTGAAGAAATGTGTAAGAGAGCTTGGGAAGGATACAGGCGGAGTCCTAATACTAAGGGGAGAAGGAATTACAAGTCAACCTCTAATTCATTCCTAGTCCTAGTTGGAGACGGAAGCTACATCACTATAAATTGAGCAAGGAGCACAACCGTGAGCAGAACCTCAACTTTCAATTTCGTTTTTTTTTTCTCTACGTTTTGCACTAAACATGTCTGAGTAATTTTCCTAGTTTCGTTTAGGATAGATTTCCATCTCCAAGTTCTTGGTTGTGAGAATTGAATTTGAGCTATAATTTTCTATAATTTCAAGTATCTATTCCTTCTTAGTACTTGATTATTGCAATTGATTTTCTAATTCTTGCTTGTAGGATTGGTTATGAAATTGTGATTATACTTTAATTCTTTTAGCCGCTTGTGTGAAAGGATTCAATAGAAGTAAGTGGATTAATTGAAATTTCGTAAATTTCTTGTTAATTCATACAGAAGAAATAGGGTAAGTTAAATCATACTAGCTTCTCTAGGTAGTTGCTTGGAATAAACAATTCAATCATTGTTCTTCATGCTAGTTCTAGGTTGATTGGAAATTGCTTCTCAATATCTAATTGCTTGGAATTTAAGGAATTAATTTGTCACTTGTTCTGATTAATTTATTAATGAATTATTTGGATTCTTTCTAGCTTTAGGTGAAATTCGATTTATTTGCTTGAGTTAAAAAAATATTTGTTTCGATGATCAATCATCTGTTTGGAGTAGATAATCTACCCTAGGCTGAACGTTTTTAGTAATTGATTAATTTGTTTAATTTGCAGCTGATTGTTTTTAGCATTTGATTCGACAAAACCCCCCTAATCTTTTATTTCAGTTAATTGCTTAAAAACTTTAATTCAAAGATTTTCCTTAGGATTCGACCTGGTTTTCACCACTATACAAAAATTAGCTTATTCAAAGTTGATAGTGAGATCAGAATTATTTTTGGCGGTTTCGACGCCCGACCAGCACCAAAGCGATAAATGATGAGTTTTACCCTACCCCAAATTTCCCTGTAATTTCAAACATCTTAACTGCTGCTATCATGTCTCCCTTGATGATCTCCTAGTTAGCTTTGATAAAATTGAAGTTGAATCCATCAGGACCTGGGGCTTACCCCCCTCCACAGAGCCACACTACCTTTGTTTATTTCTTCCTTTGAGAAAGGCGTTTCGAAACCGCTGATTTGAACTTCATTCAGTTTCCTGACCCTGTGACTATTGAAATCTGGTCTGTCCGATATGGGTTCTTTGAACTTGATTTTGAAAAAGTCTAGAACTGCTTCTTTTATATAACCTTCGGATCCTCTACCCAACTACCATTGATCAACTGACCCTTAATGGAATTTTTGTTCCTTCTCCCTTTTGCCATTGCATGGAAGTACTAGCTATTTTCATCCCCTTCCACGATCCATTTTAACCTTGCTTTTTGTTTTAGGTCTTTTGAAATAATTCTCCGCTCTTTGAATTACCTTACTTTCAAATCCTGCTATTTGGACCGCTCTTCTGCTGAGGTCCTGCTCTTCCGCTTTTAGAGAGACCAGGCGGTGCATCGCAGCCTAAAAGGAAAAACAAATTGCCTTCTTGTGATACGACCATGGCGGAACAATGAAACGGAAGAGGGCAGAATCAAGAGACAACGAACAGCTACACAGTGGCGGATGTGGAGCATGTCGTGCCAAGCTCCCGCTGGGTAAGATTTGAGCCAAAAACTTATTAGTGTGTTAAATTGTGTACTTTTGATAAAACGTTTATGGATACTATGTAAAAATTGTATTTTAACTTAATTTTACTTACTATTGTGTGTGAGTATGCTTTTTCCGCTCGCCTAATTTGAGATACTATATCCGCCTCTGCAGTTACATGTCTAGTTGAAAATTCTGAGGATAATCTCCTAATTAAATTTGTATGTTGGAAATATGATTTTCTCTTTAATTTTCCGCATCTTCAATTTTAATGATGCGTATAGGTTACAAATGTTTTCTTAATCTTTCAAGTCAATCTTTCTCTTTCATAAATTCTACAAAAATTTATTTTAAAATTTAATTATTTTAATAAAATAAATATTTTTTTGAAACCTAACAATTTTATTTCGCAATATAAAAATTATCCAGTAGCGAAGCTGGGTAAAATTAATTACTCATGAATTCTGTTAATTTTTAACAGATATTAAGTCAGAGGCGTATAGATTTACAACGTACTCATACTTTAGAGAAACATTTCGAACAAATTTTTGTTCAAGATTTGCAATAAAGGGTATAGTTTAGGTATAAAAGGTTAATTTTGTTTCATTATAATGTTATTTTTCGGTTAAATATGCTATAGAGTCCCTCCGTCCTCAATTAATGTATACATATAACTTTCATGTTCCAAGGTTCAATATTTAACTAAAATAATTACAAAGATAAATAATTAAAAAAGTTCATAATAAAATATGTTAAAAAAATTTAGACTTCAAATTATGATATGGATAAGAATTATTGGACTTGAAATGCCTAAACGCTAGAAAAAAAATGAAAGATTGAATACTGTAAAATAGTAAAAATAAACGTATGTATTTTTTGAGGATAGAGGTTGAGTATATCTATGTGTGTGTATGAATAGATACAATATCTTTTTGTTTTTCCATAAGGTATAGTTTTTAGAATTTTAATTACTCTATCTCATATATTAATTGAGTGATGCAGGAAAGTTACAGTATTTGATTGGAGAAAATGTACTTCATCTATCCCTTTAAACAAGCAATATTTTGACTGACACGTCGATAAAAAATGTGTTTTGACTTGAGGGTAAATGGGTAAAATATGTGTATAAAATAAAAATAAGTGTTTTTAGTGGAAAGAGAATGGAAGGGTAATAAAATATAATTGATGTAAAAAACTTTTCATAGAAGAAAGTGTAACAATCTTTTTTTTGAATTTCCAAAAGGAAATTGTAGCAACGGAGGGAGTATTTCATTGCTCTAATCATCGCAACTGCACTTACAATTAGGTTCCAAGAGCGTTACAACTAAAACAAATTAATGGCAAAGTCTGGAAGAAAAGAATGAAAAAATAAAATAATTATGAACAACCTAAAGAAATGAATTGTGTTAAATGAATTATATTCGTATATGAGGGGTACCAACTAGTTTATTTTACTAAATTAATATATAATATGGACACCACTTAATGAAATTATTGGATTGCACTTAAAAGCAAGAATTGTAAGAATTGACACATATGCTATAAATTGATAGTACAATATCTTATTTCTACTTGACTGCACTTGGATTTCAAAATTAGGTGTTAATAAATATAAAGTTGTCTACAGTGTTACGTTTTTCGGTTAAATATACATGCAATTGTATATAAATTGATACAATATATCTTATTTGTTTTTCGAAAAATCTAGCTAGATTTTAAAATTTTAATTACTCTATCACACACAGCTATTATTTAAGCGAAGCACAACGGCACTTACAATTAGCTAAGGAAAGACATGTTGAGATTAATTAACAAATAATTAATCCATAAAACCCAAGAATCATTCATGTCAAATCATCAAGATTAAATCATAAAGCAGAGCCGGAAAACATACCCGGATCCATAGCGGAAGAATGGAGCAGGAGAATTGCGGCTCGATGATCTTCCAAACCAGTGTGTGTGAGTTCCTCTCTTGCGCTCTTCTAACGACGGGACTCAGAGGAGGCAGAGATCGAATGAGAAAACCCTAGCACACACGGTTTGGGGACCATAGCCTATTTATATAGTTGTGTAATTTTATTTCAGCCCATCATTAAAATAAAAGTTACACTTTGGCCTCTACACATTAAAATTGTCCACACCTTTATTAAGATGTTTAGGGCCCAAACCCAAACTTATTTAGATCACTTTAAATTGGGCCAAACCTTATGATAGCAAATATAATGCATAAATTATATCACATATTAGCCCATATAAAATTCCAACAATCTCCCACTTGGGCTATATGTGTACTTTATACTATGCATTATAACCTTATGAGTACTCCTGAAAAGCTATCGCCAAAATCATCTTAGCCAATTCCGTCCACTGATTACATCAACAAAGGATCAAAGCGGTTTTCGCTACTTGTAGTGTAGCTAAACCCATCAATGGTCACATGTATCAACATAAACAGATGACATGAATTTAGTGTGGATGCGTAGCATGAAAATTACATGTAATGTGATCTCAACATGTCTATTTTCAATCGGTCCAACCTTAGTGAGAACAATCTCATCAAATTCAGAGTGAATATAATCATAAACTTTATTTCTGTAAAAAAAACTTAACCAAAACAATCCATAAAATAACTTTAAACATGTCTAAACAATGAGCATCCAAAATTACAAGCTCCCACTAAAACTGAATATCCTGAAGAGATACTACACCCATATGAGCAACATGCCCATGAAAGACCTTGGGTGGCAATCCCTTAGTGAGCGGATCCGCAATCATGGAGTTTGTCCCAATGTGCTCAATAGACAACTGATCACTCAATTCTTTCCTTGACAACTCGAAACTTGATGTCAATATGCTTTGACTTTGACGAACTCGAGTTGTTATTTGCATATTGGACTGCCGAATTATTGTCACAAAATAACTTAAGTGGTCTTTCAATACTATCCACAATTCGCAGCCCAGTGACAAAATTTCGGAGCCATACGCCGTGGTTGGATGCCTCATGACATGCTATATACTCTGCCATGGTGGAGGAAGCCGTGAGTGTCTGTTTGACACTTTTCCAAGAAACCGCTCCACCAAAGAAGCAAGTAGATATAGCCTGATGTGGATTTTCGACTGTCTTGGCATCCGGCAAAGTCGGAATCAGAATAACCAACAACCTCTATCTCGATCCGATCTCCCGTATGTGAGCATGTAATCCTTTGTTCTTTGCAAGTACCGTAAAACCCGTTTGGCCGCTTTCCAATGATCCACCAGGATTACTCAAATATCTCGCCTAGCATTCCAACAATGTACGCAATATCTGGTCGCGTACAAACCTGAGCATACATCAAACTTCCTATAGCCGAGGCATAAGGAATGGTTTGCATTTCTTTAGCCTCATAATCATTCTTAGGGCATTGATTGAGACTAAACTTATCTCCTTTAGCCACAGGGGTGTCTCCTGGTTTACAATCCTGCATGCCAAACCTTTTAAGTACCTTCTCAATATAGCTCTTTTGTGTGAGAACGATCTCGGTGTATTTGTATACCTAACACAAAAGAAGCATCACCAAGATCTTTCATTTCAAATTTCTTTGATAGAAATTTCTTGGTGTCATGCAAGAAACCTATATCATTCTTTGGCAAGCGGTATGTCATTGACATATAAAACCAGGAAAATATGCTTACTCCCACTAAACTTGTGATACACAATCATCAACAAGATTCATCTCAAAACAAAATGAGATGACAACTTGATGAAATTTGTGATACCATTGACGGGAAGCTTGCTTGAGACCATAGATGGATTTCTTTAATTTGCAAACTATCTGTTTTGCATCTCCAGATACAAAATTTTCAGGTTGCACCATATAAATTGTTTCGTCAATGTCACCATTGAGAAACGCAGTCTTAACATCCATCTGATGTAACTCAAGATCAAAATGTGCCACTAATGCCATTATAATCCTAAAAGAGTCTTTCGATGAAACCGGAGAGAAAGTCTCTTTGTAATCGATGCCTTCTTTTTGTGTAAATCCCTTAGCGACAAGACGAGCCTTATACCTCTCTACATTGCCCTTTGAATCCCGCTTGGTTTTAAATATCCATTTGCAACCAATGGGTTTTGCATCTCCAGGCAATGAGACAAGTTCCCAAACGTCATTGTCTTTCATGGACTTCATCTCTTCATTCATGGCATCAATCCACTTTTGAGAATTAGGACTTTCAATAGCTTGATGAAAGTTGATTGGATCATCTTCCACCAATCCATTGTCATCCTCTTTCTCTTGAAGAAGGATGATATAATCATCTGGAATCGCCCTTCTCCTTTCTCTAGTGGACCGTCTTAATGGCATTATTTCTTGAGATTGTTGAGTTTGTTCTTCTTGAACAATTTCTTGATTTTGATTAGGGGTTCTCGACATTATCTTGATTTTCCTCTTGAACAATATAAGGGATAGAAGTCTGATCATTGTCAAGAGAAACCATGGGAATGGTAAAACATTCCTCTTCAAAGACAAGGTCCTTAACCCTATCTTCCCCCTCAAACTCAACATCCTCAAAGAAATGGGCATTACCCGTCTCAAAAATTGCCTTAGATGTGGGATCATAAAACTTGTAACCCCCGGAACTCTCAGAGTATCCAACAAAGTAGCAACCGACCGTCCTAGAGTCCAGCTTTCTTTTCATTTGGCTTATAAGGCCTAGCTTTGGACAACCCCAAATGTGAATATGCTTTAAACTAGGTTTCTTACCCGTCCAAAGCTCATATGGGGTTTTGACAGTTGCTTTTGATGGAACTCTATTGAGAATGTAAGCTGCAGTCTTTAAAGCTTCTCCCAGAGTGAATCGGTAAGGTAGAATGACTAATCATACTCCTCACCATGTCCTTAAGCGTTCTATTTCGCCTCTCGCGACACCGTTCATGCTAGGAGATCCCGGCATGGTGTACCGTGGGACGATACCGCATTCCTCTAGGAATTTAGCAAAAGGTCCTGGACATTGTTCACCGGAACCATCATATCTACCATAGTATTCTCCACCACGGTCAGATCTGACAGCTTTAATCCTTTTGTTGAGTTGGTTCTCAACTTCAACCTTAAAATTTTTGAACATATCCAGTGACTGGGCCTTTTCATGAATAAGATATAGGTAGCCATATCGCGAGAAATCGTCTATGAACGTAATAAAATACCGTTGACCATTCCGACAAGGTGTTGGAAAGGGTCCACAGATATCCGTATGTATTAGTTCTAAGACGTCTGAAGTTCTGTTGGCACCTAATCTTTTAGTGTTTGTCTGTTTCCCCTTTATGCAATTAATGCAAATATCTGAATCTATAAATTTTAGGGGATCAAGAATTCCATCGGACACAAGTCTCTCAATTCTCTGTTTAGAGATATGACCTAATCTCTTGTGCCATAATGAGGCGGAATTCTCATCGGTTAATTTTCGCTTTACACCTCGGGTACTCGTTTGCAAGGTTTCATTGAATGAAGCAATAGTATCCAAAACATATAGATTATCACCAATTGACAATGAACCAGAACCAACCAATTTTGAATCTTGAAAAGACTAAATTTTCTATTTCCAAATGAACAAGAATATCTAAATTTGTCCAAAATAGAAATAGAAATCAAATTCCGTCTAAATGACGGTACCACAAAAGTCTCTTCCAAATCCAAATAAAATCCGGTCCTTAGCAATAATCTAAATGTCCCAATTGCTTCAACTTGCACCGACTTGCCATCGCCCACATAGATGTATCTTTCACCATCACTTGGCTTTCGGCAACTCAGGCAACCCTGCATAGACACACTGATGTGAGTTGTTGCACCAGAATCTATCCACCAAGTGTGTCTAGGTACCGAAGTTAAATTAACCTCAGAACAAACCAAATTAAGAAATGTACCTTTCTTAACACGCCATGCGTGATATCTGTACAATTCTTCTTTATATGCCCATCCGCACCACAAAAGAAACAACCATTTTCTTTCTTTTCCTCAATCGCTTGTTTCTTTTGTGGTACTGAATTGCAGCTTCTTTATCCTTCTTTCTCTTATTGTCCTTCTTTTCCCCCTTAGAGGTTGTAGCCAAATGAGCACTTTCTGCCTTATCTTGCTTCAATCTATCTTCCTCCTGCACACAGTGGGATATGAGCTCATTAAGGGACCAAGTCTCTTTCTGGAAATTATAGCTCACCTTAAATTGACTCGAATCAAAGTGTGGGCAGAGAAATCAAAACCAAATGGACTAACAAGTCCTCAGACAACTCTAATTTGAGTGCCTTTAATTTTGAAGCAAGATGAGACATTTCCATAATGTACTCCCTTATGTTCCCATTACCTTTATACCTCATTGAGATAAGTTTTGCTAAGAGTGTACTAGTTTCTGCCTTTTCATTCTTAGCAAATCTTTTCTCAATTTCTGAAGGAACTCTTTGGCGCTTGTAACCTTTTCGGACATAGTGCCCCGAATGCTTCCGAATGGCACGCTTCATGATCATTAGACTCATGCGATTTGAGCGTTCCCACTTTTCCATCTCCCTCTTATCGTCGAGGTACTCTTATCTGTAAGGCCGGTGGGTTGCTCAACCCTTAGCGCAAGGTCCAAATCCATGACTCGAGAACTATCATAACATTCTCTTGCCATGACTTGAAATTTGTGCCATTTAGCATAGGAATAGAGTTGATGCTAGCAGAAATATTTGTGTCAGAACTTGCAACTGAACAATAAAATAAAAACTAATCAAGCTCACATAAAATTCCACATCATACTTAATAACTTTATTAAATTCAAAATTGGCATATATATAACCCATCACAAGAGACCTAGCACAAACATTAATATTTAGTCTTTGGACAGAAATATTAACTTGTAAGTGGTCCTCTTGGTGTAGTAATCAAATATTGACAATTCAGATTATGTCAAATAATAAGCCTATCTTTGGACCGACTTACTATTCACATAAAAGAACCTAATAATTGTCACATATTTATTACCACAAGACATGTTCAAATTCCACTCAAACAATGACCTTCCTTTGGGCCGGTGATTATTTGAATGAAACTTAAACACCCGAAACCATCTTAATATTTCAGATAAATTAATCTACACAAGAGAGGTTGCTTTGGCAACATGTTGCTTCAATTAATCAACCCAAAATATTAGACATCCTATAATATACCAATCATGAAATTTAATTCATCTGAACAATTTATTTAAGTTTGTTGCAATTGCTAACTGAAACGACTATTACTCGAGTTACAGGAAACATATACACAATGGCAGCGGAACATGAAAGAAACGGATAACCTCAATAAAAGAAACCTTCGATACTAAAGCAATCTATCATTCTATACAACAGAATTACATACAGAAAATACTACATGTCACCTTAAATCCGAAACTTGGAGCGTGGACAAGGAAAGCATGGCCACATGTTATTGAACTATATTGTTAAACAATATAATTCCGAAACTCATAATTCTCATAACCAATAATTGAACTACACATGCCAGAAAAAGCCTTAGCAACAAAGTTCAAACTCTAATGTACGTATAAAACATGGCTGAATAAAGACAAACATAGCCACTTTGATCATGAAGTTAACTTTTGATTGTTTCACAATCAATATTTCATTAATAGTAACTTTAATCAACTCAAACAACAGAGCTCCATGAATTCCAAAGCGACGATGCAGTAAAAGCTTCGGCAATAAATTTCTATCCGAACCCTAATCGCAACAATTAGCCGACAAATAGAATAAAAGAAACATGAATTCGGCCAACGAATCAAAACTCAATGATTCAACATGAATTTGCTCTGATACCACTTGTTGGGATTAATTAACAAATAATTAATCCATAAAACCCAAGAATCATTCATGTCAAATCATCAAGATTAAATCATAAAGCAGAGCCGGAAAACATACCCGGATCCATAGCGGAAGAATGGAGCAGAAGAATTGCGGCTCGATGATCTTCCAAACCAGTGTGTGTGAGTTCCTCTCTTGCGCTCTTCTAACGACGGGACTCAGAGGAGGCAGAGACTGAATGAGAAAACCCTAGCACACACGGTTTGGGGACCATAGCCTATTTATATAGTTGTGTAATTTTATTTCAGCCCATCATTAAAATAAAAGTTACACTTTGGCCTCTACACATTAAAATTGTCCACACCTTTATTAAGATGTTTAGGGCCCAAACCCAAACTTATTTAGATCACTTTAAATTGGGCCAAACCTTATGATAGCAAATATAATGCATAAATTATATCACATATTAGCCCATATAAAATTCCAACAAGACATACTCGATTTCATTGCTTAAATCATCCCATCGGTTCGGGGCCTTACAACGAAAAAAATGGCAAAGCCTGGCCTGAAGTAAAGAATAAAATTAGATTAAACTAATTATGACCAATTACTAATTAATAAAATAGCTAGAAACGAATTAAAGTGTAAGGGTCATCGACTAATTGAGCAAGGCCAGAACTCGTCAGCGTAATCAAGGAGGCGGGGATCGAAATCAAGGGTTGTGGATCTGTAGTGAAGGCGCCGGCATCCAAGAAAGCGGGAGGAGTCTCGAGTCTGATTATCAAGTACTACGGCGTCTTGTTGTTGCAGAAATTGTCTGGGTGGTGGGTCTCCCTGGCTAGTCCTGGTGTTGCAGAAATTGACCCTTTGGTGTTGTCAAGGATCTGGAATTTCCAAGATTTGACGGGATATGAATTGGTCTCAGTGATTTTTGGTCTTGTCTGGAGCAAGTCCTATTCCAATTCCAGCGTACCTGATGGCCTCAGGTGTGAAGGACTTTTGGTATTCATTAGAGGGATCTTGTCGCTGATGGGGTGGACAATCTAAGGGCCCATCTCTTTCACCATCGTTTGACATCTCGGGTTCTTAGCATCAGCCATTTAGATGTTTCTCTTTGCAGGGCTTCGGTTATCTTTCGGTTTCTTCTTACTTTAGCTACATTGTTTGTGGTAGTTCTTTTAGTTTTTGTTAATCCTCCCACGCGGGTTTTTGCGATTTTCTTTTTATGCTCTGCTACTCTTAAAGGTTTGTATTATGATTCTTTGAGTTAATAATATAAACCTTTATTGTTAAAAAAAGCTACATAATACATTTAGACACAAGGAAATGTCTACTCAAACTTGCATATTGCACTCACTAAAAAAAACTTGCATGTTGCACATGCAAAGACACTAGGTAGTTTGCTTGATGTTTTGTAATAGCCTTGTAGTGGCCAAGACTGCTACAAAACCTAAAAAAGGAAATATTTTAACTTTGAAGTGGCTGTGATCCCTACATGGCCGTTACAAAACATTAAATTCGATTAAAGTTCGCTTTTTCACATCCGATTCAAATTTCTTTATCTCTCTCTCTCTCAAACTTTCCATTTTCCATTTCATTACTTTCTCTTATCTCTCACTCCCCTCACCATTTTCTCTCCACCTCCCTCTCAAAAACATTCCTTCCCGCAACAACCTTCTCTCCGCAACACACTTTTCTTCGTTTTGCGTTCACTACCTCGTTGAAACATGTAATATTGCGGCCAAGTCGCAATACAATCGCACTAAATAGCGGGGTAAGCTTCGTTCACTACCTCGTTGAAACATGTAATACCTCGTTCACTACCTCGTTGAAACACGAAAAGATGATACCGGGGTAAGCTTCCAAGAACTGAATTTTATCAACGTTAATCGACCGCCAATTGATAAGGAGTTGATCTTCTAGTTGATAGTCTTTTAACCACTTTTTCCACTACTATGTCCCAACTCTTAAGGCGACTCATATTCGATCCCACGGAAAACGAAGGTAAATGAAGGGTAAAGAACCCATGAGCAACCTGCAGATCTAGCGAGTCTATTAACCTCCTCCATGTCTACTCCCACACCAAAAACCTTGCTCTTTTCCAGATTGATTTTAAGACTCGAATCCATTTCAAAACATTGTAGAAGACCCGGTAGAGATTTTGCATTTTCGGTTGACCATTCACCACAGAAGACCGCATCATCAGCAAATCAAGGAGAGAGACCGCCACCATGTCCCTAACAGCCTTAATAGGCCGAAAGATATCCAGGACAGCGCCTCCGCCATCATACAGTTCAAAGCCTCTGCCGCCGCTTAGAAGAGGAACGGGAGAGGGGATCTCCTGGCGGAGCCCCCTTTCCATACCACATTCGCTGTTGGGCTACCGTTGACACGGACGGACACCGCATCCAGCACAGGCAGCCAGCTATCCAATTTCTCCACCTAGCATCGAAGTTCATTTGTTGCAGGACCGAGTCCAGAAAACTCCAACTGATGTTGTCGAAGGCCTTTGAAAAATCTACCTTTAATAGTAGCATCTTCCGTTTTTATCTTTTAATCCAAGACACCACTTCATTAATGACCAGAACTCCATCCGTTATCTGCTTCCCTTCTATGAATGTTGTTTGAGTTTCTCCGACCAGCCCATCCATGACCTCTTTCAATCTTTCTGCAAGCAACTTCGCTACTATTTTGTAGATGCAGCCAATGAGACTAATAGGACAGAAGTCCGAGATTAGAAGGGTCCTTTACCTTGGCACTGATAAGTTGATATTGTGTATATTTATTTCTCTCACATTTAAGCTATTTTCATGGGTTTTGAGCTTTAGATTATCATTTTGAGTATGTTTTATATCTTAGAACTTATTTGGAATGAATTGATTAATTGTGGATTTAATTGTTAATTTTGGAAATGTTTATGATTTTGTGTATTTTCGGATTATTGACAGGTTAGTGATGTCTTGCAAGAAAATTTATAACTTGAGCTACAGAGATCGGAATGATGGTCGGAATGAGCTCCAAACTGACGCACTGCTGCTATTGGTGGATGAAAAAGGTCCAAATTAAAAGATGGGGACTTAATTGATTACATGGTGTAACGTTGAGGGCCAAAGATGAATTTCGAGCTGTAGTTCATTTTATTCTCAGACTTAAAAGAAAGTTGAGTTATTTTCGGTTCAAGAAGGTCCCTATCCTTCGCGTGGAGCCATGGTCAAATACGGATTGTGTGTTTCAATTTGTGGCAAATCAATGTCCGATCATAATTAAGATTCAGCCAGCAATGAAGGCCCAACACCATAATATTTTCTTTTATTTGTTCCTTTTGGATTAATTTCGAATTGAAGCTCAACGCAAGTTCTGCCGAATCTTCACTCCTCTTTGCTCAAAGCTGAGGTTGTTACTTCTTGATGCTTAGTTGGTGGAAGATGGTTCAAAGGTGATGATTAATTGTTCAAGGGTGATGAATATCTTTTCAAAACTTCTGTGCCTACAACATGTTTGAAGAAATGTGTAAGAGAGCTTGGGAAGGATACAGCCGGAGTCCTAATACTAAGGGGAGAAGGAATTACAAGTCAACCTCTAATTCATTCCTAGTCCTAGTTGGAGACGGAAGCTACATCACTATAAATTGAGCAAGGAGCACAACCGTGAGCAGAACCTCAACTTTCAATTTCGTTTTTTTTCTCTACGTTTTGCACTAAACATGTCTGAGTAATTTTCCTAGTTTGGTTTAGGGTAGATTTCCATCTCCAAGCTCTTGGTTGTGAGAATTGATTTTGAGCTATAATTTTCTATAATTTCAAGTATCTATTCCTTCTTAGTACTTGATTGCAATTGATTTTCTAATTCTTGCTTGTAGGATTGGTTATGAAATTGTGATTATGCTTTAATTCTTTTAGCCGCTTGTGTGAAAGGATTCAATAGAAGTAAGTGGATTAATTGAAATTTCGTAAATTTCCTGTTAATTCATATAGAATAAATAGGGCAAGTTAAATCATACTAGCTTCTCTAGGTGGTTGCTTGGAATAAACAATTTGATAATTGTTCTTCATGCTAGTTCTAGGTTGATTGGAAATTGCTTCTCAATATCTAATTGCTTGGAATTTAAGGAATTAATTAGTCACTTGTTCTGATTAATTTATTAATGAATTATTTGGATTCTTTCTAGCTTTAGGTGAAATCCGGTTTATTTGCTTGAGTTAAAGAAATATTTGTTTCAATGATCAATCATCTGTTTGTAGTAGATAATCTACCCTAGGCTGAACGTTTTTAGTAATTGATTAATTCGTTTAATTTGCAGCTGATTTTTTTAGCATTTGATTCGACAAAACCCCACTAACCTTTTATTTCAGTTAATTGCTTAGAAACTTTAATTCAAAGATTTTCCTTGGGATTCGAGGTTTTCACCACTATACACAAATTAGCTTATTCTGAGTTGATAGTGAGATCAGAATTATTTTTGGCGGTTTCGACGCCCGACCAGCACCAAAGCGATAAATGATGAGTTTTACCCTACCCCAAATTTCCCTGTAATTTCAAACATCTTAACTGCTGCTATCATGTCTCCCTTGATGATCTCCTAGTTAGCTTTGATAAAATTGAAGTTGAATCCATCAAGACCTGGGGCTTTCCCCCCTCCATAGAGCCACACTACCTTTGTTTATTTTTTCCTTTGAGAAAGGCGTTTCGAGACCGCTAATTTGAACTTCGTTGAGTTTCCTGACCCTGTGACTATTGAAATCTGGTCTGTCCGATATGGGTTCTTTGAACTTGATTTTGAAAAAGTCTAGAACTGCTTCTTTTATAACCTTCGGATCCTCTACCCAACTACCATTGATCAATGACCCTTAATGGAATTTTTGTTCCTTCTCCCTTTTTCCACTGCATGGAAGTACTTGCTATTTTCATCCCCTTCCACGGTCCATTTTAACCTTGCTTTTTGTTTTAGGTCTTTTGAAATAATTCTCCGCTCTTTGAATTACCTTACTTTCAAATCCTGCTATTTGGACCACACTTCACTGCCGAGGTCTTGCTCTTCCGCTTTTAGAGAGACCAGGTGGTGCATCGCAGCCTAAAAGGAAAAACAAATTGCCTTCTTGTGATACGACCATGGCGGAATCAAGAGACAACCGACAGCTACACAGTGGCGGATGTGGAGCATGTCGTGCCAAGCTCCCGTTGGGTAAGATTTGAGCCAAAACCTTATTAGTGTGTTAAATTGTGTACTTTTGATAAAACGTTTATGGATACTATGTAAAAATTGTATTTTAATTTAATTTTACTTACTATTGTGTGTGAGTATGTTTTTTCCGCTCGCCTAATTTGAGACACTATATCCGCCTCTGCAGTTACATGTCCAATTGCAAATTCTGAGGATAATCTCCTAATTAAATATGTATGTTGAAAATATGATTTTCTCTTTAATTTTCCGCATCTTCAATTTTAATGATGCGTATAGGTTACAAATATTTTCTTAATCTTTCAAGTCAATCTTTCTCTTTCATAAATTCTACAAAAATTTATTTTAAAATTTAATTATTTTAATAAAATAAATATTTTTTGAAACCTAACAATTTTATTTCGCAATATAAAAATTATCCAAGATGGCGAAGCTGGGTAAAATTAATTACTCATGAATTCTGTTAATTTTTAACGGATATTAAGTCAGAGGTATAGATTTACAACGTACTCATACTTTAGAGAAACATTTCGAACAAATTTTTGTTCAAGATTTGCAATAAAGGGTATAGTTTAGGTATAAAAGGTGAATTTTGTTTCATTATAATGTTATTTTTCGGTTAAATATGCTATATAGTCCCTCTGTCCTCAATTAATGTATACATTTAACTTTCATGTTCCAAAGTTCAATGTTTAACCAAAATAATTACAAAGATAAATAATTAAAAAGTTCATAATAAAATATGTTAAAAAAATTTAGACTTCAAATTATGATATGGATAAGAAGTATTGGACTTGAAATGCCTAAACGCTCAGATTGAATACTGTAAAATAGTAAAAATAAACGTATGTATTTTTTGAGGATAGAGGTTGAGTATATCTATGTGTGTGTATGAATAGATACAATATCTTTTTGTTTTTCCATAAGGTATAGTTTTTAGAATTTTAATTACTCTATCTCATATATTAATTGAGTGATGCAGGAAAGTTACAGTATTTGATTGGAGAAAATGTACTTCATCTATCCCTTTAAACAAGCAATATTTTGACTGACACGTCGATAAAAAATGTGTTTTGACTTGAGGGTAAATGGGTAAAATATGTGTATAAAATAAAAATAAGTGTTTTTAGTGGAAAGAGAATGGAAGGGTAATAAAATATAATTGATGTAAAAAACTTTTCATAGAAGAAAGTGTAACAATCTTTTTTTTGAATTTCCAAAAGGAAATTGTAGCAACGGAGGGAGTATTTCATTGCTCTAATCATCGCAACTGCACTTACAATTAGGTTCCAAGAGCGTTACAACTAAAACAAATTAATGGCAAAGTCTGGAAGAAAAGAATGAAAAAAAAAATAATTATGAACAACCTAAAGAAATGAATTGTGTTAAATGAATTATATTCGTATATGAGGGGTACCAACTAGTTTATTTTACTAAATTAATATATAATATGGACACCACTTAATGAAATTATTGGATTGCACTTAAAAGCAAGAATTGTAAGAATTGACACATATGCTATAAATTGATAGTACAATATCTTATTTCTACTTGACTGCACTTGGATTTCAAAATTAGGTGTTAATAAATATAAAGTTGTCTACAGTGTTACGTTTTTCGGTTAAATATACATGCAATTGTATATAAATTGATACAATATATCTTATTTGTTTTTCGAAAAATCTAGCTAGATTTTAAAATTTTAATTACTCTATCACACACAGCTATTATTTAAGCGAAGCACAACGGCACTTAAAATTAGCTAAGGAAAGACATACTCGATTTCATTGCTTAAATCATCCCATCGGTTCCAGGGGCCTTACAACGAAAAAAATGGCAAAGCCTGGCCTGAAGTAAAGAATAAAATTAGATTAAACTAATTCTGATCAATTACTAATTAATAAAATAGCTAGAAACGAATTAAAGTGTAAGGGTCATCTGACTAATTGAGCAAGGCCAGTAACTCGTCAGCGTAATCAAGGAGGCGGGGATCGAAATCAAGGGGTTGTGGATCTGTAGTGAAGGCGCTGACATCCAAGAAAGCAGGAGGAGTCTGAGTCTGAGTCTGAGTCTGATTATCAAGTACTACAGCGTCTTGTTGGAGCAACATTTCCTCAAGACTGGCAGCAAATTCACCAGAGTCTTCTAATTCTTGATCGGACGTCAAAGGAGGAGTGGTAGTCTGATCCGGTTGGAGCAGAAGATCCTCAAGATTGGAAGCAAATGCAGATTCTTGTTCATCAAGTACTTGATCTTGCGAATAGCTGTAACCACCAAAGGCGGGCAGATCAGTAGTGTTGTTGCCGTTGAACTTGATCCTGCACAAAGCCAATTCTTGGAAACCATGGCCTGCCAACAGGTACTCGTGCATGATGTAGTCCGTCTTCTCGCACTCCTCTTTCCGATGATGAGTCCGTCCTTTCTTGCGCCGGCCTCGGAAGAAAGTCAGCACGTTCTTTCTCCCGATGATTCTTCCCGTCCTCCCGTCACAGATATCGTGTCCGTTGTTGGAATTCCAGAACCCGCCGTCACACATGTCGCTCTCTTTCAAGCTCCTCCGCGACCGCTTTCCGCCCGCCGCAATCTGCTTCCGCTCCACCAAGAAGTAACGCTCGTTGCTGTCCACCACCTTTTTCATCTCCTTGTCCGGCCAGTCCAGCGTACAAGGGTCGCAGCTGTACACGTCGGCTTTCGGAATCACCATTGCTCCCGTCGGCTCTCTGTTGATCGCCTTCCGCAGGTAGTGGTTGATGATTTCTTCATCGGAGGGATGGAATCGCCAACCCAATAATGGAATTGCCATCTCTCTCTCTCTCTCTCTCTCTATGAAACCCTAGCGATTAGGATATGGAATTCTGTGTGGAAGTACTCAGGATATGGAATTATGTCTTTATATAAGTACATAGCAACCGGATATGTATTTGATATGTATTCTATCTCTTATCAACTTACGCGCTAGCTATACAGGATCAGGTTCTTGACCAAGAAGAAACCAAGGACTTTAGGGATAGAAGATGGAAACCGCACTTGATCACGCATGAAAATTTAGCAGCAGAACAAGTAATTTCACGAATTTTATGAACCAAAAAAAAAGTAATTTCACGAATTTCATAAATAACAAATAAAGTAATTGCACGTATTTTTCTTGTTGCTAACTAAATTAACAAATGACAAAGAAAGTAACACGAAATATTTAAAGTGAAATTCAAAAATGAAGGTGAAATTGCACAAATTGGTAACGTAACTATGAACAACGTTCCTCAAGTTAATTTTAAATCCCAAAAATAAGTAAGTTCAAATTTGAAATATAGCTAACTTAAATATTCTAGTTTTAAAGTCGGAAAAGTTAAAAAGTTGTAATCTAAAAAAACAATAGTAATTTAATTAAAAATTAGGAAATAACTAAATTGTAAACATTAAGAGAAAAATAGCAGAAAATTGAAAAAAATGAAAGAAAACTAAGTAATTAGAATCATAAAAATACTAGAGGAGCAACAAAATGTAACATGAATTTTTTTATTATAAAAGAGTATTCCAAAAGGATGTTAAAGAAGAAAATATATAAAAAATGAAAATAAAAATAAAAAAGGTCGGAAAAATATTCATATCTCACAATAATAAAACAAAGAGTTTAGTGTAGAAACTAAAAGAAATATGAGAGACCTAATAGACAATTTCAAATTTTATCCTCAATCACAATAAGCTAAAATAGAGAAATGAAATTGAATAATACAAGTTTAATCAATTGAATTAGTGTATACTCGTAATGTTTTTTTAGTCACCAAAGACAAAAGAACGATCTCGGATACAAATGCAACACTGGAAATATGGATGATTGACTTGTAAAATGTTAGAAACTAAAAGGACTTTTGATTGAAAAAAGTAAACAAATGTCAATTTGATAAATATTATACATTATTATTCAAAATATATTAAATAGAGTTTGATTAGTGTAGAGATTGTGTTTAGTTTGTTGACACGGCATTTAATGGAAATGAATCATCTATGGAAAATGTCCATGTGTCAATTGTCGCCTAAGAGTTTATCATGTCTCCAAAGATGTAGCTTTGCATTTATGTAGTCATGGATTTATGGATAACTATTATGTGTGGATTTGTCATGGTGAACAATTTCAAACACGATCTAGCATGAAAGTTTTGAAGAAAATATGATCACATGAATACCACTGTAAGAGTGAGTTCGTAAATGGTGAGTCACTGTAATATTTGTGGGGAGTGTAGGTACACATTGTTCTAACATTCTCTTGAGGTACAAATGGTTTTAATCCAAATTCGGTAATTCAATAGTAGTGTACAACTTACCACCCGAAATGTTGATTCCAGGTATGTGTTCTCCAGGACGAAATATTGATGCCATGTTTATTGTGGACAATAAGCGATTTTCCAGCATGCTATCGGCTTCGCTGCTGGTAGGTGTAATAATTTAAGGTTGCTTGATCACCGGAAGTAACAATTAAATATAGAAATGACAATAGAATCTATATGATGAAGCTACATAATACATTGCCCTAGTCAACAGATGTATTAGACCCGCCGCTCTACTTTTCTATGTCTGCTAGGTTTTTTTGATTGGATTTCCTCGACCACCGGTGGCAGCTTGCTAGCGCAGGTGCATGGCCTTCTCCTACTAGTGAATGCTCGGTCTCTCTATGAGCACCTCTTTGGCCTGCCAATCGAGGGTGTCATGTCTTCCAAATTGTCATTTGCCTCCCGTGTTGTCCACTGTCGTCTCTTCTCCCACCGTCGTTCTGCTCCGATCTCCATCATGCATAACGATTTTGATTCGCAGGATAGAGGTGGATGGTGTGGTGCTTGTGTTGAGTGTAGTTTTATTGTTAACGACAGACTTGAGCAGATGCTCGTCGGCTGGCGAGAATGACTTCCCATTCTAGGGGTATGCAGGTGGTGGGTCTCCTGGCTAGTCCTGGTGTTGCAGAAATTGACCCCTTGGTATTATCAATGATCTGGACCTTCCAGGACAACTCGAGTCCATTTGACGGGACATGAATTGGTCTCGGTGGTTTTTGGTGTTATCAAGAGCAGGTCTTGTTCCAATTCCAGCGTACCTGATGGCCTCAGGTGTGAAGGACTTTTGGTATTCATTAGAGGGATCTTGTCGCTGATGGGGTGGACAATCTAAGGGCCCATCTCTTTCACCATCGTTTTGACATCTCAGGTTCTTAGCATCAGCCATTTAGATGTTTCTCTTTGCAGGGCTTCTGGTTATCTTTCAGTTTCTTGTTACTTTAGCTACATTGTTTATGGTAGTTCTTTTTAGTTTTTGTTAATCCTCCTGCGCGGGGTTTTTGTGATTTTCTTTTTATGCTCTGCTACTCTTAAAGGTTTGTATTATGATTCTTTGAGTTAATAATATAAACCTTTATTGTTAAAAAAAGCTACATCATACATTTAGACACAAGGAAACGTCTACTCAAACTTGCATATTGCACTCTTTAAAAAAAACTCGCATGTTGCACATGCAGCACACTAGGTAGTTTGCTTGATGTTTTGTAATAGCCTTGTAGTGGCCAAGACTGCTACAAAACCTAAAAAAGGAGATATTTTAACTTTGAAGCGGCTGTGATCCCTACATGGCCGTTACAAAACATTAAATTCGATTAAAGTTCGCTTTTTCACATCCAGATTCAAATTTCTTTATCTCTCTCTCTCTCTCAAACTTTCCATTTTCCATTTCATTACTTTCTCTTATCTCTCACTCTCCCCCTCTCACCATTTTCTCTCCACCTCCCTCTCAAAAAAATTCCTTCCCGCAACAACATTTCTCTCCGCAACACACTTTTCTTTGTTTTGCGTTCTTCTTCCGTTTGAACGTCTACATGCGGCTACCAAGAGGGGGTGAATTGGTTGGCCTAAAAAACTTTTTGAATTAACAAAACTGAAAGTACTGACTCGATGTCAACCCGTTTAGAAATGCGAATTCTAGCAAGAACGAGAACGACACCAGAATTTATAGAGGTTCGGTCTGAGACCTACGTCCTCTCCTCAAGTCCACAACTTGAGAGTTCTTCCACTATACTTTAAAAAGGTCACACCAAGAAAAAGTACAAATAGTTTTTCCCAAGGCTCAACTACAAACCTAACTATGGTTTTCCCGAGGCTCACCAAAAAACCTAACACACACCCAAAATAGTTTTCCCGAGGCTCACTAATAACCTAACAAAAATCCCTATTTGGTTTTCCCGAGGCTCACCAAAACAAACCTAAAAACACTTTGATTTTTATGAAAATCTAAACCTGTTGAGGTTTTATCGAAAACACACAAAACGAATTTTGAGAACAATTTTTCTCTCTTGAAAAATAACCCAGAAAAGCTAATATGGAGATGAAGCTTGTTCTTCAGAAGATCAGTGCTGGAGAGCTTTGAAACAACTTGCTTGCTAATGATATGAAACTTGAATGCTTGTCGAGAGTAGTACATTCTTCGTAAACTCGAGTCTGTATTTAAAGACGGAATGGAGGAGCGTTTTGGAGCGTCTTCTTCAACGTCTCTTCTGTTTTGAAATCCAGATATTTCGCCAAGGTTGTTTCCTTCAGAAGCTGCTGAACGTTTGCAACGAAAACAAAAGAAGAAGAGTCCTAACCGAACTCATCTTTCTATCAGACAGCTGTTAAACCTGTTTACACGAAATGGGCTTTATTTGAAATTTAAAACCGAGGCCCAATTCAAAATAATAAAACGAAGCCCAGAAGTTCAAATATGATTAATAGGTAAAACACACTAAACATATAACATACTTTTCTAAACTTTACAAAAAGTCCCAATACTTTGTAATCATCAAAATCCTTAAAGTCAACAATCTCCCCCTTTTTGATGATGACAAAACACTTTTAGAGGTTTGAGAAACTGTAGAATGTAAACATCTGAAAAACTCCCCCTAAGTAAAACATACCGTTTTTGAAAAACTCCCCCTGAGTAAAACAATCTTATATCATAAGCATAAGCAAGGAGTCTTATAAGCATCTCGGCATATCAGAATTAGAATAAGCTCATCTCATCAGAATAAACTCATTTTTCTCACCTCATAACTCACTTTCTTACCTCATACCTTCTCCCCCTTTTTGTCATAATAAAAAACATATATAAAAAATAGTGTAGCCAATTTAAAGCATAGTAGGAAGATCCAAGTAGCAGCATTTATGTACAGTCCCAGATTGTTTGAATAAAGAAACACTACGTGGTTGAGACCGTCATTATTGCAGCCGTTATTGCGCAAATGGCCGCAATAAAGTGACACCGCATTAAGATGCGAATTAACAGACGCAATAAAACCTTATTGCGTCCAAAGCAGCAATAAAGGACGCAATAAGATACAAGCACAGGGCTTATTGCGGCCAAATACGCAATAAGCCGCATTACCCCCAATTAAAACCCCAACCCCATCGTCTTCCTCCTTTCACTTCCAATTAAAATCAAATCCAGCCCTCTCCTCCTCCTCCTCCTTCTCCAGCCGTCCACCCCTACCGTCCCACCTTCTCCGAGCGTCGCCAGTAGTTGGTAATCAACCTCCCCCTTTTCTTTTGCATTTTGAAGTCGATTTTTTACTGATTATAAATGTTTGGGTTTTTTTCCACATCTCTGCCGCCTCACTATGGCCTGATCGCAGAGGGGTTGTTGAGTTTCGTGCTCAATTTTCTACTACTCTTTGTGATGATCCACACGCCGAGGAACTTCATGGTGAAGATCTATTTAGTGATGGTGGTGATGGTAATTCTTTGGGTTGGAGTTCACCGGACCGTCGATGAATCCGCGAATGCTTTCGGGTGGGCTTATGTGAACAATGGGCATAATTCTTGGGAGCTTTTTTATGTTTCTTGGATTTGTCCTCTGCTTTCTTTGGTTGGGCTTTCAAGCTTCTTCTTACTCCTCCCATCATCAAAGAGAAGAAGGCTTGAATTTGAATTTTTATTTTTTCTCCTTTTTGTTTTTGTTATTATTATTATTACTTAATTACTAAAATTCGACCATTGAGCACGAAATGAGATATTGTTAAATTTTCTCATTTCTCTTTTCTATATTTGGAACTAAAATTCCCGATCTTTGGGTTTTGTGAATAATTTGGGAATTATGAAATTTTATTTAGTTATTTATTTATCTATTTTTCCTTTTTCAAATATCTTAATTGCGGTTAGTTGTACATTATGGCCGCATTAGTATGTGCTGACAGGCCTCAGACGTGTGTCAGAGTGTAGTGCGGCTATCGCTGCACTTAGCTGCAATGGGTATTGGGGCTTTGTGCGCAATAGAGCTGCTAATGCGAGCTTATTTATTACGGCTTCTATTGCGTCCTCGGTTGCACTATATAGTGCGCTCCAAATGCGGTTTAGCCGCAATTATATAAGTTTCAACCACGTAGTGAAAACAGTTCTGATTTGCATAATGAAAACAACACAGAGTTAAAAGCTGAAAGAGTTGTTTAAAAATTGGAAGGTGATTGCGGAGGAGTGGTCCAGGATTCTGGGATGTCAGCTGGTGGAGAGGCAACTGGTATAGGATCTGGCAAGTTGGGTACAGAGGCTTCTGCAGTGGTCTCAACGGGTTGATCTTTCAATTCAGTTCCTGCAGTGGTGTCCTCAACAGGTTGAGACGCCTTTTCCTCATTGATTCTCTGTCGATTTTGCTGTCTGGCGACCCTTATTGCACTGTTTTCCCTCAACTTTGTTAATGCCAGTTCATGCTTACTCTGAATCTGCACCCATGTACCATCTTCAGCTTGCTTGAACCCACTCTTCTTAACAGTGGCACTGATAAGATATGTGGAACTCTCCCAAATCTCCATTCCAGCATCTGTACTAGGGATCTGATGCTGCTCAAGAAAGTCACTGATGAGTGAGGCATATGGCATATGTTCTCCATGGCTGCCTTCAACTGATAGTCCAAGGAGTTGGACTATTCTTCTGCCGAAATCAATGTCCATGCCATGTATCACCTTGTACATCAGACATAGGTCACCCCAAGTGACCAACTGAGTTCCTTCCTTAGGGAACAGAACAGCTCCAATAATCCAGTGCAACACCCTTTGACTGAGCTGAGTGAACATCATACTAGTGAACTGGTAGGGTAGTGCATCAAATGGTATCCCTAGATCACCAAAGAAGTACATAAAGGCTGTATTTCGCAGCTCTGGAGTATCAGGTTCCTCACTCACACAGTCTAAAACTCCCAATGCAGTTGAGAATTGTGCATCTGATGCTACTTTCAATTTGGACAGAAACTCAGAGACTAGATACCGAAATCCTTTTGCCTTAGAAGATACAAACGGCATCAGGCCGTAGAAGTCTAACCAAACACCTACTTCACTGATCTTAAACACTTCAAGTGATTCCCTAGTCACATAAGAATGCCTTAGAAAGTTTGAGAATCTAGGGTTTACCTCAATAATTCGAAGAGGTGCTTTCTGCTGGACTGTTGGTTTCTTTGTAGCTGTAGATGTTGTTGTCCTCTTTGCTGGTGTAACTCGTTTCTTGGAGTGAGAGGCAGATGGTGAGGCCTTTTTGCGCTTCACAACAGAAGGAGAAGCTGATTGAGTCCTCCTTTTTGGGGTAGAAGGAGAGGGCTTTACCATGATCCTTCGCAAACCATCTCCCTTTGTTACACCCCATCTTTTTCCGGCAACAATTTCCGGTGGAAATCAACCGGTGATCGACAATTCACCATTTGGGATTGGAAAGAGACTTTGAAGGTATGTTTAATTACTAAGTATGAGTTTAATTTTTCAGTTCAAATTCATATTGTAGTGTGGGAGTGGTATGACGTAATTTGGTAAAGGTTCGCCGCAAGGTTGATCAAGAACAGTAAAAGGAGTGTATTGGAGAAGACAGTAATTTTAGGTCATTTTGAATTAAATACTGCTTGCAATTGGAAATCAGTTTGGGCATGAATATTTTTGTGAGCGTAGCCCCGAGTGTCTAGTTTAACCAGAATTTTCGGATCTTCGATTGGACTTATGTACAATTTATAATAATTGTTTTAGTGAAGTAGAGTCAGCTGTGTCCGGGCGATCGCACGATAAAGGAATCGGGTCGCCTGGATTTCGCACGGACGCCTATATTCGAATATTTCTGGGCAGGCGATCGCCTGTCTCCGAGATTGGGTCGCCCGGATTTCGCCTGAGGCCTGCTATTTAAGTCGAATTTATCCGGATTCAACTCATTTTCGCCATTTTCTCTTCCAACTCTCTCCCAACTCGATTTTGCACCAATCTAAGTGATTTTGGGCTTCTTGGTGCGTGGAAACGAAGGATTCGTGCGGGAATCACTACAAGAACATCGATTCAACAAGGTTTTCGTTCCAACAACGCGTTGTGGGTGGATTCCGGAAATTGCCCAAGTTGTGAGGTTGGTATTTTCGTGATCTCTTGGTTTATTTGAGTTAGTAGTAGTGTTTCTATGTTGGATTAGAGATAGAAACACACTTTATATCACGAATTAAGCATGAATCGAAGAATTTGGAAATTAGGGTTCATCACCGGAATGAACGAATTTTGGGGGAAAGTTAAATTGACCTCAAATTAGTGTTGTTGGGTAGTTTTGGAACAACATTAATACTTGGTAAAAGGTCCAACAATGGTTTGATCTATGAGCTAAGACAAAACTCATAGGTTTTTGGTGGAGAAATGAAGTGTGATATTTTGTTGAATTGAACCCAAATTGTTGTTATTGGGTATGTTTAGAGCAATGTTGATAAACTGGAACATTGTCCAAATATGCTCCGATTATATACGTAAGACAATGTTCATCCGGGTTATATGTTGGAGCGGGAAGTGTGTGTTTTGGATGGTTTAAAGGTTCAAGCATGTTTAGACAATGGAATTGAGCAACATTAAGTCTTGAAGTATGGTTCAATTATCAACGGATAATATGTTGTTAGATGGAAGTGTGATATGGAAAGTGTGTGATGTGTATAGGTGTTGTGGAAGCAAGAATTGAGGTTGATTGAGGAAGGAGTTTCCGTGCTTTGATGCTTTCTTTGCTACCCTCTGCGTCATTATCTGCTTTCGTTTCAAGGTAAGGGTTCGACCTACCTATATTATTGTAATGTAGGATGGTTGAGGCAAGTTTTGGGCCTCGGTCTCTGACTTCGGTCTTAGGTCGGGAAAGTGGAGTCCCAAGGCTAGTCCCATGGTAGGAGTAACGGTGCAGTGCAGCTTTGCTTCGGTGTCGTGGTTCGTGCGTCTGTGTGACCCGAACTAACTGGGATACGGCACAACGGATGGCGTTCGCATAGGGGACCAGTCCGAGATAGGGTTACAATCCCTTGAGGACCGTACGGCCTATGGTTCGCATCATTCCGGTATGATCTGCTCTGCTATATATGTCTAGTCGCATAACTTGTCTCGTTATGGACTAGGGTCGCATAACCTTTGTCTCGTTATGGACCGACGGATGCATGACCTGTCTCGTCTTGATCCGTTACATTACATTTTGCCCTATATGTCTAGTCGCATAACTTTGTCTCGTTATGGACTAGGGTCGCATAACTTTGTCTCGTTATGGACCAACGGACGCATGGCTGTCTCGTCTTGGTCCGTTTCATATAGGGGTTTTGGATGTTGTGCACACATCATATATTTCTGCATATGTTCCGATCTGTATATTTGCTATCTGTATGTATATCTGCTCTGATCTGTCTTTGCAGGTTTGTCGGAAGAAACATCGTTACTACTGCCTAAGCTCTTACTGGGTTTTTCTTTAAGAAAAACTCACACCCCCTTACTTAACATTTTTCAGGAGATAAGGATTCTGGGCCAGCGGAGTAGGATTTCCGCAAGGCTGTCTGGTTTGCTATTTTGAGGGTTTAGCAGCATCTGGACTTTGAGTTCGGGCTCCTCGTCGGTTTCTTTCTCCGACGCCCGACTTTTGTACGGTTAAACCTAAAGACTGTAGACAGCTCTGTAGCATGATAGTCTATTGGCATGTAGTTACGAGATAACATGTCATTTTGGATTTGTCTCGATCATCTGAATATTCTGAATATGGATATGCATATATATGTTATGCGTTTGATTGTGATTGTATAAGTATGGTTAATATGGTGCGGAAGCCTCATTCGGTAGTGAAAGAACAGACTTCCTTGATATTCGATTATGGGCGGAGCCCATTGTTTCTACCGTTATGATCTGTTTCTGTGCATGTGCTGTTATATTTGATCTGTTGTTAGAAAGGGACCTAATGGGTTAGTTAAAGGCCCGCGAAATAATCTCACATTAGCTGCGCGACTCTGGGGTCCCACCTTACTCACCACCCCCACCGGCCGGCGACCGCTTCCGCCGGGTCCGGAAGGTGTCGGCGGGGAGGTGGTGACAATTTGGTATCGAGCTCCGGTTAATTGGTTGGGTCAAGGGTGCGTTAGGACGGACAGCCACAGTCGATCGATCGATTCCGGGATGGTTGTGTGATGAGACTGGCCACCTCATCACAAGAACCATATTGGAATGGTAAGTGGAACAGTGGCGGTTTGTCTAAACACACTTGAGAACAACCAAGAGATGATTTCATTTAGTTTTGTGACTTGGTACTGTTTGTGGTGATTGCGTAGGACACCAGTAATTGACTCCGGGTGCAACAAGATGTGCCAGGGGGATGAGATACCGTAAGGTGCATGATGGTAATTTAAATTACCTCTCTCGTTAAAAACAGATGGTGGATGCCGAGTGAGAAGTGTGTTAGTCCTAAGCCGTACCACGGGTTATAAGGAATTGTTTTGTATAGGTAATTTTGAGAATTGTTTTGCATCATGCATTGCATTCATGCTACAGAGCTGATAGGATTACTGATGTAGGTAATGCTAATCGTTAAGTGAACCCTTTATGTTCGGAATTTCAGAAAATGGTCAACACTCGACGGACTCGAGCGTTGAATGATGAAGCAGGAGGAGGGAATCCTGCTCAAGATGTGAATAGAGGAAGAGGTAGAGGTCGAGGAAGGCCTCAACGGGGAGCGGCACAAGTTCAGCTGCAACCGAGACCTGATCCGGAACAGATGGCCCAAGTGTTGGGGCAAATGACTGTACTGCTCAATAACATGTGGGCAGGAACAAGAGTTGAAGAGCAAGGAAGTACACATGTTATGAGTTCTCAGCCTACTGCGGCAGGATCGACCGATCCTAGCTATCAGGCTCATGAGGAGGACGTTGAGGTGGATGATGTGCAATTTGAAGAGCATGTGGATACAGAAGAGAGGAATCTGGATCTAAGTGCGGGAGTCGACCCACAGCCCGATGGGGAGAGTGCGGGCTAGGCCCGATTCCGTTGTTGAGGTACCGAGAGCCCGGAGGCTCAAATCGAGAGTGCGACTAGCTCGATAAGCTTTCTTTGATGGAGCGGTTCGAGCGTTTCAAACCACCCCGTTTTTCGGGCAAGGGTGGAATGGATTCGGCGGAGACTTGGTATAAGGACATGGACAGGTTGCTTGGGAGACTTGGTTTCCCGGTAAACGAGATGGTATCTTTGGCTACCTTTTATTTGCGTGACTGGGCGTATGATTGGTGGGAGACCACTTTGGCCACTCGGAAGGCCGATTTCGTGCGCAGGAAGTTGAAGGACCCGGGTATGACGTGGGATGAATTTTCCCACTTGTTTCATGAGAAGTGGATTGGTTATGCCGCGACAGATAGGCGGCAACTGGAGTTTGATACCCTGACTCAGGGAAGCAAGACTGTTGCGGAGTATGGGCACGAGTTTGAACGCTTAGTGCGTTATGTGCCTCACTATAACACCAATGAGGAAGCCAAGGCAAAGAGATTCTTGAGAGGGTTGAAGCATGACATCAGGAAATACTTAGCACCGCTGAACATTGACAAGTACCATGAGGCTGTGCAGAAAGCACAGAAGATTGAGAATGAAGACATGGATACAGCTTCGGTGACTCAGCCACCGAGACCGACGGGGATTGTTATTGGTGGAGTTAGAGGATCCGGCCGTTCTGGACCTCCACGACACCACAGGACCGGCGGTAACTCTGGTGGGCTTGGATCGAAGGATAAGGGCAAAGGGAAGGCAAAGGTAGCAGAGCCTTGGTACTGTCATACATGTGACCGGAATCACACCGGCCCGGTTTGTTATAAGGAGAAGGGTATGTGTTACCGATGTGGGTCTACCGATCACCTGATCAGAGATTGTCCTTTGATGACAACTCAGGGAGTTGCAAGGCCACAAGGATTTCAGAGTTATGCTCCTCGTGGGCGTGGTGTTCCTCAGTTTGGACCACGACCCCGACCACCGCAGATGCGGCCACCACTACTGAGAGGCCCCGCCGCCGCGCGCACCAGCAAGCAAGGCGGACGAGTGTTTCAGATTGAGCGTGGTGGCGCGGCTCGAAAGGAGCACTAGCAGGTATGGTGTTTCGAATGGTATTTCTGTTCGTGCTCTTTTTGACACAGTGCTTGATTTCTATAGTGTCACGAAGTGTGCAAAGTTTTGCAACTTCTGTGACTCATCTGTCTCAAGTATTCTGATGCGAACCGGAGTCGATGTCTGTTCAGTAATGAGCTTATTAAGGGTTGCATGTTAACTATTGGTGAGCGACAGATTTCTTCTGATTTGTTGGTGTTGGATACATCACATTATGATGTGATTCTGGGTATGGATTGGCTCTCGGAGCATTCCATACGGATAAATTGTGCGCAGCGACAGTTAGTGGTGTCGGATCAAGTACTACCACTTGTTCCCCCCTCAGATGTAGAGATTGTTCAGAATAGCATGGAGCTTCAGGTAATGGAGAAATTACCTGTGACTGAAGAAGGCGAGTACTTTGGACTCAATGATGCAGGTACGCGGTTGGAACTTGATAAAATTCCGATTGTTAGATACTTTCCGCAGGTGTTTCCTGAAGAGTTGCCAGGTATGCCACCCGAGCGGGAGGTGATTTTTGAGATAGTGTTACAGACCGGAGCTACACCTATCTCCATTCCTCCGTATCGCATGCCGATAGTTGAGATGAAGGAATTGAAGAAGCAGTTGGATGAGTTGTTGGATAAGGGGTTTATCCGACCGAGCAGATCACCGTGGGGAGCACCGGTGTTATTTGTTAAAAAGAAGGATGGAACCCTCAGACTCTGTATAGATTATAGAAGGTTGAATGCGGTGACAGTTAAGAACAAATATCCGTTACCACGGATTGACGATCTGTTCGACCAGCTCCGAGGAGCTAAGGTGTTCTCAAAAATTGATCTCCGATCGGGCTATTTCCAAATGCGGGTGAAGGAGGAGGACATTCCGAAAACTGCATTTCGCACGCGGTATGGTCACTATGAGTACACTGTCATGCCCTTTGGGCTGACAAATGCCCTGACAGCTTTCATGAATTTGATGAATGAGGTTTTCCGTCCCTACTTGGACAATTTCGTTGTTGTCTTCATTGATGATATACTCATCTATTCTCTGGATGAGGACACACATCAAGAGCACTTGAGAATTGCCTTGGAAACTTTGTCTAACAACCAACTGTATGCAAAGTTTTCGAAGTGTGATTTCTGGTTGCGCGAGGTAGCATTTCTCGGGCATATCATCAATGAGAACGGAATTTTGTCGACCGGAGAAGGTCAAGTCTGTACAAGAGTGGAGGCAACCCCGATCAGTAAAGGATATCCGTAGTTTTCTCGGGTTAGCTGGTTACTATCGTAAGTTCGTACCAGCCTTCTCGGTTCTTGCCTCTCCACTCACACAACTGACAAAGAAGGGTAAGGCGTTTGTATGGTCGGATGAATGTGAGAAGAGCTTTCAAGAGCTCAAGTGTAGGTGACACAGCACCGATTCTGGTTCTACGACCCGTCTCAGCCTTATGTCATTTATACGATGCCTCACGAACAGTGCAGGGTGTGTGCTTATGCAAAACCAGCAGTAATCGCTTATGGGTCGCGACAGTTGCGACCACATGAGGAAAACTATCCCACTCATGATTTGGAGCTTGCTGCGGTTATGTATGCACTCAAGCAATGGCGGCATTATTTGTTGGGAAACAAATTTCAAATCTTTACTGATCATAAGAGCTTAAAGTACTTGTTCACGCAGAAAGATCTGAATATGCGCCAAAGAAGGTGGCTCGAGTACATGAAAGACTACGACTGTAGTATCGAGTACACCGCAGGCAAAGGGAATACGGTGGCAGATGCCTTGAGCAGGGCATACACCGGGATAGTTAAAGGTGGAGAACCTGGAAACCGAACAGAGCATACGGACCTGACTACCTTGTGGCACCGTTGGCAGCTACGGGAGCAAGAGCGGTATTTGTGTTGAGAGTTCAGTCTTCTTGGATCGACAGGATCCGAGAATTTCAGATGAGAGATCAGAGTTTGAAACAGGTTTCTGGAGAAGCTAAAGGAGCATTGCGTCCATTCTTTGAGTATAGGCAAGGATTGCTATACTTCAAAGGACGTTTGTATGTGCCGAAGGACGTGGCTCTTAGAGATGAGATTTTGGATCAAGCTCATAATAACAGTTTAAGTTTTCATCCGGGCGGTGAAAAGATGTATCACGATTTGAGGTCACACTTTTGGTGGCCAAGTATGAGGAGGCATATTGCTGAGTGTGTGGCAAAGTGTACCACTTGCCAACAGGTAAAGGTTGAACAT
Source organism: Stellera chamaejasme (assembly GCA_024586325.1). Lineage (NCBI taxonomy): Eukaryota > Viridiplantae > Streptophyta > Magnoliopsida > Malvales > Thymelaeaceae > Stellera > Stellera chamaejasme. The sequence continues at coordinate 10,910,321 of CM044986.1, forward strand.
CAGAAACCCGCGGGCACACTTCAGACGTTACCTATCCCAGTTCGTAAGTGGGGAAACGTGACTATGGATTTTCTTACCGGATTACCCACTACGAGAGCACATCATGATGCCATTTGGGTAATTGTGGATCGTTTGACTAAGTGTGCACATTTCTTGCCCATTAAAGTCACCGACCCGTTGGACAAGTTAGCGCGACTTTATATCAAGGAGATAGTGCGTTTACACGGTGTACCAGATTCTATAGTTTCAGATCGGGATCCAAGGTTTACAGCCCGTTTTTGGAATGCTTTCCATCGAGCTTTTGGTACCCGGTTGCACCTTAGTACCGCGTATCACCCACAAACTGATGGACAATCTGAAAGGGTAATACAGGTACTTGAGGATATGCTAAGGAGTTGTGCGATTGATTTCGGAGGTGATTGGGATCAACATCTACCGCTCATAGAGTTCTCGTATAACAATAGCTACCCGAGTACAATCAAGATGGCACCGTACGAGGCTCTTTATGGACGGAGATGTATGACACCTCATTGTTGGTCTGAACCGTCTGATAAGATTGAACTTGGTCCGGACTTGGTTGAAGAAACCACAGAAAAGATCAAGACAATTCAAGCAAGGTTGAAAGCGGCAAATGATAGAACCACGGCTTATGTGAACAGAAGGCGTCGCGACTTGGAGTTTGAGGTCGGCGACAAAGTATGGTTGAAGGTGGCACCAATGAAGGGAATAATGAGATTTGGTCGGAAAGGGAAATTAGCTCCGAGGTATATTGGCCCATTCGATATTTTAGAAAAGATTGGAAAGGTGGCTTATCGTTTGGCACTACCGGAGAGCTTGTCAGCTGTGCATAATGTGTTTCAGGTAAGCATGCTCAAAAGTGTATATTGGATCCGATGCAAACGATTCCGGTAGAAGAAGTGCAATTGGAACCTGACCTGTCTTACAAGGAAGTACCAATTGCTCTGTTAGCGAGAGATACTCGCAAATTGAGAAGCAAGTTAATACCCATGGTGAAGGTGCAATGGTCGCACCATTCCGACAAGGAGGCAACCTGGGAAACGGAAAAGGATATGATTGATCGCTACCCCCAAGAATATGAGCGGCTAAAGGAACTCTTGGAGGACCAAGAGTCTTAAGGGGGGGAGGATGTTACACCCCATCTTTTTCCGGCAACAATTTCCGGTGGAAATCAACCGGTGATCGACAATTCACCATTTGGGATTGGAAAGAGACTTCGAAGGTATGTTTAATTACTAAGTATGAGTTTAATTTTTCAGTTCAAATTCATATTGTAGTGTGGGAGTGGTATGACGTAATTTGGTAAAGGTTCGCCGCAAGGTTGATCAAGAACAGAAGTAAAAGGAGTGTATTGGAGAAGACAGTAATTTTAGGTCATTTTGTATTAAATACTGCTTGCAATTGGAAATCAGTTTGGGCATGAATATTTTTGTGAGCGTAGCCCCGAGTGTCTAGTTTAACCAGAATTTTTCGGATCTTCGTTTGGACTTCTGTACAATTTTTAATAATTGTTTTAGTGAAGGAGAGTCAGCTGTGTCCGGGCGATCGCCTGATTAAGGAATCGGGTCGCCTGGATTTCGCCCGGACGCCTGTTTTCGAATATTTCTGGGCCAGGCGATCGCCTGTCTCCGAGATTGGGTCGCCCGGATTTCGCCTGAGGCCTGCTATTTAAGTCGAATTTATCCGGATTCAACTCATTTTCGCCATTTTCTCTTCCAACTCTCTCCCAACTCTCTCCCAACTCGTTTTTGCACCAATCTAAGTGATTTTGGGCTTCTTGGTGCGTGGAAACGAAGGATTCGTGCGGGAATCACTACAAGAACATCGATTCAACAAGGTTTTCGTTCCAACAACGCGTTGTGGGTGGATTCCGGAAATTGCCCAAGTTGTGAGGTTGGTATTTTCGTGATCTCTTGGTTTATTTGAGTTAGTAGTAGTGTTTCTATGTTGGATTAGAGATAGAAACACACTTCATATCACGAATTAAGCTTGAATCGAAGAAAATGGAAGTTAGGGTTCATCACCCGGAATGAACGAATTTTGGGGGAAAGTTAAATTGACCTCAAATTAGTGTTGTTGGGTAGTTTTGGAACAACATTAATACTTGGTAAAAGGTCCAACAATGGTTTGATCTATGAGCTAAGACAAAACTCATAGGTTTTTGGTGGAGAAATGAAGTGTGATATTTTGTTGAATTGAACCCAAATTGTTGTTATTGGGTATGTTTAGAGCAATGTTGATAATCGGAACATTGTCCAAATATGCTCCGATTATATACGTAAGACAATGTTCATCCGGGTTATATGTTGGAACGGGAAGTGTGTGTTTTGGATGGTTTAAAGGTTCAAGCATGTTTAGACAATGGAATTGAGCAACATTAAGTCTTGAAGTATGGTTCAATTATCAACGGATAATATGTTGTTAGATGGAAGTGTGATATGGAAAGTGTGTGATGTGTATAGGTGTTGTGGAAGCAAGAATTGAGGTTGATTGAGGAAGGAGTTTCCGTGCTTTGATGCTTTCTTTGCTACCCTCTGCGTCATTATCTGCTTTCGTTTCAAGGTAAGGGTTCGACCTACCTATATTATTGTAATGTAGGATGGTTGAGGCAAGTTTTGGGCCTCGGTCTCTGACTTCGGTCTTAGGTCGGGAAAGTGGAGTCCCAAGGCTAGTCCCATGGTAGGAGTAACGGTGCACAGGTACAGCTTTGCTTCGGTGTCGTGGTTCGTGCGTCTGTGTGACCCGAACTAAGCGGGATACGGCACAACGGATGGCGTTCGCATAGGGGACCAGTCCGAGATAGGGTTACAATCCCTTGAGGACCGTGACGGCCTATGGTTCGCATCATTCCGGTATGATCTGCTCTGCTATATATGTCTAGTCGCATAACCTGTCTCGTTATGGACTAGGGTCGCATAACCTGTCTCGTTATGGACCGACGGATGCATGACCTGTCTCGTCTTGATCCGTTACATTCTGTTTTGCCCTATATGTCTAGTCGCATAACCTGTCTCGTTATGGACTAGGGTCGCATAACCTGTCTCGTTATGGACCAACGGACGCATGGCCTGTCTCGTCTTGGTCCGTTTCATATAGGGGTTTTGGATGTTGTGCACACATCATATATTTCTGCATATGTTCTGATCTGTATATTTGCTATCTGTATGTATATCTGCTCTGATCTGTCTTTGCAGGTTTGTCGGAAGAAACATCGTTACTACTGCCTAAGCTCTTACTGGGTTTTTCTTTAAGAAAAACTCACACCCCCTTACTTAACATTTTTCAGGAGATAAGGATTCTGGGCCAGCGGAGTAGGATTTCCGCAAGGCTGTCTGGTTTGCTATTTTGAGGGTTTAGCAGCATCTGGACTTTGAGTTCGGGCTCCTCGTCGGTTTCTTTCTCCGACGCCCGACTTTTGTACGGTTAAACCTAAAGCCTGTAGACAGCTCTGTAGCATGATAGTCTATTGGCATGTAGTTTTGAGATAACATGTCATTTTGGATTTGTCTGATCATCTGAATACTCTGATTATGGATATGCATATATATGTTCTGTGTTTGACTGATTGTATAAGTATGGTTATCTGTGCGGAAGCCTCTGTTCGGTAGTGAAAGAACAGACTTCCTTCTGATATTCTGATTATGGGCGGAGCCCATTGTTTCTGCCGTTATGATCTGTTTCTGTGCATGTTCTGTTATATTTGATCTGTTGTTAGAAAGGGACCTAATGGGTTAGTTAAAGGCCCGCGAAATAATCTCACATTAGCTGCGCGACTCTGGGGTCCCACCTTGCTCACCACCGCCCCACCGGCCGGCGACCGCTTCCCGCCGGGTCCGGAAGGTGTCTGACGGGGGAGGTGGTGACACTCAGCCTGCAGATTGATAAAGCAACTGAGTTTTGTTTCTTTGAAAACCAAGAAACTAGACAACTTCCCAAGAATTGACAAGTTCCACTTGTAGATTTTCTATCTACTTTGCTACCTGCAAAATCTGCATCTTTAAAACCATGAAGCTCAAACAGTGTATCTTTTAAATACCACAAACCAAGAGTTGGTGTATCAACTAAATATCTAAAAATTCTTTTGATGCAATGCAGGTGTGATTCTTTTGGATTAGATTGAAATCTTGCACAAAGACATACACTAAAGAGAATATCAGGTCTACTTGCAGTAAGATAGAGTAGAGAGCCAATCATGCTTCTATAAAGTTTCTGCTCAACCTGTTTACCATTCGAGTCTTCATCCAATTTGACCATTGCACTCATAGGTATGGGGTTAGGTTTTGCTGTACTGTAGCCAAACTTCTTCAAGATATCTTTTATGTACTTGGCTTGGCTTATAAAGATCCCTTCCTTTGATTGCTTTATTTGAAGTCCAAGGAAGTAGCTTAGTTCGCCCATCATACTCATCTCGAATTCTCCCTGCATTAACTTTGAGAATTCATTTCACAAGGATTGATTAGTTGCACCAAAGATTATGTCATCAACATAGATTTGCACAAGCAACATATCCTTTTCACAAGACTTAATGAAAAGAGTGTTGTCAACTTTTCCTCTTGTAAAACCATGATCAACTAGGAAAGTGCTCAACCTTTCATACCAAGCTCTAGGAGCTTGCTTTAAACCATAAAGAACCTTTTTTAATCTGAAGACATGGTTTGGAAAGTGAGGGTCTTCAAAACCTGGAGGTTGTTCTACATATACCTCCTCTTTTATAAACCCGTTTAGAAAAGCACTTTTTACATCCATTTGAAATAGTTGAATGTTCATAAAACATGCAAATGCACAAAGCATTCTTATTGCTTCAAGTCTAGCCACAGGAGCATAAGTTTCATCATAATCTATTCCTTCCTCATGTGAGTAGCCTTTGTCAACTAACCTTGCTTTGTTTCTAGTGACAACACCATTTTCATCAAGTTTGTTTCTAAAGACCCATTTAGCACCAACTATTGAATGGTCTTTTGGCCTTTGTACTAGTGTCCATACCTCACTCCTTTTGAATTGATTCAGCTCTTCTTGCATAGCGTTTATCCAGTTTTCATCTTGTAGTGCTTCATCTATTGATTTGGGTTCTACAAGAGAAACAAAGGCATTAAACGCACAAAAATTCTTTAAAGCTGAACGTGTCATTACCCCTTGGGTTATATCACCCAGAATGTTCTCCTGAGGGTGACTTGCTTTATGCTTGAATTTCCATTCATGAGGTAGGGCTTGAGAAGTCTGAACTGCAACTGAGTCTTGGTCTTCTGGTACTGTCTCAACAGATTGAGACGTATTTTCCGCATTGCTTTCTTTCTGAGTATCAGCTGGATTATTTTCCCTCTGATGTGCGTTGTCCTGATCTTTAAGAGCATCATCTTCTTCTCTGACAGCAATGTTAGTTTCATCGAAAACAACATGTATAGATTCCTCTACTTTTAAAGTCCTTTTATTGAAAATTCTAAAAGCTTTACTTTTTAGAGAATAACCAAGAAAGATTGCCTCATCATTTTTTGAATCAAATTTTCCTAGATGCTGTTTATCCAGATTCAGAACAAAACATTTACAACCAAAGGTATGGAAATGAGAGATATTAGGCTTCTTACCTTTCCATAGCTCATAAGGTGTCTTGTTTAGGATTGGCCTAATCAAGACTCTATTGAGTATGTAGCATGATGTACTTGCAGCTTCTACCCAAAAGTATTTAGATAGAGAGTAATCATTGAGCATTGTTCTTACCATTTCCTCGATGGTGCGATTTTTCCTCTCTACCACACCATTTTGTTCCGGTGTTCTTGCACAAGATAAGTTGTGAGATATACCAAGAGAAATACAGAAAGATTCAATTTCAGAATTAACAAATTCTCCATCATTGTCACTGCGTATAGCAACAATTTTCTTACCTTGCTCATTTTGTACTTTCTTGACAAAGTTGACAAAATTCTCACAAGTTTCACTTTTCTTAGCAAGGAAGAATGTCCAGGTATATCTTGAATAATCATCAACTTTAACAAGGCAGTAACGTTTACCTCCAAGACTTGTTGTCGAGATGGGACCAAAAAGATTCATCTTTGTTAGAAGCAACGAGGCATTTTACATTGAACGAAAATAGATCATCTAAGTCAAAAGTGTATACATTTCCACATCTTTTTCCAATGAACTTAGTGTTGTTGGACGATTTGTCTATCACATGGCATTGATCCGATTTGAATATGACATGGTAACCGCTATCACAAAGTTGACTAATACTTAATAAGTTGTGTTTTAGTCCTTCAACAAGTAAAACATTGTTTATAGCCGAAGAACCAATCTTACCAACCTTACCAATACCAAGTATTTGTCCTTTGCTATTGTCACCAAAAGATACTGTTCCTCCTTTCCTTGGGGTAAAACTAAAAAACTTACTCTTATCCCCGGTCATGTGTCTTGAGCACCCGCTGTCCAAGTACCATGTGTGTTTCTTCAGGACCTAAACAGGTTGAACATTGCATCTGACTTTTGGTACCCACATTTTCTTGGGTCCATAAGGGTTAGTAACACTTTTAATGACCCAAACTTGTTTGACTCCATGCATAATACGTTTGTTTCTGAAGAGACATTCAAATTTACTGTGTCCCTTTTTACGGCAAGTCTCACAAGTTACATAGGTTACATTAGCAAACCTTGTTTGAAAACTAGGTCTCTTTTGTTCATAACCTATTCCGGTCCTATCATAGTAGGACTTCTGACTTCCTAGCATGCTATTCAAGTTCTTTTCACCATTCACAAATCAAGATAAAGTCTTCTCTAGTTTTTCATTTTTAACTTTTAATTTCGTTACCTCTTCTAACAGTTTTGCATTATCGGTTTTAAGCCTCTTAATAAGAGTATCATAATCCTGACATACTTCAGCAAATTCTTTAAGCATTTGTGTTCTATCATCAACATATGACGAACTGGAAGAATTAAAGGATTCGGCAACACTCATTACCTCAGATTCTGTAGTAGCCATCAGGCACGTCTCAACAGGTTGAGAGGTCTGGAGCTCGATGTCAATAGGTTGACAGCTCTTGAATGTGATGCTTTCTTCACCATCTGTTAAGCATAGGTGTGCTTCTTCCTCCTCATTTGAGGATGAGTCATCTGTGTTTGAACAGCTATCACTCCAAGCTGCCATTCCCTTCAATCCAGGTTTTCTTTTCTTGAAGGTTCTCTTTTTGTCCGAATTTCCTCTTTGTTTCTTTGAGCTGCTTTCATTTGCTGGACAATCAAACTGCATGTGTCCTCTTCCACTGCAGTTGTAACAGATTGGTGGTTTGAAGGGGCTGCTCTTTTTGTCTTTCATTTGTTGATACCTTCCTTTGTACTTGAGCAACTTCTTGATTTTTCTTGCTATCATAGCCACTTCATCACCGGTTTCTTCCTCATCTGAGGAGCTTTCTTCAGACTCTTTTGCCTTTAGGGCAATCGATTTGTTCTTCCTGTTCATCTTTTCATCTTCTCTATCCTTCATTTCATAAGTCATTATTTTTCCAAATAATTCATCAACACTAATGGTTTTGATACTACCTCCTTCAATTATTGCCTCCACGGTGCTTCTCCATGATGGTGGTAAGCTCCACATAATTTTTCTTACCAATTCTTCACTTTTATAGATCTTACCATATTGTCGTAGAGGTGTGATTATCTCATTGAACCTCTTGTGCATGTCAGCGATAGTTTCCTTTGGATCCATGGCAAACATTTCATAAGCTTTAACCAACATGAACATCTTGGTGTCTTTGACTTGATCCGTTCCTTCGTAGGTTACTAGAAGCTTATTCCATATCTCATGTGCACTGTCACAGGCAGAGACAATATTAAAAACATCAGGAGTTAAAGCACAAAGAATCACATTTACCGCTTTGGCGTTCAAGGTGCATAGTTTGTCATCCTTTGGAGTGTAATCCTTGAGAGGTTTCGGCTCAACTATTCCATCATCAGTAACAATAGTTGGAATGTGAGGTCCTGCTTTAATGATTCTCCAAAGATGATGATCTTGTGCCTGAATGTGATTTTGCATTCTTGTCTTCCACCAATTGAAATTTGCTGAATCGAATAGTGGTGGTCTAGACGGGTTGTATCCTTCAAGGATCATGCTGGGAACCGATGCCATTTGATCTTTGGATCTGAAACCGCGAGATTTTGTTGCAGATCACCGTGCTCTGATACCAATTGTTGTCCCAAGTAGGCTACCAAGAGGGGGGTGAATTGGTTGGCCTCAAAAACTTTTCGAATTAACAAAACCGAAAGTACTGACTCGATGTCAATCCGTTTAGAAATGCGAATTCTAGCAAGAACAAGAACGACACCAGAATTTATAGAGGTTCGGTCTGAGACCTACGTCATCTCCTCAAGTCCACAACTTGAGAGTTCTTCCACTATACTTTAAAAAGGTTACACCAAGAAAAAGTACAAATAGTTTTTCCCAAGGCTCAACTACAAACCTAGCTATGGTTTTCCCGAGGCTCATCAAAAAACCTAACACACACCCAAAATATTTTTCCCGAGGCTCACTAATAACCTAACAAAAATCCCTGTTTGGTTTTCCCGAGGCTCACCAAAACAAACCTAAGAACACTTTGATTTTTACGAAAATCTAAACCTGTTGAGGTTTTATCGAAAACACACAAAACGAATTTTGAAACCAATTTTTCTCTCTCGAAAAATAACCCAGAAAAGCTAATATGGAGATGAAGCTTGTTCTTCAGAAGATCAGTGCTGGAGAGCTTTGAAACAACTTGCTTGCTAATGATATGAAACTTGAATGCTTGTCGAGAGTAGTTCGTTCTTCGAAAATTCAAGTATGTATTTAAAGACAGAGTAGAGGAGCGTTCTAGAGCGTTCTTCAATGTCTCTTCTGTTTTTGAAATCCAGATATTTCGCCAAGGTTGTTTCCTTCAGAAGCTGCTGAATGTTTGCAACGAAAACAAAAGAAGAAGAGTCCTAGTCGAACTCATCTTTCTATCAGACAGCTGTTAAACCTGTTTACACGAACTGGGCTGAATTTGAAATTTAAAAACAAGGCCCAATTAACAATAAACCGAAGCCCATAAGTATAATATGACTAATAGGTAAAATACACTAATCATCACACATACTTTTCTAAACTTTACAAAAAGTCCCAATACTTTGTAATCATCAAAATCCTTAAAGTCAACATTTGTCATATATGGAATCTTGTGAATGTCAACAAACGATTCATCACTTGTCACTAAGACAAGAGAATGTCCTATGTTTTCCTTTGAATTATGACTTGGAAATTCATTGGCCAAGGTGAGATGATTAGAAAAGGAGTTTTCTAGTTCATCAAGTAAGTTATGATTTTGGAATGGATACATAGTTATTGGGCGGTTAGGGATTTCAGTTATCCATACCCTAAGCTCAATCGGGACATTGTTTGATGGAATGATCGTATTGCATGGTAATTGTAATTGGAAAGGTTCACTAGTAATATAATCTAGGTCTTCATGGCATGTTGCTAGACGTCAACCATGATTTGTAGGATTTCTTGAATTGTAACAATTTCGAGAATTATTAACTAAGTGTTAGTTAATAGATAATTGAAGAGTTTAATTATCAAAGGTTTAAGTACCTAATAAGAACACAAGGGTTATGTCCCTACTACTGGCATTTGGAGAACCTAAGGGGTCACACACATTAGGTCGATTATATCCACATTCGTGAGAGTGTTTAATTGGCTTTTGGGAAAGTGGGAGATTGTTAGTATTATTAGATAATACATGTGCCCAAAACCAATAAGTCTAAAGACTAATATGTAAGTTCTAAAAAGATTAAGACTCCTTATAGTATTGAAAATTCTAATTGGAATAGAATTACTCATAGCCTATAAATATATCATTTGTGGAATAGTTCCAGATAATATTCTCTACAGAAAACCCTAGCTCTCCAAGAAACATCTAGTCCAATTCCGCTAGGATGGAATCATTGGTGTAGTACATCGATCGTGTGGATCAACCATAGAGGTGACGCACTTGAGGCTCTACAATGTGAACCAGGTTCCATCGTTCTGATTATATACTTTATGTTTGCGTTGTGTGCTTGTGATGCTATGCAAATTGATATGTATATTATCTTACATATACACTAACAGGTCTCACTTCTGGTTTATTGTATTACTCCCTTCGTCCCAAAATTTTTGAAACACTTTCTTTTTTGGGTTGTCCCTAAATTTTTGAAACATTTCTATTTTTGGCAAATTTTTACACCATAGTCCTCTGGTCCTCTCCGCTGAATGTTCTTTCACCATTGCCACCGTCTACATTTCTCCATAGCGACCTTATCCAGCCTCAAATCAAGACCATCACTCAGTTTCCACAAAGAGCCTCCTTGATAGCAAACATTTGTGACAAAAAAAGACCATCAGATCTTCAGATCTGACCTGTACCATAGTCGCAATTTTAGGCACATCTCATAATTCACAAAAGCAACATCTAATTGAAGCGCGTGTATGATATAACGGTAATGGAGGGATCACGAAAAGCCGGAGACGGGGAATCAATTGCCATAGAGGACTTGAAGTGGGATAAACTGACACCGATTTGGACTTTTGCGGATCCACGGGTGTCGAACGGAATAATGGATCTTAGATCGGGGATCATCGTTTCCTCCTCTACTTGCGATGGCGAACATGGTGGTGGATGGCTTTATTTCAAAGAACATAGAATTGTATCAAACCGGATCTCGTTTGATTCAGATTCTTTTTGGTTTTCAATTGAGTAGTTGTATACTTCCATTAAAAAGTGAATCGAATGCAAGAGAAATAAAAATATTGAGACCATTGTTGTTTTAAAGTCTCGAATGATTGTAGGGAGAGAGAGAAAGAGTTGTGGAGGTTGCAGAGACATTTGGTAGATGGGTAGATATGGAAAGTGAAAGTTTTCTTATACTATGTATAGAAACGAAACGTTTCAAAAAATACGGGACAGAGAGAGTATTTCTTCTTTAAATTCTTTTATATACACATTTACATTAAAAACCTTGGGAAACTGTATGAAAAGACTTTGGACTTTCTGATTTGATATATTAAAACTTAGTCGTTTTCTTCTTTCAAAGCTAAAATTTGATTTCTAATGCAAAGATCATGGGAGTTGTGAGCTCGGGAAACTGGGTTCACAACACAAAAACCCAAATGATGCCCTCCGAAGATATGCTTCTTGCGTGATGCAAAGTCTGTCAACCTTCAATAGGTCTTATTCCCTTCTGTGACGAGTGTCTCTTATTGCTTGCAAATGTGTCTGCTTCTTGAGGATTTTGTGATTGGTTTTTGGAACATAAGGCTGGTTCAAAAGTTAAAGCTCAACAATGACAATTTGTTTTTTCCTTTACTTTCTTTGGGCCTAAGTTTTGCCTAAGTTGGCCTCATGAGTTTTCGACTTAGCGACACTTCCTCTTAACTTTTTCCCTAAGCTGCCTGACCTTCAGGTTTTCGGTCTTAGCGATGAGTCTTTTTTATTTTGTATCCTATTTGAATTTCAACATTGAAACTTCTTTCTTCATTTTTCTTTCATTTCCTACTTTTTACTTTTTTTCTCTTTCTTATTTGAAAGCATTCCAATAATATAGAACGAAACCATTTTCTAGGTTGATCCCCTTTTGCATAAACCACTTCATGATTGGTGAAGATGATCTTGGCTTGCTATCCTTCGTTGCTTAAATCTTGTTTAATGCGAGTTTCTTTGGTTAGACTTCTTTGTACGACTCACTTTGCTAGCTGCTGCGATGATTATTAGTGGCGGTGTTCAAGAACTCAACACATGCAAGATTTCATACCTTTTTCCCAGATTAGGATTGCGGTTCAAGAAAGAACAGACTCAAGTATGTTTTAGGTCCAAATTGGCTTTGCAAAGGATAAAATATCATTGAGGTATAAAGATGATTTGGGCTACGAAAGATGACCATCTATTATTTTTGACGTACTCCTGTGTGGATCATTTCATTTTGATAAAAACATTAATTATTTAAAAGCTTAGTTGTCGTTCGTTCACCGGAGATGAAATCTCACATTCTTGAATAGTTCAAAGCAATTTAATATTGACTAGCCTTAGATCATAGAAAAATAATAGATCTAAAAATATATAGATCAAAATCATCCTAAACATCAAAATAGTTGAGAGAAGGGTACATTAATGTAAGGCCGAGAAACTTCCACCAATCCATTTGACACTTTAGAAAGCGGCGACAAGGACAGAAGAAGCTCAAGCATCTGCTGCTCCTTAGGTAAATGTTGTTTTTTTCCTTTAATTTATTAACGTATTTATTTATTAAGTATTTTGTTTTTTTCTTCGCAATTAGGTGAAAAACAAGCTGTATTTATTTAATAGTATTTTGTTTCTTTCTTCCCAATTCACGTTTCTAGTTTTTAGGAAGTAGGAACCTACTACCTAGTTAATAGTTTAATTGTTACAAGTTGTATTTATTTATTAGGTCTTCATGTTTCTTAGTTTCTAGGAAGTAAAAGTTGTATTTATTTATTAGGTCTACATGTTTCTTAGTTTCTAGGAAGTAAGGAACCTAGTTGATAGTTTAATTGGAGTAAAAATAAAATCACAAGTTTAATTCCTAATTCTAATTGAATTCTTGTTTTAAAGTTTTTTTTTAATTACACAATGTATAAGTGCTAATTTAATTGTTATGTTATCATTCGTTTGTAGTAATTTTAAATTGATTGCTTAAATATTATTTTCAGTTATGTCTAACAAGCAAAGGAAACTATCTGCTTTCTTTAAAAAGAAAGCTACAACCGAAAGTGAAGATCAAAGCCAATCACCTAAAAGTGATCAAGCTTTAAGAATTGAGGAAGATGTTAAAAAATATGATAGAATTCCACTGCAAAATACTGCTCCAAGTGCTTCAACTTCTAAGGATTATTTCATAGTTCGTGATCCAGGTGAGCGTGATCCTATTTGGAAAGTGCCTGCTAATGAACGTGATGAGGTAAGAAGAGCTTATTTACAAGCCGGTCCTTATCAATTGAAGCTTGATAATTATCCAGTAGAAAAGCAACGTAGGTTTCGGAAATGGTTGGGATGCTTTTATTGTGAAAGGTTTTCGGAAATGGAAGAAGGTTAAAAATGGTAAAAACTGTTCATTTTTGAAACATATGGGCATAAGACCTTGTTCCCCTCACAATAATGCAGTCCATAATTGCCAGTTGTTAAAGCAATCTAGTCACATTGACAAGGTAGTACAGAGACAATAAAATGAAGAGGTCGAAAAGAATAGACTCAGAGTAAGAACTTCTATTAATGTTGTTCAGTTCTTATCTTTTCAAGAAATTGCCTTTAGGGGAAACGATGAGTCTGTTGATTCAAGAAATCGAGGGAACTTTATTGAGTTGCTTAAATTTTTTGGGACTTACAATGATGATACAACAAGAGTTATTTTGGATAAAGCAATATAATAGCCGACAAGATGGTGTTTCTGAGGGGCATTATTTTCAGTTTGATATCTTTAATGCTGCAATTGATTTTCAGATGCAGGAGATCTCATCGAGGTTTATTGACCGTATTGTGGAGCTTTTGAAATTAAGTTCATCTTTGAACCCGAAAGATGGGTTTGCATCTTTTAACATTGAATCTATTTGCAGCCTTGCAAGGAACTATTATCCCCATGATTTTACAAATCATGATCTGGAATTGTTGCCATTTCAAATGCAACATTTTCACAATGAGGTTTGTGGTCAATCGATTTTGAAGGATTGTCTTCAATTGGTGAATTGCGCCAAGTAATGGCAAATTGCAGGGAAATCAATTACTACTTCCTTGTTGATAGATTGATTCGTTTGGTATTGACTTTACCTGTGTCTACAGCTACCACTGAACGTGCTTTTTCTGCTATGAAAATTCTGAAGAATAGATTGCGCAACAAGCTGCACAATGATTTTCTTGCAGATAGCATGCAACTGTGAGAAGGGTCTTGCATAGACTTTTGATTTAAATTCACTAGTTGGTAATTTTAGAAATCCGTAAGAACGTCGTGTTGAATTTTGAGTATTTCATGTGTATTAATTTATGAGATTTATCTAAAGATTGAATGATTTATTTTGTACTACTTGTTTTGATTCCGTTATTCATTATTGACTCAATATATATTAAGCTACACACCCCCCCGATCTCAAATTTCTGGTTCCGTCACTGGATGCAAGGTGGATGAATCTCAATTTCTGGCATCTTGGTGCTCTAGAAGGAATGAAAGTGCAATGATCATGAGGATGGAAATCTAATTTCATGGTGTCCTCAATTTAGTGGGCCTTGACCTTGCATTTTTCTTGGTAGACCTAAACTTCCACATCGAACCCATGACTTTCGATTGATCCTCCTAAGTTTAGCATCTTTAAATGCATGTGATGCACCCATATGAATGCATGTTAGGTAGCTACCTGTATGCATGGAACTCAAATGCATGTATGCATGATCATGTAAAAGGGCATGTATGCATAGACGTACATATATATGCATGGATTAGCTAGAGTGATATAATGATGACTAATCATGGACGGGGAAGTTGGGTTATAGCAACGCTAGGGTTAACACAGTGGTTACTACTACGAATGTGGATGACACACCAGGGCTGAGAAGGTTAGGGTTTCCCCAGCTGTGTTGTCTGCAATGGTACTACCATCAGGATTTGCCTAGATATGGGTCCCGACATTAAAGCTCTAACGCTCTTGGTGACACCATCTTGCACTCTATATAGGTAGGTGGTAGCTAGTGGTACGAGTTAATATAGTTACTATAGTCAATGTAACATTACAAGATCAATATTACAAAATCAACATGCACATCATGGGAACGTGATGATCACGGTTTACAGAATGATCCACCCAAAAATGGAAGGAAATCTGTTAGATTAGTGTCTCGGTTCATGCGAAACAAGGTGGCAATTCAATATGGATCATTTTGTTGACACAACAATCTTACGAGGAATTGCAGCTCCCAAATATTTTCGGCAAATCTGTTTTTGACATGTGTATAAAGATATCTGCTTCTTGTGCAAAAAATCAAACCTGCAATACACCAGATATGATGACTTGAATTCATCTATTGTGCAATTGAGTCTGTGTTGTCCTATGGCAACTTGCAAGCGGCTATCTTATCTTTAGACTTGTACTTTCCGAGCATCTCAGCAACAGTCCTGCAACGACACTGATTTCCAGGCCGGAAGACATCTCCATAAACAGCCATTTCAATTATGTCCAGTTCCTTGTCTGCAAAGTCAAAGAAACATGTGTTGCTCAGTAATACGATGTTCCAGCAAAAGGGATGATTAATATAAAATCCGCAGCTGTAGGAATCAAAGCATATGAAAGATCTCCCTCTCCCTCCCTCTCTCTCTCTCTCTCTCTCACACACACACACGTACACATATACACAGATGAGTGTCTAAACAAAAAGAGGATATGACATATGGTTGGGAATAGCGTTAATGTTTAGCGATAGAGGTTTATAAAAACGCTATCCAATAGTAGCTTTTTGCGTTGGAGGTTCGGGGAAGCTAATCATGACCGTTAAAGTTTTTTTTTTCCAACCTCTAATGTTAATCACAATGCTCCTCCCAAATGAAGCCGTAGCCACACTAGCCATGCTCAGAGAAATATTATGTCTTGTTTCATGTGCACAAGCATCTGAACCCCTTCGATTCTGCTTCTAGTTTAGCTTCTCTGAAATTAAAAACATTAGCTAGTGTGCACAAGCATCTGAACTCCTGCAGAAGCTGCATCATGAACTTGGCGAGGAATTAAGACGTGTCAAAGAACACAACTTCAAAAACTGTATTTTCTTTGATCCATGGAGAAACCAAGTTTTGATCGAGAGATGAGAAAATTGTCTGAAGATGATACTATGTACGCTAAAGTGCACATTAAGAATTTAGTTAAGCTTATCTTAAACATGCCAGACAATTTCCATACACACCATCAATGTGATTATTTACATTTCGCAAACATCCTCAAGCTCGAAGAACAGCTACAGTATAGCACGGTACCCCTAATAATTTCCAAGATATAATTTGTAAGAGAAAGAAGAAATGCAACAATCAACAACAGTGGTATGCATCACAGAATGAAGGCCAAAATATTAAGTGTTTCCTTCGAAGTTTACTATAAAGTTTTAGAAGGCTTAATATCATAAACTTAGAAAGCTTAATATCATAAACCTTTAGCAAAAACAATCAAATGGCACCCTCAATTGGTTAGAACCTGGAATGATTTCCTTATTTGAACTACTTTGTTCAAGATTAAAAGATACTGTAACAGTACACCCTGGGATAGAGCAGAGCAATGCCAGAACAAGGTAGGTTGGTGAAAAGCTTTGTAGAATTCAGTGTCAGCGCTTGATTCCTAACTTTTGCTGCATCCTTTGCTTTAAGGCTGTGGCAGGGCCCCGAGTTAATTCACAGAAAACAGAAGTTTCCCAGTTGCAACTTTTAGATGAATGGTTTAGCTGCAAATATGAGTCATAAGCTAGTGCATGTCTTGATGATCAACAAGGCACTCAAGTATAGAATTGTTTCACCATCCTTTTGAGGACCCGCTTTTGTGACATTTTCAGTAAACTCACGAAGTAAATGATTCAGACCATTTCTAAAACAGTTCTTCCAATGCTTATGTGGGAAAAAGGTTGGTAATGTCAGAAGGGGTTTGGATTGCTGGTTTATAATAGCTTAAACATCTTCAGTTCGGTAGTCAGTTTAATCACATAGCCAAGTCATCCCACGCCTCAGAGAAAAAAATACCGCAGAAAGCAATTTAGGATATTTATGCTCCTAGAAAAATTGCTACATTTGCTTGCGAAGCAATCTAGGAAATGATCCTAACTACTGACAGTCTTCAGGAAAAAGACAGTTTTGGTGAATAGATGTTTTCTCTGTGAAGTGTGACGATGTGCATCACCTTCAACAGCTTTTACAGGAAACTGCTCACTCAGTCATGGATGGAACTAGGTATGTGGTGGAAGTATCAAATGAATCTTAGGCTTGATAAAATCTCCACGGTTAAAAAGAAGAAATATTTTCATTTAAACCCTTTTCTAATTAACTTTAAAGCTACAGAGGTTCCTGTTGGCATGATTAAGAATGATGGTCTACTACAAGTCTTTTAAAATACCTTAAGCATCAGTAGAATATTGTAGTAGTATTGATTGTTGCTTTGGGATTGAACCATTCATGAACATGACAGCAAGTATGATCAAAACAATTATGTCTCCTACATAAATAAGGAGTTGGGCAGCAGCTAGAAAATGAGAATTTGACAGAATATACAGTAAGGATATACAAACAAGAACCCATCTCAATGGAAAGGCAGACATTTTATATGTTTAGGATCTATTTACTTACTTTTAAGGGGCAATTTAATATTTATTCATGATTAAAAGGAATGGAAAAAAACAAGTGGCCCTAACCAAAATGAAAACTGAGAGGAGAATTATGAAAATTTACCTGTAAAGTTAATATCACAAGAATATCCTTTCAATTTTGTCGCATCAACTTCTTCTTTGTCTGATTTAAACCTATTCACCCGAGTTTGAAGAATCTGACAATTATCTGATGTGGATTCACCACCTGCAGATCATCATACCATAATATGAACATATGAATTAGACCAAACCAATCACATTTCTTTGTCAGATATTGGTAATTGTAAGCAATCACTTACAAGTTAAACTACCCAAAGAAAGAAAAAGAAAATAAAAAAGCTAAGAATTTCCATTCACTGTTGGTGAACATTGAAAAAATAAGTTGGGAATTTTCAAAAATTTAAACTTTAATCTTGTCCCACTTAATGACTCATTAGAATGGTAGCTACAGAAACACCAATCTGCTAATTTCCCCACCATTTTCAAAGATCGTCAGTAAGGACATCTTGAAAGGCAACCAAAAATGTTCTAAGCAAACAAAATCCCTAAAGGAAATATCACTAATGAAACAATTTCTATGCTCAAATTCAGCTGAAAGGGTTACCTTTCGAATAAGGAATGATGTGATCGTACTCGAAACAAAGGCAACCCTGGCAGTTGCAGAAGCGTTTGCAGACGATGTTGCCGGCGGCGTCCTTCCGCCAACGCTCCGGGTGGCGGCCGGGGACGGTATCCGCATTAGCCCAGCAAATGCTCTTAGCCTTGGTATCGAAGAACCGAGGTCTCTCGTCGCTGTTGCTGCCGCGGCTTCGATTGGGTGAACGTGGGGATGTAGAACCCATCGCTCGCAGTAGCGGAGGTCTCTCGTCAAATGCAGGTCAAATGAAGACTCCCAAATAGTCGAAACTGCAATGAGACAATTTGAAGCTGAGGGGGCTAAGTGTCTGAGACAGTAAAGTTGGGTCCGAAAAATGTCTCTGCCCTTTTTAGTAGATCATGTCATACCATGACCATGTTAAGTTCATTGGAAACAATTTTGTTTAGAGCAGCTATACGATGCGCCTGTAGGCGCACCTTAAGCGCCTAAAGAGAAGAAGTATACGAAGAAGAATAATGCATTCCCGATACACTATGATGCACTCCCATAACATTAATATGATGCACTCTCTTTGACGAGTTAATGATGTTTTTTGTTCTACAACCCCACAGTGATCCTTTTTGTTCTACCCAATGATGCATTTGCGATGCATAATGATGTTTTTCCGTAACAAACATGATGCACTAGTTCTGATAACTTAATGAAGCACACACTTCCTTCAACCTCCCAAAATGATGCATTCGGTAAAACACTATGATGCATTCCCGATACATTATAATGCTCTCCATTACAAAATATGATGCACTCGCTCTCATGACAAATGTTACACTCTTTTTATTAACCTTTCAAAATGATGCATTCGGTAAAACACTATGATGCATTCCCGATACATTATAATGCTCTCCATTACAAAATATGATGCACTCGCTCTCATGACAAATGTTACACTCGTTTTATTAACCTTTCAAAATGATGTCTTTGGTAACCACTATGATGCACTCCATGTTGCATTATGATGCTCTCCATTACAAATATGATGCACTCGCTCTCATGATAAGATTAATGCTCTCAATTTCCAGCTCACACATCATTAAGGTACGTAGGAGCATCATTTGGAGACGAATGCGCATTATTTAAACTACGCAGGAGCATCATAATTACTGGCGAACGTACTTAGACGAATTTGAATGAATATGGCAATTTTGTAAATAATGTGAAAGTGGCGCACGGAGGCCCACGATAAGCGTGGGTGCACCGTATCTTGTACCTTTGTTTTACTAATATACTCCTTCCCTTGCTAAAAAGATACTACCTCCGTCCCAAATCCAAATGTGTCGTTACTTTTAGCTTTGTTGTGTAGATTAAGATTGTCTTTGGTCATTAACTTATTTCACAAAAACTTCAATCTTTATTCCCTCCCAAACTCATTCTCACCCCTTCCAACTCACTCTCTAGACTCCTTAAAATGTGTGCATTTGCAATGGTAGAAGTAGACTAAAATAAAACACAAGTGAAAAAATGTCATTTCATTTGGGACAAAAATATTTTGATGTTGTGACAACACACTTGGGACGGAGGGAGCATAATACAATATTTTTTATTATTTAATCTATGATTTTTGTTCTTTAATGTTTCAAGGAGTGTTGTTAATCATTACCTAGGTGATATTTTCACCCACTAGTAAAAAATGGCCCAGTTATAAGGTAATCCAAAAGCTCAAATCCAACTAACCGAACAATTACGTATCTACCTCTCATTCTCCAAATGTTTCAAGTGGGTGAAACTTCACCTAGGTGATAAATAACATTCTCATGTTTTAAGATATAAAGCTTAATACTCCATTTGTCCTAAATTTTTGAAATGTTTCGTTTTCAACATTTAATTTATAATTTTATTTCTCTAACAATCTGAAATATAAATTCAACTTTATGCATTGACATGGTAATTTGATATGTCTACTTTCTGAACATATTTTTAAGAGTTTTTTTCTATCCGATAATAATACAAATAAATTGAAATTAAATAGACATCGAAAGTCAAACGTTTCAAAAATTTAGGGACGGAGGGACTAATTTTTATGTAAATGAGAAATGAATATCTCTCATTTCTAAATACTCGCTCTAGAGTCTCAGCAAAATTGATACATTTTCCTTTTTCGGTTGTCCTAGTAAAACTAATATGTTTCCTAAAAAGGAAATATTTTTACATCAAGTTTACCATATTACCCTTCTTTTTCCTTTCCACTCCAAAATACTACTTTTATCTTATATGTCTATTTTACCTTATTACCCTCTAATCAAAAATATTTATTAATATTCGAGCCCAGTCAAATGTATCATATTTGTTGGGATGAAGGGAGTATATTTTTTAAGAATATTTTTAATGAAATCTTCCTAGTGAAAATTTGACTCGAGTACAAGTGTGAATGTCAACCTGTGAATCTTTTTAAGGACGGAGGGAGTATATCAAATAAATGTTTTCCTTTAATCTTTCACTCATATTCATTTTTTCCCTAAAAACACATCTAATAATCTTGGTTTGATGAAGCCGATGTGTCACAGACCGTGTACAGTGCCAATATATTGTCCGCTTTGGGGTTACGGCCCAACCTTTTCCCCCTCACGGTTTTGTTTCTAACGGAATGGATGGTCTTGGGGTTACGGCCAAGCCTTTTCCCCCTCAATCCAACATCCGTTAAAAGGCCTCTTGAAGGGAAGGAGGGTGGTGTACATTATATACACCATAATCCCCCTTTAAACCTTCCATGTGGGATATAACATGTCACAGACCATGGCTAGATCTTCCCCGACCATGGCTAGATCTTCCCCGGTCCAACCGGCATCGCCATGTATCCGGACTCATCCGCCCCCCCAGGGAGCCCAGCGTCCTCGCTGGCACATGTGCACTGTACTACCTGGGCTCTGATACCAATTGTCACAGACCGTGTACAGTGCCAAGATATTGTCCGCTTTGGGGTTACGGCCCAGCCTTTTCCCCTCATAGTTTTGTTTCTAACGGAATGGATGGTCTTGGGGTTACGGCCCACCTTTTCCCCTCAATCCAACATCCGTTAAAAGGCCTCTTGAAGGGAAGGAGGGTGGTGTACATTATATACACCATAATCCCCCTTTAAACTCCCGCAGCTCCCCCTTTACACTTTTTTTTCCGGTATAGCGGGAAGCTTTTAGCTAGCAGCATGCTTACCCACCACCTATAGGCCGAACCCCAACCAGCAAGGGGGACGGCCATGCCAATCCAAGCAGAGCAACTAGAAGCCAACTCTACCTTTCTTTCTTTATTTTAGACTTGGTTCTTCAAGGAGACCCATGTGCATTTCCTCTGTTCTGTGCTCTTGAACTCTTTATTTCCTTGTGCCTTTAGTTGAAGTATAGGTCGTCGATTCAATCTATCTTGATGGGATTTTTTCTTTTGTTGAGTGGTATAGTTGGAGAGGGCAGTGCTGGACCACTCCGTAGATGGCGAGATCGGGCGAGGCCGGGCGGCCCCTTTCTTGGAGCGGCGGTCGCTGGACCCCGGGTTTGGAGGCGGCGGCGGGCGACAGGCCGGGCGGCCCGGCCTTTGGAGCGGCGGTCGCACTGGGTCAGCGAGAGGCCGGGCGACCCTCTCCTCGAGTCGGGCGGTCGCACTGGCCACTCGGCAAAGCCCAGGCGGCGAGTCAGGCGATGGTTCAGGCGACCCGGGCTTGGGGCCGGGCGGTCGCCTGGACCCTGTTTTCGAGATTTTTGGTTCTTTTCAACCCCATTCGCGTAGGTAAGTGTCTTGGGGCTTGGTTGAACACTAATTGTTTGGGTTTAAGGATTTATGTTAGGGCTGTGAGTAAACCGTCGCTGCCACCTCCCCCCTTCCCCGGTTGGGTTCCATCCGTCCTCCGTGCGCTTCCGCGAGTGCGGGGTGTGAGGGTGCGGGGGTGGGGTGACATGATGAGTACTAAGATCGCCTGCAGCGTCCGAGCGTGACTTGAAAGTAGAGAACAAAAGAGAACTCGGGAGAAAAATAAGAGTAGGGGTATAGCTTAGAGCGTATCTTTCTTAGGAGATTTGTCGTGGCATATATAGTGTGTTGAGAAACAATAATATGGGCTGAATCAGGCAGGGTTTATGGTAATAAATGGGGATTAATAAGAATTCTTTCTCATACTAATGATATAACAATTGGAGTTGACCCGCTTTCAGAATGGGTAGAATATTGTATTGGACGGGTCAATCGGTGCCTTTGGAAAATGTGTCGAATACGAGGTTGGGCATGGACTTGTCAGGCTTGCGCTCATGTATTACCAAGGAAGCCTCCCCCCACCAAGAGTGGAATATGTGTATTAGGGCTTCAGTATTCCACTTGAGTATGGGTTGTCCACATAATCACGAATGTTAAGCACTTCTCGTTTTAGCCGGGCCCAACCCAAACCCAAGGACTTTAATCTTGAATTGATCGACGTACGACGTGGCATCGTGTGAGAGGAGGGGAACTTAGGCGACAAAGTAGGAGTAATGATGGTGTGCAGTTTACGAGAAAAGCGGGACGGGTTTCCTCTCATTGCTTTATAAGACTCAGTTCCACCAGTTAGTCTTCTTACCATTTGTTGAGTTCCCTAAGTTTTTCGACGAGTTGGTCAAGCAATGGAGCTTGTTGTTTGTGCTTGTAAAGGTGGAGTCTAAGGCAAGGAAAGGTCGAGTTATTCCTTGTAAATAGGTTCAATTATCTACTTTTAGCTAGGGTATTTTCTCTAGATTTGTTGGCTTAATTGCTCTCCAAGTAAAAGGTTTTGATGATAACAAAAACCTTGGGGTCACTTTATTAAGGAGTTTTCGGAATATACATATTTCTAGGAGGCTCAAATTTTTGTTGGGATAAGAGTTTGAATTTGAGTATGAGAGAATTTAAGAATTTGAATTATTTTCAAATTCAAGTTTGTTTAAACTCTCTCCTTTCTCCTATTTTACTACACAAAGTGTTGGGTTTTTTGTGTACCTCATGAAAACCATCCGGTTCCTACTGCACCTCGTGAAAACTAAGACTGTTAGTCTTCCTAGTTGCCTCGAGAAAACAAGTGATTATGCTTCTATTTGCCTTGGGAAATAAAGTGTGTTAGGCTTTCTAGTTGTCTCGGGAAAATTAGGTTGTAAGCTATTTTCAAGAATAGTGTAGACAAACTCTTAGGTGAAAGCTTGAGCAGAGGACGTTGGTCTTATAGATCGAATCTCTATAAATCATTGTGTTCATCTACTTCAATGTTTTGTTGTTGCAACGTGTCAAAACGTAAAGTTTCCGCTTCAACTTTTGACCATCACAACGTGTGGAGTGACTTTCACTTGGAAGACAATGGCTTCTGCAAAAGAATTGTGTGTCAACCAATTTAACCCCCTACATGGTTGCCTTATCTTGAAAAACACGGGTATCAATACCTTGTGATTTGTTGTTGAACCCCACAGTTTAAACTCCGAAGATCAAATGGCATCAACATTGACCATACTCTTGGAAGATATCATGTGATATGCTTGTGATGCATATATGATATGTTAACATGAAAGCATGTTAATGACGATCCTAAAATCGACAAATGGTATCATAACTATGGTTCTAGCATGTTATTGTATATGTTGCAAGCATGAACTATATGATATGATGTATGTATATTATTTTGTCGAAAACATGTTCAATACACCACATGTGTGACTAGTTTTAAATCATATCAGACCTTAGTGTCACATTGAGTGCATTCTGTCTAAGGAGATGGGTTTTAAGCGGGACCGATGGGTTTTAGATCATATATACCACGTTACGTCATGTGATTCTTATGGCTTTGAATATGATTGGAAAACAACATCATACATGTATCTTGTGGTTTTAAGCGAGACCCTCGGTTGGGTTATTCGAAGGGGGTTATAAATGTGATATTTATCCTTGACTTGAATTAAGAATTTCAATCCCTTGATGGTCTTAGTACTGGTATTGTGCCACTATGATGGACTTGAGGAAATTGAAGCTTAATTTAAGAAGGAACATGACATTTATTGAATCAAGATACTTTACCCTATGATGGTTCAAGTACTAATGTTTTGACATTACTATTGTGAACCTAAGTTAGCTGAGGGTTGGTTCAAGCGATTGTTTTACTTCAATAAGCTAAAGTTTTCTAGGGACCCTGTCAAGTTAATATGATATTGTCTAAGGAGGTGGTATTTAAGCCAGACCGTTTGTGACTCCACCATCTTTCCTAGGTATTGTATTGAGGAGACTTATGGGTGATGAAACTAAGGCTTAGGTGAAGTGCTCATGGTTGTCACATTTTAATTTCATGTATGTGTACATGAAACCATTTTGGTACATAAGTTGTACCCAAGTATACATGTTTTGGCAAAAACCTATGTATATAATTGTATGCGTGTGTGATAGAATAAAGTTACATGTAGGGTTATTAAGGTCATTTGTATGAAATAATTGAGACACACTTATATATCTCTTATTGGATGCTATATGCATCTCTTTTGCCATATATGGGTATGTCCTTAAGTTACATCATTCAAATGTTGCTTGAATGAGTCTAGTTGTGAGAATTGAAACTAAAACATGTGAATTGCATCTATGTAGATGGCTACTAAGAATATTGTTGTTGAACTAAACCGTGACCTCAAGTTAGATGGTGAGAACTATCTAATTTGAAAACAGAAGGTTAAATTCATTCTAACTGAGCAAGAGACACTTCATATCCTCACCAATGTGGTTGAGGAACCAGCTGAAGGGGGGGATAGAACTGCCTATGAGGCATTTCTGAAAAAGAACTCTATGTGTAGGGTCACCCTCCTATCCACTATGGTGGATGAAATCATGGTGGAGTTCTCCATGCTTGATGGCGCTAAGGCCATCTGGGATGCCGTCAAGGTTAAGTATGGAGATGTTTCTGTTGAGAAACAACGTTCCATGATTCTCAAGTTTGAGAATTATGTGAAGAGAGCTGACCACACCATGAGCTCTCACTTGCGTGAAATGTCACGCATGATACACCAACTGAAACAAGCTGGACATGAGCTCACAGATGAGCGGCAAGTGCAAACAATAATTTGTTCCCTACCGGATGAGGATTGGCAGTTGATGAAAGTCAACTTACGCCACAACCCTCAAATCAAATCATTTGATGATATTGCTCGCCACTTACTACTTGAGGCCGAGGTTATGGCTCTCAAGGACCACTCCAGGGCATATGTTGCCTCTTCCTCCAACCAAAAGGGTGGGAAGAAGAAGTGGAGAGGTGGTAAAGGTGGCTATGGCAAGGGTAAGGGAAAGGGGAATGGCCCTAACTTGAAGAAGTTCAAGAAGAAGAGGGACATCTCCAAGTCGAAGTGTTTCAACTGTGGCAACAAAGGACACTTTGCAAAGAATTGCAAGAGTGCTCCTAAGGTACATACTAACCTTACTACTTCTAATGTACATGTTGTGACATGTACCTTGCTAACTGAAAGCAATTCTTTGTGGATTGTGGATTCAGGGGCAACAGACCACATAGCTCGGGACAAGTCCTGGTTCGTGGCTTACAGGAAGCTCCCAAGGGGTGCCAAGCATGTTTCAGTTGGAAATAATGCTATATTAGAAGTAGAAGGAATAAGGACATGTAAAGTCTCATTGTGTAAAGGATATTTGTATCTTATTGACACTTTGTATGTACCTAATATATGTAGAAACTTGATTTCTATAAGTTGCCTATTGAAATATAATTATTGCTTTAATTTTTCCAATAATGGTGTGACCATTAACAAAAGTGGCGAAATTCTTCATACTTGCTTGGTTAGTAATGGCTTATAAGAACTAAGGCCAAAGGGCCATTCTATTGCAACTTCTAGCTGCCATGTGACTAAGGTCACAGATGAAATGAAATGGCATGAAAGGTTAGGACATATTGGCCAAGATAGGATGAATAGGCTAGCCAAAGGTGGCTTGCTTGGATCCTTGACCAAGGTTGTCTTACCAAGTTGCCAATCATGCCTTGAAGGCAAGGCAACTAAGAAGCCTTTTGGGCATGGCACTAGAAGAACTGAACCACTAAGTTTAGTACACTCAGACCTGTGTGGACCAATGAGGGTCGAATCCAGAAGTGGATTCAAGTATTTCATCACATTTACTGATGACTATACTAGATTCACCCATGTCTTCTTACTTAAAAATAAGGCTGAGGCTTTAACATACTTTGAGAAGTATGTAAACTTGGTTGAGAACCAACTAAGTAAGAAGATAAAATCCTTAAGGACTGATAGAGGTGGAGAGTATAGCTCAAATGCATTCAAAAGATTCTGTGACATGAAAGGGATCCAGAGGGAGTTTACTCTTCCTTGGACACCACAACAAAATGGGGTGTCTGAAAGGAAGAATAGGACTCTTATGGACATGGTACGTTCTATGATGGCTAAGGCCAACTTGGAAATCACTTATTGGAGTGATGCATTGTTATGTGCAGTGCATGTCCTTAATAGAGTACCTTCCAAGAGCATTGAATCTTCTCCATATGAGTTATGGAAGAAGAGAGCTCCTAATCTAAGCTACCTACGCCCTTGGGGGTGTTTAGCTTTTGTTCACATAACCGACCATCCTTTGGGAAAGTTGGGACCAAGAGGAAAGAGATGTGCTTTCCTTGGCTATGCTGAACAATCAAGGGGCTATGTGTTCTTGGACATCTGTCACAAGAAAGGAAATGTATTTGAGGCAAGAAATGCCAACTTTGTGGAGAATGAGTTCCCACGAGTTGGTGAAAGTGGTGATAAGGACCCCTTTGATCCAATCCTTGAGAGGGATCAACAAGGTGCTAAAGAAGCGCCGGTTGCACAAGGTGCACATACTCCAGAGGGAGTGCCTCAACCATTTGGAGATGTGGCTCCAAATGATGTTCCAATTGAGATGGAACATGATGGACAAGATCCACAAGTGGATGAGCTTGTTCAAGAGGGAGTTGAGGTTAATCAAGAGCTTGATGAAGTTCCTCATGAAATGGAGCGTGTGTTGCCTCCACATGAGGATGATCATGAAGTTCCTCAAAATGTGGAACATGAGTTGGATCCACAAGAGGATGTTCATGATACACCTCCACCCATGTTGAGAAGATCAACTAGGGAATCGAGACAACCTAAAAGATGGGGTCTCTCAGAGGGTGAAACTTATTTGGTGTCATCTGAAATAGATGAACCAAGTAATATTAAAGAAGCTCTTGATAGTGCACACAGGAAAGAGTGGCTAAAAGCCATGGATGATGAGTTGCATTCGATGCATCTCAATGGCGTGTGGGAGCTAACTGACCTTCCTCCTGGCCGAAAGGCAATTGGAAACAAGTGGGTTCTCAAGGTTAAATTGAATTCTGATGGAAGTATCGAAAGATACAAGGCCCGATTGGTGGCCAAGGGCTTCACACAGAAAGAAGGTATTGATTTCAAAGATACTTTCTCTCTTGTGGTGAAGTTCAACTCCATCAGATTACTACTTGCCATTGTGGCTAATCTAGACCTGGAGTTACATCAAATGGATGTAAAGACCGCCTTTCTCAATGGTGATTTGAGTGAGGAAATATACATGAAACAGCCCGAGGGGTTTGTTCAAAAGGGTCTTGAGGACAAGGTATGTAGACTAAAGAAGTCTATATATGGTCTTAAACAAGCTTCAAGACAATGGTACTTGAAGTTCCATCATGCAGTCACAAGTTATGGTTTTGTGATGATGCATGAAGACCATTGTGTATACTTGTTCAATTCGGGTTCTAGCTTTGCTGTAATGACTTTGTATGTAGAAGACATACTTATTGCAAGTAGTAGACTTGATTTGTTATCAACCATTAAAGAATGGTTGTCCTCCACCTTCGACATGAAGGATATGGGAGAGGCCTCCTTTATCTTAGGTGTTAAGATACACCGGGATAGAAAGGAAAGGCTGTTGGCCCTTTCACAAGAACCTTATATTGATAAGATTCTAGAAAGGTTCAACTTAACAAACTCTAAGCCCATGAACACACCACTTGCATATGGTTGCAAGATTGGAGGGGACATGTGT
The DNA here is from genome assembly GCA_024586325.1 of Stellera chamaejasme. NCBI lineage: Eukaryota > Viridiplantae > Streptophyta > Magnoliopsida > Malvales > Thymelaeaceae > Stellera > Stellera chamaejasme. The sequence goes on from CM044986.1 coordinate 10,938,347, forward strand.
CCCAAGACTCCACAGGAGAAAGGCGAAATGTCTCACATTCCTTATCTTAGTGCAATAGGAAGTCTTATGTACGCCATGTTATGTATAAGGCCGGACATAAGTCAAGCGGTTTTTGTGTTGGCAAGATATTCATCGAACCCCGGTTTGGAGCATTGGAAGAGTGTGAAGAGAGTACTTAGATACCTTAAAGGTACTAAGGACTATTGACTATGTTATCAAGGAAAGAAACTTTATTTGCATGGCTACTCCGATGCTGATTGGGGCGGTGATAGAGACTCCAGCAAATCTACATCTGGATATATTTTCATGCTTAATGGCGGGGCTACTACTTGGTGTAGTAAGAAGCAAACTTGTACAACTTTATCCACAATGGAGGCTGAATTTATTTCATGTGCCTCTGCTGTACAAGAAGCCCTTTGGCTTGGTTATTTCCTTAAGAATTTGGAATCCAAGGTATCAATTGAGAAGCCTATTACTATCTTCAGTGATAGTATGGCGGCTATGGCTTATACCAAGGATCCAAAGTATCATGGAAAGACTAAGCACATTAGCATGAAATATAATTTTGTGAGGGATGCAATTGAAGATGGTGAAGTCAAGATTGAATACATTTCTACAGACCTTATGGTGCAGATCCTCTTACTAATCCATTACCACCATTAGTATTTGCTCGACATGTTAAAGCAATGGGTCTTATAAGATTGTAAATATGTTGGATGTACTTCATATCTTTGGTGTCACACATGTTGTACATATGTTTGATGTGAATAAAGAAGTTTGTTTATGATCACATAGTACCTTCAATTCATGAATCACAATGAATAATGAGCATGTCAAGCATAGGTAGAGAATGACTTTCTCACACAGGTTATTCGCCCTTAATCTTGTGGTGGATTAAGGATGAGACTAGCTAGAGACTGAAATGTATGTTGTTTCCATATGAAACATGTGACTTGAAAGAGTTGTACATTTAAGTGGGAGTCATGCACCAATACATGACACTTTAGCATTAAGTCGCTTTGATTTGAATAATCAAGATGAGATGCATAAGTTTCATCATGTTTGCATGACCACTCATACATACTAACCTATGTTGATGTAAGTTTGGACTTACATGTGAAAATTTCATGGTATATTGACATGTCCTCCTTTTATTATTTAAGAGGAGAACACTTCTTGGTGTTTTAAGAGGGAGAAATGACACACTCCTCACATTTTTTGGTTATCACTTCAAGTGAGAGTGATTTGATAAAACATCTAAAGAAGTATTGAATGGTACCTTAAAAGGATGAGTTCCAAGGTTTCCATGACCATGAAATTTGACCAAATGAAGTTTTAAGCAAGTTGTCTCTTATCTTGCTTAGTGTGAGATTCTTCAAATAAGACTCTTAGTGACTTTGGCTTACTATTAGGAAGTTGTGCCCTATATGACTACTTTGATTGGTTGTTGAAGGTAGGGGGCTTTAGAAACCGGAAATTTTAAGACTGGAATATCCATCTCTTTTGGGTAGTCATGGACGTGTTGGAGTTGCATAATAACCGAAAAATTCGGAAGTAGTTGAAGAATTTGGTAATTGAAAGACCCCTATTGTTTTGATACACATGCACTATATTCAATCTTGGCGCCACATGTTACTTAGTGTAATGTGAATAGATTGAATAGAAGTGATAAAGATGAGATCTCAATGCTTAATACAATCATGGATTTCAATTGGTTGAAATTCAAGTTAAAGAGACTGATTGTCATTAAGAGAGTGTATAAAATGTCTAGGGTCTGAAAGGCATTACTTGATGGGATCAAGTATACTTGATGTGTTCAAGATTGTTTGAAGAAGTTCAAACAACACACAAGCACTTTTTGTGTACAAGTAAGCTTTAATAAGTTCAAACTATGTAGGAGAGGACAATCTTTCATTGTGAGTCTAACAACCACAATGGAAGAGACTTTGTGTGTATGCCTTGGGGTCGCACTTACAACTCTACTTGTATAGAATTGCCTTTGTATTTCGGTTGTTGAATTGATTGGGAGATTTTGTTTGAGTGGGAGCTGGAACTTAAAAGATTCTTAGTGCGAGTGGGAGTTTGTTGGAATTCCTAGCGCACCAAGACCTTTTAAGGTGTCACTTGAGCTCATGAAGCTAAGTCTAAGCTTAAAGGTAGCTAGATGTAGCTCACCCTAGCTCACATCAGCTAGAAGTAGCTGAACTTAGCTCATCCCAGCTCAAGGTCAGCTAGAAGTAGCTCACCTTAGCTCAACACCAGCTGGAGGCAGTTCAAGTCAGCTCAAGTCAGCTCGTTCCAGCTCATGGGAGCTAGGTGCAGCTGGACTTCCGCTCACTCTAGCTAAAAGTAGCTAAACCCAGCTCAACTTGAGCTCACTCTAGCTAGAAGTAGATAGACTTAGCTCACTCCAGCTCTCATGGGAGCTGGATACAGCTGAAGTGTAGCTCACTCCAGCTACAAGTAGTTGGACTCAGGTCAACCCAGCTCATTGCAACTAAAAGTAGCTGTAGTTAGCTGGACTTTAGTTCATGTTAGCTAAATGTAGCTAACTCCAGCTCAATGGAGCTAAATGAGTAGAGGATCGACTTTTAGCTCATTATGAGCTGAATTTGAGCTCAATATGGATGAATGGCAAGTTGAGTTAGTTTTCTATTAGCTCATAGTATTCCTAGCTGAAAAATGTATGTGACACATTTTGGCCAAAAGTTGTGACTTTTGGGCCAAAAGACATGTCTCTTGTGTAAGGATGTGTCTCCTCACCCAAGGGTAACAACCCTTGCCCAAGGCACATGACCATTGGCCAAGGGGAGTGTTGTTTCAGCATTTGAGACCGAAATGGTGTGAGGAGGAGTCACCCCTTTTCGGCTTGGGAGAGGCCCTCCATGGCCGAAAGGTTGTGTCCTCCTTGGAGGCACACTTTCGGCTATGAAGAGGGGTTGTGTCCCCTCTCTTGGCCTCCCTTCACCTTTTATAAATAGGGGTGAGGGGCTGACCATTTCTCTCATCCCTTGGCAACATTGCCCCTCTCTTCTCTCCCTCTCAAAGCCGAAATTAGCTTGGCATTCTTTTAGAGTTTGTGGGTGAAACCACATGAGAGATTCTTTATCTCTAATCCGCCTCCTTGGTGTGCCTCTAAGTTGGGTTGTTCCTTAGGAGAAGGAAATCTCGCCTCAACTAGGACCAAGAGCCTTCAAGGCCCTTAAGCTGTTTCCTTGGTGAAAGGTATGCCTCTTATCTAGTACTATTACATAGTTAGTACCATGTTAGGTTATACACCATTTTGGTGCTTATGTAGCATAGATAAGTGGCATGATATACCAAGACATCGTGCTAACACTTAGAATAAGTATGTATGCATTATGTTTGCACATGTATGACATGATATCATTTGATATGTTTGTGATGCATATATGATATGTTAACATGAAAAGGCACGTTAGCCTCAGTAATCCACCTCTAAACCGCAAGCTGAGACTCACAAACTACCTTTAGTATGCATGAACACCCCTAGGAGAACTCTATAGTTGAAAATCCAAAAGCTCTGAAATTATGCTCACATATGCATATCACGTTTGCATCCGCCTCATGTAGTTGCATTCTAATCACACACACTTAGCACATTAGTCTAGGAAAGCTTTATTCTCTTGGGTTCAATCCCTTACTCCATGCCCTGTGCTTCATCAACACATACAAGGGCGAGTGAGGTGTTTTATAAATTTATTTGATCCATTGCATGCATTCCTTGCTTTGCAATGAGGTAGAAAAAACCCTTGATAAAATTGGCGTCATTACCGAGGAATCGAGTGTAAGTTTTTAGATGTCTTAGGTGTGTGTTGCATATTGCATTTCACATTCATCCCCTACATCTTAGGTTAGTAACATCACGTGTACTTTCTCTTCATCTGAGTTTTATGTTTTTAGTTTGAATAAATGTGTGGCAATGAGCCATCTTTCTTGATTTTTAGATTGAGTCAATTTGAGGATGATTTTGGCTTGTGGAAATCAGTTGAAAGGGGACTGGAAGAAGATACGATGAGGAAGTTGAGTGAAAGCCACATGGTGAGCATAAAGGAGGTTGTGCGCCATGTGTGCGCCCTTTCTGCGCATAACTGGAGCAAAATCAGACACAAGACCCTTTGTGCGTTCATTGTGCGCTCTCTGTGCACAAGGTGTGCACTGAACAGAGCAAGTGAAGAGAAACACAACAGTCCTCACAGGATTTGTGCGCCATGTGTGCGCGGATTGTGCGTACATATGTGAAATTATTGGAGCTGTAGAGAAAATGGAGAGCTCAACCACCAAGCCTTGTGCGCAGATCTGTGCGCTAATCATCCGCGCACAGATTAGCGCATAACACAGTAGAGATGCCAAATGTTTTTAATTCAACCCCAACATTTCCCCCATCCTCTGATAAAACCTAAATCACCTCCTAAGACACGCATACATCACATTTTCAGCACAAGATAACCACCATAAGTCTCCTAACTTTACCTTGAGCATTTAAAGGTACATTTCCATGTTCTTGAGCTTAATTGTGAAACTTGAGGCTGCATGCTTAACTGCTTATGTCTTGTGACTTGTATGCTTATGATGATTGTATGAGGATTTTGAGATGTAGGGAAGCATGTTGGAATGGTTGGATTCTTCCTGCATTTGTGTGAGCTTGAAATAGACAAATGAGAAGCATGATCACTTATTTGTTTTCATAAACTGATTGCCATGTTCATTGCTTCTTTTACACTTGACAGACTAGTTGAGTATTATGGTGAACATGGCTTGCCATGAATATGGTCAAGACTAGTATTATGGTGAACATGGCTTGCCATGAACATGGTCAAGACTAGTTGAGTATTATGGTGAACATGGACCGTGAGAATACTATGTGGATAAGTAACAAAAGTAATCATATGTTGTTATCATGGTCAATCATCTGTCTGTGGTCCTTTGACTTGAGGTCATACAGATCTACAGGCATGTGAGTGAAACGCTTTGATTATTTGTCCAGCCTTACATGAAAGTAGGAAAGATGGGTATGTTGCAATACCATCAGGGTCGGACTGGTATGGACCAAGAAAGGATTTTGGCTCCTAAGTTATGGGAGATTGTTCTTGTTGGAATTCTTAGTGCACCAAGTCCTTTTGAGCTCATCTCAGATGGAGAAGTGATTTCAGCTCAGAGTGAGCTGAAATGAGTTCTATGGAATTCAACTATGTGAATTGTGGATATATGGAACATTTGTGATGTTTCATAGGGGCACTACTAGAAAATGGTATTCTGATCAAAACCATGGTACAAAACCGGTCAGTACCAACGGGCAAACAAGCCCGTTGGTAATTTCCAACGGTCAAAACGTTGGAATATTCACCGGTGACTATTCACTAACCACCGGTCTAACTACACCAACGTGCAAATCGTTGGTATAGCCGGAAAAAATATATCACCAACGGATTGCCCGTTGGTATAATAAAAAACTAAATGATTTTACTTGAAAAAAAGGAAAATCTCTCTTACCAACAGGTTGCACGTTGGAACTAGTCATGCTAGGGAATTTTATTTCCAACGGGTTGCGCGTTGGTAAGATCAATGTTTCAACGTGTGAGCCGTTGGAAACAGACAAATTCCAACGTGCGAACCGTTGGAACACTTAGCGTACCAACGAGTTGCACGTTGGAACCTCTTCTATTTCCATATTTAAATTTTACTTTAGAATTGAAAATTTAATGATGCAAATGTATTCTAAAAATAAAAGGTAATTACATGCATGCTTTAAAACATTCTTTTTTTAGAATGTGAAAATGATGAAAATTTGTTGTGCTTAGAGTTTTTATTTTAAAACCAAATTATATAACGAAACATTAATATTAATTAAGAAAATGATATTGAAGATAGACACAAATGTAAACAGAATAGGATTAACTAGTCAAATAAGATAACACTTTATAATGCAATTAATGAATTTATTCAATTTTTATTTCCAACGGGTTGCGTGTTGGTAAGATCAAAGTTCCAACGTGTGAGCCGTTGGAAACAGTCAAATTCCAATATGTTGCACGTTGGAAGCCACTCAAAATGTCAAGCACGTTACAAATAAAATTTTGCTTCCATGCATGACAGCGATGGGCCTAGCGGTCTGGTGGTTGTGATGCGTGTTTGCCTCAGAGAAGGCTGTGGTTCGAGTCCTGGTGGGGGATGGGCTTTTAAAAAAAAATTAATCTTCTTTCCTTTGTGCGAACCGTTGGAACGCTAAGCTTACCAACGAGTTGCACTTTGGAACCTCTTCCCTTTCCATATTTAAATTTTACTTTAGAATTGAAAATTTAATGATGCAAATGTATTCTAAAAATAAAAGGTAATTACATGCATGCTTTAAAACATTCTTTTTTTAGAATGTGAAAATGATGAAAATCCGTTGTGCTTAGAGTTTTTATTGTAAGACCAAACTATATAACGAAACATTAATATTAATTAAGAAAATGATATTGAAGATAGACACAAATGTAAACAGAATATGATTAACTAGTTAAATAAGTCACACTTTACACTGTAATTAATGAATTTATTTAATTTTTATTTTAAATTTTGTTGGACAACAAGTGGTTGTTTAACAAAGCATGCATCACTTATGCATGACATTAGATGAAGCAACATAGGTTGTTAACTGTGAATTGGAAAGCGAAATTAAGAAATTGTAATCGAAAAGAAAATGTAGCAATTTTTAAGAGTTGTAACTTTATCTTATTAATTGCGGTTTGTAAAGGTCGTGAAGAATTTATAATAAATAAGTAGTGGTTGGGGAATTTTATTTCCAACGGGTTGCGCGTTGGTAAGATCAATGTTCCAACGTGTGAGCCGTTGGAAATAGACAAATTCCAACGTGTTGCACGTTGGAAGCCTCCCAAAACGTCAAGCACGTTACAAATACAATTTTGCTTCCCTGCATAACAGCGATGGGCCTAGCGGTTTGGTGGTTGTGATGTGTGCTTGCCTCGGAGAAGGCTGGGGTTCGAGTCTTGGTGGGGGATGGGCTTTTTAAAAAAAATTAATCTTATTTCCAACGTTCGAACCGTTGGAACACTAAGCGTACCAACGAGTTGCACGTTGGAACCTCTTCTATTTTCATATTGATGTTGATCTAACAGGGTATTGATGTCGATCTAACACCGTATTGATGCAGATCTAACAAGGTATTGATGCAGATCTAACAAGGTATTGATGTAGATCTAACAAGGTATTGATGCTGATCTAACAAGGTATTGATGTCGATCTAACAAGGTATTGATGTCGATCTAAGAAGGTATTGATGCCGATCTAACAGGGTATTGATGCCGATCTAACAGGGTATTGATGCCGATCTAACAGGGTACTGATGCTGATCTAATAGGGTATTGATGTCGATCTAACAGGGTATTGATGTCGATCTAACAGGGTATTGATGTCGATCTAACGTGGTATTAATGTCGATCTAACAAGGTATTGATGTCGATCTAACACGGTATTGATGTGGATCTAACAAGGTATTGATGACGATCTAACAAGGTATTGATACGGATCTAACAATGTATAGATGGCGATCTAAGAAGGTATTGATGCGGATCTAACAACGTATTGATGCAGATCTAACAAGGTATTGATGCAGATCTAACAAGGTATTGATGCGGATCTAACAAGGTATTGATGTCGATCTAACAAGGTATTGATGTCGATCTAACAAGGTATTGATGCTGATCTAACAAGGTATTGATGTCGATCTAACAAGGTATTGATGCTGATCTAACAAGGTATTGATGTCGATCTAACAAGGTATTGACATCGATCTAACAAGGTATTGATGTCGATCTAACAGGGTATTGATGTCGATCTACAAGGTATTGATGTTGATCTAACAAGGTATTGATGTCGATCTAACAAGATATTGATGCTGATCTAACAAGGTATTGATGTCGATCTAACAAGGTACTGATGCTGATCTAATAAGGTATTGATGCTGATCTAAGAAGTTAGGGAATTCCAACGTGTGAGCCGTTGGAAACATATAAATTCCAACGTGTTGCTCGTTGGAAGCTACTCAAAATGTAAAGCACGTTACAAATAGAATTTTGCTTCCCTGCATAACAGTGATAGGCCTAGCGGTCTGGTGGTTGTGATGCGTGTTTTCCTCGCAGAAGGCTAGGGGTTCGAGTCTTGGTGGGGATTGTTTTTTTAAGGTTAATAGTATTTCCAACGAGCTGGCCGTTGGAAGGTGTAGGGTTCCGATGCGCCGCCCGTTGGTACACCGTGGTCCCACTGCCCGTTAGTGGTCACGCGTTGGGCACATGATTGCGGTTTCTAACGAGTCAACGCGTTGGAATATGCCCGTTGGTACACTCCAAATAAATATCTAGCTCGTCCCTCCCAACTCGATAGAAGCTGCAGTTCGCGTTTTCGGAGGCAGAGCATTTTTTTCGCAGGTACGCGTTTTTCTTCATTTCTTCTTCATTTGTTGATGGTTTGTGTGAAATTTGTCCCATTTTACTCTATTTCAAAGGGGATTCGAGATCTTTATTTTTTTCTCATTATTATATGTTAGTTTTGACGATTTTCTCATTTTTGTGGAAGTTCAATTTTTTAAATTTGTATGAATTTCTTGACTTATTTGAAAAATCTTTGGTTGTTTAGTTTAGGTTTAAGTAGTTGCATGTAAGGAGAGTAAGATTTTTCATTTTTTTGATAATTTGTTCATAATTTCGAATTTGTTATTTACTATAATCCGAATTTTAGTTTTTTTAATTAATAAATAGTTTGTTACTAATTCTAAACCTAGATAACACATGGGTTGTTGAATTTGAGCATTTTTTTAATCCAAAAATTGTTTGCTAATTGTTCTAAACTCAAATAATTTGGGTTCTTTTTATTAACTAATTGTCCTTTGCTAAGTAATAATTTTCAATTTCAGAGGGGTTTAGTGTATTTTTTTAGTAATTAAATGTCCTTAACTAAGTAATATTCTTTTGAATAACATGGGTTCTTTTGATTAACTAATTGTCCTTAATCAAGTAATATTCTTTAATATGTTCCGGAGTTTAGTGTATTTTTTTTTTAGTTAATTAAATGTTATTAGCTAAGTGTCTTTAAGTTAAAGTTTTTTTAATAAATATTTCTTTCTTTATGTAGGCTTCTTTCACTTGTTGAATTGAAGAGATCTACCAACACATTGATAAAGGATTATTGTGGGCATGATTAGACTTAGACATAAGCTAATTATGTTAGATCGTAGAGAAATGCATGTGAGGTTAATCATAGGATGAGAGTTCATAATTAATCTAGGAGGAAAATTTATTAATTCACAATAAGTTAGGAAACAAGACATTGTTGCTAGCTTATCTCTAAATACCCTTGAGAGAGGGATTTAAACCAAACATATTTTGCCTTGGGAAGTCCAACAGCTTCAGGGCTTTGAATAACAACATTGAAGTTGTTACGGTCACCCCGAGCGGGTTGTGACTCGGGTGACCTTGGGCTCCGGTTTTGGCCTGCAGGTGACGGTTTTGGGCGGTCAGACGGCTCCCGAGACTTATCTGAGCAGTATTTCTGGGAATCCTTCGGGTTTTGAGGTCGTGTGGGTCCCCCGGACATTTTCGCAGGAAATTTTTTTCGGGGCCGGGGGGTTGTCTCGGGACGTACATCGGGCTCAGTAGCGCTCCCGGGACCTCGGAATGGGAAACCGTTTGCATATTTGGAATCGTGGAAACGTCCCGGATCTTTTTACGGAGTATAATTTTTGGGTGGGGACGTTCAGTCCTGGGCGACTCTCGGGGCTCGGGACGGGAATCCCGGGGCTCGGGATGGAAAATTGCCGACGGCTTCGGTGTAAAGTATGTTATATTTTAAGACGGATTTATGGTAATATTTATGGAATTTTGGCATGGCAGGATTTGGATTTGGGTTAGCACGTCGGGATTTGCTCGGGTTTAGCAGGCCCGGTAGGACACTCTGGATGGGTAATTGAACATCTGAAAGATGATTTGTCTATGTTATGAGGTTCCGAGGGTGGTGTTCAGTTTACGTTCGAATTGGAGGTCGGAAACTGCGTTTGGGCTAAAATTGCAACTTTTTTGGAAGTTAAAGGACTAAGTTGTAGTTAGCCCAAAAGTCAGCAATTAATAGGTAAGAAGGGAGATAGTTAGTCGGCTGGCTTAAGGGAAGATAATGACACTTGTCCATTTTAGATTAAAGATGGAAAAGAAAGGAAAAAGAAAAGATAAAGGAAGAAATATATAAGGAAAGGAATTGTTATTTTTTTCATTTTTCTTCTTCTTCTTCCTCCTCTCTTCCAAAACGCCATGAACACTATTCACCCAAGCTCCATGTGCTTTTCAATTTTTGGCAAGGAAACTTCAAGGATTTGGGTTCCAAAATTGGTAAGCTTCCTCCTTTCATCTCTTTTCAAGATTGGAAGCTTGATTTGGTTGGAAAAAGAGGAAGAAAATGGATTTAGGATTTGTTCTTAGCTACTAGTTAGGATGATTCTCTTGCTTCCAAATTTAAGTATGTTGTTCTCGGCATGGAGAGGAGTAAGAATCTATGGTTGGATTTTGGAAAAACATCATGGATGAAGGAAACATATTTTGGCGAAATTAGGGTTGGTTTCTAAAGTGGATCATATGTTGTTTTTGGATCATGCTTTGGATATGTGATTCCTAGCATGATTCTAAGGCTTTCTATGGTTTCAATTTGGTGGAAAATTGATTGAGTAGAAAAGCCCCAAATTGAGTGAATAGTGCAATTAGGGTTTATGTTGAATTTTGGTGATTTGGGTGAAATTGGTTAGTAATCAAGGTTAGGAAGTGGAATTGGTGGTTAGAATGATTGTTTGGTGGCTTGAATGGATTGAATTGGAAATTGGGTAAAATGTTGGTAAAGGGCCGAATTGTTCCATGGAATCTTTCTCTAGGTTGGTGTCGTAATTTGGTTGAATTGGATGGTAAATTGGTATCGGGGTTAGATTTAGGTGCGGTATGGTATTTGAAACGTCGTTTTCGGGTAATGTATGGAAAAGTTACCTTTATGCAGGATTAAGGGTAAAAGTGTCTGGATTGTGGATTTAAAGGTTGGAAAATGTTTGTGGGTGTGTGAATAACAATGTTCTAGCTCGGTTCGGGAAACCGAGCATTCTGTGGATTTTTGCGGGAAAGTGCGGGATTGTGCAAGTTTGGTTTCTGGGGGTTTGTTTTGGTGAGTTCTAACTTGATAGTGGTTGTTCAGCTTGTTTCTACGTTGGTGGAGTTGTGTGGGACCATAAAAGGAACACTTTCACATTTCGGGTCGGGAGCCGGGATTTCCCGAGGTTTGTGCTGCAGAGCGGATTTTCGAGGTAAGGGCTCAACTTCTCTCGTTATGCATTCTAGAATGGGACATTATGTATATCGGGTTTAGTTGAGGCAGGATTCCGGGTTGAGGACGGTGGTCTGATGATCCCGGAACTTGTCATATGGTAGGGTACATGCTTGTACTTGTTCTGTTTCAAGGCCCGGATGGTCTTGGAGGCCACGGGTTTATATGCTGTTCTGCATATCCGCGCTAGGCGTTGATATTTCTGTTTATACGTTTTGGTATATTATATTCTGTTTTGTGGCCACGGGTGCTCCTTGGTTACATTATTGTGTATGCGCGCGAGGTGCCGACATTACATTACGCGTATCCGCACCGGAGTGCCGATATACATTACGTGTGTTCGCCGGAGGGTGCCGACACTTTATGTATATCCGCACTTGGAGTGCGGTATATACATGCCCCTACGGCAGTTTGGGGATCGCGACCCCAGCCGGTACCGTGCTTCTATTCTGTTCTGTATATTCTGACCTCTTAGAGAGGGCTGTCGTTTTGGGTCGTTCTGGCGGTTGGACCGCATATGATGGGTTCTGGCTCACCTCTGACTCTACTCTGCATACATTCATATATATATGTATATTTGTACTTGTATCTGTTCTGTTTTGCAGGTTCGGTTCAGCAGCACCTGTACAAGCTGTATCTTACCTCAGCCCTTACTGGGTCCTCTCGAGGACTCACCCCTTATTTGTCTACCACCTTTCAGGTTGTTCTTAAAAGCAACCGGCGGAATAGAGATCCGCGGTGCTTTCTGTTATTTGGGGTTTCAGCAGCAGCAGCAGTACCACGTGCGGGAATCTTCTGAGCGAGGGGTTTCCGGATTCCGCACCTAGGTATTCTAGGGTTTACTTTGGTGGCTCTGTAGGTGTAGTTGCATGCATGTATAATCAGATCATGATATTGTATATGACGTATGTTCTGGAATATGTGATGACTCTGTATCTGTCTTCTGAGTCGAGGGCGGAGCCCCGACTTGCCTATATTGGTTATGTATATGAAATGAATTCGCTGATTTGGTTGACATGAGTAATGAATGGTATTCTATGAACTGCATGTTTGGTTGTTAAGTTGTTTTGTATACTTGTCATGTATGTGTTCTGTAGGTTGCAGGTCGTTGTACGACCATTCTGTTATTGAGGGCCGGGTCATGGGACCACTGCACGCAGCGGGTTTCGGTAGTACCGATTCCACGCTTTCCGCCCTAGCTTCCGCTTCCGAACGTCGCAACCGGCTCCGCCTCCGCAACCGGGCGGGGTGGTCGTGACAGAAGTTGCTGGACTTCCCAAGGTAAAAGTTTGGTAATGCAGAGAATGCAATGAGTTCTAATTATATTATTAGTCTGAAGAATGGGAAGCATGAGAAAATTTTTTTTGGCTCTTTCAATTAAACTCTCCACAAGTAGAGAATTGAAGAGATTACAATGGGTTATGAAAATTTAACTTGTAATTGATTTTAGAGATTATATCATATGAAGGTAGGGAGATGGAATTACCATAATTGGTGATTGGGGGATTTTTTTCATTGCTACTATATCTTGTATCGGGTCATTTAATTGTGTCCACTTAATGGTGCCTACTTGTGCTTTGCAATGGGACCTATTGGCATGATTTCTATAATAGGAGTTTTATTCCGAAATTATTTTTTTTGGGACTACGGTGTAACATATCAGGTTCTTAAATCAAAATTCTTTAGTTATCTTTCAAAAAAAGGCCTTGAAGGAGTTTGAGACATTGGTAATCAATACCCAACAAAAATGCAAAGTTGCACATTAAGTATGGAGCTATTAAAGTCTTAATTCGCCTCTAAATGACATTGTTTGATATATAAAACTTCCACAATCAATTACCCTAGTTGATTTTTGTTCAGACCAACATTGTAGACCATGAAGACCTTGAGCATTTATGAGGAATAACTCTAGATTCGTTGGAACATTATGGAGAATATTGAAAAGCTCAAGTCAATGTGTTGAGTAAGCTATTTCTCTCTTTAAACATTTTCCAACGTGTATCTTTTCTTGATTTTTTTTGAATACCAATGCTGATTATAACGGGAATTTTGAGTATATGTAAACCCCAAAACAGAAATTGTCACACAGACATAGTATAGTTTTTTAATGGGGATTTTCTCTGGATAGAATTTTTCTATTTCTCAATCTTTCTGACTTACTCCTACGGAATCAAGGTCGAAAAGATGGAGAAAAATCAGTCATTCACAACCACTGATGTTAGGAAAGATTAGGTCTAACACAAGATATTGAGCCGAACCATCTACTGCTCTCATTGACTCAAGAGTTTAAATAGTACAAGAATAGATAGAATCCTACTAGGAATAGAAAACATAATGCTAATAGGAATAGTAAAGGTTCTGCGAGTTGAACTCCAGCAGGACTCCTAGCTAACTTGACTAGCAAGCAAGACACTTAAGGTGTAATACTGCAACTTATCTAATCAACCTACACTTCTTAATGTTTTCCAACAATACTAAATAAATTAGATAAATGGTCTTTAATTTTTTGAAGTTTTACACTTTAATCGTGTGAAAGTTTTAAATCTTAATTTTAAATTTCCAACTTTAATCTTGCAATCTTCCAATTCTTTTTATTATCAATTATGGATAGTTTAATTTTCTTAATAGTTTCACTTATCATTTTTTGAATTTTTATTAAGATTTTATTAAAGAATGAGCTACTACATAATGAAAAATTTCAGCTACAAAGCTTGTGAAGACTAGAGTATGAAAGAAGATAAACACCTTTAATTCGAAAGAGTTGATTGTTAATACTCGTATGAGATTTTTAGTAACTCTCGGTAGGCTCTGCTAGGGATTAGGAGTTTTGCTTCGCTGACCCTATTCGATAGGCAGTGGCCGTTCTCGCGGTGGCGGCCATTTGCGCGGTCGTCTTCGTCCTCGCAAGCCTCTTCGCTATGATCAGGATTCTGATGGCATGGATCTCTCCGATCATTCTTTTGATGCCGAGTCGTGAAAGGACCATGATGCTCGGAGATGCAGCTGATTAGAAGCTTCAATTAATTAGTTAAAAGTAAAAACTTAAGTTAATCGAGTCTGTTAAGTTAATTTACTTCAAGTTCAACTCAGTTAGGATTCGATCCTATTTTCTAGCATTCGAACATTTGATCTATTGAAGCCCTTGAGGCCGTTGTAATTTCAGGCTATTTAAAGCCATTCACTACAAATAAAGTGCCATTTCTTGGCACACACATTTAATGGCATGCATATGTTGTGCCCTTTGTACGGATATTTATAATAACAAATAACAAGTGACAGTAAAAGATTTAGACAATTTGTGGCATATTAGCATTATGTCCCACAATTATTTTTATTTTCTGTGGCACAAATTTGTTTATGCCATAATATGTATATATTTAAGTATCACCTATGTAAAATATTTTATATTTATTAAAATTCGCGGGCATATTAGTAAAAAAAAGCGGGTGACTGAAAACGAATTCGCGGGACAAATCCCAAATTCGTGAACCCTAGCTAACCCATCCCAATTCTGAGTCTCCCTCCAAGACCACGCTCTGCTCACTGACAATCACTCAACCAGTCACCGGTTCGTCGCCGTCCAAGAGTCCGTCCAAAAAATTGGCGTCGGTCGCCGGAAATAGTGAAGCCATACGAGCCGCGTGGTCTCTTGCTCGTGTTGTTCTTGCTGCCTGCAATCCTTTCCAATTCGTCGTCGCCCATCAGTTACCGTCGAGCCATCATCTTCGCCAGTTGCACACACTTGCCGCCAAGTTCGACGACCACCAACACAACCGCTGTAAACCCAGTCCAAGGTTGGCCACTGTGCCGCTGCGATTTTGCTTCAGGCTAATCCCAGAAGTCTGCGATTTTGCTTCAGGCTAGCTTCAAGAAGATGATAGATCAGAGCACCCTCGTAGCCTTTTCAACAACTCGAACCACCAGATCCTAAAATTCGTCTAAGTGCGTGAAAGGTATCACAGCTTCAATTTGAGTATCTTTGATCTGAAATGAAATTGTTCCCTCTGTAATTGAACATTTTTGGTTGCGATGCATTCTTACGCTTCATGAACCAAAACTAAGGAGATACATTCTCTCTTATCGGGTTACTTATCACTTCTTTCACTTTGGAAGAAGGAACTCCCTTCGCTGATGACCAAGGGATATATAATCGTTTGACTTGGTGGGAGCGAGATAGATAATGGGAAACAGCTTACTCGCAATAGAAAGTTCCTCACAGTTGTGCTTGTTGTCCTGTAAGTCTCAAGTTGGATTTTTGCAACCATTTTTGCGTTTTTGTTGTTTGTCTCATCGTTGTCCTCACTTGTTTATGATTTTAGTTGGCTTATGTACTTTTATGATCTTGGAAGAGGTCTGATCTCTATTGCTGTACCCTTGAAACTGCAAGTGCTTCATAAAGTACTGATAGGCAAGCTAAAAGTCAAGAAAGGAAAAGAATTGAGAGTGAAAGGTGGAGAAGTAACGGGAGGAATTAGGGGGATTGTTAGTTAGGATTAGCTGCTTAGAATATGCATTGTTAATGAAGTAGTTAGTCTTTTCTCCAACTCGATGACCATTGCTTATGTTGAAACAGAGAATCCTGTGCCCACATTATTGTTTGTGTTCTTGTTTTGTTAACGTTAGCATTGTCGCTAATTTTGAACTGTCTTGTCTCTTAAAATCCTATTAGGAGGTTCTTTGTCTTGATTAAGCTTGCTTTTGAATGTTTCTTTGAAAACTACCAATCGAGTTCTATTAAACGTAACACACAAATGTTATAGGTTTCTGAAATCTTATCAAGCTGTGAATTATCATACGAGACGTGTCACGTACTAGTTCTATTTTCTCTAGCTTTGCTTGTATTGGTTGCTTTAAGCTGTGTTGTATTGGGTTGATTTTTTTAAAAAAATTCTATCGATTCTCACCTAAATCATGGTTGATTTTATTTTCAGCTTCAACTCAATAGGGCACACCAGTCTCCCTGTCTTTGTTTGGTTCAAGGTAACCCATAATGCTTAGTTTTTTTACTTTTATTAGTTTGGCTTGTTGTTGCACGTATCATTTGGTCTCTATTTCATGTGGGTTATTTTTTTTCCAAATAACCTGTATTAGTGGAAGTAGTTCTTAGATGTGGGTGTGTATTCTTTTCATTTGATACTAGTAATTTTTTCTGATTGAGGAATTGGTAGTGCATTATACATCTTAAACATTTTTGGAAGATCATATATCCATCGAGTTAGAACTTCAATTCACAAACTTTTACGGGTTTAGAGCGGAAAGCTTGGGACATTCGGGAAAGGTATATGCTTACCAAGTTTTAGGATAAAATGTTAGAATTCAATCACGTAGATGTCAAACAAACAACTGCAGTATCTATATAAGAACTAAGCAATGCTACAGATTTGTCACAAGTCCTCAAGGCTCTTTTACACAAAGAAAAAGTTTATGCATTCCATCTCCTTAACCTTTGATAACCGTGGGTTAACCGCTAACCACGGATACCCGCGGTTCGCGGATGCGGATTATCCGTCCGATTGCCACCCCTACTTTTAGACCTTAGATTTGTAATACTGTAATATTGTCAAATGTCATCACTGTTAGTACCTAGCTAGTCAGATTCAACCACTTTCTTCTTTGCTCTTTGCTTCCACACATGTCATTGGAATTACTTGTTACTTCTTGATTTTTCTTTTACCCTTTGGTGCTTGTGTTTTGAATTCCTATACATAAGCAAGTTAGTAGTAAGAAAGAAATTCACTATTAGAGCTAGTTTAATCTATGGAGTAAAGAAAGACTAATTAAATTTCCTTTTTTGTGATGAAATGACTGATTAATCTCGATCCATCCCATCCCATGTGTCTTTGTCTCTTTTCCCTACTTACACAACTAACTATAACCTCTTTTCTTTCTCTTAAGCAATTCAAGCTCTCTCTTAGTTCCACATTCTTGGCCCTGAAGTTGAAGCTGAATAGTTGTTGTTGACTTGGTATCTACTTCAAAAATTAAGGAAAGGAACTCTCGCTCTCTCCAGGTATTTGATTACTCTTTCTCATCACTGTTATTTAAAAATTGCTATTTACTTTAGGTCCATGGTTGGCTATTTTATTAGGTATTTCATGGATAAATCTTGGATGTATGGTACACCAAGATCAAGTTCCCAATATATTAATGGAGTTCAAAGTTTTCTAAACTTTGCATTTGAAAACCTGTAGTCAAGATGAGAAGATATTGTGCCCTTGTGTGAATTGTTGTAACTTGTTATATTTTTCAAGAGTTGATGTGTATTTCATTAAATGTGGGAATTCTTTTAGGCGAAGAAAAATGATGGAGTTCGACTAACACGTGGGCAAGTGTATCAAAGAAGTCGCACTCGTAAAGATGGAACTATTGTGACTGCCAAAGCTGCTGAAGTTGTGGTATGAAACTAAAAACTTTTGCTACCATGAAAGTGTTTATGAATGTGTTTAATGATGAAATAGAATTACTGTATATAGTTTAGATCATTTTGTTCACTGATGTTTTTTTAAAAAATAGGCATCTTTACAAGCTGTCATGAGTGAACCGAGTAGTTCACAGGATCAAAATTGTGATTGGACAAATGATGACTTTTCAAAAGTCAAGGGTCCTGAGAAAAGAGGATATATTCGTTGTGTTGGCAAGATTCCAACGGTAAAACACAAAGGTTGCTCGTCTTCATCAAATGCGCAAGTGCCGTACTACAAGCAACAGTTGAGCATCTCAAAGAAGGATTGTCACGCACCCGGGGCAACTTGAGCGTACACTAGGTTCCTTGAGCACTCTTTTGGACCTCTTAAAGCAACACATACCTACTGCCAATTTATCTCGTGTTATAACTGATATGAACTTTGAGGTTTCATTCACTTCCATTTCATGATTTGTTTGTTGCATCAAATTCAGATTCATTTCAGATCATTATATTTCCTTTTCGGTATGATTCTTCTCCTAGAAATCCAAGATCTTCTGCTGCCAAGTCATTTTGGCAGTAAGTATATTCACTGTTTGACTTGTTAATGCATTTCCAGGGCTATTGTTTTTTGTGTATTGTGGTTGTTTTCCAGCTATGCTTAAAAACAAAATATATACCGGGAATATTATTAGCATTAACATGATTACTCCTGAGATTACCTTACTTTCAGTTTACTATGGAACTTTGATTGTTTGTCTTTTCATAGGCACTCCAGAAATTCCAGAAGATCCTCTTTGACTCTTTCTTATGCAGGTAATTTGTAAAGATTATTTACTTTGACTTGTTCTTATTCTCCCTGTTATATTGATTCAAATTTTCTCTTTTTTTGATAAAGATATCAGTTGTTCCAGTTGAAGTTGACAAACTCATTTGTGAGCATGGTTGGAAGCGAAATCTTGCAACTTATTATCGGATGTTTTTAGGTTATGTTTAACAGAATTTGGTACTTCTTTTAGTTTAAGGCCTAGTAACTACCTCGGGTTAGGTACTTTTTTGTACTTCTTTATGGATAGCTTTTGAATTGTATTGAAGTCTTTTTTATTTGTGTATTACAATTATATTTTAATTTAAAGTAATTCATTACTATCTTTTGATGTTTCTCCATTAATTTTGATTTTATTTTCCATATTCATTAAATTTAATATGTGCATAGGCTATGAATTGGAGTAAAGAATGAATGATGAAACAGGTATATTAGTAGGAACAATATTCAGTAACACAATCGTATGTCCCAGAAAATGTACCAATAATTTAGTGGCACATAAAATGTGCCACTAAAGTCACTTGCAAACAAGTCTCAAACACGTTTATTAGAGGCATAAAATGTGTGCCACTGATTCCCATAAATATTTTCTAGCACAAAATTAAGTGCCACTAAATTCCAAATACGCTGCAACACACACATTAAGTGCCGGTAAAGGGCTTTAGTGTTACGACTTCTCGGCACTTTTCCCGCGTGTTCTTGTTTCCGCTACCTACCTTCTTGGCACATATTTGTAATTTATTGGCACATTTTGTGTGCCATTAAATGGCACTTTGTTTGTAGTGATTGTTGTTCATCAATAAGAGCAGAGCATTGCTTTCTCTTCTGTGTTGATTATTCACTTGTGTGAGAAGCAATCTCACAATTGGTATCACAGCCCTACTGGGATCTGTGTGAGAGAGACATGTGAGGGAGTGAAAATGAGTTCATCAGCAGATGGAATATTTGTTCAACCTGCAATTCCGATATTTGATGGTTACTATGATCACTGGTCTATGTTAATGGAGACGTTCCTCAGATCCAAAGAGCTATAGTCACTCATTGAAGAAGGAATTGGTGCACCACCAGTAGCTGCTGAGCCAACTACTGCACAAAGGGTGGCTGGAGTAGGACCTGAGTCAACGCAGACTCAGAGAAAGGCCTATGAAGAGAAGATTCTGAAAGATCTGAAAGTGAAGACCTTCTTGTTTCAAGCCATTGACAGGAACATACTTGAAACAATTCTGGATAAGAGCAGCTCCAGAGCCATTTGGTTGTCTATGAGGCAGAAGTACCAGGGATCTCCCAAGGTGAAACGAGCCCAACTACAAGCCCTAAGAAGGAATTTGAGTTTTTGGCCATGAAAGAAGGTGAGAAAGTTGATAACTATTTTTCGAGAACAATGAACATTGTAAACAAAATGAAAATCCAGGTGATACGAATCCTCGGGGCGGGTTCGCATCATCTGACGGATCTAGCTTGCGGAAGTTCCAAGAATGGCGGAAATGGTAGAAATGGCTCTCCCCAACATCAATCCTCAAATGGAAGGCAATAGGAGAGTTAGTTGCCGGGGTCGATGGTTATGGATCGAGCACCTCCCCGCTATGGGTGTCTGGGCAACGCTCGATGTCATTCTTGAGGACCGGCGACAAGGGCTGGAGGTGGAGAAGGTAGAAGTGAGAACCATAAAGGGCCTGAGGAATTTGTCCTTCTCAAGCTTTCATTAAAATTGGTTCTTCCCTCCAAGTGAGCCATGGTTTACAATTTAAAGAGGTCAAGGGAGCCTCTTGGATGGGACAAGGCTTGAAAAGCAAAAAGGGCTCTTACACCATGCATGCATGTCAAAAAGCCTTCCAAAAGCATAAAGTGCTTTTGCATGCATGCCATCTGAAAAAGCTACCAAAAAGATAAAAAGGTAAAAGCTAGTCTATTCCGCATAGAGACCTCGCCTAGAGGCTTCGCAAAGGGGCTTCGCCTGGAGGCTTCGCTTGGGCGGTTTCGCCAAGGGGGCTTCGCCGAAACATGCGGCTTCACCTTCGCCTGGGCGGCTTCGCCTTCAGTGGCCTCGCCTGGGCGGGTTCGCCTTCACTGGCCTCGCCTGGGCGGGTTCGCCTTCGCTGGCCTCGCCTAGCCGGGTTCGCCTTCGCCTGGGCATTTTTCTCAACAAAATGAGCTTCAAAAAGTGATCCACCTCCTTTGATCTTCAAGCGTGCATCCGGGGTGGATCGGAGCTCCTGAGATTCATATCATTCTCTCCCTCTTCAAAGGATTCGTCCTCGAATCCAAGGTGAGTTCCTCCCGGTACAAAAAGTTAAATAAATTAAATAATGATACGATCTCCCCGGGGGCGGGTTCACATCATTCGACGGATCTAGCTTGCTGCAGTTCCAGGAACGGCTGAAATGGTAGAAATGGCTCTCCCCCACCTCAATCCTCAAATGGAAGGCAATAGGAGAGTTAGTTTCCGGGGTCGATGGTTATGGATCGAGCACCTCCCCGCTCTGGGTGTCGGGGCAACACTCGATGTCATTCTTGAGGGCCGACGATGGCGCCTCAAGGGCTGGAGATGGAGAAGGTAGAAGTGAGAACCATAAAGGGCCTGAGGAATTTGTCCTTCTCAAGCTTTCATTAAAATTGCTTCCCCCCTTCCAAGCGAGCCACGGTTTACAATTTAAAGAGGTGAAGGGAGCCTCTTGGATGAGACAAGGCTTGAAAAGCAAAAAAGGCTCTTACACCATGCATGCATGTCAAAAGCCTTCCAAAAGCATAAGTGCTTTTGCATGCATGCTATCTAAAAAGCTTCCTAAAAGGTAAAAAGGTAAAAGCTAGCCTAACTTCGCGAAGAGGCCTCGCCTGGAGGCTTCGCAAAGGGGCTTCACCTGGAGGCTTCGCTTGGGCGGTTTCGCCGGGGGAGGGGGGGCTTCGCCTTTGCCTGGGCGGCTTCGCCTTCAGTGGCCTCGCCTGGGCGGGTTCGCCTTCGCTGGCCTCGCCTGGGCGTTTTTCTCAACAAAATGAGCTTCAAAAAGTGATCCACCTCCTTTGATCTTCAAGCGTGCATCCGGGGTGGATCGGGGCTCCTGAGATTCATATCACGGCAACCACATGTGTGGAATCAAAGAATGGTTTATGGATTTTGATGAGCAGTTCAAGCAAACAATTAAATTGGGAGATGACTCAAGAGTGATGGCTGAAGGAAAGGGCAACATCAAATTGCAAATGGAAGGTATATCTCAAATTATAACCTCAGTTTATTATGTGCCTGATTAATAACTTGCTAAGCATGGGGCAAATTCAAGAGAAGAGTAAAACTATTGTTATAAAAGACAATGTATGCACACTATATCATCCTAGGCATGGAAAGATGATGGAATGTAGGATGACCAGCAATAGGATGTTTGCTGTCACAGCAACAACAATCTCATGCAGTTCTGGTAAGTGTTTTGAAGAAGAAGGGGAGGATAAGACACATCTATGGCATTGTAGATTTGGTCACTTGAGTGTGAAAGGTTTAAAGCAACTGCAACATAAGGGAATCGTCAGAGGCCTTCCAATTATCACTGATAACAAGAAGCCTTGTACAGAATGCATGGAAGGGAAGCATCATCGCTTGCCTTTTCCACAAGCCAGCACATGGAGGGGTGTGAAAAAATTGCAACTGTTTCATAGTGACATCTGTGGACCTATCAAGCCTGAATCAAACACAAATAAGAGGTACATTTTAAATTTTATTGATTACTATAGGAGGAAGACATGGACCTATCCGCTCTCAGAAAAATCAGAGGTTTTTGGAACCTTCAAGAAGTTCAAGACACTAGTTGAGAAGGAAAGTGGTGAGTCTATCTGTTGCTTAAGAACAGATAGAGGAGGAGAATATCTATCAAGTGAATTTATCAACTACTGCAAAGAGAATGGCATAGCAAGGCAGCTCACAGCCTCTTATACTCCTCAGCAAAATGGCATTTCAGAGAGGAAGAACAGAACCATTAAGAAGCAGTTGCCAAAAAGATTATGGCCTGAGGCAGTCAACTGGGATGTTTATGTGCTCAACCGTTGTCCCACAATAGCAGTGAAGAATATTACACCAGAAGAGGCCTGGAGTGGGAGAAAACCATCTGTGGGGCACTTTAGAACATTTGGTTGCATTTGTTATGCCCATTCACCAAATGTCAACAGATCAAAGCTGGATTCCAGAAGTAATAAATGCATATTATTGGGTGTAAGTGAAGAATCAAAAGCCTACAGGCTTTATAATCCAGTCACCAACAAGATCCTGATCAGTAGGGATGTGATATTTGATGAAGATAAGACCTGGAACTGGGACAGAAGTAATGAGGAGAAACAGAAGGATATTCTGGAATTTGAAGATGAGGCAGCTGCTGTGAATAAAGAAGATGTTTCCGATGAACCACAAGAAGATGAAGCTGGTGATGCAAATGAACCAGAAGGTTCACATCAAGGGAGGGCACCAGCAACTCAAGGGAGAATTAGAAAACCACCAGCTTGGAGAAATGATTACATTTCTGGTGATGAACTGTCTGATTTGGAAGAAGGACAGAGTTTTATGATGGTATCAGTTGGTAATGATCCTACATCATATGAAGAAGCTGCAGACAAGAATATTGGAGGAAGGCTATAGAATTAGAAATACAATCAATTGAAGCCAACAAGACTTGGAGGTTAGTAAATCTTCCAATAAATACAAAAACAGTGGGAGTCAAGTGGATTTTTAAGACAAAGTTGAATGAAAAGGGGGAGATAGACAAACACAAAGCAAGGCTTGTAGCAAAGGGGTGTTCACAGAAATTTGGTATTGATTATAAGGAGGTTTTTGCTTTTGTGGCAAGATGGGATACCATTAGAATGATTATTTCTTTAGCTGCACAAAATGAGTGGATCATATACCAGCTAGATGTCAAGAGTGCATTTCTGTATGGAGAGCTTCATGAAGACGTTTATGTTGACCAACCTGAAGGGTTTGTGAAGAAGGGTGAAGAACATAAGGTATATAAGTTGCAAAAGGCACTCTATGGCCTTAAGTAGACACCAAGGGCATGGTACAGTAGAATTGAGAGTCATTTTACCAAAGAAGGCTTTCAAAAGTGTGAGTATGAACACACACTGTTTGTGAAGAAGGAAGGGGCATGTTTGCTTGTAGTGAGCCTCTATGTTAATGATCCCATTTATACAGGAAATAGTGAAAGAATGTTTGATGAACTCAAGACAACAATGATGGAAGAATTTTCCATGACTGATCTTGGAAAAATGAAATATTTTCTTGGTGTGGAAATACAATAGAAGCAGGATGGTATCTACATCAGTCAAGGAAAATATGCTCTTGAAGTTTTGAAACGTTTTGAGATGTCTAACAGAACTCAGTAAGAGTTCCTATTGCTCCAGGGTTCAAGCTCTCATTAGAAGGAGGAGGTAACTTGGTAGATGCCACTCACTACAAACAAATGATAGGTAGTTTGGTGTACCTAACTGCTACAAGACCAGATTTGATGTTCTCTGTTAGCCTAGCCAGCAGGTACATGGAGAGGCCCACTGAGGTGCTTCAAACTGTTGTAAAGAAGATTATGAGATATCTCAAGGGCACAACCAACTTAGGAATCTGCTACGAGAAGGGAAAGAAAGGTGAAATGGTGGGCTTTACTGACAGTGATTATGCAGGTGATAGTGATGACAGGAAAAGCACTTCAGGGTATGTTTTTATGTTTGGTGAAGGTGCTATCTCCTGGTCCTCCAAAAAGCAGCCTGTGGTAACATTATCCACCACAGAAGCGGAATTCATAGCTGCAGCTCATGGTGCTTGTCAGGCAGTTTGGCTAAGGAGAGTACTTAACAAAGTTGGAAGCAAGATAGAAGGAAGCACTATGATGTTTTGTGCTAACAGCTCAGCCATCAAACTGTCTAAAAATCCAGTGCTACATGGCAGGAGTAAGCACATTGATGTTAGGTTCCACTTCCTTCGAGAGTTGGCCAGAGATAAAGTTGTGGAGTTATATCATTGTCCTTCTCTTGATCAATTTGAGTACTTAAGAGGAAAGCTGGGAATGGTTGCTTGCAAGGAATAAACTGATTGAGTAACAATCAGTTTAAGGGAGGATGAAAGGACCATGATGCTCTGAGATGCAGCTGATTAGAAGCTTCAGTTAATTAGTTAAAAGTAAAAACTTAAGTTAATCGAGTCTGTTAAGTTAATTTACTTTAAGTTCAACTCAGTTAGGATTCGATCCTATTTTCTAGCATTCGAACGTTTGATCTGTTGAAGCCCTTAAGGCCGTTGTAATTTTAGGCTATTTAAAGCCATTGTTGTTCATCAATAAGAGTAGAGCATTGCTTTCTCTTCTGTGTTGATTATTGACTTGTGTGAGAAGCAATCTCACAAGTCGTACTCTCCTAAGATGCCACCTCTCGTGCCACTATCGCATGCTCTAGCTAGTGCTCTGGCACAATCGAGTTGCCCTCCTGCCTTAGCTCAAGGTCAATCAAGGTCGCCTTTTGTGGGATCTGCCATGCCGGTTCATGTGTCGATTGCTTCCATGTTGCCAGGTTCCGCCTTGCCGATTCATGCTTCGAGTACTACCAAGAAGCCTGTTCAAGTGACCAGTAGTCCTATCCAGTCTGCTTCGAAGAAATGAAGGGATCGTGTTCCATCTTCGATCAGGAAGAAAGTCCAGCCATATTTTGATACTCTTAAGGTACCTCAACCGCTTAACTTCACAGTCGATTTTGATTCTTTATCTAAGGATTGCTATGAAATTGAGCTATCTGACATTGATGTTTTGGATGGTCAAGTCAAATGGGAAAACACTTTGGTAGGCTGTGTTATGGGTCTTGAAGTGTCTTGGGATAATATGAGGAAATTTGTTCGTAGATGTTGTTCAGCCCGTGGTCACCAAGCATTCTGGTGTTATTTTATTTCATTTTCACTCTAGGGATGACTTGATCAAAGTTCTTGACGGTCCTATGAACTTTTTTTTGGGGAAACCTCCAGTCTTGAAGGAATATGAGGTTGATATGCAACTCGGCAAAGCCCTATTTCGATCTGCTCTTGTATGGGCTTAGTTCCTTGGTCTTATGCCCCAATTTTAGACTTAAGATTATTGGCCAGCTTTCTAGTAAACTTGATAAGCAACTTATGGTTGATTCTCCTAGTGCTGCTAGAACTAGATTGTCATTTGCCAGGGTTCTAATTGATTTGTTTCACCCTGAATCCCTTTTGCATGAAATTAAGTTTCGAGCTATGGGACAATATTTTATTCAGTATGTAGAATATGAATGGACACCCATTCCTTGTGGGAAATGTGGTAAGTGGGACATGCTGCTAATGTTTGTGACCCTGAGTATAGGGGCCCTGCTAAGAAGCACCCTTCAGATAAGGCTCTTGTTGCCCAGTTTACAGAAGCCCCTGCTGAAGGACAGAATCAGCTTATACTAATTTCCAAACCAAACATTCGCCCCCCCTCACCTGTTGTGCAACCTCCAGACTAGTTTATTCAGGTGAAGCCTAAAAAAGCTGCTAGAGTTGCTCCTATTCCAATATTAGAGAAAGGCCAGTCCTCTAAATCCAATCTTAATTTAAATTCAGATCGCTCTTCCCCTAATGCTTTTGGGTTGCTCTGTGGAGTTCACCCTGATGGTGACTCTATGTTGGAGCTCCTCTGTAATAAGGATTACCAGTTAGTTTCCCTTTTGGAAACTAGGTAAAAAGTAGTAAATTTTCTTTTGTTCTTCATTCCTGCTTTCAGAATTGGTCCACTTGTGGAGAAAATTCTTCATTTGCTTGATTCTTGGTCTGCCAGATTTCTTGCATATGTTGGCGGTTGCAGTTGGTTAAACTTATTGTTTTCAATGTTCAAAATTACAGGGGTGCAGGTTTTTCCCCTACCTAAGGAAACTTTTGATGATATAAAATCCAAATGCAAAGCGTTTTTGTTGGCTGGCAACCCTAATTCTAAGAAAAGGATAGTAGCTTGGGATGTGGTTTGTTGTCCTAAGGGGAAGGGTGGTTTAGGTTAGAGCCTGGAATCTAGCTTATGAAGGGAAGAAGATCTGGAGGCTCTTCTTTGACAAGGAGAGTGTCTGGGTGAGATGGATTCATGCTTACTATGTAAGAAGTTTTGATTTCTGGACCTTATCTCCCCTAGTGATTGTTCTGTTATTTGGAAAACCATATTGAAGGCTCGGTGCTTGTTTATTTTGGTTGTGATTGATAAGACTTGTGAGTATAATGGCATGTTTAAGGTCTCTAGGGCTTATATGCTTGGTGTAAGGCATGTCCCGAAAACTTCTTGATAGTATATTACCAACTCGACGATAAGGAGTGGCTGGTGAAAGGCAAAGTGGTGACCTTTATGACCTGCTAATGAGACAGAGAAAGATTTCTCAGGTGCAGAGAAGAGCAAAGGTGGTGGGTGTGTAGTCAGTACCTTATTCGAAGGAGGCACCACTCAATATATAGAGTGGTGTCATTGTCCGTCGAGGAGGGCCTTGATTGTGGGGATCACATCATTAATGCGTAATTGATTGTGGTGATGGTGATTCCCATATGAGAACCCTTTGATTATTACTGCCGTTTGTGGGGGTTGACCCCTTTGAGATTTATAAGGGCGCGGGGGAATCGCTTGACCGTTACTATACGAGGACTCTTGTCGTATAGACGAGGAGGGGGTTCTCATAGTGATGACGTCAGCATTTGGAACGGCTTCCTTGGGCCCATATGTATCACTTCTCTAATTGCTTGGTTTGCATACTGTAATAGATTACGTGCCTGTGATAGAGTGGCTTCTTGGAAGCCTATTGTCTATCCTATTTGCAAGCTCTGTGGTTTTGCCTTGGAGACTAGGGATCATTTGTTTTTTTTATCTGTCCCTATTTTGCTAAAGCCCTTATTGATGCATTGGCTTGAGTGTTGCCTTGGAGACTAGGCTTCCTGCGTCGGTCTCTATTTCTTGTTATTATTTACATCATTTGGCTTGAGTGGAACTCCAGAACGTTCAACAAGGTCTCTGCTCTGCCTGTTGCTTATGTTGACAAAGCAGTTGCTTTAGTTCAGGGTAGGAATAGCTGTTCTTTACTTGATATTTTCTCTCTTTGGTCTCATGTTAGCCCTTACTTGTATTGGCATAGGAATTTTTTTCTCTTGCTTTGGTTTCTTTGCTTTATACTATCTAAATGTCGTTGGCCTTTTATATTAACAAAATGACATAGGAGGTGAGCTCCCTCTAAAAAAAATGTTTTGTTATTTCAACGATTTGAAGGAACGTCGTGCACTACGTCGATAATACACAGTTTAATGCGGATTTTAATGCGTCGATAAATGACCACTTTTTAAGACTTATTTACCCTTAATTAGAGCCCATAAGATGCCTAATATGTCTACGGGCATCTTAGGATGTTAGACTTAGTATAAATAGACTTTTAGGAGGACTTTTAGACACACTTCTCCTTCTCTACGAAAATCAGACTTGTTCTTCCACTTTGTGGCTCTTCACCTTGGGTTTAATGCCTTTTCATGGTGGGATTGAAGACATATATGGAGATTTGCTGAGAAGCTATCAAAACAGAGTTTCTTCTATCCTTTATCTCTCTTTTCTTTGTGTTGTGTTGTTCTTTTGTTGATTTCTATTTCCAACTTTCGTATGAGTGAGTAGGTGTCTTATCTCCAAAGGTTTGTTAGCTTAGGGGGTACGCTATGAGTTTCAATGCCTCATATGACATAGATATTGATTCATAGAGCTATTTTCATAAAAAAAATGTGTTGATTGCTAAGCACCTACACACACACACTCACTAGGTGTTTGATGAAATGTCAAGAGGAATTTAATGGACACAAGACTTTGATGAATCAATTGATTATCCTCCAAAGAGTTAGAGATTACCTTAGAAGGTTAGTTGGTGGCTTGGTTAAGGGCTCACTTTAGTTGAGAGGGTGGTTGCTTGCTCCAGAAGGAGGCGACCCAATCATTGTAACTCACCTCTAGGCTTGTGTTCGTAGTGGATCCCATATTGCAAAGCTCCGGGAGAGTTTTAGCATATTGAGTTAGAGGCTTCATTAGGGCTGTTTGTTAGTTAACGTAGCTTAGATTTAGTTTCTTGAGCTAGAAGTAGTAGCAATTTTACTTGCACATTCACTTGACAACCTTTCCCACATATTTTCCTCATCAAAACCTACTGATTTTTGCCATCTTAGTGAGTCGCATAATTTCATATCATTAACAACACCGATAAACGTTCTCTTGGGTTCAACACCCTTGCTCATAAACCACATACTACATACGATTCTTGCTCTCAAGGATTAGAAAGAGGGTTATAAATTGTAAATCTTGTGATTAAAAAGTGTGCGTACCCTTGAGACAACACAACTGCATTAAGCCCTTCATTTTAGGGTTTCTCCTCTCCTTTTCATCCGGCGCTGCACTATTACCGACACCCGGTAAGTGATTACGCTAATTACGCAAGCATCAATATTGGGATTAGTGAATTTTCTGTGCCTCGGGACTTATAATTAAGTGTATGAAGGGTGATTTGTGTGAAATATGAAGTCCCGAGGATGTGTTTCAGTTTCCGTTCCTGTTATTGACACCCGGTGTGGATTTTAGTAAATTACGCGATTAAGCGTAACTACCGGGATTAGCGATTTTTGTATGGCTAAGGACTCATAATTAGTTATGTGAAGCATGTTTTGTGTGTGATATGAGGTCCCGAGAATGTGTCTTAGATTTTGTTCCATTCGGAGTTACGGTTTGAAAGTTGCAATTTTCGGGTTGGACTAAATTGCAACTTTTGAAAGTTTTGGGGCCAAAGTGTAAAAAGGCATAAATTCAGCAATAATTGGGAAGAAAAGGACAAGAAAGAGGCTGCTCATGTGTGGTGAATTATAAATGGTAACACTTGTCTTTTTCTTAATTAAAAAGAAGGAAATGAAAAAAATGAAGGGGGTGGGGAATATATAAGAAAGGAAGTGATAATTTATTTCATTTTCTTCCTTCTTCTTCCTTCTTCCATCCGATTATGCTCACCATGGAGACGCCATTCTTGGCCCAAAACTAAACTTGGTGGAAACTTGAAGAAGCTTCGAGGTAAGGTTATCAAATTGATTCTTGTGATGTGTAAATAAATAATCTAAGGTCAGATTTTGTGAATTCAGCTCGGTTTAGGAACCGTGAGCTGCTGAAGTTTGGAAGTGATTCTCGAACCACAAGATCTACTTGATTTCTTGGTTTCTAAACATTCCTTGGGCCTTGTGCATGATTTGTGTGAGGGTGTAAGTAGAAACCTTCCGAAACGCTGCGAAATTCATTTCGATTTCTGCACGAAACCCGATTTGATGAAAGGTAATGGTATATTTGTAATCAGGGTGAAGAGTTATACGTGTGGTGCTATTCGGGTTTTCTAGAAAAGGTCGTATGTTAAAGCCGTTTTTCCTGCCCGAGCCTCATTTTTGACGCCATTGATGTGGGTTGATTCTGTGAATTCAGAATGTATATTCTATATCTGTGGATCATATTTGAACAGGGACCGCTGATCAGGAATTCCCATTCGGTCTTCTTTGAAAGGTAAGGGTTCAGTGTGTCTTATGGTACTGCATTATTCAGCATGCGTAGCATAATATATATTGAAGCTAGGTTTAGTCCGAGGGGTGGCCCAGTGACGCTAAACCTTGTCCCGTGGTATAAGCATCGGTTTACAGGTTCTAGGATTCTGATACACCTACAATGGTGTTATATGCGTGTGGGATGTGCAACCGCACCTAAATGGTGCAATGTGTGTGATACACCTTTATGGTGTTTGTGATATGACGGTGGGGCTCGCGACCCCGAGCTGGCCATGCTCTAGTGTGTGATATGTGTGTGCCTCGGCTAAGGCCGGGAAGACCGTCATTGTGTCTAACTTCATATTAAATCGTTGTTTGATCTGCATTGCACTTGATTGAAATTGCATTGGTTGAGCATGTGTATGCATTTTTATTGCATTATATTTGTATATTCTGTGCTTCTCTTTGGATGCAGGTTCCTTGTGCAACAAGTTATATCGTGCTTATACTTGCGCCTTTACTAAGTTCTTTCGAGGACTTATCCCTTATTCTCCCATTTCAGGAAAGAGTGCTGACAAGCAACCCGCCGAGTAGAATCCGGGGGTTAGCTTTTGTGTTGTGCTATTTCAGGTATCATTTGTGCATTCTGACCAGTTATGTTACGTTGTGTGTGCGGGATAAGGGGTAAGGTCCGTAGTGTGGGCGATTCTGTTTGATCAGCTTTCCGTTGTGAATATGTGTTATTTGGGCTCCCGAGATTTTGGCTAGTGTATGTGTATGTGTGATTCTGCAAGTTCAGTCATGTGTATGCGTGTTGTGTGTGAATCGGCATGCCAATGGCATTTTGGTAATTTGGCTCGGTTTGTGTTACGTGTGTGATTCTGTATGTTCGGATGGAGTTACGCGAGTGTGATTAGTGAATTCTGGGAAATTCGGTTGAAATGGTTACTTTGTGTGAATCGGTGAAATTTGCATGTTCTGGGTTTTCTGGCATGTGTATTCAGTTTTGGGTATTCTGTAATGCGATTGGTTAAATGAATGGCTTAGTAAGTGCAGATTTCAGTGTTATGGGTTTAGTTTGGAATTGTGTGTGCAAGTGTTCAGCTTTGAATTCGGATTATATAAATAAGCACCGAAGGTTACTCATGGTTAAACTTTCTTATAGGTGTAGCAGCAACATCCGTTACGTCGAGGATTGTGGTTGGACCTTGGAGTGTCACCCCTCGCACGTCCCGTATGTATTCCAATTGAATATTTTTTGCTCTATATATTGTAAATGACATGCATACTTGTAGTAGTATCATATTTGGATTTGTGCTGAATTCTGGAAGAGTATGAAACATGTGTTGGAAATCGGTTGTGAGTCAGTAAATGTGTGTGTGATGAGTTTGTGTAAAGTTTGTGAAAATGTGTGAAAATGTGTGCTGAATTTCTGTTATGAATGGATAGATGTACGAAAATATGTGTGTTGTGCAGGAATTGTGAAATTGTCCATGTATGTACCATTTTATGACCTTGGGTTCAGAAATGCACAAGTCAGGATCATGGGTGTGATTGATAATGATAATCATGCTTGATCATTTTTATGATCAAAACTTTTAAGTGGCCCTGGGGTTAGAGTGGCTCACTTACTGATTGTGTGTTCTGTGTGCGCTGTTACCCTCGTGTAAAGTGTGTAATCAGGGTGATTAGCGATAATCCTAATCACCCGTACGCTTCCGCGATAAGGTGGGTAACATGCACATCTCTCTTCTTCTTTTTGTTTTCTCTTCATTTTCTCCATTATTTATCTGCCTTTATCTTCGCCTTTCGATTTCTTCTTCTTCTTTGTCCTTTCTTCTCTATCTCCCTTCATCCGCCGCACATCTCTTCTTCTCTCATTCTTCTTCCTCTGTTATTCCTTCTTTCTTCCTTCTGTCTCCTTTGTTTCTCTTGTTTTCTTCTTCTTTATTGCCACTGAATCTCCAAGGTGGGTTACATTTTTTTATAGATTTTTTCTTTTTTCTGTTCATTACTATCATTAATTTCTCTTTTGTTCCTTTTATTCTTTTAGATTGATGGACGGTGGTGGTGGATGGTGGCAGTGGTGGAAAATGTTGAGGAAACGGTGGTGGACGCTTGCAGTTACGGTGGATGAACATTTCTAGGCTTTTTTTTTAATTGAAAGTGGATGAACATTTTTGGTTTTGCTGGATGAATTCAGATGAATTGCGAACAGAGTCAGGCTAGTTTACGACAACACCGCAGTAGGTAAGCTACTGCGGGTTCATTTACCGCAACTTATAACACGACCTCCGCCGCAGTAAAAAACTCGATGCAATCGCGGACTTCCGAGTGGTTTTGATATTATGTACATGTTACATTAATTCAAACTTTCGAGTGTTTTTGATATTATGTATTTTTGTTCTCTTAATAGACCTTAAATTTAACTCTTTTGAGTTCGATTATTAGAATGAAAATGATATTTAAATTATTTCCTGGTCGGGACACCGGAAGTGTACGGTGGTCATACAAGTAGTAAACCGATAAGTACCAGGTCGAATCTATAGGGACTTGTGATTCTAGAAAATTGTGTAAGAATTATTAAATTGAAAAGAAAGGTTGAATTAATTAATGAGCTAACTAATTACCAAAAGTTGCAAAGGTGAAGATATTCAATAGATTAAGTTATTTTCTAGAATTAATGATCCACTTGACTTTCAGATTGACACTTTAGTTTTACCTATAATTATTACTCTCATTATTTAGGTCGATTTATTAATTCTAGATGTCCTCTGTGGAGATTTCACCTAGGTGATTAAAGTAAGCCGTCGCTTCACTTTAATAGTTTAAGTGATCTTTCTTCATCCTAAACTTGTTGTAAGCCGTCACTTCACAATCAAATCTAACATAATTACTCTGTGGTCTAGTAATACTCCTTTATGTCTAAGTGAAGCATATCACAAATATTCCGTGATCAAGAGAATAATCATCGACAATCAAAGTAATTAAACATGCATAATGCAGAAATAATATATAGAACTAAAGTATCAAATCGGTCAAGTTTCACAAAATAATCCTAGAAAGTATAAAGAAACTAGCCACTAAACATATTTAATGCCAAGAAATAATACACAATAAAATCCAAATTTTTATGATGAAAAACGGTGATTAATTTCTCCAATTTTACTCAGCCTATGTTGTTCCTCTCCAAAGTTGCGAACTGTGCTGAATGGCCGAATTGTTTGCTGCCTCCATTTTTGTCGTCCTACCTAGTCCAAAGGACTAGATGTTTGCTTAATGTTAGGCCCAAATGCACTCTTGCCCTCCAACTTTCATAAGTTGCTCTCTTTGGCCCAAAATTTCTTTCTTGTATCAATTTAGTCCTTAACTCTTCTTCAGTAATTCAATTTAATCTTTTTTGTACCATTCTTGCATAAATCTTTGCCTAACACATTCCTACAAAAATCCTTGCATAAAATAAAAAGAACATAGCAAATAATCAAGTTTATATGCAAAATCGAAGATAAAAATATATTATAATTTGCACTCATCATTTCCCCACCTATAGTTGTGAATCCTGGCTTCATCACTGGGTATGCCACAAGTATTTGCCCAAGAAAAGTAGACCTGACTCACTCGCAAAGGTGGTTATGCACTCCATCATCTGATCACTCTTCTGATCTCGCTTTAAAGAAAATTCCATGAGCTCATCTGCAAAGATAAGATGAGAGACTTCAGGTCAAAGGCAACTATAGGTTTTCTAAAGTAGGCTGGCGATATGTAGGTTAGGCCAAACTTGGGGCAGCTTTACGCAATTTTGATTACCCTAGTTTGTTTTCATTGGCTGCCTTTGATGATCTCCTTGTTTGAATACATCTTTCTCCTTCTTGTTTCCAGCCTTTCAATGTAAAACTATGAGGGACGCCGGATTATTTTTTTATTTTTGTTTTCCTTTTCATGCTTTTTCAATTTTTTCTGCAAACTGATCATTAAAGTTAAATTGGTTGAACCAAAGCTCTATTGTGTTCTTTTGAAGAAAAAAAAAATCAGTTGAATTAAAGTTTTCCTCCCGCATACAATATTATTTCATGTCAACTTTTTAAACATTCAAATTTCTTTTTCATTTCTTCTTCAAAGGAAACACATAGCATTATAACCTAACTAAAAAAAGAAATCAATTCATCACTAAAATGCAGTTCTGATAAATGCATTTACATCTGTATTTATTTTCTCAACAATCAACATGAAAATGTTCAATCATTAAATTTGACTTAGATCGAAATCGACATATTGAATAAATTTTGTTACACTGGTTGATACTATATAACCATCATAAACTTAATATCGCTCGTCTCCAATTTCAAATGCTTTAACAATATATGTGTTTTCTTCTTATATTCTTTAAGAAAAACACTACGCAATAGTCATCGAGTCAATTTCTTTTGTCTTAATATAACACACAGATATATATATATATATATATATATATATATATATATATATATATATATATATATATATCACTATTCCAACAAGAGGATTGTTTTAAATTTATATATATAATATATTTATTATTATATATTCATCATCCCTTGTATAATTTGTTAAGAAACCAATGTTGTGATGCAAAGCCATTCAAGTCTTTGCTCCCTATATAAATGTTTAAAAAGAACAAACAATAGAAAAGGTTGCTTCATCTAATTTAGCAATGGAAAGGTTGCGCAGCAGTGTTCTCCTTATTGGTCTCGTAATGCTCATGGTGATGAGCTGCAGCATATTGATGGTATCTGCAGACGTGAGAGGTTAGTCTTTATTTAAGACTACAATATTTTACAAATTAAAAATATGGTATCTTCAAATTTCAAAATTATTTCATATATTTTTCATTAATTTTTTTAATTTTCTCTGTTAACATTTAATGGTATCATAATTTCTTTCATTAGGTATTTCTCTCTATTTTTCCTTGTCATATAGGTTCTTTAATAATCATTGACTTTAGTCATGTTCTTTTAGAGGGTATTGAGAGAAGATACTATTTAGAGGATGTTTAATTTGGAAAATAGATATTATGTTTCTGATGGGTCGAAAGTAGATCCTTCTATATTTTTCATATTAGAAGTTATTGTCGAAAGTTTTCATTCGTGTTCTTCTAATAATCCTGAAGGTCCTAAGTTTTGACTCTTACCCAGTCCGTTACAACTCACGAGATAATGTACTTTTTATGATTGTTTATTGTATTTGGAAAATAGATATGTTTCCATTTTAAAAAATATTTTCACACCAAATATATTAAATTATCCTCATATTCTATTCCCAATTAAAAGTATTAGTTTGTCTTATGTGCATATTTTACTTTATAAACCTCTTATCAACAATGGTGTTTAACCTCCTTAATCAAATATTATAGGAATGAAGTCAGGAGTTTAGATCAAAGGGGAAAAAGTAAAAATATTTATCAAAAGACAAACATATTGTTTATTTAGGGTGCTTAGTAAGTTTTCTTAGGTTCTTTTCCTAAATGATGAGATGTTTACGAGATTAAAAAAATGAGCAAAATATTGATTTTTTTGAGAAATTTGTGATAAAAAGTTAGTGAAAATTATAGTTCCAAACATAACTAAGAAATTTAAATTTCACATGCCACTCTTTTGAATTAACAAAATCATCCCAAATGAAGTACTTCATGATAATCTAAAAACTTCAAATAAGTTTATTTCTTTTATATATTCAACATACTGGATCATGAATGAGAAAGTCATTTTCATTCCATTACACAATATTTTCTTCAAATGTTTTATATCCGGAAATACATGTTTAGGACATACTTTAGACGTGAATTTGATACTACCCAATATCATCACTTGGAATAGTAGGTAAATTACCAAAGCTACTCGTAAATAGTTTTCTTAATACCTTTAGAAATCATTGAAAAAGTTGTCCTCAAATGAACATGTACACATGTATCACGGTTAAGAAGTCTTCATTTGGTATTGTGACAGTTGAGTGCAGGAATCAATGGCGTCAAATTGATGAAGGAAAATATTATGGCGAGTCTTTTAAGGTTGATGATGAAACTGTAGAGTGGCGTCAGAGCAGTACTA
Source organism: Stellera chamaejasme (assembly GCA_024586325.1). Lineage (NCBI taxonomy): Eukaryota > Viridiplantae > Streptophyta > Magnoliopsida > Malvales > Thymelaeaceae > Stellera > Stellera chamaejasme. The sequence goes on from CM044986.1 coordinate 10,974,550, forward strand.
AGCCATATTGTGAAACAGAAACCGCCCATAGTGCATGCGATTACAACTGTAGGCGAGAGGAGTCCGCAGAGATTGGACTTTGCACCACAGAAGACTCTGCCTGTTTATGCTGTGGCTTTGGATTAAGTAAATGCAGCACAGAAGAAGATGGAGTATGGGAACTCAATATAAAGTACAAAAATGAAGTTTGTTTTGGACCCTCTTGTGATGTAAACTGCTATACGCAAATCAAACCACCACATCCGGGTCTTGCTGGGGAGTGCATTGATGAGGATTGCTACTGTTGTTACCTCTAGTAATGAATATATGAAGATATGTACTCCCTCAATCCCTTAAAAGAAGTTACAATTTCTATTTTTGGGTTGTCTTAAAAACAATAGATACACTTCCACTTATGTTATTTTATTACCCTTACTTTCTCTTTCCATTAATAAAAGTTATTTTTATCTTATATATATATATTTTACCTTTTCACCCTCATTGTGTTTACTTTGGTGAGTCTTGTTTTTTGGCCATAGAAAACTTTTGTTTAGTTCGCTATGGTATGACATAGTAGGCACTTGTTGTCATTTGTTTTGTGCATCTCAAGACCCTTTTGTTTAGCTTAATAAATCTTGTTTGGGTCCAGCACACTCTTGCACTATCTATCAACTAATAGTGACCCTTGTGTACTAAAATGAAGTTAGTGAATGTATCATGTAAAAAAACCCACTGAACTAAGTCGAAAAGTCCACATTTACCATCATTCTTTTGAAAGGTCTAAATTTACCACTCGATGGCCGCTAGACCCAATCTACTTAAAAGGCCCAAAAAGGTCTAGCAAAAGGCCCAAGCAGTAGCCCAGAATAAAGGCTCATTAAAAACCCAAATAATTCATAAACCCGTACGAGACAAGGACATCACCGGACTTAATATGAATTGACCCGAACATACTAAAAGGAAATTCCCGGACTATACTCCCGAAGGTATTAAGGACACGTGTCCTCTGACACTATATTGGGATACTACAATTTTGCCACAATAGTATTGGACTATATAAGCATTTATGGAGGGAATTAACGGAGCTTCTTGGCAACTATCACTCAAAAGGCAAAAAACAGAGAACCCTTTATCCCCATTCTCGAATTCCGAGTCAAACGCACATCACACAAATCCCCATGGCGTCCAGTAACGTCAAAACACGTCAATATAGAAAGAATGTGGCGGCTGCTCACACGGATCTGCCACCAAATGGCGCCGTTTGTGGGAACCGTGGTGGCCCCTAAGACCAGGTTCCTTCAACGGAGCGTGGGGGACATTCCTGGTCCCACCTATCTAGGCCGGAAGGAGGAGGCTCAACCGATGGCCGCACGACCGATCCCAGCTACCAGAGTTCCTCTGAAGACACAACTCATGGAGCAACTTCCTTACGGCCAACATCTAGCCTCCGACGGAGCGATATTCGACAACTAGACCTGGATCTAGTCCAGGCAGTGCGGGTTGTGCTATGGGAAGAAAGGAGCAACCTACACAATCGGCCTGAACGATCCCACTGGCCACGAGGCTAGCAACACTCGTAACAAAGACCACTCGGTCATGGGATCGGACGACCAACGTCATAGCAGGTTATCTCTTTAGAATGACAGAGCCGGCAAAGGTCCAGGTCCCCTAGGGAACATCGAAGAGAGCGGTCCCCAAGACCAGAGAGATTGACAACTGGAGACCCCCGGCCGGGACGAAGTTATACGACAAATGTTACACCGCCTGGAGCTGGTTGAGAGAAATTCGAGCAGGCCAGAGGCCAAGTATGAAGCGGCTTCTGAGGATGGACCGTTTACCAGTCAAATTTGGGACAACCCGATGCCCCGGATGTTCAATTTGCCTCACCCACTAGAGGTCTATATTGGCACGGGAGACCCGGACGCCTTCATACGAAAGTACAAGAGGGTGATGGAACTGAAGGGAGCAAATGAAGCGGCCCTGTGCAAATGTTTCAAAGTTGCACTGGGAGGTCCGACATCAGCGTGGTACAATTCTCTTCTCCCGGATTGTACTAACTCGTTTGGGGACCTAGCAGCTAAATTCACTACCCACTTCATCGGGTGCAAGAGATTGGCCAAGAGGGCTATACAGATTGTTGAAAGGTTCAACAGGGAAGCGGTCCGCGCATCGGACCTGACGGATAACATCCGAATCATGGCCTCACAAAGGCACTTCTCCCGATCTCCAGGTTGGCTTACGAACTATCTTGAAAGAACTTCACCGACATTGAAGAAATGTACGCGGTCACCCAGGGACATGATCGCACAGGAGCTGTTGTCCCAAAGGGAGGGGAAGCAGGAGAATAGAGACAACAAGGAGCAAAGGAGAGATAACCCGAAGCCTACATTCAATAAGAATTCAGGGAAATGGGGAGGCCAGTTGAAACCTTTCGAGAGGAGCACAAATTTCACGCCACTCAGCTCCACCAGGACCAGCATCCTCGCAGCACTATAGAGGCAAGGAGGCGGAACCATCAGTTGGCCTAGGGCCATGTCGGATGAAGCAAAACGCAATTCTTCCAAGTACTCCCAGTTCCACAGGGATACCGAAAATGATACCGAACAATGTTACCAGTTGAAGAGGTACATTGAGCACCTTATCAAGAAGGGTTCCCTATGGGAGTAATTAAAGATGCCTTCAGATGAAGGATCTTCCCGAGGTAAGGGGAAGGTCAAAGGTGTCACTCCGGGTCCAGACAAGAAGAACAAGGGAATGAAATCCTCTCCTCAAGCTACTGGAGTATGAATACCATTACCACCACCCTGGGGTCAAATGCAAGGAAAAGGAAGGCAAGGGAGATAGCTTCTTTAAGCTACGAGACCCAGCCTCGAGAATCAAACGTGCGGACGGAACCGAAGTACGATTCATGCATTATGACCTACTCATCATCACCCTCCTGATTGTAACCATCGATGTCAGAAGGGTCCTTTGTGACGACGGCTCGAACGCTGATGTACTGTTCGCCAAAGCTTACGAAGGACTACATTTGAAGTCAAGCAGGCTAAACCCGGTCAGGACCGTGACTTACGGAGTAGGGCGAAGGACAATCCCGGTATATGACACTCATGGTTAAATGGCTGGTCATTGACGTCTCTTTGGCATATAACACAATCATCGGGAGAGAAACTCAAAGGGCAATCCACATGAGAAGTGACGTGAAGTACCTCTCGGTCACTTTCGAAACTGACGAAGGGGATGCCTCGATTTACGTGAGCCAGAGGAAGGCAAAGGACGTAATGGCTTTGGCTTAGAAGGACCCAAGGCTGGACTTCTCAAAGGGGGTTGAGGAGGAAGCAAAAAAGACGGAAGAAGTCATTTTGGAGGAAGGCCGGTCCACCAGGATTGCCGAACACATGCCCGAGAGTAGTAAGGCAAAACTTGTAAATCTCTTTCAAATGAATAAAGATCTATTCACCTACTCTCCTAGTGACATGCCCATGATTGACCCTAAAGTAATCAAACACATATTGCACGTCGACCCTATCGCTAGACCCGTAAGACAGAAGAAAAGAAACAACGCACCATTCAAAAGAGCCTTCATCAAAGAACAAATCTCAAAACTTCTCGATGCGGGGGTTATAAGAGAAATATCTTATCCCGAATGGTTGAGCAATCTCATAGTGGCGACCCGGGAAGACAGTGACAAACTACGCATGTGCATAGATTTCACAAATGTGAATGACACTTGTCCGAAGGATTCGTACCCCACACCCCCGGTTGATAGGCTCGTAGATTCTACGGCCGGGCATGCAAGACTCTGCTTCCTCGATGCCTACAGTGGATACCACCAAATCCGGATGAATCCTGCGGACGAAGAAAAGACATCATTCATAAGTGACTCCGGCATACATTGCTACATCAGGATGCCCTTCGGGCTCAAGAACGCCGGAGTAACTTACCAAAGGCTGATGAACAAAGTATTCTACGAACAGATAGGGAGAATTCTTGAAGTATACGTTGACGACATCATCATCAAAAGCAGAGAGGAAACAGATCTTATCCAGGACATAGAAGAAGTGTTTGGTCAACTTCAAAAGTACGGACTTCGATTGAACCTAGACAAGTGGGTTTTCGGAGTAACGGCCGGGAAATTTCTCGGATTCTTGGTATTCGAATGTGACATTGATGCAAATACGGCAAAGATTAAAGCTTTGTTAAATTCAAAGACACCTTATTCGGTCAAAGACGTGTAGTGGCTGCTCAGGATAATAACGGCCCTGAGCCGCTTCATATCTCGATACGGGGACAAGTGCCGCCCATTCTTCAAGCTCCTAATTAAGGAAGGTTCGGAACCCGAAAGAATAGGTGTGAAGAAAGGGGAGAAAAAATCAAAGGACGAAAACGCAGCCGAACGAGCGAAATTCGAATGGAACCCCGATTGTTAGAAGGCTTGGGAGGAAATCAAAGCTTACTTTTTGGAGATGCCTACCCTTCGGAAACCAACCAAAGATAGGCCCCTGATTGTATACCTAGTGGTAGGAGAGAAAACCGTAAGTTCGGTCATCGTCTAGGAAGACGACCAAAGAAAACAATGGCCGGTCTACTATGTAAGGAAGTCGTTACATAGTGCCGAATTTAACTACCCAATGATTTAGAAAGTAGATTACGACCTGGTCCTCTCGGCCCGAAGGTTAAAACCATATTTCCTTGGATTTTCCATTATCGTCCGGAGTAACGTCCCTAACAAGGACATCCTGAAGCGGGTGGACCATTCCGGGAGACTATTAAAATGATGTATCGAGCTAAGTGAATACGAAGTAAAGTACAAACCAAGAAGACCGATCAAGGCACAGGTAAAGGCTGAATTTATTGATCTTTGTTCTCGATCGGTTTCTTTCCCTTCTCGTTCTTCGGCATTTTAAGCTTCGATTCACGTTAAGGTAGGTGGTCGACCGGGTGCGTAGCAGTTGTTTGGTGAAACACCAGTGGTTCGACAATTGATTTCTTGTGCTTTGTTGATGTAGGTATGGCACCCAAGGAGGCCATGTGTCTTGTGTTGATTCCTCTGGACAAGAGTGGTTTGTCAGCGGACAAATTGAGGCAGGACCTCGAGAGGTATTCTTGGCCGCTAGCAGTGTACGACTGTTGGTTGTCCAGAAAAGGGGTGGTGCAGGCGATGAAGCTTCCGCAGACCCTGGAGAACTCAGAGGGGCAGGCGATAGTCCTTTTCACTGCCCAAATAGCGGCGGGCCTCCAGATGCCCATTCCACACTTGGTGCAAGACCCCTGTGCGCGGTGCGGAGTGCTGCCGTCATAGCTTGGGCCGAATTCGTTCGTCCAAATGGCGGGCTTCCGCATGGCGTGCAGGATGGTGGACGTCGTCCCTTATGCGGATGTGTTTCTTCGATTCTACTGGCTGGACCTCAGGATTGTGGGCCAGTTTTTCCATCTGACCCTCATCAATGTCGGGGGCAATTGGTCCGTTTCGTTTGCCATCTCCCAGAAGTCTTACCACGACTGGCACAATGCTTTCTTCTTTGTGTGCAGGGATCCTGAGTGGAAGTTTTTGGTGGCGAGGACAAGCGTAACTGCGCACACGCTGGCGGCGAAGCCAGTTTTATACGCAGATGACGTTAGGTGGCGGGTATACGTGAAACTGCTGGAGTGGTTGGATGGTGTTTTCGCGAGGGGGCGTGCGACAGGCCTTTTCCTTTTGAGCTGGCTCAGCTTGATGAAGTCGTGTTGCGTTAAGCCGGTGTTAGTGTTGGAATTCTTGCGCACCAAGATGACCTGGGCTAGCTAAAAGTAGCTAAGCACAGCTCAACTCAGCTCAATCTGAGTGTTTGAGCTAGAGAGATGTGTATCTGCTCTTAGTGAGTTGATATGAGCTCAAGGAGCTCAATGAATGATTTAATATGTCTTGGACTACCTCTATGTGAGCTTAGTACAAATGTGTCTAGGCACCTTTTGGCAAAGAGACGTGTCTCTTGGCGGAAAGGTGCGTAAATTGGTGAAAAGTTGCCGAAGAGGGCCAAGCACACCTTCGGCTATGGCTGAAGGGTGCGTAGCACCCCTGGGTGCCGAATGGGCTACCTAAGGGGGCCTTGCACCCATTCGGCCATAGGCCTAGGGGTGTGAGTGCCCCTTCGCCCTAGGTGCCTCTAGGCAAGGGGATGCACCCCATGCCTTGCACCATTCGGCCAAAGGGACATGTCTCATGTCCAATGGCCGAATGGGCAAGGGGCATGGGTCACCTCCCTTGCCTCTTCACCATATTATTTGGATAATTAATTAATTAGTTAATTAATTTCCTATTAGATACAATTATTTATTTATTCATTTTCTAATTGATTACTTAATTGAAAAGGTAAAAGGCATGAGACATGTCTCATGGACCAAGGGGCATTGGTTGAAACCCTTGGCCCTAGAGCATGTTACTTCGCAAATGAGGAGGCATTGTGCCCCCTCATTGGCAGCCCATCCTCTTCTATAAATAGAGGGAGGATGGCGCCATTATCATCATCCCTTTGGCAGCATTGCCTCTCATCTCTTCTCTCTCAATAAGCATTCTATTTAGAGTTTTGTGGGTGGAACTTCATAAGAAGCTTTTCACTTCTTATCCGCTTCCTTGGCGCACTTCCAAGTCCATCCTCCATAGAAGAGTCAGAAGGTTCGAACATCAAGAAGAAAGGTACACATCCTTGATCCTTTCTTTAGTATCATGCTAGGTTCTTTGCCATTAGTATCATGCTAGGTTCTATGTATGATGCTAATGGATATATGGCATGATTATGGAAGAAACACATCGTGCTATCACTTAAATGTAGTATCCATGTAATATGTAAGCATGACAAACATGTTAATGACGATCCGAAAATCAACAGGACCATTTGGTTGATCAGGAAGTGAAGCCACCTATTGAGGGATGGAGGCCAAGGGGTATGTTTCTTGTTGGCTCTTTTGTGCGTGTTGTTGGCTCTTTTGCGTTGAATGGCTTTTTGTTTTTTCAGATAAGCCTCTGGGGGAGACTTGGAGATGGGGAGGCAGAGGGCTGTGGCCAGTGCTGCAATGCGGATTCATCTTGATTGCCCGAAGGGTAGGGGACCCGTCGGGGCCGTGAAGGCCTTTGGTGAGGTTCATCTTACTAGTAAGAAGAGACCTGCCGTGACTGAGCTGGCACCTCAGCAGGGAGAGGCGAAGAGGACGAGGATGAAGGTGGTTGAGGCGAAGGTGATGTCTCAATCAGTCCCTGCAGGAGATGAGGCGCACATCATGCCCTTGGTAGTGGAGAAGCTGGCGCGGCTAATAGAGGATCGTGTTCAGTGGCCGGTGCCCCCGGTGAACATTTCAGATGCTGGGAGGGGCCCTTCTACTAGGGTTGATGTTTTGGGCAAAGTGCTTGCGTAGAAAGCGGCCGCGCGAGGAGGGTCCATGCTGGAGGCAAGGGGGCAGTCTCTTGTTCAGGAAGTGGCGACCGTGGCTGAGCCTTTTGACATGGCTAGTTTCGCGACTCGCCTGATGGCAACCTCGGCCGAGGTGGGAGGAAGGACGGATCTGGTTTGAAGCCCGTTTTGGTGAAGGCCTCTAAGATGTCCGCAGGGGCGCTCCTCTTGGCGTCAAAGAGGGCTAATTTGGCCGCTGGGGTACCTTTTGGCCAGGGCTGCTTTCGTTGCCTCTTTGGAGGTAAGAGCGGAATGCTGTTCTCCCACCAGCGCGCCTTCGCTGGAACTGACAGCTGGCGGGGTTGTGGCCAATCCCTAGGTAGGCTTCCATTCTTCCCTTTACCAGCGGTGGGGAAGACTTTGTGACTGCCCCGAGGACAAGTGCCGCCGGTGACTGGGTGGTGGGATAGTCTCTGCTGTTCCAGCGGTTTTGATGTGTCTGCCTCCTGGGCGATGTCTCTCGTGGCGCCTTCCCCTCCTTCTGTCCAGGCTGTTCGCGAGGGCCGTCCTATGGAGGGAGGGTTAGCGGGTAGGTCAGATGATTGGTTATGCATGCGTCACGGCGATTTTGACTTGGGCGTGGTGGCTTCATCCCTTGGGTAGGCGGGGGTATGGTCCCACTATTTGGAGGGGAAGCGACAGGCTGCACGGAAGCCCAGATGGTCCGCGAATCCTGCCGCGCTGAAGTTTCTAAGGGAGGATACGCGGGCCAAAATATTCGAGATGGAGGGTAGTTCCACAGTGAACGCCTGGGATCCGGTGTTTTCGCTTGAAAACAACTCGTCACTGTTGGAGGGTGGGGACAAGACACTGTGGTCTTGCCAGGAGGGGTTACGCACGCCGCATGATTGTGATCTGGTGAGCTGGAGCTTGGAGTCTCCGCGACATTACTTAGGAAAGGCGGCGTGACATAACCTCTAGGTTTGTTGTTGCGTAATTTTTTATGATACTTGTGTGTAATACCATTGTTGACCTATTCCTTTCGTAGGCGGCGGTGAACAAGTATGCTGGCATGAGCCAGTGGAATGAGTTCTTGCGCTTCTCCAACGCGCGGGACGGTGCTCAAATAGAGGAAATCGCCCAACTCAGAAGGGAGCTTGACGTCTCCAAGGAAGAAGGTGAGCGTGGGGTGAGGAGGGTGCAGCAGCTGGAATCGTGGTGCGGCTTTATTGTCCACAAGAGGGAGAACTCTCGGCTATTTTCTTTGCAAGCTCCCATGCCACATTTTACTACAGGAAGAGCAGTTATACGTGAAGGAGGTGGTGAGGGAAGTATTGCCCTTGCTGGTTGCTAATTCTGTGAGGTCGGTTTCAGAGGAAATGGCCGTTCGCATTAAGGCCACTGAGGAGGAATCCCAGGAGGCCGTACTTGGCGTTGAAGACATTGTGAGGGCTCACCTCTATCTTGGCAAGGATTTCATGAATGTTGTGTCATCCATATGGGAGTTGGAGGCGATGTTGGACCTCCCCCTCTTTCCTGGGGAGGTAGCTGGTTGCCCATCTACCATCAAGGTGCACATTCCTGAGAGAATGTCCTGCCTTAATGGGAGAGTGGGGGAGCTACGTGCCCAAGGCGAGGTTGGTGCGTATGGTTTTGAGGAGGGATGGCTTCGCTGCAGGCTGCAGTGTGAGAAGTTGCACCCCAATCGTTATTTTGACGCTTTGGATGCCACCAACACTGCGGACCTGGATTTGGATTTCCTGCTGCAGTGGGGCGAGGACGGGTGAAAGATGCTTACTTGGCGGTGTATTATGTTGGGCCATAGAACTCCGTCTTTTGTTTCGTGGCTGGCCTAGCTGGAGCAAGGGGAGGCCGCCCACGTGTAGGGACTTGGGTCTGACCTTGGCGTCGTGTCTTGTGTTGACATGTTTGAAGACGAACATTCATAGGCGCGAGCCTTCTTGGAGTTCTTCCAGGAGGTCGAGCTTCTCGCGAAGGCCTTGGCTGTTGGCCTCGCTGGTGAAGTTGATTGTGCGTATTGTCGGGAGGTCCACTTTGATTGTAAGGAGCGCCTCAGTTCCATACACGGGGGAGAAAGGAGTTTCTCTCGTGGGTGTTCGCGGGGTTGTGCGGTAATCCCAAATCATGCTTGGTAGCTCCTGTACCCATCGCCCCTTTGCTCCAGTGAGGCGCTTTCTGAGTCCCTCCATCAGTGTGCGATTGGTGACCTCTACTTGGCCGTTGGCTTGGGGGTGGGCCACAGGGGCGTACCGCATTTGGATGTTGTTGTCTTCCGCCCATTGCTTTACTTTGTGGCTAGCGAACTGAGTTCCATTGTCCGTGATGATGGCGCGGGGGCTTCCATATCGGCATACTATGTTCTTTTAGAGGAAGGTGATAATGCGTTCAGGGTTATCTTTGCAAGCGGCTCCACCTCGACCCATTTTGTGAAATAGTCGACTGCCACTACCCAGAACTGTAATTGACCTGGTGCTGTTGCCATCAGTCCGATTAGGTCGAGGCCCCACAGGGCGAATGGGATGGGGTTTGCGATTGCGGATGACTCTGTAGAGGGGAGTCACTGAACTCTGAAGTTGATTTTGCATTGATGGCATTTTTGTACCATTGCCACCGCGTCCCTTTTCAGTGTTGGCCAATAGTAGCCCAAGCGTAGAGCTTTATGAGCCTATGTGTCAGCTGCAATGTAGGCACCGCAGGAGCCTTGATGTATGTTCTCGAGCACCGCATGCCCCTCGCGTGTGCTAAGACAACGTTGGAGCAGAGAAGAGTATCCTCGACGCCACAGGAGATCGTTGATGAGGACAAATCGTGTTGCGCGAGTGCGGAGCTTAAAATGTCTGATGCCTTCTCCAGCATCCTTTAGCTATTTGATGATGGCGGTTCGCCAGTCATCTGGTTCCCCCAGAGCTACTGTTATGGCACCGCAGTCCAGTTGTTTGACAATTGAAAGCTTGGCGAGGGTCTCAGAAACCGAGTTGGTTTTTCCTTTTGATAGCAGGTTCGCTTTAACATTTTCTGAGCGTGGAATGTGGATGAAGATACCTCCTCGAAGCCTATGCGCAAGGAGTTGATGAGGTTGAGATATTTGGTAAGCGTGGGGTCCTTCCATTCTGAGATACCCTGCACTTGGTGGATGACCAGCTGGGAATCGCTGTGAATGTTGAGGCGGCGGATGCCAGCTCTTAGCGCCATTTTTAGGCCCGCAACGAGGGCCTCATATTTTGCCATGTTGTTTGTCACTGGGAACTGAAATGCGACTCGTAAAGAAGATTCCATACCCAGAGGTCCTCACAGGTAGACATCACCTGATGGTGAGCTTGTTTTTGAGGCGCCATCGACAAACATATTCCATTCTGGTGGTATCGGCTTTGTTGGTACTTGTTCATGGGGATTCGTCATATCTGGGATTGCGAATTCAGCGAGGAAATCTGCGAGGGCTTGTCCCTTTATTGCCTTGCGCGGCTCGTAGTTGATGTTGTATTCACTCATCTCAATGCACCATTTGGCGAGGCGTCCCGAATGTTCTGGGCGTTGCAATATTTCCTTCATTGGGAGGTCAGTGCGAACCGCGATTGTGTTACCCTGGAAGTAAGGATTCAACTTCCGGGCGGTGTAGACGAGTGCCAGGACTGCTTTTTGCAAGGGAGGGTATCGCCTCTCAGCCGGCTGCAATGTGTGGCTTGTGTAATAGACTGGCCACTGCTTCCCACCTTCTTCCTTAATGAGGTCAGAGGTGACGTTGTTACTGGTTGTGGAGAGGTAGAGGACCAGGTCATCGCTATGTCTGGGGCACTTGAGTGTTGGGAGACTTTGGAGGTGTTCCTTGATGGCCTCGTAGGCCTCCTGACAATCCTCTGTCCATTTGCAAGGTTTCTTCTTCTTGATCTGGTTGAAGAAAGGCTTGCATCTGTCGCCGAGTTTGGATATAAATAGCCCCAGTGCGACTAACCTGCCGGTGAGTTACTGGATATCGCGCAGCCCCTTAGGCTGGCAATGGCTTCAATCTTCTTTGGGTCCGCGCTTATCCCGCCCCTCGACACTTGGTATCTGAAAAACTTGCCTTCGCCGACACCGAAGATGCACTTCGTTGGGTTCAGTCGCATGTTGTATTGGCAGAAGTTGGCGAACGTTTCTTCAAGGTCCCGCATATGGGTGCCCGCCGCTTTACTTTTGACCACTATGTCATCGATATAGGCTTCTAAGTTCCTCCCTATTTGGTTGGCGAAGACCCTGTTGACCAGCCTTTGGAAAGTTGCACCTGCATTCTTGAGACCGAATGGCATGCGGATATAGTGATATACGACCTCGCCAGTTGTGAATGCAGTCTTTATTTAGTCTTCCGGATCCAAGAAGACTTGGTGATAACCACTGTAGGCATCCAGGAAGGACATGACAGGGTACCTGATGGTGGAGTCCACTAGTTGGTCGATAGGAGGTAGGGGTACGGATCTTTGGGGCACGCTCTGTTAAACACTTTATAATCCACGCAGAGGCGCCATTCACCATTTTCCTTGTCGGCAAGGACTATGTTAGCGACCCATTCCGAGTAATGAACCTTCTTAATTATATTAGCTTCAAGCAACTTCTGCACCTCAGTGCGTACAAATTCTTTGCGATCAGGGGGCCACGCCCCTAGTTTTCTGCCTAATTGGCTTGAAGCCAGGGAGTACATTTAGTTTGTGCCGAATGATCGATGGGTCTACGCCGGGCAGGTCGGCTGGGCTCCATGCGAACACATCCATGTTGGCGTGGAGAAGGTGTATGAGCGCCTCCTTGTCTTGATTTGACATATCCCTTCCCACGCGGAATTTCTTCCCTGGTGCGATCTCTACTTCATCAAAGGCGCCAGAGATCTGGGGCGGTGTCATTGTGTTGGTCCAGCTCTGGCGCAGGCTACTTCCGCTTCGGTTCTGACTGGGGAAGCTTGGGAGGTCCCACGAGCGTGGCCACGTAGTGGCCCCTAGCCACGTTCTGGTTTATGTAGATATAGGCATCACCTGAGCTAGTGTTGAACGGCACCGTCAGGGTTTGCACATCGCAGTGGATGTGGAACTCTGCCTGTGTGTGCCACCCAATGATCGCATTGTAGGGGACAGCAGATCCAGAACGATGAAGTCCACGAAGATGGAATGGAAGACTTTTTTCCTGTCTCGTGTCATACCCATCATCATGAACGGGAGCATGATCGTCCCTAGCGTTGGGATTTCCTCCTTCCCCATGCCGTAGGTTGCTCCGTTCGTCGGCTGGATGCGAAACAAGGGGACCTTCGCCTCCACCAGGGTCTGTTTGTACACAACGTTGGCGTTAGCCCCTGTGTCCATGTACACCCTGTCGGTGTCCCATCCCGCGATGCGGGCGGTTATGACCAGAGGGACCACCACGGAGGTCCCGTCGCGGCGATGGATGAGGCGACTTGCGGTATGATCGATCTGATAGATTTGCCTCATACAACGACGCCTCGCAGCTGCGCCTTCACACTGGTTGATGACGTTGATGTGCCCCCTGGCAAGGGAATTCTGTTAGCTCTAGCTTGTGCTCCGTGAAACCTGCGTGGTTCACGTTCTTCACGATCTCCGTCGCGCTTGCGGCCCCTGGGGGAGTCTTGACGGGAGTTGTGATCGCGAGTGAGGAATTCGGCGAGCTTTCCCTGGCTAATCATTTCTGCCAGCATTCATTTGAGCTCGATACAATCCTCGTGTCATGGCGTTTGTCACGGTGGTAGCGACAATACTTGTCTGTCTGCTTGGTGGCTCCCTTGGGGAGAGGGCGGGGCCATCTGGGTACCTCGCACTTTTGCTCGAGGTCGTGGAGAATGTTGGTATATGAGTCTCTGAGAGGAGGGAGCGCTGGGTAGATCCTTTCTCGAGAGTGTTGTGGGGGTGGCTGTCGGCGAGGCCCCTGATTCCTATCCTGAGTGCGAGAGGGTTGCCCCTTCACATCATTAATCAGGCCCCTGGGAAGGGGCCTGGTAATCTCCTCTGCATTCATGAATCTGGTCACCCTTTCCAGGAAGTGCTCCATGTTGCAGGGTGGGTTGGTGGTAACATCTATGAAGAACTGGGAGTCCCACTGAAGGCCTTGTATCGCGGTGAGGAGTCTAGTCTCCTCACCGAGGTTAGGGACCTAGATTGCTTCCGCCTGGAAGTGGTGTATGTAGTCCCGGAGAGATTCTTCCCTTCTCTGCCGGACTTTCAGAAGGTGCCCCGCAGTCTTGGGCGGTGGCTTGGAGACGATGAAGTGATTAGAGAACGCGCAGGAGAGCTCTTTGAAGGAGTCAAACTGCTTATCGCGCAAGGTGTTGTACCAAGCGGCCGCGGCTCTAGTGAGTGTGGAACTGAAAGCACGGCACAAGGTGACGTCATCAGCTCTAGCTATGGCCATCACCGAGATGTAGTGTTGGAGATGGATGTCGGTATCAGAGAGGCCATCGTAGGCATCAAGCTTTAGCTGGTGGAATAAGGCGTGTTCGCCTTTTCTTCGCGCTTCTCCATCTTTTCGATACGACGAGCGAGTGCGGCGAGAGTGGAGGTATGCGTGGGATCGGGGTGGCTTTCCTGCTGGAGCTGCAGGAGAGGTGGCTGAGGTAAGCCCTGCATGTGTTGGGGAGCTGGGATGACTCCCGCTGCACCCAGGATTCCTTTCAGGGTATCCGCCAAGGTGTTGTGCAGGTTCTAGGTAACGGCTTCTGTAATGGCGGTGAAGGTTGCTTGGTCCAAGCCAGGAACGGCGGCTTGTTGGAGGACGAGATTCTGCTGCACCCCGCCCACTCCGCCAGGAGGGATGACACACGCTCCGCCAGAGGGAGCGACATTTCCGCGGTGAGATGTGCTTTCGTTGGTGGAATGGACCGAAACATCATCCCGCTGGAGGTGGTGGCCGGTGCTGGCGTTCCATTCCGAGTTTCCATTCTGTCGAGCGCTAATTCTGGTTCGAGGCTTGTTCGCACAGCTGGTAGATCATCGTGGTCAGTTCCTTCCCACAGACGGCGCCAATCTGATAGTCTCGTTCCTATATAGTCCAGACTCTCAGATGCTGGATGGAGTGACCTGGTGCTGAGAACGACGATCGACACCTACGAAGAGATCTGCGAAGGGTAAAATAGAGTACTCAAGAGCAGAGAGAGGAGTGGGGGTGTGTAGATAGAGTGTACCTTTCCCAAGTCGTCCTTTTATAAGCAGCCTCGAGGTTATGGATGTCCCATGACCTTAGGTAGTGGGGTGGTTGCCCATGTCTGCGACTGATGGGGAAGGTGGAGTAGTGGCGAACGTGGGAGGTTTACACGCATCGTGGTGGTTTAACCGTCACCAGCTGCCCTACTACAATCGAGGCTAAGTCATGTGTGCGATCCAGCTTCGCGGAGGCGAAGGCATGGTCTCGCATGTTGTTGCGAGCTTCCCATGAGAGGGAGTGGCCTCGCGTCATGTGAGGCCCCCTGAGCTGTGATGGAGGCAACCAACCCCTTTGGGTCACAAGAGGAGGGAAGGTTCATCGTAACCTCCCTCTAGCTTCCATTTTGGCGAATTTGTGCCTCCCTAGAGGCACCTCTTCGCCTCTTTCAGCCTTCGTAGGAGAAGTTAGACATATGTAACTACATAGGAAGTATTCCCATATAGTAAGGTGCATACACCATGCACCTAGGATGCCCCTTTTACCAAAATACCCTTTATTTTGTCCAAAAGGTGTAAATGGATGTTATATCATGTGAAACATCACAAATATGTTCCAAATGAACATAACACACATATTTGAGCTCCCATAAGCTCCTTTCAGTTCACCTCGAGCTGAAAGTCACTTCTTCATCAAGACTAGCTCTCTTGAGCTGGAGTTGAGCAGCCACAGCTACTTGTAGCTGGGATGATCTCACTTTGAGCTGGGTTCAGCTACCTAGAGCTAAGGTGAACTCAAGTTGAGTTGCATTGAGCTACTTCTAGCTACAATGAGCTTACGTGAGTTTACTTGAGCTGTATCCAGCTCCTGTGAGCTGGAGATGAGCTAAGTGCAGCTACCTTTAGCTGAGGTGACATGGAGTTAGCTACATATAGCTAACTTAGAGCTCTCACTTAGTATCCTTAGCTCAAGTATCATATCAAATGCTCTTGGTGCGCCAAATATACTAACATCTTCCTCGTTTCAGGGGCTTCGAAACGGACTATTGGATTACCCCGTTTGGTCGTGAAACGAGGAAGATATAGAGCTTTGAAGTTGGCGTTCGATTGCTGCCCGAAATGCTGACAAACGAAGATCCCGTAAATCGCTATCACAGGACACGTTCTGACGTGTTCGAAAAATCTACACCGGATTCAAACATACAGACGCCAAACAACATATCATAAACGACAGATATCCACAAGTAAGACGAGCCCTGCCCCACTGAAATGGGCAAGTACTCGGTCTACACTAACATCACTGAAACAAAGTTGTGGAGTTGAACACATACATGTACATGCATTTTGAAACATGGAATCCATGTATATTTCATCATATGTCAAACACGCACATACACACAGACATAACATAAACAGAATCCAGATAGCATACAAAGTGAGCCTTGCCCCCACTGAAATGGGCAGACACTCAACAGATATAATGTGCCTTATGCACAAGTGTAAGTTCTGTATATCCTTATACAGGCAACAAAGATGCTAACTACATGCATGCTCGCTATTTACATACAGAGCCAACCAGAAAGATAGGAACACCTACAAGATGCGGGATTAGAAGTCCTCAACTTCTCAGAGGATTCTCGAGTAGACAACTGTTGCTGCTATTACAACACAACAATACAACCATTAGTAATTCCAGATGTGCTAGATAGTATCGCAGAAAAACATAACTCAAAATTATGCTCAGATTTCAGACATATCGTAGAAAACGTAGATTACGCAGATATCAGACACAAACTCAGATTCACATTCAGATTCAGACTGTAGATTCAAACTCAGATACGGATACAGATTTCAGAATGCAGATTTCATACTCAGATTCAAATATCAGATACCAGACTATAGTTACTCAAAGAGACTACCCCTTACAGACAGAAAATCAGACAGAACAGAAAGGTACCTAAAAAAGACCCAGACTCACTCTACGGGTTGTTGGTCAGGTACTCCTGAAACGGTAAGTAGAAAGCGGGTAAGTCTTCTTTTGAGAACTTAGTAAGGGTTTGGGAATAGACGCAGTTTCTCTTTAAGTATAACAACCTGCAAAACAAAGACAAAGAAAATACAAACACGCAGCAGATAACCAACATATGCTCAACCAATGCAAATCAAACATATGTAATGCACATAAGCAAAATTGTTAGTATAACATACAGACACACTCGGAAATGAGAGTCCACTCTGGCCCAGCCAAGTAATGAACTACCACAGACACATGAGTCTGTTACTAGCTCGGGGTAGCTAACCCCATCAGAACACCACCCCCGTAGGAGTTGAATCAGAACACCAGCCCTGAAGGAGTTGAATCAGAACACCACCCCCGAAGGAGTTGGATCAGAACATCAGCATCTTCGAGTCCTCGCACCTGCACACCAATGCCTATTCCGACTAACCAAGTTTGGGTATCCTCGGGCCACCCTCAATCCAAACTCAGCCTCGGTACACCCAGATACGCATTTCATAACATAATCCGAAATGCAGAATCGAGAGCAATACTGAAACCCTTACTGAACTTTAATGACTTTGCGGAAGACTCCCGGGGCAAACCCGACTGTCGGCCAGAAGTGCGGTCGTATCACAACTGAAGTCCCACACTATGCTGCAACTCAAGAAAACAACTTGATTATGGATGGAAGGGCACCTACTTGCTTGGTAGCATATTCATAGCCATGAAGAACACCATGGAGAAGAAGAAGAAATGAGGTAGTGTTACCAATTTCCATTTTCTCTCTTTATATACTCTTCACCACATGGCAACACCTCATGCTTGCTATGTATGACTCACCATGCCAAGCACACACCCATACACCTTAGTCACCATGCCAAGCACACACCCACACACCTTAGTCACCATGCCAAGCACACACCCACACCCCTTAGTCACCATGCCAAGCACACACCCACACCCCTTAGTCACCATGCCAAGCACACACCCACACCCACACCCTTGCCAAGCACACGCCTTAGTCAAATGGCGAAATTTACTTAGCCATTTTTTTCCCGTCAACCTGTTCCAACTTAAACCGAGCCAAATATTGTCATGTGTGTGTGCTTGCTTACACTTTTCCCGACGTGTGTGTTTGCTTACTTAGCCACTAATCATAAATCATCCCGAGCCATATAAATGCCTCACACATCATTAATGTCACCTACTTGCTCATCCTGAACCCCGAGTTTCGCCCGAGAACGAACGTCCCAACCTCAAAAAAATATTTTCCGCGGAAATGTGCGGGATGCTCGTGCGACCTCAAATATGTTGAAAGTTCACTTGTATAAGGTCCTGATAAAATTCCCGAGCTTACTGTTCGACAGAAAATGTGTCCCGCACCTTTTAACAAAATCCCGGGCTTTCAATGAAATATCCCCGCAACTGAATACAAACCCCGAGACCTCAATTACTGAAAAGAAACACTTGATAGAAATCGTGACCTTCATAATATGCTGTTAAACCCGGTTTAGCAATTTATCAGATAAAATTATATAAACCCGCAGGGGTGACTGTAACATCCTCCCCCCCTTAAGACTCTTGGTCCCCAAGAGTAACCTGAATCATACAGATGTCCCGAAGGACCAGAATATATATATATATATACATCCCGAAGGACCAGAACAGATGCAGACAAGCAGATCAGAATATCAGAACAGAATTCCAGATACAGGTTAGCAGAACATCAGATACTGAATAGCAGAATAACAGAATACCCTGAACAGATAGAATTACCAGATAGACCATAGATACGGAAATCCCGAGACTTATCTGAACAATTCTTACTTCTCTTCACCTGACATACTCGGACCACCGTTGTTGGTGCGGTGGGAGTGGTAGTTTAGACTACCATCCTGAGCCTCTCAGCGGCGTCCCAACCCTCAGGGTGCATCTTGTTGCGCCCCAAGTCAGTTGCCAGTATTTCTACCTGACAACCCCAGACAGTAACGAATCTGACCTTTAACATGCCCTGAGAAACCCAGCAGAAAACAGACGGAACACCAGACGGATAACATGTACTGAACTCCCACTGCCCACCCAGAGATAAAAGATGCAGATAAACAGACAAACCAATTTCTGACTAGTTGATTCACAAACAAATACTGATCCTAATAGGTTAATCGAAGAATTCTGAAAAAATAATAGATAGGGAAATCCCGAGACATAGCATACTTCTTGTACAACAATAAATGTAGACATACTCGTATAGAAAAAAATGAATTACCACAGATTTAACATTAAGAAGTGGTGTACCTTCCAACGCTACCTGCAAAGCAGGTCAGAACCCGAAGCTAACAAAGGCATGGTACCAGCCGGGGTCGCGATCCCCAACTGTCGTAGGGTCTTAAACAGAGTATACCGCAGGGTATACAACAGACATAGTATACCGCAAGGTATACACAGAATATCAGCACTGAATGCAGATATAGAAATATCAGCACTGAATGCAGATATAGAATACCGAAGAACCCGAGGTCTCTGAGACCATCCCGGGCCTTGAACCTGCACACATGTACCTTACAATATAACTGGCCCCGGGATCACCGGACACCCGTCCTCAACCCGGAACCCGCTTCAACTAACTCCGATATACATGATATCCCTCCCAGAATGTATAACGAGAGAAGTTGAACCCTTACCATCAAATCTCGGAGGAGTCAATCGCTGAAAACGTTCCAGAAGCTTTACCACATCTGACTGATGTCTTCGTTCTGTTCTGCGCGTCCTGGATCTGTGAGAGGTTCCAGCATCATCATAATCATCACCACGGTGTCGGCGGTGATGTCGATGACCTGTATCACCATGTGCGTAATCATGCCCAGAACTATCTGATCTGCCGATGTGGCCAATCTCTTATCGTACCTCGATTGCCACTAGCGGCGGCCAAGGTGTCGGAGCTCGCGATCTGCTCTAACCCGGCACTTGCACCGCCAAAAAACTGGAAGTAGTTGTTGTTGTTGCCCCTCAATAGGTGGCACAACTCTGAGGTTCAGGATCCCTGTCCTGCTCACCCTAATTTTGTCCCCGCTGTCGGCGAGTAACCGGCATATCCTGAGAATTCCCAACAGAAAACCAAGTGCACACAAATAACGGTTAAGTACTATTGTAAAAGCAAGCAGCAGTATTCCTATGGCTCTGTAATGTAAATGCAAATGCATGATGCAATAGCGTCCTAACCAGACATATAATCCAGAATTTCAGATATCACAGACATATGTCATACGCCGATGACCAATTCAGAAAATTCAGCACACATAGATATATCAAATTTAACAGAGCAGACTCAGAAGAGAATACCAATACCGATTAGGAGATCCCGTGCTGAACTGAAACAGAAAACCAAATAACTATGCTCCAGAAAACCATAATACGATAACTATGCTCCAGGAAATCCATAATAATAACTATGCTCCATATATAGAAAACTTCAGAAGAGCATAATAAGAAAACCGAACTCCAGAAAACCATACAATGATAACCATGCTCCATATATGATGACCTGCTCGATACCAACTTGTCGCACCCGTGTTCCGGACGGCGGCAGCGAAGCCCCCGCGCGGTGGCCCGGGGCAATGGTGTGACTACCAGAACGGGAGCGGAAATTGAAAACACTCCCGGTGTGGTGGGATCCATAACCCGGCCCATAAAATTTCCTCCGAAGGTGACCCATATGAAGATGACAATCACCCTCGACGCGGCTTGGAAACGGTTCGTTGCCGGTTTTCTTGCTCCGCACTTGAGGTTGTTGACTTCCAGCACTTATAACTTAACTTGTAGAACTCAGGCGGGTCTGAAACCACTTCCAGCCTCTTCCTTGTTTCTGGGGCTACGAAACGGACTATTGGATGACTCCGTTTGGACGTGAAACGAGGAAGATATAGTGCTTTGAAGTTGGCGTCCGGTTGCTGGCCAAAATGCTGACAATCGCTATCCGAGACACGTTCTGACATGTCCGAAAAATCTGCACTGGATTGAAACATACAGACGCCAAACAACATATCATACACGATAGATATCCATAAGTAAGACGAGCCCTACCCCACTGAAATGGGCAAGTACTTGGTCTACACAAACATCACAGAACAAAGTTGTGGAGTTGAACACGTACAAGCAGTTTGAAACATGGAATCCAAGTATATTTCATCATATGTCAAACCCGCACATACACACAGACATAACATAAAAAGAATCCATATAGCATACAAAGTGAAACTTGCCCCACTAAAATGGGCAAGCACTCAACAAATACAATGTGCCTTATGCACAAGTGTAAGTACTGTATATCCTTATACAGGTAGCAGAGATGCTAACTACATGCATGCTTGCTATTTACATACAGAACCAACCAGAAAGATAGGAACACCTACGGGACGCGGGATTAGAAGTCCTCAACTTCTCAGAGGATTCTCGCGTAGACAACTACTGTTGCTATTACAACACAACAATACAACCGTTAGTAATTCCCGATGTGCTAGACAGCACCGCAGAAAAAGCAGAACTCAGAATTATGCTCAGATTTCAGACATATCGCAGAAAACACAGATTACGCAGATATCAGACACAGACTCAGATTCACATTCAGATTCAGACTACAGATTCAGACTCAGATACAGATTTCAGAATGCAGATTTCTTACCCAGATTTCAAATATCAGATCCCAAATAGTTACTTAAAGAGACTACCCCTTACAGACATAAAATCAGATAGAACAGAAAGGTACCTGAAACAAAATCAGACAACACACCCCAGACTTACTCTGCGGGTTGTTGGTTAGGTACTCATGAAACGGTAAATAGAATGGGGGTAAGTCCTCTTTTGAGAACTTATTAAGGGTTTGGGCATAGGCACGGTTTCTCTTTAAGTATAACAACCTGGAAAACAAAGACAAAGACAAAGAAAATACAAACACGCAACAGATAACCAACATATGCTCAACCAATGCAAATCAAACATATGCAATGCACATAAGCATAATTGTTAGTATAACATACAAACACGCTCGAAAATGATAGTCGACTCTGGCCCAGCCAAATAATGAACTACCGCAGACATATGAGTCTGCTACCAGCTCGGGGTAGTTAACCCCATCAGAACACCACCCCCGTAGGAGTTGAATTAGAACACCACCTTGAAGGAGTTGAATTAGAACACCACCCCCGAAGGAATTGAATCAGAACACCACCCCCGAAGAAGTTGAATCAGAAAACCACCCCTAATGAAGTTGGATCAGAACATCAGCATCTTCGAGTCCTCACACTTGCACAACAATGCCTATCTTGACTAACCAAGTTTGGGTATCCTCAGGCCACCCTCAATCTAAACTCAGCCTTGGTACACCCAGACACGCATTTTGTTACTGTTACCCCCTCTCTGCGGAAGCTCACGTGATACAGAACGCCAGGTGGCGTAAAGCGGGAACCGGACTTGGGAAACAGTAAACGGAGTCCCCTTGGTGTGGTGGTCCAAGCCCATTTGTTTGAAGATTTGTTGATTTGAGAGGGGTGTGTCAGAACGTAGTAGGAAGGTCGGAATGGTCTGATCCTGAGTTTGACGGAGAAACCGAGAAATTCCAAACCTGAAATGACTTCAACCAAACACACTTCTACAACATGGATAGTATAAAATTCACTCACATCCATCACCAGAGCATATGCACCAACTTAATCACATAATCCATGCTTTTCTATCTACTAATGTTACTAAATTGCCACGCAAGCAAAAGAGATCATCTGAACACACATACACACATATGTAACAAGACGTGTCTTGCTCCCACTGAAATGGGCAAGCTCACGCCCCTGCTCCGCAGGCTCCAAAATACAACAGAACACGAGCAATCCTTATATATACATATGTGATGCAACATATATACACACATGCATGCGTTTACATGTACAGAGCCCAAAATCTATTGTTCAGAGTACATACACACGTGGAGGGATCTGGTGCAACAAGATCCTTGAAACAAAACTCCACGTAGGACACCCGCTGCTGCTAGACAGGTAACAGAAAACAAAACCGTCAGTAAACTCATAATGTGCTCAAATAAGGGTCAGACTATGCAAATGAGCAGAAACCTCAATCGAGACCACCCTTACAAACTCAGAAGACAAACTCAAACATAGTAATACCTGAAACCAAAACACAAGTAAACACCGGAGAGATCTACTCTTCGGGTTTCTTATCAGATGAACCTGAAAAGGTAAACATATTTAAGGGTGAGTCCTCGATGAGAACTCAGTAAGGGTCAGACATAGGATAAGGTTTTCAGAAATTCTGAATAATCCCGAGCTTTCACACCTGCACAAGAAAACACGAAAATACAAAATGCAAAACAAATATGAAAGTAATAATAATAAGGAAAATAATAACAACTCTGAACAGATCGGCAGACCTCTAAGGCTTTTAGCCTTGCAGAAGAGGATTTTTCATAACGAACCGAATTAACCGATAAAATATATTTCCTGAGGCATGGTACCAGCCCGGGGTCCGGATTCCCGCTGCCGTCATAACAGAACAACATAACAAAATTAAAAGAAAACTTACCAAACAGGGTATCCTATACCCTATACCTGCACACCTAAACCTATGCCATAAACTGAGTTCGGTATCACCGGGCCCCACCCTCAACTCGAACTCAACCCCAATTAACCCCGACAAGCATATTATAATTATTTGAATGCCAAAGGAAAACTGAACCCTTACCAACTTTACCCGGAGGCAGGAACCTTTCCACTTTTCCAAACGGTTCAGACGTGAATTCGGCAGTACTCCGTCAGTTTTCTCGTACTCCTCCTTAAGACAAAATGGCAGCTGAACACCCAAACAATGCTTAGAACCCAAAATAATCGACCGACAAAAGTATCGCAAATTTACCCAAATTTCGAACGCTCACGGTTTCCAACTGGAGCCACAATCACAAAAACTGATTTATAAGGAGTTAATTATTTCTCCTAAGGATCAATTTAACCAACTGACCTTCAAGATTTTGGTGAGAAATTGAGAGATCCCAAATTGCTCTTTGTAGCTTCGGCGATGGGTGCAGAGAAGAAAGAAGAAGTTCTGCTTCTTTCCTTCTTAATATTACTATATATATATACCTATATATATAAATAATAATATAATATTATTACTTCACATGAAAACGTTTCACTTCACCGCCTCACTCTCTACCGCTTTTACAATTATTTCTTTTCGTTTCTTTTTTTAACTTTTCAACTTTTCCCGCAAAATGTCCATTTTGCCCCCGAAAACAAAAATTCGCAAAATGGTCCGTAACACACGTACGACCTCAAAAGTGCTCAAAACTCTAAAAAATGAGGTCTAGATAAAATTCCGGGACGCGCTGATCCACAGAAAACATGACCCACATGTTTAAAATCGAGCCCCGGTCTTCGCGGGAATCAGCAAACGGCGGACATATGTACAAATATACATCAGAAGTCACCCCGCACGTGGCGTTTGTAACAGAAAGCATTGATTAAGGATGGAAGGGCACCTAATTGCTTGGTAGCATTTTCATAGCCATGAAGAACACCATGGAGAAGAAGAAGAAAAGAGGTAAAGTGTTACCAATTTCCATTTTCTCTCTTTATATACTCTTCACCACATGGCAACACCTCATGCTTGCTATATATGACTCACCATGCCAAGCACACACCCATACGCCTTAGTCACCATGCCAAGCACACACCCACACCCCTTAGTCACCATGCCAAGCACACACCAACACACCTTAGTCACACATGCCTTGGCCGAAATTTACTTAGCCATTTTTTCCCGTCAACCCGTTCCAACTCAAACCGAGCCAAATATCGTCATGTGTGTGTGCTTGCTTACACTTTTCCCGACGTGTGTGTTTGCTTGCTTAGCCACTAATCATAAATCATCCCGAGCCATATAAATGCCTCAGACATCATTAATGTCACCTACTTGCTCATCCCGAGCTCCGAGTTTCACCCGAGAACGAACGTCCCAACGTCAAAAAATATTTTCGACGGAAATGTGCGGAATGCTCGTGCAACCTAAAATATGTTGAAAGTTCACTTGTATAAGGTCCCGATAAAATTCCCGAGCTTACTGATCGACAAAAAATGTGTCCCGCACCTTTTTAACAAAATCTCGGGCCTTCACTGAAATATCCTTGCAACTGAATACAGAGAGGCCAGAAAATTGGGCAACAAATGCAAGAAGTGCCAAGAGCACGCCCGGATACAGAGAGTTCCCTCGGAGTACGTAACATCTTCGGACTACCTAATACCCTTTGCCGTTTGGGGTATTCACTTGATTGGAGCACTACCAAAAGCGCCCGGAGAATTGAAATACTGCGTAGTTGTCGTGGATTACATTACCAAGTGGATAGAAGCTGAACCACTAGCTTCTATAACAGCGGAAAACATCCGAAAATTTGTTTGGAAAAACATTGTTTGCAGATTTGGATGCCCGAAGGTGCTTGTTACGTACAACGAAACACAATTTACGGACAGAGGGTTCCAAGATTTTGCCGAAAAATTCGGTATCAAGCTTCATTTTGCTCCGGTCGCACACCCGCAGAGCAACGGATAGGTCAAAGTGTGAAACCGAACATTGAAAGACGCTCTAAAAAAGAGGCTTGATTGAACTTCTCAACAGCCAAGTTCACGGCTTCCTTTTCTGCCTCCTGCCACGCCTCCTGCTTCTCCCGGATAGTTTTCGTCTCTACCCGGATGTCCTTGAGGTCTTGGTCGATGTGGTTCTTGAGATTCTCAAGATTGACCTCAAAGTCTCTATTTTCTTTCTCAAGGGTTGCCACCCTCATCCGGAGGTCCTCCTCAGAGTCCCTCTGAGCGGCGACCATACTCAGGAAGGCAACCTCGGCCTGGGCAAGTTGAGCTGCTGTAGAAGAATTAGGAAGGTCACCTTGGACACCATCTTCCGGGAGAATTAAAGCTGAAGAGCTTGAAGTCCGGGAAGCCTGGAGCAATTGCTCGTAATGGAAAACTCTTTGGATGAGTTTTGCCACTACGGCCACAGCTTTGGTGGCCAGTTGTTCAGCATGGGTCCGGGTGTCGTCCATCTTCTGGACAGCTTGGGAAACCTAGCCAATGAGGCACGTCATCTGCAATAAGGAAAAAAGGGGGGGTCATGACAGTAAGACAGATTATTGATAAGAATCAAAGGAAGAAGACTGAACCTGGGAGCTCATGACGTGCATCCTGGAGGTGGTCACAGCTAGGTCTGGGAACTAATGCTCGAGGCAATCCATGGTCCGGGCAGTCGGAATCCCTTTCCAAAGCTCTGGAGCAGTCTCCTTAGCATCTTCATCATCCATGAGGTTTTGGTCCTCATGGATCAGCCACCTCGGCTCCCGAGGGATCAAGTCTGATCCGTACCGAGCAAGCTCGGCATCCCGCTCTTGACGAGCCTTCTCCTGGGCCTCCTTCCAGCCTGGACCTATACAGTAGAAATGCGTCCGGGTGACTTCATGAATTGGATCATCTCCAAACATCTGGGAGAGATTCCCGAAGATGTTCCAGAAGCACTTGTTCTCTAAAGATAAGTGTCGATTACCTAAGTCAAAGTTCGAAGGTAGGACTCCCAGAGTTTGTTCTTCTGCGATTGGGGTAGCCTTGTACTTTCCCCAGAGATGCCTCTTCTTGTCAGGGGAAGGACGTGCCTAATCATACGCGTTGAACAAGTCCTCAAACGTAGTATCCGTCTCCTCCAGACAGACAGGAGAGCGGACCTCAGATGGACCGGATGGAGCAGCCTCCGGGACATCTGCTCCATCTCTCTTTCTCTTCTTCGACTCAGTCACCGCAAGTTGGGAGGGAGCTGCCTTGGAAGACTCCTTAGCAGGCTTGCCCTTCTTCTGGACACCTTTGAACAGGTCCTGAAGGTTAATCTTCAGGGCCATTTCTGTGAAAGAAAACACAAATTAGTTAATGCAAAAGGGAATGCAAATGAATCAAAGAAAGGATAATAAACCTTGAATGAAGGTCGCGTGCGAGATCTCACCCCGTAAACGTTGAATCAATGCCAAATACTGTGATGAATGGGGTCTCTCCCTGATTCCAAGTCACCCCGAATGATTCCTAAATGGGATAAGACTCCTTGGGTAATGAAGGTCCAGTTAAGTGGAACGGGAATGGTTCGGGACGCTCATCCCCGAACCAATCGACCAGTTGTCGCAACTTGCTCTGGAAGGTTTTGTAATTTGCCCGTTCACCTTCCAACTCCAACAAACGGGAAGGGTCCTTGATATCCACTAGCTCTCCAACCTTCTGGACAGTTTGGAGATTCCAGGATTCTTCGGGCTTCATGAAAAAAAACTCACTGTGCCACCTTTTCCTACTCGAAGGCATATCCCAAATGAGGTTGAACCTCTTTGAAGGGTTCCCCCTAGCCCCGAAGTAGTAGAAACAGTTCCTCGGCTTTGGCACAATTTTGTAAAATTGCAAAAAGGTGGAAATTTTTTGGTCCATCCCGAACACCTGACATAATACGAGGAATGCATTTATGTGGCAGTAGGTGTTCGAGCTTAGCTGGTTGACGGCCAGACCGGATTATGCTAATTCCTGAACAAAAGGGTGCGGGGGAAACCGGAGCCCGCACTCGAATTGGCTCCTAAAAAGTACAAGGCAACCGAGGCCCGGTTCATATACACGACACTCAAGCGTCGGCACTCTTACGGTACGGGGAAGAAAGAAGTCACATTGCCACTGTTTTATTAGTTCGGGACTGGCCTTGCTTCGGAAGTGCTCGACTTCCGACCACCATTCTTCGGGTACAGGGCCACTTGTTTCTAAAAGATCTCCCGAAGGGTGAGCAGAGGAAGGAGTTGGAAAAGGAGGGGCCATTTATAAATACCTCGGGAAATAGGACGGAGGAAGCGGCTGCGGACTAGCGATCTAAGGTTTACCGTCGAGTTGCTAGCGACCGCGTCGACGATAGAGTGGTGTTAACAGTAGAACTTTCAAATGGTGGAAGCACCCTCTTGACTGCCGGGAGCGACTGTTGCCTGATTGAGGAAAGGTGTTAGATATTCTTCTGGGGCAACATTCTCGACAGTCCTCCACCTCTGAAAAAATCTGATCACCTCTTTGAGTGAGAGATTGTCCGTCGTGAAAAAATGAATAGCTTAAGAGAAGGATTGAGAGCAAAGAATGAAGTGAAAAGAAACTCAAGAACTATTCCTTATTTAAGGATGTCCGGGAAGGTGAACCGTCAAAAAACGATGCATATCCACTGTTGATCAAAAAGCGGCAGTTAATGCAAGAGCTATGATGGAATTGCTTGTAAACCGCCTCAAAAGTCTCGGACCATGATGGTTCGAGAAAATCAAAAGGGGGATACGAATATATCCCCAACAGTCAAAAGTCTCGGACCATGATGGTTCGAGAAAATCAAAAGGGGGATATAAATATCCCCAACAATTCAAAAGTCTCGGACCATGATGGTTCGAGAAAATCAAAAGGGGGATATAAATATCCCCAACAATTCAAAAATCTTGGACCATGATGGTTCTAGAAAATCAAAAGGGGGATACAAATATATCCCCAATGGTCAAAAGTCTCGGACCATGATGGTTCAGGAAAATCAAAAGAGGGATATAAATATCCCCAACAATTCAAAAGTCTCTCGGACCATGATGGTTCGATAAAATCAAAAGGGGGATACAAATATATCCCCAACGGTCAAAAGTCTCGGACCATGATGGTTCGAGAAAATCAAAAGGGGATATAAATATCCCCAAAAATTGAAAAGTCTCGGGCCATGATGGTTCGAGAAAATCAAAAAGGGGTTACGAATATATCCCCAACGGTCAAAAATCTCGGGCCATAATGGGTCTCGGACCATGATGGGTCGAGAAAATAAAAAGGGGATACAAATATCCCAATTCAAAAGTTTCGGACCATGATGGTTCGAAAAAATCAAAAGGGTGATACGAATATATCCCCAACGGTCAAAAATCTCGGACCATGATGGCTCGAGAAAATCAAAAGGGGGATACAAATATCCCAATTCAAAAGTCTCAAATCATGATGGTCCGAGAAAATCAAAACGGGGATAAAAAATAACTCTGGTCAAAAGTCTCAAAGCTTGATGGTCCGGGAAATACCAAAACTTATCATTCCACTTAGAAAAATTCGGACTCCTTACAGTCGGCCAAATTACTAAGGGGTGACTTGATGGCTGCCAGACCCAATCTACTTAAAAGGCTTAGCAAAAGGCTCAAGCAGTAGCTCAAAATAAGGGCCCCATTAAAAACCCAAATAATTCATAAACCCGTACGAGACAAGGACATCACCGGACTTAATAAGGATTGACCCGGAAATACTAAAAGGAAATTTTCGGACTATACTCCCGAAGGTATTAAGGACACGTGTCCTCTGACACTATATTGGGATATTACAATTTTGCCTCTATAGTATTGGACTATATAAGCATTTATGGAAGGAATTAATGGAGCTTCTTGGCAACTATCACTCAAAAGATAAAAAACAGAGAACCCTTTATCCCCATTCTCGAATTCCGAGTCAAACGCACATCCCACAAATCCCCATGGCGTCCAGTAACGTCAAAACACGTCAATATAGAAAAAATGTGGCGGCTGCTCACACGGATCCACCACCACCACTAAACATAGACATTGAGTGCATAATTGCTCCATTAATTATAACCCTCCTCTATTAATATATAACATTTTACGGCCTTACACTTTTCACAGGATACATTTAACACCAAAATTTTTATTTATTAACGAAAACACCATCTCCTTCATTAAACACCACTCAACGCCACCGTTCTTCCGCAACTGAAGTTACTATTCCATCACATCTTTTTCAAATCTGCTTCTTCCAATGAAGACACTCATTCCCCCTATGACTGTCGCTTCTCTAACAGGCTAAAGAAGCCCTCCCTGCCATCCAACACCATCATAATTGCTGGAAAACACCATGATTCATTTCTGACCCAATTGCTTGATGACCTGGAAAAATCCATCGACAAAGTCTCTGACAAGCCATGCCACCACTTCCAGGAGCTCCATCAGCTGTGCTGAGCTGATTGCCACCGTTTCTACAATCATCCAGTGCAAGAAATTGTAGAACCTGTCGAGATTCTGAAAATAACGGAACCCGCTTCTCTCGGGCTCGATTTCCTATAGGCTTCAATTATGTTTTGTTTTTTTAGTAAAATCCTTCATCCGTGATTTTTGGAAGAAGCACAATTGAGGAAGAGGTGATGGTGGAGTAGCTTAATGACAACGTTGAGTGGTGGCTTAATGACGGAGTGGTGGCTTAATGAAGGAGATAGACCCCCCCTTTTTTCTCTATAGTATGTATATATGATGTATAATTTATGAATAAAATTCTATAAAAACTGTAATGGATCCCTTATAATTTTTGATATTATTTATATATTTTATATTTCATTCATTCTAAAAGTTTTACAACACTAAGTGACGTCTTAAAAATAATGAAATATAGTCAATATTTATCTATTAATTTTCCAAATAAGTTTCTACTCTTAAATTTTCTAACCATTTGAGTTTTTTTTCTTGGACGATTCGTTCTTATAGTTGATTTATTTTGGCATTTTTTTTCTCATTTCTCAATTTATTTTGCCATTTGTACAATATAAGAAAGGGTAAAATATGAAATCAAAATTCGAAATGCTCACTTTAAGCTCTGTTTCAAATTAAAATGTTACAAAAATGTTGAGGTGGTGAAAGTAATATACATTATAAGATATAAATGGACCCCCCTTTATAAAAATCCTGGGTTCGCCACTGAACGTGATACTACCATATAATATGACTTAGAATAGTAAGTAAATTACCAAAGCTGCAAGTAAAACAATTTCTTAATACCTTAAGAAATCATTGAAGAAGTTGCCCTTGAACGAGCATGTACACATGTATCATGTACACTTCATTTGGTATTATGACAGAGGAGTGCAAGAATCAATGGCTTCCAAATGGTGAAGGAGAATATTAGGGTGAGTCTTTTATGGTTAGTGATGAAACTGTAGAGTGGCCTCATAGCCTTACTAAGCCATACTGTGGAACAAAATCCTTCCAATCTTCATGCGATTACATTTGTAGGCAAATCGAGTCTGCAGAGATTAGATTTTGCATCATAGAAGACTCTGCCTGTTTATGTTGTGGTTTTGTATTGAGCAAATGTAGCACAGAAGATGAAGTATGAGAAATCAATATAGACTACAAAGACGAAGGTTGTTTTGAACCCCTATTGTGATATAAACTGCAATAGGCAAATCGATCCACTACATCCGAGTCTTGTTGGGGAGTGTATTCATGGGGATTGCTACTGTTGCTACCTTTAGTAATGAATATATGAAGATAAATACTCCCTTCGTCCCTTAAAAAAAGTTGCAATTTCCTTTTTCGGTTGTTCCCAAAAAATTGGTGCACTTCCCTTTATGTTATTTCATTGCCCCTACTTTCTCTTCTAACTCAAAAAAATTACTTTTATCTTATATGCATATTTTACCTTTTTGCACTCAAGTCAACACACATTCTCAATCCACATGCATGTCAAATTGTTTTATCTTTAAAGTGACGGAGGGAGTATATGTCACTATGTTAGCTTTGGTGGGTCTTGTTTCGGGTCAAAGACAAGTTTTGTTTAGTTCCCTATGATGTGACATAGTACACACCTTGTTGTCATTTATTTCGTGCATATGAAGACACTTTTGTTTAGTCAATAAGTCTTTTGTGGGTCAAAGACACTCTTGTAGTATGCATCAACTAATAGTGACTCTTGTGTAATAAAAAGAGTTGTGGACATCTAATAAAACTTTTGTGCATTGTTATTGTTGTTAGTAGTCAAGAAAGTTTAATGTGTGATTGCCTGTGTGTTTAGTATGCAGCTAAGTCATACTCCAAGTTGTTGAATAGTAGGTCGAATAATGTCTACAAGCTTATCCTTTAACATTTATTGTGAGAGAAGTTAGCTCGTAGAGTTTAGCTTTAATTGTACTACTTGAGCACAACTCGCTGGGTAAGATTAATCTCATTTAAACTCTTCTTCTAATAGGATTCTTTCTCTTGTAATATATATAGGTCTTTATGCAATTCAATGAAGTTGGTTTTGCACAATTTCGGTTCTAAGCTAGGGTTCTTGAGTTGCTTCTATTTTTAACATCTGGCAGAGCAAGGTAGAGACAGAGAAACAATCAATGGCAGACACCAGCTTCACTCAAGCGGAAACCCTACGTTTGAAGGTGATTATGAGCATTGGAGCATGCTCATGGAGAATTTGCTAAGATTGAAGGAATACTGGGTTGCTATTACAAATGGATTTGTTGAACCAGCACAAAGAGCAAACCTATCAGACGCACGGAAGAAGGCTCTTGATGAGATGCATTTGAAAGACTTGAACGCCAAGAATTATCTACTCCAAGGAATAGATAAGTGTGTGCTGAAGACAATAGCACAGAAAACCATGACCAAGGAGCTTTGGGAATCAATGAAAGTCAAGTATCAGGGCAATGAAAGGGTCAAGACTCCAAAGTTGAATCTCTTGAAGAGATATTTTGAGATTCTTGAGATGAGGGTACGAGAAACAGTGACATAATATTTTAGAGCCGTTATGATGATAACCATTGAGATGAGGAGTCTCAAGAAGGTTATAACAGAGAAGAAGGTTGTTGCAAAGATATAAAGGACCCTCACAGAGAAGTTTAACCATGTGGTATGCACAATAGAATAGTCAAAAGACACCAATACTCTCTCAGTTAATGAACTTCAAAGCTCTCTTTGTCTGCATGAGCAAAAGTTCATAACTAGAGAGACAAAAAATCAAGTGCTGAAAATAGGTGATGAAAGATTTGGAGGAGAAAGATTTGGAGGATATGGAGGAAGAGGTCAAGGACAATATTTGGTGTTGGAAGTGTAAAAGGCTTGGACACTTTCAATTAGATTGTCCTGAACAGAACAAAGAGGTAAATTATGCTGAGAATGAAGGTGGAGTTGATATGCTATTGATGGTAGATCAAGAAGACAAAATGAAGAATGCAAAAGATGAATGGTACTTGGACTGGGCGTTTAAACCATATGTGTGGGATTGAAGACATCTTCGAAACCTTGGACAAATTTTTTAAGCATTCAGTTATGTTGGGAATTGATAGCAGACTTCAAGTGGAAAGGAAGGGATCAATAAAATTATCATTTAAAGGGTTCAATTTCACCCTAACAAATGTGTATCTTATGCCCGAGCTTGATACCAACCTACTTAGTTTTAGACAACTCTAAGAAAGGGACCCAACTAGTGGCGAAAGTTTTTCAAATATTGTCATAGATAAAATAATATGATCCAAGTAATTTAATGCAAGTAGTTTCACATAAATAAAAGTAACACAAACCAAGAGTACTAAAAATCCAGACATACAATAAAAGTACATATATGAAGTACTCAAAATATAACACGCGTTCCTCAAAATCTTTGAAATCATCAATTAACTCTTCTATACTGAAGGTTTCTACAATATCTTTCTCCATATACAAAAGAAGACTGTTGGGTTTGACAAATGGGCCAAATTGAACAAATATAGGTGATAATTTATAGGCTGGATTGTGGGTTTAGTAGGTTGAATTAATGAATAAAATAAAAAATACCAAGTAAAAAAGTACAAAATATTCTTCAAATATTGTCATAGATAAGTAATATGTCACTACGTAGAGAAGCTGCGGTTTTACTGCGGCGGAGGCCACAGTAGTAAACCCATTTACTGCGATGGAGGCCGCAGTAAATGGATTTCTCTACGTAGTGTGTTCCAAGTAATTTAATGCAAGTAATTTGACTTAGATGAAAGTAATACATATCAAGATTACTAAAAATCCACACATGCAATAAAAGTACATATACAAAGTACTCAAAATCTAACACGACGTTCCTTAAAATATCTAAAATCATTAATCAACTCTACTATACTGAAAGTTTCTACAATATCTTTCTCAATATATAAAAGAAAACTATTGGGTTTGACAAATGGGCCAAATTGAATAAGCTTGGGTGATAATTTATAGGCTGGATAGTGGGTTTAGTGGGTTGATTTAATGATTAAAATAAAAAATACCAAACAACATCCCTAAACTATTCTAACTGTATACTATATAACTCTACCTCCCAAAAAATATTAAGGGTGGTCAATGTCCCCCCATGCCCCCCCAACACACCTTTGCCTGCAAGGTTTATGACCAAGAGAAAGGTTTTATTCTCAGGACAAATATGAATAGCAACAGGATGTTCATTCTGGTTGGCGAAAGAACAGACTCAGCCAGGGGCGGACTCACCATGGGGGCACGGCCCCATTAAAATTTAAAAAATTAGGGTACTCCCAGTAGTATTTTTCAGGAAAAAAATATAATGACCATTTTGAAAAAATCAAAATAAATTGAGGAGTTGAGGAATATAAGTTAATTTACGGAGAATGGAAAACCATCATTCGGGAAAAAGAATAGTACAATCATTTGGGAAAAAGAAAACCATCCGTGGCTACAAATTCAAAAGTGAAGCAAAATTGTCTTCTTTTGACAATTCTTCGTACTTGTCGAGTTGTCTTCTCCAAAATCTTTATGAATTGCTTGCTTTAAAAGCCTCAACTCAACGATTCACTTTGTTGTTGTCACGGGTGCGCCCGCGCCCGGTTGCGGAGGCGGGGCCATCCCGTGACGGCAGAAGCGGAAGTTGCGGAAGACACAAAAGCGGTCCAACCGAGACCCGCTGAGTGTGGTGGTCCCGTGACCCCGCCTGCAAAGTCTCGTTCTCAGAGGCTCGGTGCCTGAGAACACTTTGCTCACGGAGTATGCAGACAGAGTTATGCGCTTATAACCTTCGGTCGTGATTCGACCCGCAACCTACAATTCCCAAACATGGAAAGCATACAGTATAAACCCTAACTATCCATGGCGAGGCCCGTCTCACTGAAATAGGCGAGCACTCCACTATCACCAAGCATGCAGTTCATGGATAACATCATTCATAAAATCCACAGAATCATACAGATACAGAATGCGTCTTAACACATCAGAATATGATCATATCCCGGGTCCCGCCCTCCACTGTCATGGGCGAGTCCCCGGTCCTACATAGTCCAAAACATTTATACAGAAGTAGAATGTATGTAAGATACATAGCATGATCAGACAGATGACATGCATGCATATACACCTACAGAGCCGACCAAGGAAAACCTTAGAATACCCAAGCGCGGGATCTAGCTGAAACTCCGAAATCAGAAGATCCCCGCAAGTATCGTTGCTGCTGCTAACACACTAACAGAAGAGAGAGATAAGTTAACTATGAGTTAACCCATATGCTATCCGTTAGCATAAAACCAGAAGTCAGAAAACAGACTAAAGATTCAAACCCAGATACAGATACAAATTTCAGACAACAGATTCAGATTTCAGATATCAATTCCAGATTCCAGACAACATATACGGATTCAGACTACAAATTCAAATATCAGATCCCAGACTATAGTTACTCAAAGAGACTGCCCTTTACAGACAGAAAAATCATACAGAACAGAAGGGTACCTGAAACAGAATCAGACAACACACCCCAGACTCACTCTGCGGGTTGTTGGTCGTAGTACTCTGAAACGGTAAACAGAAAGAGGGTAAGTCCTCTTTGAGAACTTAGTAAGGGCTTGGAGATAGGCACGGTTTATCTTTACATAACAACTGCACAACAAAGACAAAGAAAATGCATACAAGCAGAGATAACCAACATATGCTCAACCAATGCAAAACAAACATATGCAATGCACATAAGTAGAATTGTTAGTATAGCAAACAGACACGCTCAAAGCGATAGTCCATTCTCGGCCCGACCACGTAATGAACTACCGCAGACACATGAGACTGGTACCAGCTCGAGGTAGCTAACCCCATCAGAACACCACCCTCGTAGGAGTTGAATCAGAACACCACCCCCGTAGGAGTTGAATCAGAACACCACCCCCGTAGGAGTTGAATCAGAACACCACCCCTATAGGAGTTGAATCAGAACATCAGCATCTTCGAGTCCTCGCACCTGCACACCAATGCCTATCCCGACGCCACCCTCAATCCAAACTCAGACTCGGTACACCCAGACACGCATTTCATAAAGTAATCCGAAATGCAGAATCAAGAGCAATACTGAAACCCTTACCGCACTATTACCGACCCACAGAAGAATCCCGGCAAAATCCCGACGCTCGGTCCGAAACTCAGTAGTGTGACTTCCGAAGTCCCCCACTACTCCACAATTGTTGATTCAAGTTGAACAACCACACACAAATCAGAATTCATCAATCCAGACCCCCGGGACTAATCCCGCACATTCCCGCACTTTCCCGCAAAATTCCACAGACAGCTCGGTTTCTCAAACCGAGCTAGAACATTGTTATTTACACTTAAACAAGCACAACCAAGCATTCAAATCATACTTTCTTACCAAATCATTCACACAAGTCCGAATTGAAAAAACCAATATCATTGGCACCAAAACCGAGGCTCGGGCCAGGAAAAACGACTTTCACACCGAGCCTTTTCTGAAAAAACCAAATAGCACAACAGACTCATCTCTTCACTCTGATCACAAATATATCCTTACCCTTCACTGAAAGCAAAGTTGATTTTTCGCACCAAATCTTTGAACCGATTTTTGCAACGCTTCCGGCGTGTTTCTGCTCACACTCCTGTTATCAAACATACACAAGAAGGTGCCGGGAACGCTTAGAAACCAATAAATCAAGCAGAGAAGGTGGTTCCATAATTACTCCCAAATTTAAGCAACTCACGGTTTACAAACCGGGCTGAATCTTCACAAACCGACCTCAGATTATTCACTTACACAACACAAGGATCGTTTTGGTAACCTTACCTCGAAGCTTCTTCGAGTTTCCTTCAAGTTCAGTTTTGGAGCTCAAATGGCGCAACCATGGTGAAAGAGAGGCGGCAGGAAGGAAGAAGAAAGAATTATGGCTTTTGCCATTTTTTTCCTTTTATACTTCTTTTCTTTTTCTTTTCTTTTCTTCAATTTATGGAAATGGGACAAGTGTCCCATTTCATCCCCAAACAGCCGCCTCTTTCTTGTCCATTTCCCCACCATTGTGCCAAAGTTTTCCTTTTTACACTTTGGTCCTGAAACTTTCCAACAGTTGCAATTTAGCCCAACCCGAAATTTGTAACTTTCAAACCGTGACTCCAAACTGAACAAAATCTGAGACACATTCTCGGGACCTCATATCACACACAAATCATGCTTCATATGTTTAATTATAAGTCCCTAGTGTCATACCGTCCCAGCATAACCCGAGCAAATCCCGACGTGTGCGCTTGCTAGCTTAACCGAGTAATCCCGTCATGCGTACTTGCTTGGTTATCACCACACTACTCATCCCGAGTCATATCACGCCTCACACCAAAACCGTCACAAAACTTTCATCCCGAGCCCCGGGCGTCGCCCGGGAACGAACATCCCGACCCGAAAAATATATTTCGTGAAAAGGTGCGGAATGCTCGTATGATCCCAAATATACAGACAGTTCCCTTTTCCGAGGTCCCGATAAAGCTACCGAGCTTACTGATCACCCAGAAACAAGTCTAGCTCCCGAAAAAATATTTTCCGCGGAAATGTCCAGGAAACCCGTGCGACCTCAAAAATGAAAGCATTCCCGAGAATGTTACCTAGAAAAGATCCGGGAGCTGTCTGACCAACAGAAAACATGCCCCGCATGTTTGAAATGAAGCCCCGGAACACCAAAGTCACAACCCGCTCGAGGTGTCTGTAATAGTTGTTGTGTCCTCCAAGTTCCAACACTTGTTCAACGGAGCACAGACCGCAACATTATTAGCAGGTCAGTTTCTATTTTACTTCATTGATTTTGGTTTTTTTTTAAAAAGATGTTAAAAAATATTGATTGATACTAACACCATCGATTTTACAACATCCATAAACCATAAAGTACTTGATTTATATTTAACAATAATTCAGGATTGTTGCATGTTATATAAATTTACACATAATACGTTTGAGGTAAACTGCACGGTTAGTCCCTTATCTTTGATATTTGTTCTATTTAGGTTCTATTTAAGAATTCGTCCTGTTGCAGTCTCTTATTTTTGGTTTTCGATGCATTTGTAGTCCTTCCGTTAATTTGACCGTTACCTATATATGACGAAAATACCCATCTTTAATATACAACTTCTTCTACGCCAAGAAAACATGACTTACCGCAGCCTCCTCCGCGGTAGCGCCGCGGTAACAACCGCGAGGAGGGCCGCGGTAATTTCAGCAGTAAATAAGCTCGCTGTAGAGGCCTTACCACGTCCCAAGCCGCAGTAATACCGCGGCCTTACCGCGTCCCAGGCCGCAGTAACTATTTTAAATAATTTAAAAAGGTGAATGAATTCGGATGAATATTCATCCGAATTCATCCACAAAACCCAGAAACACAACTCCCTAACAAAGAATTTGGGTGTTTAATATATGGTAATTTGTCAACATTGACAAGAGTAACGTTTGAACAAACTTGGTTTGAAGTGTCTCCAGCAATGTTCAGTCCTGGGAAAAAGAAATCTTCCTCCTTGGCTTGCTCAAGATCCTTGGCTTGTTCATGGGAGCAGCTCGATTTATAGATACTCATGAAGCTGATGAAGATCACACAAAGCCTATGGCCATTTTGACCTTCTCTTTCATGAAGCTGATAAAAAAATGGGAGAAGAAGAAGAAAGAAAGAAAGAAAGAAAGAAAGAAAGAAAGAAAGAAAGAAAGAAAGAAGAAAGAAGGAAAGAGAGAAGAAGAAGAAGATGAAAACGGGAGAGGAAGAAGAAGTAGATGAAGGATGAAGATGAAGACGAAGACGGAGGAATATGAAGAGAAAGAAAACGGGAGAAGAAATAAAAAAATACCTTACCGCGGCCTGACCGCGCAAAGGGCCGCGATAAATTAATTCTTACCGCGCAAAGGGCCGTGGTAAACTTTGGAAGCGAGCTGGCAATGAACTTTACCGTGCCCCTGGCTTTACTGCGGCCTTCGCCCCGGTAAGGGCCGCGGTAAAATTCTATCAATTTTACCCCAATAGTCTAACTTTTCCATTAACATACTCCATCTAGATTCTCCCTCTCCTCCATAAGCTAAACTTCAAAGCTTCTTCTTGTTCGTCAATGGGCTGGTTTCTTGTTCTTTGAAGAGTCTGCAAGACATGAGAGAAGACAAAGCTCTAAAGCTCGCGAGTCAGTAGCGGGTTTGTCGGCGGGCACGCGGGTGGATGGGAAAATGGTGGCGTTTTTTGGCGGGATTTGACCGGGAGACTGCCGGAGGCTGGAGAGTACGTCAGTGGTTTCAGCGCGGCTAGATGGCTACTTGGATGAGGCACATTTGGGCAGGATAGCAGCAGGTCGGGTGCAGTCCGTAGTAGCGACTCCCAGCGGAATTCAGCGGCATTTTGGGGTGGAGTTGGCCAAGCGAAGCGTGCCGGAGGTGGCAGAGATTGTCT
Organism: Stellera chamaejasme; assembly: GCA_024586325.1. Classification (NCBI taxonomy): domain Eukaryota; kingdom Viridiplantae; phylum Streptophyta; class Magnoliopsida; order Malvales; family Thymelaeaceae; genus Stellera; species Stellera chamaejasme. The sequence continues at coordinate 11,013,558 of CM044986.1, forward strand.
CTGGTCTTCTCGCGACTGATTAGATTGAAGAGGACGCTAGGAGAGCAATGGGCTGGAGCTGAAGACTCGAGTGAAGTGGCCTGCCAGGCTCGTTGCAATTCACGGCCAACGGTGGCGTCTTCAGGTGAGATGGAGCAGAGGGAGGCTATCTGAACTGAGAACTACCGATCTGGACTAAGAGCTACCGATTTGAACTAAGAGTAGATGGAGCAGATAGTTTGGATCTAGTTTGGATCTTGGAGGTGGGTGGGTTTGAACCGAGGTTGTATCGCGCAAGATAGATGGACTCAAAGAAATTAATAATAAATTTTAAAAAAACTTTAGGGACTCATATGTACATGAATTAAAAGTTTAATGACCATATTTATCTTAAATGTGTAATTAAAGTATAATTGTAAGGGTATTTGCAAAAAAACACAAAAGAAAACAGAAGAACTAACTATAAAACTAACTTAAGGACCATCCATGCGCAAAAAATAAAAGATACAGGACTTCAGTAGGAAAAATTCTTAAAATGAGACTAGAATATGACAAAAGTCAAAGATAAAAGACTAACGGTGCACTTTACCCTAATACGTTTGTATAAAAATTTAATTGATTTATTTCTCTTGTATTTTTGAATATTTTGGAGGCCTAAATGGATAAATTTCTAATAAAGAAGCATAAAGTTGATCAGAAATATTCTAAACAAAATTGTGAAAAGTCTAATCGTGGTGAAATAAACATCGACAAGCTTCCTGCAGATCCTGGCAGATGAAAAACAATTAGTAAATATCATCCTAATGATAGAGATGTAGCTTGGAGAGCTTACTTACAACGGGGGTCATGTCAACCATGTGATCATGATTTTCCACAAACAAAGTTTGGGAGGAAATTTTGACGATTTGTTCCAACTTGGTTTAAATTAAGTATAGTGATGGTTGGAATATAGCGTATAAAAAATGTAGCCTTTTGTCTATTTTGCTATCTTTTTGGATCAGATTCTGAAAATGAAACAAGTGGAGATGACTTTACTAGTGTAGGATTTACAAAATGGAAGAAGAAAGATAGATTTGATACTCATGTTGACAAACATAATAGTGCTTATTATCAAGCATGGAGAAAATGTCAAGATTTGATGACTTAGAAGCAAAGAATTCTAGTTGTTTTTGAAAAACAGTTAGATCAAGCAAAAAATCAATATAGAATTCGTTTGAGGGCTACAATTGATTGTGTCATATTTCTTTTGAGACAGGGGTTAGCTTTTCGTGGACATGACAGGTCAGATGATTCATGCAATCAGAGTAATTTTCTTGAACATCTACAATTTCTTGCTGATTATAATGAGGAAATCAAGAATGTTGTCTTGAATAATGATCCAAGGAATTGTAAGCTTGCATCTCCTAACTTGAAAGATATTGCTCATCTTTCTTCGACAAAGGTTACAAAAGCTATAGTGAATAATATTGGTGACGGACATTTTTCTAGTTTATTAGATGAATCTCGTGATATGTCAATTAAAGAGCAAGTTGTAGCTACCTTACGTTATGTTGATGATGGAAAGGGTTATGTCATTGAAAGGTTTATTGGTCTTGTACATGTATAAGATACAACTACTATATCACTTAAAGCTGCCATTAAAGACATATTTTCAAGACATGGCTTGAGTATATCGCAGTTCGTGGGCAAAGCTATGAAAGGGCTAGCAATATGCGTGGTGAGTTTAATGGTCTAAAGTCTATAATATTGAAGGAGAATAGTTCTACTTGTTACATACATTGCTTCGCACATCAGCTTCAGTTGGCACTTGTTGCAGTATGGTCGCAACACCGCAAGTGTACGGTGGCCAGCAAATAGTAAACCGGTAAGTACCAGGTCGAATCCAAAAGGACTTGTGATTCTAGCAATATTTGTATGAATTAGTAAAATTAAAAAAGGAATTTATTGATGAAAGTGAGAATTAATTAACTAAATATTATTGCAAGTGATTAACAATTAATTAACTAACGCTGCCTCCTAGAATTATTGATCCACTCAAACTTCGGGTTTGACAATTTAGAATTACCCATAATTATTATTCTCAACTTGTAAATCGATGTATCAATTCTAGATGTCCTTAATCAAGCATTCCACCTAGGTTATTAAAGCACAACCATCGCTCCACTATAATTGTTCAAATGATCTATCTCCTTCCTAGACCTGTGGCAAGCTATCACTCTATGACGAAATCTAATATAATTACCATGTGATCTAGTAATATTTTTATCTATCGAGCAAAAACATACCACAAATATTCTCTAGTCAAATGAATAATGCATCGACATTCCGAGTACTTAAAAAAATCATGGAATAATAATTCATAGAACTAAAATATCAAATCCTAGATTCAAGTTTTACAATAAATCCTAGAAGATAAATCTAATCTAGCTAGTAAACATAATTAAAAGAGAAGAGATGAAAAGATGATGTTGTCGGTGTTGCTGTGCTCGCTGCCCCTTGCCCCTCTGTCGAGATTCCTCAATTGTGCGAGCTTTGTGCGTGATTGCTCATGTGATGTGTGAAACCTAGTCCAATTAGTGAATAGTGGGGCCAATAATAATCTTGCCCTTAAACTTTCATAAGTTGCTCACTCTGGCCCCAAAACTTCTCCCTTGTATCAATTTGATCATTAACTTCAACCCTTCATCCATATTGCCTTCAACTCCTCATTTCTTGTCGATTTAGTCCCAAATTTCTCAATTTTACTCTAATGCCTCACAAAGTAGAATCCTACAAAATCCTTGGCAAACTAATGAGAACATAGCAATTAATTGAGTTTATATGCAAAATTGAGGGTAAAATATATATACTAATTTGCACTTATCACAGTAGCAAAGGGTCATGCTCAAATTGCTTTACTTTTTAATCTAGTTACTAATTTGGTGAACATTGTCGGTGGTTCTTGCAAAAGGCGAGATGTGTTGAGAGATATTCAGTTTAAAAATGTTCTTTGCGGATTAGCAAGTTTGGAACTCCAAGGTGGTTGTGGTTTAAACCAAGAAACAACTCTCAAACGAGCTGGTGATACAAGATGGGGTTCACATTATGGGTCTTTGGTAAACTTAATTGTCATGTGTGCTTATGTGATTGATGTTCTTGAAATAATAATTGAAGATGGTGTTACTCCAGAGAAACAAGGTGATGCACTTGCTCTTTTGCAACATGTTCATAGCTTTACATTTGTTTTTAATCTTCACCTAATGAAAAACATATTGGGAGTTACAAATAATCAATCTCAAGCTTTGCAAAGGAAAGATAAAGTTATTGTCAATGCAATAAGTTAGTAAAAGTTTGCAAGGATCGATTTTAGGAAATGAAAGATGGTGAATATGAATCTTTACTTGAGGTTTCTACCTTTTGTGAGAAAAATGATATTGACATTATGAACATGGAAGATGTGTACGTCCCTCCAGGACAAAACATCGACGTGCTGAAAAGGTAACAAATTTTCATTACTACAAGGTGGAGCTTCAAGAGCTTAATATCGATTTAATGAGGTAAACACGACACTACGCCTTCGTGTTGCTTACCTAAATCCTTTTGATATGTTTTCTGCTTTTAATAAGCAAGAGTTGACTCAGCTTGCCGAGCTTTATCTTGTAGATTTTTCTAATGTTGAGCTTATGGTATTAGAAAACCAACTTGAGAATTATATTTTTGATATGAGGTCTGTAGATAAGTTCTTTGAACTAACAAGTGTTGGAAATGTTACTAAAATGTTGCTTGAGACAAGAAGATATCGTGTGTACCCATTAGTGTATAAACTTATGAAGTTGACTTTAATTCTACCGGTTGCTACGGCGTCAGCGGGGAGAGTATTTTCTTCAATGAAGATTTTCAAAAATCATTTGGGGAAGAGAATGAGAGATGATTGGATGAATGACTTGTTAGCACATTGAAAACGATTTACTTGATGCAGTTGATGATGAAATATGCATCCAAAACTTTCAAAATATGAGATCTCGTAGGGATTAATTATAGTATATTTATGTGTATTTTGATTTATTTGTGAACTTTTGTTATTATGTTAATTTTCATGAGTACATTATTTAGATTTTGTAACTTGAATATATAAAATTGTGCCCCCACATGAGAAAAATCATGGGTCTGCCACTCAACATCTGCAACTTCAGCTAGTCTTCCAAAAGGCTCAAAGGATTTATCTCAGTTGTAGAATAGGAGATTTGGACATATAAGCTACAAGGGACTTTAAGAAACTCAATTCCTAATAAAATCTCTTGGAGAGCAGTTCAAACACTTGTGTTAGTTTATAATTTATGTGGTCCACTTTCTTAAAAATCTAGTGGAGGAAAGAAGTTTATTTTGTGTTTGATTGATGATTACAGCATAAACAGTTAGGTTTATTTTCTGAGAGAAAAGTCAGAAACATTCATTCACTTTAAGAAGTTCAAACTAACATTTAAGAAGTTCAAGCTAATAGTTCAGAAGGAATCAGACTCTACACTTTAATGTTTGAGAAATAATAAGGTATGAGAGTTTAATTCTGAGGAGTCTAATATCTTTTGGGAAGAGAAAGAAATAACGAGGTAGCTAACCACTACATATATTCCACAATAGAATGGAGTTGCAGAAAGGAAAAATAGAACAGTGCTAAACATGGTTAGAGCCATACTGGTGGATAAGAACATGCCTAAAAATTTCTAAGTAGAGGCAGCTAAAGGGGCATTTTATGCATGAATAGAAGCACAACATCAGCTTTGAAGGATAAGACTCTATAGGAGGGTTGGAGTGGATAAAAACCATATGTTCACCACTTTAGGATCTTTCGTTGCTTGGCTTACATGTTCCTAATGCAAGAATACCAAGTTTGATGACAAGAGTTAGTGCCACAGTTCTGATTGGTACAAATGAAGAGTCTAAAGCATATAAACCCTATGATCCAGTAAACAGTAATGTCCTTATCAACAAAGATCTTGTCTTTGAAGAAGGATAATGGAATTGGGATAAAACATATGAAAGATAGATTAGTCCAAGGTTGGATTGTGAAGATGGTGGAAATGAAGAAGAAATTGATGAGGAAAGAGTTCAAAATGAGAATTCTGGTGACAATTATGCAGCAACAATAGGTGAAACTTCTGTGTCAAGAGTAAGGGAAGCAAGAAGAAGACAACCTGCAACGTAGATGAAGGCTTCTATTTCAGTAGCAAACTCCTCATCTGAAGATGATGAAGCAAACTTGATTAAGGCATTGATGTTGCAAACATATTAGCATGTAACTGGGAGGTATGGGTATGGACGATATAGCACTCATGTCTCATTCTGGTGATCCTATATATTATGAAGATGCCGTTACTAACTTGGAGTGGAAATTGGCTGTAGACAGAGAGATAGAGTCTATTAAGAAGAATAAATACCTGGACCTTACGCTCTCTTCCTACGGGAGCAAAGAAGATTGGAGTAAAGTGGTGTATAAGACTAAATTCAATGAACAAGAAGAAGTGGATAAGTTCAAGGCCAGGTTAATTGTTGAGGGGTATTCTCAACAACATGGTGTGGAGGAAATTGAAGTATTTCCCCATGTGGCCAGGTTAGACACAGTAAGGATGATAACAGCCATTGCAGCAAAGAGGAAATGGGTTATACAACAACTAGATGTGAAGTCAACCTTCCTTCATGGAGAAATCGAAGAAGATGCATACATTGAGCAACCAAAGGGGTATGAAGTGAAAGGGAAATAACATATGGCATACAAGTTACATAAGCCATTGTATGGCCGAAAACAGGTTCCTAGGACCTGGTTCAGCAGAAAAGAATCACACTTTCTTAAAGAAGTTTTTAAAAGATGTGACAGTGAACAAACATTATTCACTAAGAGAGATAGGTAAGGTAAGATTCTGATTGTTAGCATATACGTTGATGACCTAATATTTACAGAGAATGATGCAATAATGATGGAAGAGTTCAGAGATGGAATGAAATAGGAGTATGAGTGACTTAGGTAAGATGAGGTACTTTCTTGGCATTAAGGTTATTCAAAACTCTTTGGGAATTGCTTTATGTTAGAGAAAGTATGCCTTAGACATACCGAAATGGTTTGGAATGATGGAAAGTAAGCCTGTTTCAACTACTGTTGTGTCTGGTTCCAGAGTTGACAAAGATGAGAGAGGAGAGGCAGTGGATAAGACTTATTTTAAGCAGCTGGTGGGGAGTCTCATGTGCATAATAGTAACTCGACCTGACTTAATGTACATTGTTTGCCTATTGAGTAGGTATATGTCTAAGCCTACAGAGCTTCATCTACAGATGGCCAAAAGGATTTTGAGATATTTGAAGGGGACATAGTCCTTTGGTATACAATACAAAAGAGAAGATGGAAGTGGTTTAGAAGCATATTGAAATAGTGACTATGCTTGTAACGTTAGTGATTAAAGACCACAAGCGGATATGCCTTTTTTCTCAATTCTGTAGTAGTGTCTTGGAGCTCCAAGAAGAAAACTATAGTGACTCTATCCAGTACTGAAGCTAAGTTTGTGCCAGCAACTATGGGGGTTTGTCAAGCTATTTGGGTGAAAAGAGTTTTACAGGAGCTAGGATAAGAAAATGTGAGGTGTAATATTCATATCAATTGTGATAATAGTTCAACCATGAAGCCGTTGAAGAACCCTGTTATATATGAGAGGAGTAAACACATTGGTGTGCATTATCATTTCCTTAGAAATCTTACCAAGGTGGGGGTGATTGAACTAGTATTCTGCAACTCTGAAGATTAGGTGGTTGATATCATGACTAAGCCACTCAAGGTTGAAGCTTTTATGAAGTTGATGAGTCTGTTAGGTGTTAGACCAATTGAGATGTAAACTAGCTGCGAATTGTAGCAAGTTTAAGGGAAGGATTGTTAGTGTTCAAGAAAGTTTAGTATGCGACTGAGTGCATGATAATTGGCTGATTCGACATGTATTTGCCTGAAAATGCATGTCAATTGTATCCCCTGATTAGCTAGTTTCTTAGTATTTGCTCAAGCATTTTTGAAGGAGTCCCTTGAAGTGTCAAAAGATGGAAAAGGGAAGAGTTCGGGGCCAAAAAAGCACTAATGGAAAGTTGGAGGATTGAGCTGGAAGATGGAGCTAAAAGCTGTGGAGCGGACATAAATAGCGCGGTGGTGACACACGTCTGTCGCGATCGTGATGCATCACCACCACGACACACCATTGCGGAAACTGCACTCGATTGAGGACCTGATCTAATTAGGAGTGTTGAGCCCTATTTAAACGTCATTAACTCGGGATTTCATAAGTTTTGCATCCGAGGGCTTCCGGACAGAAGATTGGAGACTTTCAACAACTTGTAGCCATCATGGAGACCGTTCTTGGTTTTTCTAAACTCTTCTTTATGGATTTTTACTTGATCATTAGGTTAATTTCAAGTTGCAGCGATTGGACGGCCGCTAATTTCAATTTACTTGATTGTGGGTTAATTAAAGGCTTCAGAAAGATTTTGATTAACTCGACCTAGGGAATAAACAGGTGTTCTAGAATCAGCTGAGAGTTCGTGATTTAGGACATAGAGGGAACCAATCTGGCGAAACCTAATGCCAAAATATCTAGGTGCAATGAGGGAGACCTTGCATTAATCAGAGTAGTTTGAAAATTGCTTAAGAAGTAAAAGGTTTTTGCATGAAATTTATCCAACTCTCTTTTATATCTGAGTTAACTGAAGAATCTGGAAATCCAAGTGAAGTAAACCGAAAATCAATCTTAGGAGAAGCTTTGTCATAAGATTAGAAAACCCTTTCAATTTGCTTGCTAGAGTTTTGTTTGCTTTAACTAGGTTCTTATTTAAATTTTCAATTCTCCATATTTTACTCAAAAATCACATTTCATCATTATAAATTTATTGTTTTTTGCTTGGTAATAAAAATGCCAAAAACATCACTTGACTTTTGGAAATATATTTTGTTCATAAAAGTATCTTGGGTTCGACCCCACTATAGCCTATACTACAAGATCGATATCATGTGCTTGGGATTAGTGCGTTATTTTATTACTTGAGTTGAGTGTTGAATAATGTTTTATAAAATAAACCATTGGTCAGTTTTTTTAGTATGCATCTAACTCATACTCAAGTCACGGAATAGTAGGTTGAATAAAGTCCAAAAGTTATCCCTTAAGGTTTCTTGTGAGGCAAGTTAGCTCATAGAGTTAAGGTTTAATTTTAGGCACAGACTATTGTGTGTCGGGCTTTAATATATGTCACTTTGTGCCCAACTGCATTTATTTTCAAAATTGTCATCACTTCTCTTTCTCTATGTTTTTGCCGTCACCGTAACTCCATCATGAATCGGACAACCACCATTCATCTCTCACTTGCAGCCTCCGACCACCGTAGCTCATCCTTTAAGTACTAGCAGGCCATTAGCAGCTCGGTGGTAGCCTCCTCCTCCATCAACAATCACCGAAGTCATGACAATCGTAGGAGATCCGTTCGGACAATCCGCTATCCGACCCGACGAAATCCGCCAATAGAAGCCGCAATCGATCGCGTCGGAGCAGCCAATCGCTTCCCCAGTCGCCGACGCTCCATTCCTAGCCAATTCCCGAGTTGAGCGACATAATTCGTCCCGCGCCTTGAAACTAAAACCTGCTGCAGATGACAGAATTATGATGCCCCTACATACTATTATGATGTTATTTTTTTATAAAAATGATGTAACCAGTAATTGCATACAAATAATGCTCAAATCTATCAGAATGAACTTAATAACGCCAATTAGTGATGAATTAGAAGAATATCAACAGAAGTAGATGCAAGAAGATAAACTTTTTAACAAAACAAACATCACATTGCACCATAAAAGTATACTTACCAAATGGAGCATCATTTTAAGCACATAAAACATGAGTTTGAGAGCTCTATTATTTTATAATGTTAAAGAAAACGATTGCATAATTAAGTCATCCGAACGGGTGCATCATGTTTATAATTGAGAGCATCATAGTGCAACAGGAGTGCATCGTAGTGGTCGTCAAAGACATCATTTTAGGAGATTGAAGAAAATGCATGCACTGTTAAGTCATCAAAACGAGTGCATCTTTTTACTAAGGTAGAGCACCATACTTGAAACAAAGAGCATCAACCATAACACCAAAAACATCATATTTAACGAATACATAATTCATTGTCCAATATCGAAGAACGTCATAAGTTTACAGAAGCGCATCATTCGTGCTACCAAGCACATCATTTTGAACCAAGACATCATACTTTGTCAACAAGCTTAACACTGTGCTCTGTATAACGAAATGTTTGCATCAGAGACATCATTATGTCACCAGAACGGGTGCAGCATTTTTGTATGGTAGCGTATCATACTTGAAAACAAGAGGATCATTCATGACACTAAAAGTATCATTTGGAACCGAGAGATCATACTTTGTAGAATACCGAAGAACATCATTTTACTTTGTAGCGCAACGAGAGTGTATCGTTGTGGTCACCAAATGCATCATTTTAGGAGGTTGAAGAAAATGCGTGCACCATTAAGTTCTCAGAACGAGTACATCATTTTTGTGAGGTAGAGCATCATACTTGAAACAGTGAGCATCAATCATTACACTGAGAGCATCATATTTAACTAATACACCATACTTTGTCCAATAGCGAAAAGCATCATTAGTTTACAAAAGCGCATCATTTGTGACACCAACGCATCATTTTGAACCAAGACATCATACTTTGTCAACAAGTGTATCACTGCATTCTGTAGAACAAAATGTTTGCATCAGAGTTATCAGAACGAGCACATCATAATTTTACATAAGAGCATTATAGTGCTTCGAGAACACATCATATTGTTGTCGGATAGCATCACTTTGGGCGGTTGAACAAATGCGCCAGGCTGATGGTTTTGTCGCCGGAGGAAGGCTGGCGGTTGATTTCTTGCTATTTTTGTTGAATTTTCGAAGAAGGAAGGTCGATCTGCTTGATTCCTATCTAATTTTGTTGTCGCTCGTTGAAGGAATGACGGAATGAGGTAGTTTCAGCGATTCCAGAGTCGTCGCTGAGAAACATGGCATGTTGGTAGAGCCATGTTCTTATGTGTTTCTTTCTTCCTTCTTTTATCTAGAGGATGAAGGCTAGAAGGTACCTCGCACGATTTGTCCAAAACAGTAAACCCTCCTTACACCAGTCCAGACGCTTGCAATGAAAAGTTGAAAGTGAACTTTACAGATTACTGAAGATGGAGATAGGGTAGTAACATATCCTCAACCTTCCAATACTGGCTACTGAAGAATCCAAAATCCAAGCAATCTCAATGGGTGAGGAGCCAACCCTTAGGCTCCACTCGCCTCTTCATTTCATTGACTGTCACCGCCTAGCTTATCCTCATCTTCATCCTCCTCCGCTCTCGCCCTCCTCTCCCTCTTAGCCATCGGCTACTCTCTCTCCCTCGCATCCAAATGTGTCAGGCCTGTGGTTTTGTCATCGGAGGAAGGCCGCTGGTTGATTTTGTTGCTGTTTTTGTTGAATTTGCGAAGAAGGAAGGTCGATCCGCTTGATTCCTCTCTAATTTCGTTGTTGCTAGTTGAAGGAATGATGGATCGTGGTTGTTTGCGCGATTCTGTAGTCGTCACCAAGAAACACGGCGTGTTGGTGGAGCCGTGTTCTTCTGTGTTTCTTCATTCCTTCTTTTATCTAGAGGCACACATGTGCCAGACACAACCTATCCACACTCCAATTTATAAGGGAGATGGTAGAGAAACCTAATCCCAATCTAACTCTATTTCATAATCCTAATAGTCATCATATTAGGTCCAATTCAAATACAATTAGGAGTCCATTATTTACAGGGTCACATAATTAAAATAATTTAACAAGTTATTGGCAGCTTCTTAGAGATAGGGCCAGGTTCAGCCACCAAACATACAAAGTCTGTGTTCATTCGCTAAGGATAAGTTGTTAATTTCATGGTGCAAACAAATGAAATTGTGGCTGTTGTTTTAGGCGAGGTGTTGTCCTTTCACTTTACCTATTGTGGATGTTAATAACAAAAGCCTTCATTGTCATATGCAGCAAGTTGAATCAGATGCAATGCTGCTATTCACAGGTTGTGATGCTTAAGATGGAAGGCTCAATTGGCTAAGAGAAATATGTAAGCAACTTGGAATCTATGGAGGTTTTCTACAATTTGAACAACTAGACTTTAAAATATTTTTAAAAAAAGATTAAATATTTTGTGTAGAGGACACATTTCTATACCATTTTCTATTTTAGCTGCTAGAGCGAAAATTTGAAAAAAAAGATTCATTATTTGTGAAGAAAAGAAACCTTTCTTTTCTTCGCCCATATAAGAACTTTCCTATTGGGTCGAATAGTGGAAACCTTCCCACTATTAGAGTTAAAGAACTTTCCTTACTCCAAAGGCGATGCTAGGTAGAGAACTGTCTCTTTTAGGCCACTTAGGCTTGAGTCGCAAGGTAGGGAACCTTCCCTTTTTGCCACCTCTGTTGTCTTTTCTCGCTTTGAGACTGGTTGACTAGGTAGAAAACCTTCTCTTTTTACCACCTAGGTTTATGTTGTGAGGTAGGGTACCTTCCCTTTTTTGCCACCTCGACTTATATTGTTAGGCAGAGAACCTTCTCTTTTAACCACCTAAGCTCAGAGTTGTGAGGTAGGGAACTTTCCCTTTTTACCACCTCAGTTATCCTTTCTTACCTTGAGTTTGATTTACTTGGTAGAGAACTTTCTCTTACCTGGACAATATCTTGGACGATACCATAGAATGCTGAGAATAGTAAGAACCTTCTTACTAATCTAAGAGAGAAACCTTTCTCTTCTGGGTAAGGCTAAGGAACTTTCCTTGCGAATCTTTGTGTGAGAACTGGATCGATACTCTTCTTTTTTTGAAATGTGCAGAATGGTAAGAACTTTCGTACCATTTCGTGAGTGAAATCTTTTGAGTGAAAGCGTTTGATCGATTTTGAAGTATGAAGAATGATAAGAACTTTCTTACCATTTGAGAGAAAAACCTTTCTCTCCAGGCTGAGGTAAAGGAACCTTCCTCACCTTTTTTGGATTGACTTTGAAATGTGGCGAATGGAAGAACTTTGTTACCATTCAATGAGAGAAACTTTCCTCTCATGGCTTGGGCAAAGGAACCTTTCCTGCAAATATCTGTTGATTTGTTTGAACTGAGAAGGATGGTAAGAACTTTCTTACCATATGGGGAGAGAAACCTTTCTCTTCGGGCTTTGACAAACGAACCTTCCATGCTTTCGGTGAAAAACTGAGATTTAGTGAGAAGTGTGACGAAATGACTACACTTCTAAGTAGAGGTGTCCCACAAAACGAGTGATATTTTGAAAACGATAGAAGTTTGACAAAACAACTAACTTCCAAAAATAGGAGATCCCACAAAACGAGTAGATCCCTGAGAACGACGAAGTTTGACAAAATGACTAAACTTCAGAAATAGGAGATCCCACAAAACGAGTAGATCCCTAAGAATGACGAAGTTCGACAAAATGACTAAACTTCAAATGAGAAATCCCACAAAACGAGCGAATTTCTAAAAATGGTGAAGTTTGACGAAATGACTAAACTTCAAAAATAGGAGATCCCACAAAACGAGTAGATCCCTGAGAATGACGAAGTTCGACAAAATGACTAAACTTCAAATGAGAAATCCCACAAAACGAGCCAATTTCTGAAAATGGTGAAGTTTGACGAAATGACTAAACTTCCTACATCGAAAGAGAAACCTTTCTCTTTTTGAATAGGTTAAGGAACTTTCCTTGACTTTCTTGACGAATTGAGCGCTGGTTGACCTTTTTGATCCCAAATGAAGTACTTGAATAATGCTTATTCTAGTCCTTGCTCGATGTGCCCCTTGAAAACCTGCCAATGTCCATGATACATGATTTCCATGATGCATGACTTTTGAAAATGCTTGATGTTTGGAGTTGCTGCCAAAACCTTCAAAAAATCAGAATGATCTTCAATTAAAACCAATGATGCATGGTTGAACCTTTACCCAACTTACCTCATGAATCCCTTCCATCTAAGCTTACCTTATCTTCAAAAGATTTTTTTTCTTGATTTCTTTAGCCTCGAGAACAATTATACGAGTGAATGATCATGTTTGCCCCCCAAATGTGATCATAAAAGTGCAAATTCTCTACAAGTGTCTTTAAACCATGTCTTACGTTTAATCCACACTTATCAATGCCTAATGGTTGGTCTTTAAAGAAACTCTTATCGATTTGCAGAGCTTGACAAAATATATGATGGTCCTTGTGTAATCATTAAAATATGTTACTCTTTCCCTTTTCCACTTGAAGAAGTAGAATGTGCATGGATAACGAAAGGGTTTCTTAGTATGAAGGATATTTTTGGGTGGACGTCGAAGTGAAGAAAGATTACATTTGACTGATATGGGCTGATGAGAAGTAGGGTGGTTCAGGCGAAAGGCCATGTAATGTCACCACTTAGCGACTTGACTTCTTTGAAGAACCTGATAGTGTCCATCACGAAATCATCACCTTATCCAATGAGAACGACCTCAGAATGTTGCCCCCCAACTCTCATGATGTGTGGAATTGCTCATCAGAAACTTGAAAAGTAGTTGATACTGCTTGAGATGTAAGTTGTCCCCTGGAGGTCCTTGAGATGGTAATAATTGCTTCAAATTGTGCCTTCATTCTAAACCGCCTTTGCAGGTTTTCAGTTTAGACTCCATGACTCAACTTTTCTCTTCTTTCATTCTTCTTTCTCTTTTTTTGTTCGGATCGGAAATTGTTTGCCTTGTGATTTTTAGTCATTTTCATGCGAGTGTAAATAGTTGTTGCTACCTACGCCCGATTACTCTCAACTAAAATGCAGAGACAAATGGCTACTAGCACTATTCATAACTTTAGCCATTTCTAGCCAAAGACAGCGGAATAGGATTTACTTTGACCCTTTTTTTGTTTTCTCTATTTTTGTGAGTCATGGGTATCGATGTGTTGAAGACATCTTGAGCTTTGATCCAAATTTGATAAATTGAAGAACCTTGACTTGATCTCAACCTTGGTAATATAGTAGTGTCTTGTAGGATACTTTCCATCTCCTACCCCCCATTTTTGGTGAATGAGGTTCCTTTGTCGGGAAGAATCTTCGAGTTGAATGATCTTTGATGCATAGAAAGATTTCTCTGAAGGTATGCTTGGTCATCGACGTACTGATCGAGGCAATATTTTTCTTTGAAAAGAATCTCACAATTGAAGGGCCACAACGAAGTCGCTCTCACAGATTTTAGCAATGTTCTCGAGATAACCACTATCAAGTCTTCCTTTATCTCATTGGCGAGTCTTTTATGTTGCGGCTTGATAAAAAAAATCTTTAAATGGAGGGAAGAGAGAATGTGGGCTCTGTGATGTGAAGTTGACTGAAAGATATCATTGTGCGCATTCTACCCCTTCTCATTTCAAGTAAAAGGATAACAGTTGTCCATTGCAACAAAGACAATACTCTAGATTGTGGACTAAATCTAGGTAATTCAACTTTCAAGTTATCTTGGCAAGCTCTCAAAGATTGGAGTGAATTCAAGGACTTTCCCAATTATTCACTAATTTGCATAGATCAACGTGTTGGACCTAGCTTAAAGACTTCAGGCGAGAAATTGTCTTTCCATGTCACGACTGGGGGTCGTCAGACTTTTCATATCATAAAATTGTTCTGAAGCTCATTAATGTCCACTTTTTCTTTTTTGAAAATTTTTCTGAAAAATGTGCAATGATGTATCACAAGAAATGAGTGATTATGTGCATAAATGCTGTGAAATATTTTTTTTGAAGTGTCAATACCAGTTAGAACCAAGTATGATGCATGAAAATGTGACGAAAAGTCAAAAAAGAAAAGGAAGATGAATTAGTACAAACTGTATACAGAAATATGAGTACAAAAGAATAATTAGTAAGAATTGACAATCTTTAAAAGAAGCAATGCCCTTTGCACCATAGTTCTCGACCAATTTCGAGGTGCTCAACTCTAGTCTTCTAGCTTGGTGCGCTTTTGCATTCCTCGATTACACCTAGAATTTGCTCGTCCAATCTCAGATGACATTGAGCTTCCAGACTGTCGCACTTGCAACTTGTGTAGAGTCTCGTACTGGTTCCACTGAGAACCAACATGTTTATTTTTTTCTTGAGCTCGAGCAAATAGGTCATTGTGAAGCAGGGTAATCTCCTTGATTGTTACACCCCATCTTTTTCCGGCAACAATCTCCGGTGAATGGAGTTCTGAAGGTATGTTTAATTACTAAGTATGAGTTTAATTTTTCAGTTCAAATTCATATTGTAGTGTGGGAGTGGTATGACGTAATTTGGTAAAGGTTCGCCGCAAGGTTGATCAAGAACAGAAGTAAAAGGAGTGTATTGGAGAAGACAGTAATTTTAGGTCATTTTGTATTAAATACTGCTTGCAATTGGAAATCAGTTTGGGCATGAATAATTTTGTGAACGTAGCCCCGAGTGTCTAGTTTAACCAGAATTTTTCGGATCTTCGTTTGGACTTTTGTACAATTTTTAATAATTGTTTTAGTGAAGGAGAGTCAGCTGTGTCCGGGCGATCGCCTGATTAAGGAATCGGGTCGCCTGGATTTCGCCCGGACGCCTGTTTTCGAATATTTCTGGGCCAGGCGATCGCCTGTCTCCAAGATTGGGTCGCCCGGATTTCGCCTGAGGCCTGCTATTTAAGTCGAATTTATCCGGATTCAACTCATTTTCGCCATTTTCTCTTCCAACTCTCTCCCAACTCTCTCCCAACTCGTTTTTGCACCAATCTAAGTGATTTTGAGCTCCAATTTGCGTGGAAACGAAGGATTTGTGCGGGAATTACTACAAGAACTACGAATCAACAAGGATTTCGTTCCAACAACACTTTGTGGGTGAATTTGGGAAATTACCCAAGTTGTGAGGTTGGTATTTTCGTGATTTCTTGATTCAATTGAGTTAGTAGTAGTGTTTCTATGTTGGATTAGAGGTAGAAACACATTTTACAACACGAATTGAGCATGAATTGAAGGAAATTCGAATTAGGGTTCATGAGCTAGGATGAACGAATTTTGGGGGATTGTTAAATTGACCTCAAATTAGTGTTGTTGGGTAGTTTTGGAACAACATTAATACTTGGTAAAAGGTCCAATTATGGGTTAATCTATGAGCTAAGAGAAAACTCATAGGGTTTAAGGTGGAGAATTGAAGTGTGTTGTTTTGTTGATTTCAATCCAAATTGTTGTTATTGGGTATGTTTAGAGCAATATTGATAATTGGAACATTGTCCAAATATGCTTCGATTATATACCTAAGGCAATGTTCATCCGGGTTTTTGGTGGAATGTGGAAGCATGTGTTTTGTGTGGTTTAAGGTTTCAAGCATGTTTAGACAATGAATTTGAGCAACTTTAAGTCTTGGAGTGAGGTCCAATTGTCAATGGATATTGATGTGTTGAATGAAAGTGTAATGTGGAAAATGTGTGAAATGCTTAGGTGATTTGTGAAGCAAGGTTTGAGGTTGGATAAGGAAGGAGGTTGGTGTGTGGTGCTTGGTCGCTACCCTCTACGGTTGCGTCGCCATGCGTTTCGAGGTAAGGGTTCGACCTACCTATGTTATTGTAATGTAGGATGGTTGAGGCAAGTCTTGGGCCTCGGTCTCGACTTCGGTCTTAGATCGGGATTGTGGAGCCCAAGGCTAGTCCCATGGTAGGAGTATCGGTGCGCGGGTAGGAGTATCGGTGCGCGAGTTCATTACGTATGTGGACGCATGGCGAATGCCGGTTGGACCGGGAAGATCTAGCCATGGTCCGTGATTTATGATGTTTGTTGGATGCGGGGCGAATGCCGACGCATGGCGAATGCCGACGCGACCGGGGAAGATCTAGCCATGGTCGGGGAAGACCTAGCCATGGTCCGTGACATATGGGGTTTGCTGGGTGCATGGCGAATGCCGACGCATGGCGAATGCCGGTGCGTCCGGGGAAGATCTAGCCATGGTCGGGGAAGATCTAGCCATGACCCGTTACATTCGGATGTTGTGCACACATCACACATCATTTATTTCGCATATGTTCGACCTGTATATTTGCTATCTCGTATGTATATCTGCTCTGATCTGTCTTTGCAGTTTGTCGGAAGAACATCGTTACTACGCCTAAGCTCTTACCGGGTTTTTCTTTAAGAAAAACTCACACCCTTACTTAATATTTTTCAGAGATAAGGATTTGGGCGGTGGAGTAGGATTTCCGCAAGGCTATGCAGGTTGCTATTTTTGAGGGTTTAGCAAAGATCTGGACCTAGACTTCGGGTTCCTCGTCGGTTTCTTTATCCGACGCCCGACTTTTGTACGGTTGCATCTTCAGCCTGTAGATAGCTCTGTAGCATGATACTCTGTTGGCATATAGTTTTATGATAGCATGTTATCATTAGATCTGTCTGTTTATCTGAGTTTGATTATGGTTATTAATCTATATTCGTTCAGCTCTGAGATTATTGAATGAGAATGCTGATCTGTGCGGAAGCCTCTGTTCGGTAGTGAAAGAACATACTTCCTTTTTGATAATCAGATTTCGATGTTCTGCTTCTGGTATTCTGTTTATGGGCGGAGCCCATTGTTTCTGCTGTCATGATCTGCTTCTGTGCATGAGTTGTTGTATTTGATCTGTTGTTTAGAAAGGGACCACCTGGGTTAGTTAAAGGTCCGCGAAATAATCTCATACTAGCTGCGCGATCCGGTCCCACCTTGCTCACCACCGCCCAACCGGCCGGCGACCGCTTCCCGCCGGGTCCGGAAGGTGTCTGACGGGGGGTGGTGGTGACATTGATAGCATTGCGTTGATTTAAAACATGTCATCGCCTCTGGCTGGGTTTCCACTATTGTGGCAGTCCAAGACTCGTCATCGGCAGTGAGACAAGTGCAACTGTATTCATGGTATAAAAAAAATTCATTGAGTATATTACCTATACGTTATGCATGTAGAGTGACATAGAACAGACAGGTTAGCGAAGATAACATGTTCAATAGTACAGATCACATTTACCGGGTGACATAAGGTGGGTAGGAATTCTAGGGCCAGGACTAAGGGTTCGATGTTGGGCCATTATATGCAGGGAATGGTGTATCAAAAGGCTCAGGGTGATTCCCGGATCCCATCGTTGAAAAGCGACGGCCCAATCCTTACCCACGAGGGACATGTAAGGAATGGATTAATCCAGGTCGTAGGTTTTCATGAACCCATGCGGGGAATATTAATCCCACGGGGTTAGCACTACTTCCCTACTAGGAAACGGTGAAGGCTTGGAGAGTAAAATCTCACAAGTACAACACCGTATTCCGCTGTGAAAGAGATTGGTTTTGGTGGAGCTCGGGTAGAGAACTCCATGTCATGTATGCCACAATTAAATAAATAAATAAATAAATAAAATTAAATCAAGCAAAAGAAAGCAAAACAAAATAAAACCCTTAATGTGGCCAAACTTGTCCCCAGTGGAGTCGCTAGCTGTAGCGACGAGATTTTTTACAGGAGTCGCCACCAATCTGTTTAGGTTAGGTTGTTTGGAAACCTAAAAAATAACTGGTCTGCGCAAGCTCTAGATCCGTTAGTCAATTACAAACAAAAATAAAAAATTCTCGATTGCCCAAAATTGGTACCATAGGGTTCACTTCATATTTTTGCTTGATTTTTTCTTTTATTTGATTTTTTATTTGATTTTTATTAAATGACATACAAAATAATTAATTCTAATCAATTCGGAGATAATGACGACAATTAACAAAAAAAAGAGAGAATAAATTAACATCATTTAAATGAAAGAATTAGCACCAAGAATTAAAAATAAAAGTTAAAAGGTTTAGGCATAGTGCCCAAATTGTTAGTTTTCTTTAAAACTTGTTAAAGGATACTTGGGACCAAAGTGGTACTAGTGACTAAAACGACATCTTAAAAGTTATATGAGCCTAAGTGATAAAGGGGATGTAATGGAGGGCTAAAGGAGGGAAAAAGGGAATAAAAGAATTAACAGAAAAAAAAGGAGGGGAGACGTACCTGCAGCAGCGCGTCGCTGGAGGAAGAGGGAGCAACTCAGGTCGCTGCTTCGGGCGGCGTCGGACGGCAATGACGGCGGGGAACCTCCAGACGGCGATCGGCGAGGCGGAGGGAAGTTATCGGAGCACGAATGATGAGTTACTGGATTGAACCGGGCCGTGCAGCGGGCGGGTAGCGGGTCGACGAGAAATTCTCCTCCGTCCGGCGTCTTCAGGCGAAAAGAGAAGTAGATTTGGCTTCCTTGAGACAAGACGGAGACGATGGTACCAAATGTTCGTGATGAGGAGGCCGATTTGAAGGAGGCCAGGTTTTTAGGAATGGAAAAGCTCTATAAGCTTTAATGGCGGAATTGTATTTTTTTTTTTTTGCTTCTAATTGTTTTTGGTTGCTGCTAATTCTTTTTTTTAGGGTTTAGGTTAATGTTCTATTTATAGGGATTCATTAGGGTTAGGGTTATAGAGTCCAATTAGGTTTGCATTCCTATTTTTTAGTGGTTTAGATTAAGTTTAATTGTATTAGAAGATTTTTTTAGGATTTTCGTAATATTTAATTATTATTTTAAGATAATTATATTTTTCATTTTTTTATTCTTTTATTATCATTTTTATATTCCCTTTTTATTTTATTAATATTAATTAAAGATTTTTCCCCTAAAATTACTAAACATTCAATTAGGTCATTTTACTTTCTTTTTTTCTTCTTTTTTTTAAATTAGTCAAGTTAGGCTTAAATTAGTTAATTAGTTAATTAGATTAAGTTAGCTGTTAACTGTTAATTACAAATCCGGGTAAAAATCGAGTGTAAACACGTCTCATGACGGAACCATTAACTAGGAAATAAAGATTAATTAATTGATAATATTTAAATATGTAATTTAGAGACATTATGCCCCTAAAGTTCAATATTGACAAAGTGAAAATTGCATTTTGGTCCTTGTCACTACGTGGGGAGGAGAGGCCTCACTGCGGCCTCAGGCGTAGTTGGTCCGTGGTACCAACTGCGGCGACGGCCGCAGTGAATGCCGCGGTTGAAATGTCCGCAGTTTCGAACTCACTGCGGCGTCGGCCGCGGTACGTACTGCGGTCTCACTGCGGCCATGGCCACAGTAACCGGTTTGAATAATTAAAAAAAAGTGGATGAATCCGGATGAATGTTCATCCGGATTCGTCCAATGAAACCATAAGAAGAAGAAGAAGAAGAAGAAGAAGAAGAAGAAGAAGAAGAAGAAGAAGAAGAAGAATAAGAAGAAGAAGAAGAAGAAGAAGAAGAAACATAAGAAGAAGAAGAAGAACAAGAAGAAGAAGAAGACGAAGAAGAAGAAGAAGAAGAAGAAGAAGAAGAAGAAGAAGAAGAAGAAGAAGAAGAAGAAGAAGAAGAAGAAGAAGAAGAAGAAAAAGAAGAAGAAGAAGAAGAAGAAGAAGAAGAAACATAAAAGAAGAAGAAAGAAGAAGAAGAAGAAGAAGAAGAAGAAGAAGAAGAAGAAAAGGAAGAAGAAGAAGAAGAAGAAGAAGAAGAAGAAGAAGAAGAAGAAGAAGAAGAAGAAGAAGAAGAAGAAGAAGAAGAAGAAGAAGAAGAAGAAGAAGAAGAAGAAGAAGAAGAAGAAGAAGAAGAAGAAGAAGAAGAAGAAAAGGAAGAAGAAACAGAAGAAGAAGAAACTAAAGAAGAAGAAGAAGAAGAAGAAGAAGAAGAAGAAGAAGAAGAAACAGAGGAAGAACAAGATGAAGAAGAAGAAGAAGAACGATTAAGATGAAGAAGAATGGTGGAGTTGTGCGGCGGATGAAGAGAAAGGGGAGTTAAAACCCTAAAAAAAAAAATTACTGCGACCTTGGCCGTAGTAAATCTTACTGCGCAAATTTACTGCGGCCAAGGCCGCAGAAAATCTTACTGCGCCAGCAACTGGGCCATTTACTGCGTAAATGGGCTTACTGCGGCCCAAACCGCAGTAAGAAATGTCTTCCCCACGTAGTGTGTTACTCCCAGCCAGAAGTTTTCATCGTTAACCTTCATCCTCTGCCTCTCCTTTACAACCTCCAGCCTATAATCTTCCATAATTGATCCCCCAACATCTAACGAACCTCCACCAGCCCAGCATCAGTCTTCTCTTGCCTCAATCGGTGCTATAATACCACCAATTGCAACAAACCTCTAATGGAAAGCGTGATCTAACCTGCCTTGATTCAGCTGGCAGAGGCTCAAATTCACCGCACCCAAGTTGCTGATTTGTTCCCTGACCTCAAGCGCTGAAACATCCTTCGACTCCAGCAGCTATCGATTGTTTCGCAACCTGAAGGTCGGTCCACGTACCCACCTACAACCTGTCGTTTATTTCAATAATTGCTTCTAATTCGAGACACCCCTAGCAACGCTAATGACAAGCTATTTTACATATGATTCTGATGTCGCCGGTGCTGGGTGGACGACTGGGATGGAAAACAGAGAGAGTGAAGAGAAGAAGACGATGAACTAGAAAAGAGTTGGTCCAATTTAAGGGGGACTGAATTTAAGATTATAAAGTTTTAGGGCTAAATTTTTAGTTTACAAATTTTAAGATGAAAATAAAACATTAATCCTAAAAAATGTATGGTTAATATTTACGTAATCACCCAATGGTAAGCCACATCAGGGCCATTTAAGCATATCTCGCTGCTAACTATGACAGCTTAACGTCTAGTGATAAATGTACCCCTTTAATAACAAGTTGATGCTTTTTTACCTAAAAAATGATGAGAAATTTTAAAAAATTTACTGACAAAATTAACCTTTCTACCATATATATATATTTTCACTTTCTTCTTTTCTTAAATAAAAGCTACAATTCACAACTGTTTCATAGTCCATTTCTTGTCTTTATTTGATTTCCTGAGCAATCAATGGTCCATACTCCATTTCTTTTGTCTTTATTTGATGTTCTGAGGTGTCAATGTTGCAACAAGAGTAATTTCCTGAAATATTAAGGTTCTAACAAGAACAGCTCTGTCATTTTCCCTTTACTTTTCCACCTTTGCCCTTGCCTCTCTTCTTTCTTCTCTGATGAACTGTTTATTTAAGAAGCTAATGATGCAAAAGAATGTTCAAGTCCACTGCGTAGTTGAGATGACGTTTATGAGGGCCGTATCCGTCATAACGCCTTTATTCACTATAGCGAAACATCCGCTTTTGTTTTCGCCATAAATTGGGCGTCATTATTTTATTACGTAAGAGGCCGTCATAAATTATTACGGCTGTATTTGGTATACGACCCTCATAAAATATTACGTAAATTTGAGAGATACGGCCGTCATTAAAAACACATGTGGCATACCCTATTTTATAACGGCTTTATGAAGGCTAAGGCCGTCATTAAGTAAGGTTATTTAAATTAAAAAATGTGTGAATTGTTTTGCTAATGCTTTTTGATTTAATTAAAAGATGGACATTTAAATTGGCATAAAACTCCTTTAGCAAAGTTTCGTTGACTTCAGGTGGTGGATTGAGCAGCGAGTCCCATTTCCGTTCATGCACTATGTCCTTAACATTCTTAGCTTGATCATCCTCCAAATCCACAACTCTTTGGAAAAGCAATTTCCTGTTTGCATAAGCTGTGAAATCTGCTATTGCTTTATCACCGCGCTCAGCAGATTTGGAGATGTCTCCCGTGGACTTCCCTTTCTTTTTGGGAGGAGCATCTGAAGCTTTTTCAGTGATGGTGCGCTTAAGTCTTGATTTAGGCTGCAAGGAAGAATGGAATAGCATGAGCGCAAATTGCAAAAGTAAACCAGCAGAGATATGAAGAGAACAATCAAACAGGCATGCCCAGAATAATCAAAATCTAGGGTTTTAACCCAAGAACACGATATCACAAGATAGATTTAATGCGGAAAGAAAAGAGAGTATTAAAGAACAATTACTTACTTGAGTCATTGCTGTGGTAGCGTGAGCCTCTGTATGGATAGGGATTCGAGATTTGAATTTGGCAGATGGTTTAAGACTTTTTCCCTTTAGCGATGAAACACGACATCGGCTGGAGGAATAGGAATTGATTCGATTGAGATTTCCAGTTGAGAAGAGGAAAATAGAAGCTGATGCTAAGCAAGCAAATCGGGCGAGGCAAGGCGCGGTGGTGAAGAGCCTCGGCGTGAAGACAACGGCGTGACGCGAGGGCGACGAGAGGGCGCCGGCGTGATGTTGGTGGCGGCTGGGTGTGATGGAGAGGGAGAGTTGTGAAGTTTGTCCGAGGCGGCGAAGGAGACGAAGGCAAAGGGTATATCAACCGGTGCATTAAATGTGGTAGATGACTATGAGGGCTTTATGAGGGATGTTTCCGTCATAAACCGGCTTTATGAGGGTTTATGAGGTCTCTGCCGTCATAAACGAGGGTAGTGACCCACCCCATTTAATCTTTGCGCAGAACATTATGAGGGCTTTATTACGGCTGGTTCCGTCATAAACGAGGGTACCGTTTGATATATTTAGTTTATGACAATAAAGCCCTCAAAACCTACATACGTACAAAATTTTACATACCTAAATCAACAATATCTACTTGTTGCTAAGCAACAGATTCTTGCAATGGCCAAGAAGTTGAAGCCAAGAATCTGTTGAAGTTGAAGTTGAAGTTGGAGACTGATTTGTTGAAGTTGAGATGGAGCTGCTCTTTGCAATGGCGAGAAGAAAGGAAGTCTCCTTCGGAGGAAATGGCGATAAGGAAGGAGTGCTGCAGGAAAAAGGAAGGAGTGTTGCAGGAAAAGGTTGTTTCATGAGGGCAACTTCCGTCATAACGCCCTCATAACTTATTCGACACATTTCACGAGGATACCCGGATGGGAAGAAATTATACGAAATAGTTTATGAGGGCCGTATCTGTCATAACGCCCTCATAGATTTGAAGTTAATATTTTATGACGGCCCTTTCCGTTATAGAGCCCTCATAGATTTCTGGTTTGAAAATTTTTATGACGGAAGTATGAGGGTCCGTCATTATTGGAAATTTATGACGGCCTACGCCCTCATTTGGCCTTCACAAAAGTTAGAAAAATTACGTAGTGGTCTTGCTTCCTATATTAATATTGTTTCAAATCCCCAAAAGTGTTCAAGAAAGAAACAGAAGAAAATAAGAATTGCAAGTTGTTGTTGGTTCATCTAATTTAGCAATGGAAAGGTCTCGAAGTGTTCCCCTTATGGGTCTGGTACTGCTCATAATGATGAGATGCAGCATACTGATGGTGTCTGCAGATGTGAGAGGTTACTCCCTTTACTCTATTATTATTGAAATAAATGCTTTTGAAATGCCTATTTTTTTTCATCCTTACGCCTCTCTTCTTTCTTCTCTGATGAAAACAAAAGGATTCATTTTTTTTAAAAAAAAATTGCTACTAAATAAAGTAAACAATTAGCAAAATGAGAGAGAAAAAGGAACAAAGAAGAAAGAGATCCATGGTACGTGTGTTTGCTAGTGGGTTGTCATGGTTCAGTAGCCTGGCAATGAGATGATATGTCTCGAAAGATTTTGATGATGGTGGTGGTGGATCAAAAAACTATAGTTTGAGGCTATGGTGGTGTAGATTTGAAGGAAATGGCAATGGCGTAAGGGAATAGAGTTCCGGTACGACAAGGTAGAGGAATACAAGTTGAGAGAAATTATACACTTTTTTTTAACTTTTTTCTTCTAAATTTACCGAACTATCTATATTTTATCTTTACTTTTTTCTATCTCATTTTCTGTGCAACCTCTACTAAAGGATAATTATGTCAAATTACATAAAATCTTAAATTCACCTTAATTTCCGTCTCCACTCAAATTATTAAATCTTTTGGGGACGAAGGGAGTAATAGATATCAAAAGTTAAATGTTGTGTTACTTTTCACTACATAGTTGTTGCTTGTTTTAACACAGCCTTTAATGTGACAAAGAACGCATTAAAGCATTAAACAACTTCTTTCTTTCTCTTCATCTCCTCTTTTCTTTCTACTTTCTCCTTTCTTCTTCTTCTTTCTCTATTCTTCTTCTTCTTCTTCTTTCTCTATTCTTCTTCTTCTTTCTCTATTCTTCTTCTTCTTCTTTCTCTATTCTTCTTCTTTCTTTCTTTCTCTTGTTCTTTTTTCTTCTCTCTTTCTCCTTTCTTCTTCTTGTTAGCCGCACCCGGCGCTCCAACCACAACACCACTTTTTTAACCACGTTTCAGCTACTTGATGTTTGTGATGAGTGGATTAAGAAAAATTTGGTAAATGGGCTAGATCTAGGGCTTTATAATTGGTCGGATTGGACATGACAGGTTGTTTAGTGTATATAATTGGAGGCTGAATATGTAGCTTATGAAGAAGCCACCATCTATTTTCCTCAACTTGGTTGGTCAGAGGGTAACTAAAAAATTAAAGCTTCGTTATTTTTTATTTTAATATAGGGAAAATGGTAATTTTGTTCTAAGAAATTTATTTTGAAGCGAAAATGTCACCGATATTTTGTTAAAGTGGAAAATTTGCCACTGGACGTTTTATTGTCTCAATTGACAATGAGAAGCGCTTATATAGTACTCATGTGGCATGCCACTGGGCGATTATGTGGACATTAAACATACGTTTTTTAGTGTTAATGTTTTAATCACTTAAAATTTGTAAAACTAACAATTCAGTCTTTAATTGTGACAGATTTTAAGGTGAACTTACAAGATTAATCATACAAAAAGTACAGTCAATGTCCAAATAATCGACTAGTGCCACCCCACATGAGCGTCATATAAGCGCATCTCATTGTCAACAAAAACACCTTAATGTCTGTAGCAAATTTACCCTTTCAATAAAATGTTGATGATATTTTCACTTCAAAATGAACTTTAATGACAGTTACAGATTTCGTAAATTGAGACATCAAAATTAAAGTTAAATAGATATGAAAATTTAAATATTGTATTACTTTTGTGATGAAGGGATTAATTAGAAAAATTTAGTAAATGGGCTAAATCTAGGAGCATATATATAAATATATTTTTTGCACAGCTAAAAATGAGATTTATTAAAGAGGAGAGAGAGGGAAAGATGTCCAAAGTACAAACTTAGAGACGAGGGGAGGGCTAAGAAACCAGACAACAGGGACACAATAGCCCCACCCCTTCAACAAACACACTCCCTACAAACAAATCAACAACCGGCTACAGCGAGCCAAAGAAACCAAAACTCAGTCACCACACAACCCCACCATCCACACGACCAACCCTAACAAACAAAACAACCTGCGCACGAAAACCAGAACAAACCGCATGCAAGCATAGCGCAGACATGGGACAAAAACTGTTGGTTTTTTTAGAGGGAGGAGTGGAAATAAAATAAATAAAATTTTTAGAAATCATTGTAGGTTTCCTTGAGAGAATAAAAGAAGATAAAATTTTAGAAGCATAAAGGCTATTGAGACTACATCTTAAATGAAGTTTTGTAACTTCCACTAGAACCATTTAATTGGTTATTAAAGAAACAAATTGTAACTCCTAAAAACCTCTTCATGTCTAGTAACTTACCCAAGTAAATAATTTCTATCACAACTTCTAATTTAAGCTTGCCTAAATCATTAATTTCAACAAAAACGTTAACCTATTCCGTCCGCTACTTGATGAATTGGGCCAAGAATCCAATTAGACCATGAAATGTTAAGCTTCTGACTTCAACGGGAAAACCAAAGGTAGGAGAGCACCTAGATGTTGCCGAAAATTTCCGAGGCTCTCCACAGAAAGTTTTACATGGCCCAATTGTTCTGAGCTCTCCACAAGGTCCACACCGTGACGTAGACAATGGCTTGCCACACTAGACCGGCTTTGGAAGGAACTTGCTGGATGAAATCATCACTAACGACCTCGAAAATATCCAAGAAACCTGAAACATCAGTATGACACCATAAAGCCACCGCATGGCATATCTCCACAACTCGTGGACATCGAACCAGCACATGATCTGTAGTATCAGATGCATCTTGACATAATGGCATTGGGTTGACTTAGTCTCCACACCTCGACACCGCAGCTGGTCTAACACTGAGATGTTAGCAACGCGTGGCTCATGATAGATTGTATAATCTATCCCAGTTTAATCGTTACCTTTGATTTTTAATTATCAAGTTTTTGCTTAAAAAATTTATTAGGAAAAATTTATAATATTTTTTGAAATATATAAATATATATACATATATTGAAAATTTTTATTAAGATGAAGAACCATCTCCATCGCAGCTCCGTTTCTCGGTGGAACTCATCACTAACAGCTCACCTTCAACACTCCAACCCGCCGGTCGTTTTGCTCCCTAACCTCCATCCAAGCATATTGTCTTTCAAACCAGCAAAATGGTTTTGTAAAGCGAGCCTCTCTTACTCCTGAATCCGCCAGATTGAAACTGAAATAGATTTCCTCTCGTTCTCTCTAAAAATCATTGAGCTCGCCCAAAACTCCATCCTCTCCTCCTCACCCTAGCCAAAAAGCCAATCGATTATGACCCCACAAAGAATGTACCCCCCCATTCTTCCCCAATTATTCCTCTTGAAGTTTTCCTATCTCTATCTGGCAAATCGATCTCCTCCCTCATCCTTGTTGCAATCTGCTTTCTCTTCATCGCTCGTTCGAGCACAACAAGACAAGCTTGCATGTGTTCCGCCCTTGCTCGGCCAAGGCTGCTCTTCCCCGATCGTGGCTCCCCCTCCGATCGTCTCTATTCAAACATCAATGTTATTTGTCATCCGAGTGAATTTTCATCCACTAAGAGCACTTGGAGAATGAGGGATATGTATGTAATTGTCCTGTTAGTTGGGCTTCAGCTTTCAGATTACCTTGTAGACGAGACACTTGAACTAATGGGTGAAATATCATCTAGGTGATGATTAACAGGGTTGCCATTCAAAACCCTAGTTCCTGTTTTTGGTCTGAAGACTGAAGTGTCGTTTAGTTTAGTCTAGATAAATCACAGCCTAGCCATCCCTTTTAGTCACTAGGTATAAATAGCTCCCTTCGACAGTCCGGTAATTGAAACAATTGGTTAGTGTCAATATTATGATCTCAATATTAATTACCCTTATTCTATTTTCACCTGCGCTTATCTCCAATAATATGTTTTTATAAATGTTTCATTATAAAATTTATAATTTTAATAAAACTCTAACCACATTAACGTTTGATCATTTTTATATTGTAAAAAAACAAAGATTAAAAACATGCATACAATAAGTACTTGAATTTCTTACGCATGTTCTCGTGATTAACTTTTTTATTATAATGTAAAGGTTAAATAATAAATTGTCAACCCATGACACTACCAACGGGCTGCACATTGGTACCATAAACTTTTTTATTTTCTCGAGCCCTGTGTTGTCGATCTCGAGCCCAGGGCCGCCGATCTCGAGCCTTGGGCTAGTGAAGGCGCCGGTGAAGGTCCGCAAAGGTCCGGCGGTGCTCGGCCAGCAAATGTCTGGCGCTGGTGGTGGGAGGAGGAAGATGGGAAAAATATAGGGAGGAATTGTTATGTTTTAAATTGTTTGGGGAAATTTAGATAATTTTTCTAATTGTTTTGAGAAATTGTTAGTTTTTTTATGTTTATGAAAATTGATGGGTAAATTGAAATTTTTTCTAAACCTTAAGGGATTTCTATAATTTACCTTTTCTGTCTAAGGAGCAAAATTGTCCAAAAGGATTACGGGTGAATCAAAAAACTTAAAATAGGACTTTAAGATGACAAAAAGTTAAAACAGGATCTATATAGAATGTAATTAAAAGTTAAGGGACATCCGGTACACTTTATTCAATTAGTTAGTGTCAGTAGATATTAGTTAACCTTATTCTACTTTCACTTGCATTTATCTTCAATATTATGTTCTTATAATTATATCATTATAAAATTTAAAATTTAATAAAACTCTAACCATATTAAAGTTTGATTATTTTTATATTGTAAAAAAATAAAGTTTTAAAACATGCATACAATCAGTGTTTTAATTGCACAGAATGGATAAATTGTCAACCTAGGACATTACCAACGGGCAGCCTGTTGGTACCATTAACACTTCCAACGGACAGCCCGTTGAATGCTTCACCATACCAACGGAAACCCGTTGGTAACTTATGTTTTTCATTTTTCATTTTTTAAAGAAAATAAAAGATTTTTCCACCATACCGTTGGTAGCCTATTTGTTCCGGTGATACAAACGATCTGCTCGTTGGTGTATTCTAACCGGAATTTTGTGAGTTCTCATCGGTGAGTTTCCGACGGGCGTTGGTAAATACCAACAGGCTAAATTGCCCGTGGGTTTTGGTCGTTGGTTTTTGCACAATTTCTAGTAGTTTTATTTGATGTACTATATAAATTAGGAGAATCTTTTTACGTCGGATTTCGTTTCTGTCACAACCTTCTTACGAATGAATAATAAGATGAAATTTCAAATAATATCATCATAAGTTTTTTCAATTTGTATGAAAAATATCATAAGATGATGATGAGTTGAAATAATTGTTATAATCATGTCTCATTCCAAGATTAATACTGTAAAATCAACATATACATGATGAGACATGACCCACAAATCTAAGCATGTAGTACGCAGGCAGAAATGCAGAGTAGTGTAGCAGTAAATGTCTCATTTTTCATCTAGAGCATCGTTTTAGCACTGCTTATGAGCATCTAATTTTCTGATGAGTTGAACAATTTTTAATGCTCGTTATCAATCAAACAACTACCGAAAATTGATAAAAGCAACACGTAAATAGTTCCTTCGAGACATTACAAGTGCAACCACCCATGATGTTGCATAATTAACGAGTGATCGACTTCATCTATATATGTTGCTATTGTAACAGACCCATGTTTAACTCAGTGGGTTCAGTGGGTTTCAAACGGACAACTTGGCGACCCTCATACAATTGGTGATGAAATGGTAGAGTGGCGTGAGAACCCGACTAGGCCGGATTGCGCGCCGGATTCCTTCGAAATGTGTGATTACGCCTGTCGACGTGATGAATCCGCAGAGGTTGGAAGATGCACTGTCGACACAGAAACTTCAGTATGTCACTGTTGTGGTTTTGGATTGAGTCAATGCAGTGCAGAAGATGGGAAATGGGAACTTAATCTTAATTTGGTAGATAAGGATTGTGAAGATAACAACAATGAAGATATAATGAACTGCGATTCTGACTGCCAGTGGCATCAATCCAATCCTTCAACCCCTCTTCCAACTCCGGGTCTTATCGGGAAGTGTATTAGCGGGGAGTGTCACTGTTGCTACCTCCGGTATTGAATACAATATTCCCTGAGAAACTCTTAATTTGTTTACTTATTCGAGTCTTGTTTTTCTACATTCCTCTGGTGTGTGACGTACAAAGTTACCTTATTGTCACTTGTAATAACGTTTCTTTGCATCTAAATTAAGGAACTTTTCTTTACTTCAATGAGTCTTGTCGGCTTAAAGACATCCTCTATTGTATAGTGATACTTTTTGTACGTCCCTTTTATCCAAAACATTGCATTTCTGGATAATGTCTCTAAACTTTAATTTAATACCCATTCAATTTTTGTTTACTTTCTATTATAAGCTATCAACAAAGAATTGTCTTCTTTCATTAAAAGGAAGGTTTTTTTGAGCGGTAAGTGCTTATTTTATTAGATAAAACAAATCAATACAAGATAGATCAACCGACCAAGCTTAGAAAGAAGAACAAGAAAGAAGTTTGGGGCTATAAATGCTAAGTAGTGCAGAAAAGAGCACGTTAAGATCTCCAATGGAATCCCATTGCATAGCGCTCTTGGATTAGCAAACAACAGGAACCATCTTCATGAGCCTAAGCAGGGCCACTCCAAACTCAGCCTTGCCTTTCCCGGAAAAGCCACATGGACGCCACAGGCGAACAAACCATTGGACTGCGTGTAGATGCTTTCAAGTCTAGGGCTATGTTGACACCCGATTTTTGTCCGTAATTTTAATTAACTGTTTTGACCTAGACTAATTAACTTTGAGTTGATTTGAGCAATTGGAAAAGTAAAAGGACCTAATTGAATCTATAAAAAAAGGGAGATAATCTAATCTAATCTACATCTCTTAATAATCCAAAAATAATATAATAATATGATAATGATAATAATAATGATGATAATCTAATCTATTCTACATCTCTTAAAATCTCTTAAAATTAAGAGTTTTAGTTTAATCCCAACTCTCTAAACCTTCTCTAACTCTAACTCTAACTTTAACTCATTCTCTATAAATAGATCTCTCAATTAAACCCTAAATACAATCAATTTTTAGAAGAAATTCGCAAGAAAATTCCATAAAAAAAGAAGAAAAGTACGCCTTTTTTCACCTCACAACCGAAGCCATCTCCAACAACTTCAATTCCAAAATTCACCCTTTTGATCGCTAAAACCTAGTGCATTAGATTCATGTCAACGTTAGGAGTCTTAATCTACCTTCCGTTTCGCCGGAAAGTGCCCGACGAAGGAGAATTTTGCGTCGACCCGCTAACCGCCCATGGCTCAACCCGCTTCAATCCGGAGATCCAGACCACCATTCACCTTCCGCCGACCACCAGAAGCTTCGCCGCCCGCCGCCCAGCCATGCCCAGCCAGCGTCGACGCCGCCTGGCCTCGCTCCCGTCGCATCGGCCAGCTCTCCTCATCTGCTCGCTAGCGACCTGCAGGTACGTCTGTCTTCTTCCTTTTTTTTAATTAATTCTTTTATTCCCTTTTTTCCTCCTTTACCCCCTCCATTACATCCCTTTTATCACTTAGGCCTCAATAACGTTTTAAGATGTCATTTTAGTCACTAGTACCACTTTGGTCCCAAGAATCCTTTAACAAGTTTTAAAAACTAACAGTTTGGACACTATGTCTAAACCTTTTATTCTTTTTCTTAATCCTTGTTGCTAATTCCTTCATTTAAATGGCGTTAACTTATTTATTCTATTATTGATTATTGTCATTAGAATTAATTATTTTGTATATCATTTAATAAAGAAAAAATCAAAAAAGAGGATAAATAAAAAATCAAGCAAAAATATGAAGTAAACCCTGTGGTACCAATTTTGGGCAATCGAGAATTTTTATTCTTGATGGTAATTGGCTAACGGATCGAGAGCTTGTGCAGACCATTTATTTTAGGTTTCCAATAGATCTAAGCCAAATAGATTAGTGTCGACTCCTGTCAAAAATCTCGTCGCTACAGCTGGCGACTCCGCTGGGGAACTTCTCTGGCCACATTAAGGGTTTTATTTTATTTTGTTTTCTTTTGCTTGATTTAATTTTATTTATTCACTTATTTGTTTATTTATTTATTTCATGGTGACATACATGACATGGAGTTCTCTACCCGAGCTCAACCAAAACCAATCTCTTTCATAGCGGAATATGGTGTTGTTGTACTTGTGAGATTTTACTCTCCAAGCCTTCACCTTTTCCTAGTAGGGAAGTAGTGCTAACCCCGTGAGATTAAAATTTCCCGCATGGGTTCATGAAAACTTACGACCCGGATTATTCCATTCCTTACATGTCCCTCGTGGGTAAGGATTGGGCCGTCACTTTTCAATGATGGGATCCGGGAACCACCCTAAGCCTTTTGATATACCATTCCTTGCACGTAATGGCCGCATATCCAACCAGTAGCTCCGGTTATAGGATTCCTACCTACCTTATGTCACCCGTTAAATATGTTGTGTGCTATTGTACATACTATTATTTTCGCTAATCTGTCTGGTCTTACAATTTTATCTCACTTTGCATGCATATCATATAGGTAATATACTCAGTGAAAGAATTTATACCATGAATATATTTGAACTTCACCCCATCGCCCATGACGAGTCTTGAACTGCCACAATAGTGGAAAACCAGCCGGAGGCAATGGCCTTTCCTGAGTCAACACAAAGTCTTCAAGGGAATTGTCTCACTCCACAACAATCAATTGCGCTCAAGCCCAAGGTCCCCGACAATCCAAGCCGTGGTCAACTTCATCATTAAAGCCAAAAGGAGTTTCTACAAGCTAGCTACTGGGAAGGGCCTAGGCTGAGAGGATTTTAGCAGCAGGAAGAACTAATCAGTTTCATTATTTTGTGATAAGAATTGATGGTCCAAGTTTATTCATGGGATATTTTCTTTCACTGAGTGTTTATAATAATTAAGTCATGCATCATTCCATTCGCATAAGTCATGCATTTTAACTAAAACAAATTTTTTAATAAAGGAATAAGCAAGATTGGAACTCACTACCACACCCGGTACCAAGAAAAACAAGTTAAGCAAGCAATGGAGAGCATCAAAGGACGTTTTTCTGAGCTAGAAAACAAGGTTAACACTATCACTGAGCAATTTGAACATTTATTGAGCTTGTGAAAGGAAAAGGAATCCAAGGATCCACTCAAGGTGACCCCGAATATCCACCAGGGTTCACTCCGCAAAGCAAGAAGAATAGTGATGAGGGGACCTCACGAGAAAGAGTTGAAGTTGGAGTTGAGAAGATGAAAGAGGATGATAGTCAAAAGTTAGAAACATTAGAGAAAAGATTGCGAGCCATTGAAGGAGTCAATCTTCTAGGTTCCCTCAATGTCGAGGATCTCTGTTTGGTTCCAAATGTTAAGATCCCTGTTGACTTCAAGATACCAGAGTTCACAAAGTATGATGGGACCACTTGCCCAATTACTCATTTGACATTATTTCTGAGAGAGATTCAGCCGCTCACTAAAAATGAAGGAATTTGGATGGCTCTTTTTCAGGACAGCTTGACCAAGTCCCCTCTTCAATGGTATCTCAGTTTGGGTTCCCAGACCATAAAGACTTGGAATGATCTGGCTCACACATTCGTGAACAACTATCGACATGTCACCGACCTAGCGCCAGACCGTCAGACATTGCAGAATCTCGAAAAGAGGAGTCAGGAGACATTTAAGGAGTACGCTCATAGATGGAGGAACCTAGCAGCACAGGTTCAACCCCGTATGACAAAAAAGGAAATGGTGACAATGTTTATCCAAACGCTGAAGTCTCCCTTTTATGACAAACTTATTGGGAATTCAACCAACAGTTTTTCTGATGTGGTTTTGTATAGAGTGAGTATTGAATATGGCATCAAGACGGGAAAGATCGTGGAATACCTGAACAACGATGCAAAGCGAGGTCCGCCACCTCGAAAAGATGAAATTCAACCACATGGAAGAGGTAGAGGAACTCCATTTATGGGGGCAGTAGCCTCAGGACCACGCCCATTCTATCCCGTTAGGCAACTAAGAGGACCTGCTCTTTCATTCCCGGTGGCTACTTGGCCAAGACAAAGAAAGGTATTCACCCAAATTTCGATTCCCTACTCGGAATTATATCCTCAATTGATCCAGAATGAACTCATACGTCCCATTCCCACTAAGCCAATGGAGCCTCCTTATCCGAGATGGTATGATCCAAACGCTAAATGTGCTTATCATGATGGTGCTGCCGGGCATGACCTTGAGAATTGTATGGCTAGATGTTACTCAGAATCCGCTTCCTCAACATCAAAGAGGGCAGGTTAACATGGTTGAGATCGAAGGATGCGATTGTTGTTCTCTTCACGATAGTGAAGGAAGCTCTCAAAAAATCACGGAATTTCCCCAAGAAGGCCCAAAAGAAGCGAATGTCTTCATGATCAATAACGAACAGAGTTTTCCCACGGGTCCCAAACCCTTAATCATTCAAGTGTCAAAGCCTGTCGTGAGACCCCTAATAGTACAAGCACCAGCGCCGTTTTTATATCATTCAAACCAAGCAGTGCCTTGGAGGTACGAATACACCTCCAATGTCTCGACAAACCAATCCTCAGTGGGGGGCATAACGAGAAGCGGGAGACTTTACTCTCCCCAACAAGAAGAAGAATCGCAGATAAAGAAGACAATGCAAACAGCGTAGAAGAACTCAGGAAAAGAAAGAGCAATATCCAAATATATCACAGAAGAGGAAGCTCAGGAGTTTTTTAAGCTTATCAAGCAGAGTAATTACAGCGTGGTAGAACAGTTAAATCAGTTGCCCGTAAAAATTTACATACTGTCTTTGCTCCTGAGCTCCGAAGCTCACAGGGAAACCTTGCTGAAGGTGTTGGACAAGGCTTATGTTACTAATGATATCACTGTGATTAATTTTGACCACTTGGTCAATCATATTATAGAATATGCTTTCTTTTACTGATGAAGAAATCCCTGAAGAAGGAAGAGGTCATACTAAAGCCTTGCACATATCCACCGGGTACAAAGAAAGAATCATGGCCAAAGTCCTTATCGATAATGGCTCGACTCTGAATATAATGCCATTGGAGACCTTGCACAAGTTAGGAGTGGACTCGACCTACATCAACAACAGTAACATTGTGGTTCGGGCATTTGATGGAACGAGAAGGGAGGTTATCGGTGACATTGAGCTGCCAATACAAATTGGTCCCAGTGTTTTTCACATCAACTTTCAGGTCATGGACATGAAGCCTACCTATAGCTGCATGCTGGGAAGACCATGGATACACATGCAGGAGCCGTACCCTCTTCTTTACATCAAAAAGTGAAGTTCATTGTGGAAGGAAGGTTAGTTACTGTCTTTGTGGAGGAGGACTTCCTACTGTCAAAACCTTCAGATTCCCAATATGTCGAAGCTGGAGAAGATAGTCACCTTTGTTCATTCATATCCTTTGAAGTGGCCACTACAGTATATGGGTCAAACTTTGCTCCGAGAATTTCAAACGCTGCACACATGGTAGCAAAATTCATGTTGGAAGAAGGATATACCCCGGGCACGGGACTGGGAGCACTTGCACAAGGGATAACAGAAGCTTTGAACGTCCCAACGAATGAAGGAAGATTCGGATTAGGGTTTGAACTAACACTTCGGGACAAGCGGAACCAGGCTCTAGAGAGCCGAAAGAAGAGGCTTGCGTGACTAGAAGGGCGTAACACTGAGGAGGAGATGGTGATCCCAGACTTGTCAGAGACATTTGTCAGCGTTGGAATGGAGCTGAACGGACAAGACAACCGCGCCCTTGTCATCCAAGTCGCTAGATCTTTAGAGGACTTATCTATTAATGCAATTGAAGGTAGAATAACTGACAGCTTGGAGTTCATTCGACTCAGGGAACCAAATGAAGCATTGGAGAACTGGGAAGCTCTAGAACTGCCTGTTTTGGCGATGATTTTTCAAAGTAATTTGCTCGAACAATTATTCTTGGAATAAGTCTCGGTCTTTGAGACATAAACTTTGCTTATTTGGGATATTTAGTTATAATTGGTCTCTCATAAGATTGTCATTTTATGCATGTCATTAATAGATTCATCATCTTCATTCTCCCATATCTCATTCTTCTCCACTCTCCCTGCTTCCCCTCTATTCTCGAATGCAGAAATATTTCTCGCGATGACAACGATGAATGCAACTTATTCATAAGTTTTGATAATCCTGTTAACCCTACTGAATCTGACAAAGAAGATTCAGAAGTATCTCATGAATTATTGAAATTAGTTGACAAGATGAAAGACAAAGAGCCACCAGTCAAGAACCATCTGGGACAGTTAATCTGGGAAGAGAATCCGAAGAAAAATATGTCAGAGTCGGTACCTCTTTTCCTCAAAGAGAGAAGTTGGTCGAATTATTAAAGGAATAAGTTGCTATCTTTGCATGGTCCTACCAAGATATGCCAGGCTTGAGCTCTGATATTGTAGTTCACAAGATCCCGTTAAAGCCGGAAGCTAAGCCTGTTCGACAAAAACTGCGAAGATTGAAGCCAAAATTAATCTTAAGAGTCAAAGAGGAAATTCAGAAGCTATGGGATGCTGGCTTCCTAGGTGTTGCCGAGTATACTGAATGGGTAGTTAAGAGTATGTCAAGACTACCGTCCAGTAAACAAAGCTAGCCCTAACGACAACTTCCCTCTTCCTCACATTGATACTCTTTAGATAACACAGCAGGGAATTCCTACTTCTCTTTCATGGATTGTTTCTCAGGTACAATCAAATCAAAAGGCACCCAGATAACATGTTAAAGACAGCTTTCATCACTTTGTAGGGAACTTTCTACTCTCCTCTCATGTCATATCAGTGTCAGGCTCTCCTCGCGCAGCTCGCTAAGCCCGATGCCTGTTCCTGACACTCTCCCACTAGATGACGGCCCGACCCTCTAGATTGTAAGTGGCCAGAGGCACCATCGTGGTAGGAGGAAACTCCAACCGCTCAAACATCGCATTGATCCGGTATAACCAGATCTCTACAGCCTCGGGACCACCTCTCCCATTAAACCTCGGAGGGGCTAAACGCTGAAACCTCTCTAGTATCTTACTCGGCCGCTCATCTACCTCTCTACGCCTCCTAGACTGGCGTGATGACTCATCCTCAACCTAATCCTCCTCTCGGTGTCGTTTGCGGTGACTGCTCTGCACACTGTCCCGAGAGTGATCAGGACCTTCACGAACATGTCGGGCGACTTGGCCAACCTCAGGACGCACCCTCCTAGCCCGAGGGTGTCGTCTCTCCTCATCTGTGCTCACATCCTCTTGTCGGGGCTCTTCCCTCACATCCTCATGCCCAGAAGAACTGGCATCTATCACAGAGTGAGGCTCATTAGGCCTCACACTACTCACATCCACGGATTGCTGTTGCTCAGCCAAACGTCCCTGAGCTGACGGCCCCGCCTGTGATGTGCCTGGTAGTAGCACTGCCAAAGTATCCCTGATCTGCTCAAGGACCTGCATCAAATCCGGAGGAACCTGTGCCAGAGGAATCTGTGGTGCTGGACCCGTTACCTGCTGCACAATCTGCTGAGGCTCAGGATCTCTGTCCCGCCTCTCCTGATCCTGTTCTCTTCTTCTGCGTGTATTCACCATATTTCTGAATAATTCAAAAGAAAACCAAATAGTACATATATAACGGTTAAACACCCAGAACTAGCAAGAAGCAGATTTCAATTGGCTCAGTATATGTAAATGCGTCATGTAACAACATCCAATGACGAAAAGATAATCCAGATCACATGAACAACCGGATCGGATCGATCGATAACCACATGCAGGACACATATACACTAATCAGTCAACATAACAAAAATCCAGGACTGAACGATAATCATGCTCTGATACCACCTTCTGTCACCCTATGGCGGAAGTACACAAGCGATTACGATGCTTATTAACATCGTAGCCACACTCAGTTGGGGTAACAGATCACACACATATCAAATTTGACAAGTGGGCCTTGTGGGCCCCACAGGGTGTGTAGGTCCCACATCTCATTTTAAGCTTCCTGCTCAGATTTCTTCCACACAAATCATGTATCACGCACATATGCTTACACATATACACATACAAGTGATTTCTGACAAAAATCCCAAAACCTAGGGCGTAGGCCCCACGGGGCGATTTACACCTTTTCGGACGTATAAGTCCAAAAACTGATAAAAACATGCATTCCACACTCAGAATCACAAACATGCACATAATCTGCCATAATGCTTCCCAGCAGAAAATCCAGCACAAATCTGACTTTTGACGAAAACACAGATTTTACTAATTCTACATGCATACATGTCATCTACAATATACAGAGCCACAAAAATGTTACTGGAATACATACAGAACGTGCGAGGTAGTGACACTCCGGGGTCCAACCAATGTCCTCGATGTGCAAAATACTGTTGCTGCTACACACATAAGAAAGTTTAACCATTAGAAAACCACAGTGCTCAATAACATAATCTGAACTCCAAAAATGAATACTACCCAATACATCCCGGAAACGTCGATCACACAGATATCGGAAATCCCGGAACGATATACACACACATTAGACATTACCCCTTATTTTCTCAATACAAATCACAACAGATCGGAACACACAGAATGGTACCTAAAATATCACACATAAAAGCAACCCCGACTCTACTCAGCGGGTTGTGGGTCAGATCCTCCTGAAATGATGAAATAAGGGGTAAGTCCTCGGAAGAAATTAGTAAGGGCTGAGGTATAAGCAAAGATTTTCTTGGAGCACAAGAAACCTGCAACCAAAGAAAAAACACAGATATACAAGAATACACATACTCATGTAATTACATACACATACTCATGTAATTACATACACATGCTCAACCAATGCAGATTCAGCCAAATGCAATGCAAGTCAAACAATGGATTATGATGTAGTTAGGCACAATGACGGTCATCCTGGCCATAGCCGAGGCAAACACATAACCACACACAAGAGCATGACCAGCTCGGGGTCATGATCCCCACCGTCATATCACAAACACCTTAAAGGTGTATCACACAGACTTATACCATTTAGGTGTAGATACACATCCTGAACGGTGCTCCCAGAACCTGCACACCAACGCTTATACCATGTAACTAGGTTTGGCGTCATCGGGCCACCCCTCGGACCAAACCTAGCCTCAATATACTCTGATACGCATGCCTTAAAATGCAGTATCGAGAGACACACTGAACCTTTACCTTATACACAGTCCGAAATTTGCTCCCGTTCAGATTCCAGAACCCGATTTCGGCAGAGCTTCGGCTTAATTTCTGGCCAACCCCCTTGTTGACAAATCATCAAAATATCATAGAATACACGCTCAGGAACCATAAAATCACAGATCCAAGAGGCTCCGCCGCACACCAGAAATCTCATTTACAAAATCTGATCCGTACAAAGTATATAACTCTCCACCGTAAATAACATATCTCATTACCTCTTTCAGATCAGAACTTTGGTTGCCGTGCAGAAAATCAGAACCTGATTTTGGCAAAGACTCACGCTGCTTTCGGCTCAAACCTCTTTTCAACACTGATCAAGAAACACGTACACAACACTTAGAAGCAATAAAATCATACCCCTAAGTGGCACCTCGAACATTCCAGAATTAACGGCTTTCAAACGGATCCGTTTCTGAAAAATCTGATCAGTAGGAAGTTTCTAACTTCTCCCGAGGATCAGTTTTATATATTTACCTCGAAGCTTCAACAAGTATTTGTGGAGATCAGAATAAGCTCATCCATGAAGGCCACTTTCATGTTGGGTGCGTCTGAAGGTGGAAGAAGATAAAGATGAGAGAATGAGACAAAACTTCATTCTCTTCTTTTCCATATATAAATGTGTATATATATATATATATATATTATTTCCTCACTTTTAACTTTTATCACCATATCATCTCTTTTTTTCTTTTCTTTTTTCCTTTACGAACCACTTGACCAACTTTATCTCTTCCTCTTTCTCAATTATTTTGTTTCACTATTTCTTCTTTGCACTTTAGTCCCCAAAGTTTACAAAGTTGCAGTTTAGTCCAATTGCAACTTGCATAACTTTCAAACCACTGCACCGAACGAAGTATCATCTAAATACCAACACTGGGACCTTACAAAACACACAAAACATGTTTAACATGTTTAAAATGAAGTCCCGGTTTTCATAAAATTCACTAATCTCGGTATTAGCGCTTAATCGCGTAATTAACGTAACTACTTACCGGGTGTCGGTAACAATTCACCCCCCTTAAGACCCTTGGTCCTCCAAGGTCGTCTGAAGTCTCTGATATTCATTTGGTTAGCGCTCCATCACATCCTGCTCAACCTCCCAGGTTGCCTCACGCTCGGAATGATGGGACCACTAAACTCGGATCATCGGGATAAGCTTACTCCGAAGCTTCCGCACATCCTGTCCCAGAATAGCCACAGGTACCTCTCGGTATGACAAATCCGGCTCCAACTGTACATCCTCTACTGCAATCGTCTGAATCGGATCCAGAATACACTTTTTTAGCATACTCACATGAAATACATTGTGCAATGCTGCCATACTCGGTGGCAAAGCTAGCCTGTAGGCTACCTTGCCCACTCGCTCTAGAATCTCGTAAGGACCCACATTTCGCGAAGCCAACTTCCCTCTCTTTCCGAATCTGATAGTTCCTCGGGTCAGTGCTACCTTAAGCCATACCTTATCTCCAATCTCGAACTTCAGATCCCATCTCCGCTTATTAACATAAGAAGTAGTCTTGTCGTTGGCGGTCTTCATGCGCTCCTGAATCCTTTTGATCTTATTTTTCATTTCATCAATTAATTCAGGACCCGGATCAACTCTATCGGAAGCCTCTGCCCAACAGTGGGGTGTCACACAGCGTCGGCCATATAATGCCTCGTAAGGTGCCATGCTGATAGTACTCTGATGGCTATTATTATAGGAGAATTCTACCAGAGGTAAATGCTGATCCTACTCGTCACCAAAGTCCAGTGCACAACTGCGAAGCATATCCTCGAGCACCTGAATAACTCGCTCTGACTGCCCATCAGTCTGAGGATGATATGTTGTACTCAAGTGGAGTCATGTGCCCAATGCCCTGTGAAAAGCACTCCAGAATCGTGCTGTGAATCGCGGATCTCGATAAGATACAATGGAGTCTGGAACTCCATGTAACCGCACTATCTCACGAATGTATAGCTGAGCTATCTTCTCCAGGGAATTTGTAATCCTCATAGGCAGAAAATGAGCACACTTCGTCAACCGATCTACAATGACCCAGATAGTGTCATGACGTGATCGGGTCATAGGCAATCCTGTCAGAAAATCCATGGTGATGTTGCCCCACTTTCGGACCGAAATAGGTAGTGTCTGCAACGTCCCCGTGGCTCTCTGATGTTCAGCCTTCAGTCTCTGACATGTGGAACACTTAGAGACACATGTAGCAATGTCCCTTCGCATGCCCGGCCACCAGAAGTGAGATGTCAAATAGTGATACATCTTCTCACTTCCTGGGTGCACACTCAATCTGCTCGCGTGGCCCTCCTCAAGAATCTCATCTCGAAGTGTAGGGTTGTTCGGCACATACAGCCGATCTCTGAAATACAACAGACCTTGCTTGTACTCAAAAGATGGGTGTATTGCTCCCTTTGCTTCTCCAGATATTCTTCAATGTTGGATCACTTTTCTGCACATCCCGCACATTATCTAGCCAACCCGATTGAATAGTCAAAGTGTACAACTAAGCGTGCTCCCATCGCTCTCATGTACGCCACAAACATATCAAGTCGTTCTCCTCAATTCTGTCATCACTATCTCCGCCCTTTACTAAGCCGGTGTAATTCCGACTTAGTACATCTGCCACAAAATTACCTTTGCCTGCGGTTTACTCAATACTACAGTCATAGTCCTTCATGTATTACAACCATCTACGCTGTATCATATTCAAATCCTTCTGAGTAAACAAATATTTCAGACTCTTATGATCAGTGAATATCTGAAACTTGTTACCCAGCAAGTAATGTCGCCAATGCTTGAGCGCGTAGATCACCGCTGCTAACTCCAAGTCGTGGGTCGGATAGTTCTGCTCATGTGGTCGAAGCTGTCTCGATCCATAAGCAATTACATTCCGGCCCTGCATAAGCACACATCCAAGTCCGGATCTGGAAGCATTTGTGTATATCACATATGGCACACTCGGATCTGGTAGTATCAAAATAGGCGCGTTAGTCAACCTATTCTTCAACTCCTGAAAACTGTGCTTACAATTCTCGGACCAAACAAATCCTCGCCCCTTCCGAGTCAACTGTGTAAGGGGTGAAACTAGAGCAGAAAATCATGAAACAAATCTCCAATAATATCCTTCTAATCCGAGGAAGCTCCTGATCTCTCGCACATTGGTCGGTTGCTTCCAGTCCTGCACTGCCTTAACCTTCTCGGGATCTACTGAAATACAACTCTCGCTGATGATGTACCCAAGAAATGGCACTTCCCGAAGTCAGAACTGACACTTGGAGAATTTTACATATAACCGTTGATCCCAAAATCTCTGCAGAACCATCCGGAGATGATCCCGATGCTCATCCTAATCCTTGGAATATACCAGGATGTCATCAATAAACACAATCACAAATTGATCCAGATATGGTCGGAACACCCAGTTCATCATATCCATGAATGTTCTTTGGAGCATTAGTCAAGCCGAATGGCATAACCGTATACTCGTAGTGTCCATACCAGTTCGGAAAGCTGTCTTTGGAATATCCTCTTCCTTTACCCGGAGCTAAAAGTATCCCGATCTCAGGTCTATCTTCGAGAAAATCTTCGCTCCCTTCAACTGATCAAATAGATCATCGATCCTGGGGAAAGGATACCTGTTCTTCATATTTATTGCATTCAGCTTCCGATAATCAATACACAATCGCAAGGTCCCATCCTTCTTCTTCACAAACAATACCGGAGCACCCCATGGAGAAATGCTCGGTCGAATAAACCCCTTCGCCAGCAACTCGTCAAGCTGCTTCAACTGATCAATACACAATCTTCGCTCCCTTCAACTGATCAAATAGATCATCGATCCTGGGTAAAGGATACCTGTTCTTCATAGTTATTGCAGTCAACTTCCGATAATAAATACACAATCGCAAGGTCCCATCCTTCTTCTTCACAAACAATACCGGAGCACCCCATGGAGAAATGCTCGGTCGAATAAACCTCTTCGCCAGCAACTCGTCAAGCCACTTCTTGAGTTCATTCATTTCTGAAATCGGCATGCGGTAGAGGGGAACAGATATGGGAACATATCCTGGCTGAAGCAGAATATCAAACACAATCTCCCGCTCTGTTGGCATGCCCGGCAAATCCTCGGAAAATACCTGCGGAAAATCTCGCACAACGGATATCTGATCCAACACACCCCTGATATCAACTGAGTTCAGATCGAAATACTCATCCTCACCAATCATAGGTATCTCGTCCAGAATTTCTAATTCCATACTACACATCTCAGACACACACCCAGAAGAAACGGATAAAGGAAGTGTCTCGCTAGATGATAACACAATCTCTCTCTTTACACAGTCTATCTGCACACAATGTCGAGATAACCAATCCATGCCTAAAACCACATCATATCGTGAAATATCCAGCACCAGCAATTCCGTGGGAATCTGATGCTTTCCCAATGTAATCACACAATCCCTGGCTATCTCATTTGAAAACAAACATTGCCTCCCAGCAGTTTTAATCAATGATATATGAGGGATAAAACAAACAGATAAATGCCGGGATATAACATACTTTTGTGCAATATTAGATATAGAAGCACCCGTATAAAACAGAACATTCACAAGCATATCATTCAGAAGTAAGGTACCTCTCAGTGCTCCGTGCTGTGTTGGCTCGCCTCTCTCGATCTGGAATACCCTTCCACCCCTCTGTGGCGGTGGCGGTGGCGGAGGGGGTGGATGTCATGGTTGCTACGGTTGCTGTCTAGCGCCACTCTACGGTGCTCCTCGTCCTGCAAGTGCTCTATACTGGGCTCTCAGCCAGTTGCCGAAGTCTCTCCTCTGCACAACCTGCGGACAGTCCCGAATCCAGTGGTTGGCAGATCCACACTTCAAGCATCTGTTCGTCTCTCTGTAGCACGGCCTACCCGGATGAGATGTCCCACAAGTCTGACACACCATAGATGAAGATGCTACTCCTCTCCCTCTTGCATTTGTACTGCCTACAGGAGCCTTCCCACTGTCTCGGTGAAACCTCCGCGGACCAGTGCCTCTCCTGTTCTCAGGAGGTCGGTATAGTGTCTGCTTGCTCTCAATCTCCTCCTGCTCGATAAGCCGGGCCTTCTGTGTCACCCCATGAAAAGTTCTAATGCCTAGCGGTCTCAATGCCACACGGATATCGGATTGCAGTCCACGTATAAACCTCTTGGCCTTCTACTACTCCATTCCGTGATAATGCGGAACATACCGAACTAATCGATCAAACTCGTGCTCATACTACAATACACTCATGTTGCCCTGCACGAGGTTGTTGAACTGAGCCTGCTGCAAATCTCG
Source organism: Stellera chamaejasme (assembly GCA_024586325.1). Lineage (NCBI taxonomy): Eukaryota > Viridiplantae > Streptophyta > Magnoliopsida > Malvales > Thymelaeaceae > Stellera > Stellera chamaejasme. The sequence goes on from CM044986.1 coordinate 11,058,386, forward strand.
AACCGCATCTACCACATACTGGTTTCGGAACAGTCGGCCGAACTCATCCCATGTCATATCAGTGTCAGGCTCTCCTCTCACAGCTCGCTCAGCCCGATGCCTGTTCCTGACACTCTCCCACCAGATGACGGCCCGACCCTCTAGATTATAAGTGGCCAGAGACACCATCGTGGTAGGAGGAAACTCCAACCGCTCAAACATCGCATTGATCCGGTTATACTAGATCTCTGCAGCTTCGGGACCACCTCTCCCATTAAACCTCAGAGGGGCTAAGCGCTGAAACCTCTCTAGTATCTTACTAGGCCTCTCATCTACCTCTCTACGCCTCCTAGACCGGCGTGATGACTCATCCTCAGCCTGATCCTCCTCCCGGTGTCGTCTGCGGTGACTGCCCTGCACACTGTCCCGGGAGTGATCAGGACCTGCACGAACATGTCGGGTGACTTGGCCAACCTCAGGACGCACCCTCCTAGCCCGAGGGTGTCGTCTCTCCTCATCTGTGCTCACATCCTCTTGTCGGGGCTCTTCCCTCACATCCTCATGCCCAGAAGAACTGGCATCTATCACAGAGTGAGGCTCATTAGGCCTCACACTACTCACATCCACGGGCTGTTGTTGCTCAGCCAAACGTCCCTGAGCTGACGGCCCCGCTTGTGATGTGCCTGGTAGCAGCACTGCCAAAGTATCCCTGATCTGCTCAAGGACTTGCATCAAATCCGGAGGAACCAGTGCCGGAGGAATATGTGGTGTTGGACCCGTTACCTGCTGCACAATCTGCTGAGGCTCAGGATCTCTGTCCCACCTCTCCTAATCCTGTTCTCTTCTTCTGCGTGTATTCACCATATTTCTGAATAATTCAAAAGAAAACCAAATAGCACATATATAACGGTTAAACACCCAGAACTAGCAAGCAACAATATTTCAATTGGCTATGTATATGTAAATGCAAATGCATCATGTAACAAAATCCAATGACAGAAAAGATAATCCAGATCACATGAACAACCAGAATGCCCGAATTCCAGACCAGATACCAGATCAGATAACCACATGCAGGACACATATACACTAATCACTCAACATAACAAAAATCCAGGACTGAACGATAACCATGCTCTGATACCACCTTCTGTCACCCCATGGCGGAAGCACACAAGCGATTACGATGCTTATTAACATCGTAGCCACACTCAGTTGGGGTAACAGATCACACACATATCAAATTTGACAAGTGGGCCCTGTGGGCCCCACAGGGTATGTAGGCCCCGCAGCTCATTTTAAGCTTCCTGCTCAGAATTCTTCCACACAAATCATGTATCACACACATATGCTTACACATATACACATACAAGTGATTTCTGACAAAAATCCCGAAACCCGGGGCATAGGCCCCACGAGATGATTTACACCTTTTCGGACGTATAAGTCCAAAAACTGATAAAAACATGCGTTCCACACTCAGAATCACAAACATGCACATAATCTGCCCAGAATGCTTCCCAGCAGAAAATCCAGCACAAATATGACTTTTGACGAAAACCTGGATTTTACTAATTCTACATACATAGCCACAAAAATCTACAATATACAGAGCCGCAAAAATGTTACTGGAATACATACAGAACATGCGAGGTGGTGACACTCTGGGGTCCAACCAACGTCCTCGACGTGCAAAATACTGCTGCTGTTGCTGCTACACACATAAGAAAGTTTAACCGTTAGAAAACTACAGTGCTCAATAACATAATCTGAACTCCAGAAACGAATACTACCCAACACATCCCGGAAATGTCGATCACACAGATATCGGAAATCCCGGAACGATATACACACACATTGGACACTACCCCTTATTTTCTCAAAACGAATCACAACAGATCGGAACACACAGAATGGTACCTGAAATATCACACACAAAAGCAACCCCCGACTCTACTCAGCGGGCTGTGGGTCAGATCCTCCTGAAATGATGAAATAAGGGGTAAGTCCTCGAAAGAACTTAGTAAGGGCTGAGGTATAAGCAAAGATTTTCTTGGAGCACAAGAAACCTGCAACCAAAGAAAAAACGCAGATATACAAGAATATACATACTCATGTAATTACATACACATGCTCAACCAATGCAGATTCAGCCAAATGTAATGGAAGTCAAACAATGGATTATGATGTAGTTAGGCACAATGACGGTCTTCCCGGTCTTAGCCGAGGCACACACATAATCAAGAGCATGGCCAGCTCGGGGTCATGATCCCCACCGTCATATCACAAACACCTTAAAGGTGTGATGAGTGTGTGAAAATACACTCTCACTATCCTATTTTTGGGTTTATATTTGAATAATAACTAGTCCTAATACCCGACTTCGCCACGGGTTCAATTTTTTCAATAAAAAAATCAACCGTATGAATATAAACTAAAAACGTTGTGTTTTATGTTACTTCACTTATTATCCAAAACATCTAAATGTAGAGTACATAAACTGATGACAGTAGTACATGCAACAGGAAAGAACTATCTCCCTTAAACCATGTTCTGATTGTTCTTAACAACATTAATTACACTCGATTCCTAAGTTCCACAATCAGGTGTTCAAGAATGACAATGTGCTTAGACACATTAGACTTCATCCCTAAGATCCACAATTGGATGATCTTGAATAGCGGTCTTGTAACCGACACGGTTAAACGTCATGTGTTCAATGATTTATTATCATGTTAATATAAATAAAATAACATAATGCTTGATGTGTACAAACATTCCTCCCATTAGATTAGACTAAACCTTAAGGGGGTAAATGATAATTTACCTTTCAGAATCTTGATGTTAGTTGAATTACAAAACGTTGGGGAGGGGAACAATGAATCTTGATGTTAGTTGAATTACAAAACATTGGGGGAGGGGGGCAGTGTGCATTTACTACTATTATACTTGTGCTTATATATGACTGTTTATTATTTGTTGTATCGTGTTTGAGGAATCGAGCCATTACTTCGGCTTGAGCCTTGAGCTGGACCTTAGGAGGACCAACCTTCGACCCAACTGTGTACCGAACCTACAAAATATAGGAAGTGGCACTTCCACTCTCATCTATACATAAACTAATACGGAGGGAAAATAGTCTTTTTTAAACAAAAAAAAGCAGTAAAGAAGATGATAGCAGTTAGGTCTAGTGGATTATAAAATTTGACCCAAACATAAAAAATCATGGAGTATAAAAGCTTAGATGCTATCTGCCTTTGGGTCGATGTAACTACAGAATACAAAGTACCCCGAAAGAAGCAAATATACATTTTGAATACTTGGGTTGATGTAAATACATAATACAAAGTCCCCCGAAAGAAGCAAATATACATTTTGAATACTATCCTTATAGATCTCTATTCCTTGTCACCAGATTTTCTCATTCACATCATAAACAAATCAGATACAAGCAAACAAAAAAAAAGAAATGGAACAACGAAAATATCAACCTCATTGGTAGGTTGAGAGTCCGAACTCATACACAAAGAAGAATCTCATGTACTTGGTGTTTCACCAACAGATCCTGACCAAGCATTTAATAAGAGTTGGAAAGCATTTAATAAGGGTTGGAAAGCCATCTATCACCAATAAAAAATCAAAGAGCTTCAGTTTCTTGAAAAACTTACTCCAATTATAGAGATATACGATTTCAAGTATTCTCTGCTGGGGTTTATGGCAGCACCTACAACATGTTTCACACTATAACTTCCATCTCTTAACCACTCAGACAATCTTGTATTAAGCGACCAAAATAGGAGCATCGTATTAGATCCTTTGTAGAGGCATTTACTTCATCAAAATTACTAATTTATAGGTAAACCAACAGAGAATGTCATTAAAAAGAAAATGTCATTAATTGGGTTTTTGAACCGGTGCACATCGGATCTGTATTAGCATTTTGAAATATGGAATATCCGAGATTCTGAAATAGCTTTCTCCAGAAATCAGAAGCAAAAGGCAACACCAAAGGCATAGATAAAGCGAGAATGAAAGGATATCCTTCGTTTTTATTGTTGGTGTAACTTCCATCTCAGTTTTCTTAGAATCAGTAACCTAAACACAGGTTCAGGAGACAATTAACCAAAATCTCCAATAATCACAGACCATTGAAATGTCAATAAGTAAAGTGATGAATTCAGTATTAAAAAGGCGAGAATGCAAACAACATCACATCATCACCACCAAAAACACCTGTGACAAAAACCCATGGTTATCTTAAATCAACGCAAATAAGCACAAAAAATATGGAACAATAAAATGAATGTAATTGGAGAAGTGGGAGAACCCATAAACCATGGCTTTAAGAGAAGAGAAGATATTTGGTTACCATATTTTTCTTCTTCCGCCAACATTGATCAAATCTGAAACTGCAACCGAAATTTAAGCTTGATTGAAAACCTAGAACAACTCTAGCAGGCAAGTGGATGAAAAAGAAAAAAACTAAGATACGCCAAAAAATGCAGTGATAACTTGACCTGAAGCATCAGAGCTTCACCCACAGCAAGTGAAAATTTGAATCTATATTTCATTCTTGGCGGATGTGATGAGCCCAAGATGTCAAGTGAAAAGGCTTTCCTACTTCAAGATCATCTTTGTTCACTGATCTCAGTCATCTTCTTCATCTGATTAAGAGTGCTCTCGTATTAGATTTTGTCAGTCATCGTTTTCATTTGCATTATGCTTCTTCATTTGCTTACTTGTCAATATAAAACCTAAGCAAATAAGGAGATGGAGAAAACAATGTGAACAGAAGACAGAAAAGTAATTCTTGTGGTACGTAGAAGTAAATTGATTCATAACCAACAAATTTCAGAATTAAAAAAATGCAGAGTGGAAGTACAGATGTGAGTCTGCAAATAGCACCTCATCACCACCAAATAAACCTGCAATGAAAACTCGTTGCTATTTGAAATCGATCAATCAGTGCAAATAAGTATTAAAAAAATAGAAATGGAGAATAAAATGAATGTAATTGAAGAGCTGGTAAAACCCAGAACAAACCTAACTAATTCGTACTTCGATGTTCTCTTTTGGTTTGACGGAGCCCAACCCCAATCCGGAACTTACTCAGCACGGCGTTTATAGCTCACCCCGGAACTTTATCGAGATCTTGTGTAAGGACCCGAGGCTTTGGAAGAGGCAAGTCGCTAGAGGGAGATACGCGACGAACAAAAAAGTCCCATTTGAGCAGATCCGAGTCGGATCTCAGTTCTTCGTGCTCAACCGGAAGCATGCTTTGGTTGTGACCAAATATTGATCCAGTAGTGCTATGGTTGGAAGGATAAGAAGGGGCCGGAGTTGGTTAGGTCATGGCCTGATCGGAAAGTAATGAGGAATAATTGTGATTTATTGTGTCAATAAAAGACAATTTCTTCTTTAGTGAAGGATCAATAAGGAAACAGATCACGAATAGAATGGCTGGTATCAAATGAAATCAATTCGCAAATAAATCTGTATTAATTATAATTGATTGATTGTATATTTATTAGCTAAATTTAAGTGATTTCGTTAATGATTTGAAAAAAAAATTAAAGTTGCACATGTGGCTTCATTAGGTACCCATTCACTTTTTGTTTTCTGACTATTTATGGTAGTGGTCCTGTATTAATATATAATAGTAGATAAGTAAAAAACCATTGAGATTAATATATATTTTATATTAGATTATTATTTATTATTGGACTTTTCTAAGTGTATTTTTCCTTAATTGCAGATTTATTGAGAGACAAAATTCAACCATGAAAGAATAATTGGGCCAATTGGCCCAATCAAACAAGGGCTCATACATAATTGACCGGATGCATCAGCAACATAAAAACCTATTCTAATAGGTTTGCACAAAAAAATATAAAAAGGGCAGCAATTCGTGAGAGGCTGGTGGCGGCAGACAAAGAAATAGGAGCAAGCTACAGGTACAGGGATACAAGTGAGGGCACAAATTGGAGAGCACAATTGGGACAGAGCTACGCGCAGCAAAAAGCCAACAACATAGACGCAATACTCATGGCTGCTGGTTTTGTACTCATCATTATTGGATTTTTGTCACTCAGATCTATGGGTAACTAATTTTCTTGTAAAGCTAGGGTTGAACTTGCACATGGATGATATTTTATTTATTCTAGATTCTTAAACAGATTTGAAAAACTATAATTCTTTGATTTATTATTCTCAAATTATTATTGGGTTTTGTTTTCCAAATAATTATAGATTTATAATATTCATGAGTTCGGTCATGCTTTTCTCATAGAGTGGTTGATTTTATAATTATGTTTGGATTGATTACTTATCTATATTGATTCAGTTCTCTGATGCGGTATTGCCTCTAGGTATATTGTCGTCACTGGATTTTCTCAATAGTGATAATAATTTATGTGCTTTAAAGGTTGAGGATAATTTATCAAAGAGTTGTAGTAAATCCACCTTGGTTTATAATATTTATCTTTTTGTGGAATTTGGACTTCATTGAAATTGGAATAATTAAAATATTAAACTTGTGCAAGGGATTCCCGACGCTTTACTGTTGGTCAAATTTGAATATTTTCTCTAGTTAATTGTTTAGTTGTTTTTATTTTCTACAGAATTCAATTCTTAATTCAAAAAATCACTAAATAGTTTCTTTCAGTTTAATTGTTCTTTCTAGTATTTTCTTTACTTTGTCTCTCTGTGGAATCGACACCCCAAAGCTATGCTACAACTACCGTGTTATTCTTTGGGTTAATCAAGGTGTATCACACAGACTTATACCATTTAGGTGTAGATACACATCCTGAACGCTGCTCCCAGAACCTGCACACCAATGCTTATACCATGTAACTGGGTTTGGCGTCACTGGGCCACCCCTCAGACCAAACCTAGCCTCAATATACTCTGATACGATTGCCTTAAAATGCAGTATCGAAAGACACACTGAACCCTTACCTTATACACAATGTCCGAAATTAGCTCCCGTTCAGATTCCAGAACCCTATTTCGGCAGAGCTTCGGCTTAATTTCTGGCCAACCCCCTATTGACAAATCATCAAAATATCATAGAATACACGCTCAGGAACCATAAAATCACAGATCCAAGCGGCTCTGCCGCACACCAGAAATTCAGACGTCAACGGTTTTGTACACAGAATCTCATTTACAAAATCTGATCCGTACAAAGTATATAACTCTCCACCGTAAATAACATATCTCATTACCTCTTTCAGATCAGAACTTTGGTTGCCGTGCAGAAAATCAGAACTTGATTTTGGTAGCACTCTGGACGCGTTTCGGCTCAAACCTCTTTTCAACACTGATCTAGAAACATGTACACAATACTTAGAAGCAATAAAATCATACCCCTAAGTGGCACCTCGAACATTCCAGAATTAACGGCTTTCAAACGGAGCTGTTTCTGAAAAATCTGATCAGTAGGAAGTTTCTAACTTCTCCCGAGGATCAGTTTTATATATTTACCTCGAAGCTTCAACAAGTATTTGTGGAGATCAGAAGAAGCTCATCCATGAAGGCCACTTTCATGGTGGATGCGTCTGAAGGTGGAAGAAGATAAAGATGAGAGAATGAGACAAAGCTTCATTCTCTTCTTTTCCATATATATATATATATATATATATATATATATATATGTATCACTTTTAACTTTTATCACCATATCATCTCTTTTTTTTATTTTGTTTTTTCCTTTCCCAACCACTTGACCGACTTGATCTCTTCCTCTTTCTCAATTATTTTGTTTCACTATTTCTTCTTTGCACTTTAGTCCCCAAAGTTTACAAAGTTGCAGTTTAGTCCAACTGCAACTTGCATAACTTTCAAACCACTCCACCGAACGAAGTATCATCTGAATACCAACACTGGGACCTTATAACACACACAAAACATGTTTAACATGTTTAAAATGAAGTCCCGGTTTTCATAAAATTCACTAATCTTGGTATTAGCTCTTAATCGCGTAATTAACGTAAGTACTTATCGGGTGTCGGTAACATCAAATGCTATGGTGATGTGATCACTAAAAGGATCAACTCTTGAAAGGATTTAGCTTGGAAGATGAACAACAAGCTCTTGATAATTTTGGCCAACAAAAGCACCTTTCAAACTTTAGATGCCAAAGAAGATGGATCTAGCACCTCTCAACTACTTGATTGAGCAATACTAGATATGATTCTTGAACAAAAATTATGGAACAAGGGAATGGATTGAAGAAGTGAGAAACCAAAGCCACAATGCTCTCAAAATGGAGTCTATAATTTCGGAAAAATGAGTTCTAAGTGCTGAAAATGGTGAATGTTCACCTAAATACATGGAATGGTGGTAGTGGAGGTTATTACCCAAAGTGTGGCTAACACTTTTGGTAACAACCCCTTAAGTCTTCCTACCATTCTCATGCATAAAGCAAAAGGTATTATGACACTACCTAAAATGGTGAGGGAGAGTGGGAGGATTCCACCATTTTTCGTAATGGAGGGTAAGGACCAACCATTACTTCAAACTAGTGAGTAAGGACCTCCACTAATTCACTTTCCCTCCCATTTCCTAAATATCACAAATAACATTCAAATACAAGTCAATTAAGCTGAAATCTGTTGGAAAAGGTGAAATATCTGAATTGCCCTTGGTGGGGCGTGTCACACACGCGCTTGGAGAGAGGTGGCGCGTGGAGGCGCGTTGCGGGCTTGGGCGGCGCGTCCGGGCTACCTTCCGGCTTCTCCAAGACTTGGGAACGTGGTGAAGCATTCCAAGGGTGGTGGGGCATCTTCCGGGAAGTGGGGTGGGCACATGGGGCGCGTGGGAGAACCCCCTAGGCGCGTGGGCTCATCCTCGGGCCCAAGGGTGGTGAGTGTGATGGTGTCCATGGCTTTAGGAGGCCCTTCCACTTGGATTCCCATGTCTTGAAGCTTGATGGTGCGGTCCCGGTCCTCATCCCGCTCCTCTCCTTGTGCCATGATCCGGATGAAGGCTTGAAGCTTGTCTCGCATCTTCTTCAACCGCGCTCGGGTCAAAGGCCCATTGAGGCCTTGGAAAGGGCTAGGAGACTCTCGTGGTGGAGTTGGGTCGATGTCCGCATCATTCCCTCCCTCTTGAGAAGAATCCGACCTCCGATTTAAGTCCTCCATGTCACCTTCAAAAGGAAGCAAATCCAAACATTAAATGCAGCATGCACATTATAAGTTCCATCACTTGGTAAGTCAAGCACATATGCATTATCATTAATCTTCTTTGTGATTTGGAAAGGTCCATCCCCTCTAGGTGAAAGCTTGTTTTTCCTTGCTTGTGGGAACCTTTCCTTCCTAAGATGTAACCAAACCCAATCCCCCACATCAAATGTTCAAAATTTCTTTCCCTTATTTACCCTTCTTGCATAGGTTTCATTGATTTTCTCAAGTTGTTGATGTACCTTAGCATGCAAGTCTTTCATTTGTTGAGCTTTCTTTTTACCATCCACATCCATTTGACCATCTTGATTTAATGCAATTAAGTCCAAAGGTGCTAAGGGATTAAAACCATACACTACTTCGAATGGACTATGTTATCTGGATAAGTGATATGCACGATTGTAAGCAAACTCAACATGGGGTAAACATTTTTCCCATTCCTTCAATTTTTTCCTAAGTATGGTTCTTAGGATAGTGATTAAGGTCCTATTAGTAACCTCAGTTTGACCATCGGTTTTGGGGTGACTTGATGTAGAGAACAGCAAGGTGGTTCCTAACCTAGACCAAAAGCTTCTCCAAAAATGCCCAAGGAACCTAGAATATCTATCACTAACAATTGACTAGGGAGTCCATGATATTTCACAACATGCTTAAAGAACAAGTCAGCAACCTTAGATGCATCATCACTTTTATGACATGGAATGAAATGTGCCATTTTAGAAAATCTATCAACAACCACAAAGATAGCATCATGTCCATGTGAAGTCCTAGGCAATCCACTAATGAAATCCATGCTAATGTCAACCCAAGGGTGAGTGGGAGAAGGAAGAGGAGTGTACTTCCCTTTCGGTTGAAGAGTGGATTTTGCCTTGTGCAAAGTGATTCACCTTGCACAAACCCTTGTGACATCTTTTTTCATGCCCAGCCAATAAAAGTTCTCCTTTAATGCTTCAAGTGTCTTTTGGACACCAAAGTGACCCATAAGACCACCGCCATGTGATTCTTGTATGATGACTTCCCTCATGGAACTCCTTGGTACACAAAGCCTTTTCAACTTAAACAAGAAGCCATCAAATACATAGTAGCCATTTCGGCCACCTTTAGCACAAGACGCATATATCTCACCAAAATCAAGGTCATGCTCATACATATCCTTCAAACAATCAAATCCAACAAGTTTGGCATCAAGAGTAGAAAGAAGTGCATATCTCCTAGACAAAGCATCGACAACAACATTTTCTTTTCCTTTTTTATACTTAATCACATAGGAGAATGATTCGATAAACTCTATCCACCTAACATGTCTTTTGTTCAAGTTACCTTGCACTTGAAGGCATTTCAAAGAGAGGTGATCCGTGTGAATTACAAACTCTCTTGGTAGCAAATAATGACTCCACACTTGTAGTGACCTCACAAGAGCATAAAGCTCTTTGTCATAAGTGGAGTAGTTCAATGTGGCACCACTCAATTTTTCACTAAAGAAAGCAATGGGCCGGCCTTCTTGGTGCAAAACGGCACCAATGCCAATCCCACTTGCATCACATTCAACCTCAAACACTTTCTCAAAGTTAGGCAAAGCAAGCAAGGGAGCATTCATCAATTTAGACTTCAAAGCAAGAAAATACTCCTCTTGGGTTTTGCCCCATGCAAACATAACATTCTTCTTAGTTAACTCATGTAAAGGGGCGGCAATAGAGGAAAAGTCCTTGATAAACCTCCTATAAAAACTAGCAAGACCAAGGAATGATCTTATTTCGGTTATGGACTTAGGAGTGGGCCATTCCCTTATTGCTACCACTTTACTTTCATCAACCCTAACTCCATGCTTTCCCACAACAAATCCAAGAAAGTTAACTTCACTTGTAGCAAAGACACACTTTTCAAACTTAGCATACAACTTCTCAAGCCTAAGTGTATCTAAAACATGCTTCAAGTGATCAATATACCTTGCACACTTGAGAGAACAACGTAAGGATCTTTGTTCTTGCTCCAAACGTTTGCTCCAAGTCTTCTTTGTTGGTGGTGAATTCCTCTTCAACCTTCAAGCCTTCGAATTGCTTGATGAGGGTAGATTGCATGTGATGGAATGAGGTTGTTTTGTGTTGAATAGACACAAAATAGTTCCACCCGAAATGCTCTAGGAATGCTTGAATATTTCAGCCAAAAACTAGAGAGAACAGAGAAGAGTTTTGGATTGTTAAGTGTGTATGTGTTGTGGCCAAATCATCTATTTATAGATGATGTAGGGAGTTGCAAGGAAGGATTACAACTTCTTTTGGCCGAAAGTACACATACTTTCGACCTAAGGAGTGGTTACTTCCTCCATGTACACTCCCTTGTCCAAATGCTAAGTAACTCCTCTTTAGGTGAAGGGGTGCCTTCCCTTGAGGGGCCTCTTCGCCAATTGTAGGCTCTCATGGCCGAAAATCTATTGGTAACTTACAAGAGATGTGCACACATGCACTAGGGTGCATACACCATGCACCTCGATTTCCAAAGCCATGTCCTTTTACCAAAATATCCTTATTTTGTATAAAAGGATGCTAGTAAGTAGTTACTACTCATTAAACATCACAAATGTTCCATATAGTCACAATTCACATAGTTGAATTCCATAGAACTCATTTCAGCTCACTTTGAGCTAAAATCATTTCTTCATTTGAGATGAGCTCAAAAGGAATTAGTGCGCTAAGAATTCCAACAACTCTTGGCCAACTTATTCATCCTATATTGACCTATGTGACCAAGCCTTTAATGCCAAGTCATTTCACTTGTGACCTCAATCACATGGCAATTAGATGAAGAATCGGTGTGGTTACTTGGTCTAAGTTTGTTAAGCATACATTCACACACGAGTTGATGTTTTTTCATAATAGTAACACTACTATTAGAAAAGGTTAAGCAATAATTGTACTTCAAAAAGCTCGAAATAGAAACCAAGTTTCTACAAATACCAGGTACATAAAGTGTATCCACAAGATAAACGTAATATTCATTACAAATAGGGACTTTACAAGTCCTAATACCAACTACTTCTAAAACATCATTATTTCCCACCAAGACATTCTTCACACCTCTTGGGAGTTTTCTGAATGCCACAAACCAAGACTTGTCTCGGGCTATGTGGTTTGTTGCTCCCGAATCTAAAATCCACAAAGAATTGTTTTCAATAAGCATGGTACATGACACAACATGTACATTAGAAGTAGTAGGTACACATACCTTGGTAGGATTTCTACTGATAGCCTTGTTCCTTGACGGGACTGGCTTCCAGATATTTGAACGGTTGAAGAGATGGTGAGAATGACGATCTGAAGCTCCAAAGTAATCTGCAAGATGTGAAACGGCATACTCAGGAGTAGAAAGAGGAGGGGGTGTGTAGATAGGGCGTACCTTTACCAAGCCGTCCATTTATAGGAGGCGTTGAGGTGGCGGTTGTTCCATGATCCAGAGTAGAGAAGTGCTCCCCCACCTTCCGGAGTAGTGGAAGATCGGAGATGCGATGCAGAACATGGGTAGGTCATGGAGATAACTGTTCCCAACTTCCTTTCCTCGGTCTGTGGCATTGTTGCTAAGTGTTGGATGGCGAATGCCAGGAGATGCGAAGGCCCTGCCTGGCATAGCTAGGAGATGCGAATCCGCGAGGTCCTGGCGAAGCCAACAAGTGCGAAGCTCTACTGATAAAGCCTTCGCGAGACTCTATGGCATCGTGGTGCATATCCTTGGTTTGCCGATGATGATGCGAGGGGCGATGCGCGAGGGGCATTTGCTTGGGTAGTGTACCAAGGTGCCTCCTCCTAGAGGCGGAGTATGGGCAGGGTCCTGTTCTCCGCGTTTTGGCTCGAAGTTGACCGTTGGGCAACAGTCACTTTGACGGCAGACCAAACGTTTCCTACCGTTACTGATTCCTGACACGCGGCTCGTTGGGACTGGTCATCCGTTTGAGGCGACGTTTCGACTTCATTAGGGTTGGGCGTATAAATACCTGGCTCGATCGCAGCTTTCCACTCTTCGCATTCTCGCTCTTTGTTCGAACTTATTTTGCCACTTCGTATTCTGTTGTTTCCTTTGCTCCCTTGCTTGAATCTGATACTTCTTGTGTCTCCGTGTTCGTGCCTCTTTCATTTCTGTTGCTTCTGCATTGGCTCATTTTAGTCTTCGTGATCTCAAGTGAGGATTCGTTCTACCGCTCCTTGCATGTAGGTGTTTGATGAAATTGTTGATCGACTGTTCCTCTTCTCACAGTCTTTTTCATTCTTCTAAAGGAATTTCTCGCCCTGTCGTTCCCGCCGTGGATAAGAGCGCCGTGAAGGTTGAGAAGCTTCACCAGGAAATCGTCAAGGCCTTCTTATCTGTCGAAGAAGTGGCGGTGTTCACGGCGCGGCGAGGGGCCTGTAAGGCGCTCAAGCTCCCGCAGATGTCTTCTAGGCTGAGGTTTCCCCTCCCTCCCCTTGTCCAAGACCTGTGTACCTTGTGGGGTCTCCCACCATCACAGCTTAGGCCCAACACCTTTATCCACATCACCGGGTTCATTGTGGCGTGTCGGATGGCAGGGGTAGAGCCATTCACGGATGTCTTCTTGCGGTTCTATCGGTTGGATCTGCGGATAAGGGGGCATTTTTTCCATGTCACCCCTCTTAGTGTTGGGGGAACAACTCTGTGTCTTTTGGTATTCCTTTGAAGTCTCATCATGATTGGCATGGTGGTTTCTTCTTTGTTTGCAGGGACGAGTCCTGGAGGTTCCCAGTGGCGAGGACTTCAGAGGCTGTGCAGAGCGTGGCTCCAAAGCCAGTTCTGTACATGGACGGGCGAAGGTGGCATGACTACGTTCATCTTCTGGGATGGCTAGATGATGTGCTGGTGAGGAGGTCCTGCGACGACCTGTTTCCATACTCCCTCGCGCAGCTAGACGAGGTGACCCTAAGGTGGGCTGGCGTTAGCACGGGTCACCTGCTGGATTCCAAAGTGCCCCCACCTTATGAAGGTTGGGCTCTTGCGCATAGCGGAGAAGTGGTGGATGCACTTCGCGCTGCCCTCGCAGGGCTAAGAGGTATGCGCTGATTAGTTGTCTTCTTATTTCTTGTGCGAACATGTACTGACCCTTGTGGTGTCCAGATGCTCCTGTTCGTCCTGATGAGGAGAAAGGGAAAAGGGTATCTATGCATGTCGCAGTGTAGATTCATCTTGCCTGCGCGTATAGGCAGAATGCCTCCCATGCTGCGGAGAAGGTATTGGGTGCCATTGAGCCCCCGCGAAGGAAGAGGCCAGCCACCAGCGTTCTAGCGCAACTCCAAGGTGAGGAGAAGAAGAAGAAGGTGGCTAGCAATGCGGCGCAACCCCGTGTAGAGAAGGCTCCTCGTGATTCAAACCAGTCGAAGGCGCGAGGGCCTGTCCAGGGAGAACTTCCCAGTGTGAAGGAAGTGACTAAGGAGGGGATATCTAGAGACACCCCTAGAGAGGAGACGCCACGCGAGACCCCTGTGCTGGAGAGCTGGTCCTTCTTCTGCAAATGTGGCGATGGCGTCAGCTGAAGACACCAGGATGGATGCCTTTGTTTTTGGGCTACTGACGAGCCCTTCTAGGGCAGGTGGCGAAAGTGCCCCTGAGAATGTTGCTGCAGAAGCCTCTCCACCGGTGGAGGTTTCTCCCTAGGTAGAGGTTCCTCCCAAGGTGGCTGTCCCGCCACCAAAGGGGATAACTTCAGCAGGTGATCTCCTGCTGTCAATGAGAAGGAAGGCCAAGCTGCCCCCGCAGGGAGTGGAGCACCCATGTTGGTTGACACCCAGCCAGAGGTGAGAAGTGATGTTGGGGGCGCTTCCCCAACAAGCAGCCAAGCTTCCAAAGGGGAAGGGGCTCTAGAGGGGGTACCCCCAAGCATCCCCGCTGCTACTGCCAACAATGCTTTGGTGGAGAAGGAGATCCCGGAGAAGGCGAATGCCTGGTATGCGATTCGCCTTTCCTACGAACCATCTGGGAGTGGCGTCTGGGCGAATCCATAGTGCCAGCCGTCGCCTGGCGAGACCATCCTTGCCCTGGACCAGGGCCCTTCACCTATAAGTGCCTTCCTCGTGTGCCTTTGTGTTCAAACTTTCCTTATTGTGCTAATAAGTCGCCTGATGCAGGGACGGAGTCTTCTGACCCGCATGGTAGCATTCGCCAGAGTGTGGTGGACTTGGGCGCAACAACGACCATGCTTGAGGAGACCGGGGTTTGGTCGCACTTCTTTGAGGGGAAGCGTGTTGCTGCCTAGAAGACTTTAAAATGGTCTGAGGACCTTGTTGCGCTGAAATCCCTGAGGGAGGAGCTCAGGGCGAAGGTGTACAAGGAGGAGGACATGCCCCTGGAGGGGGCTTGGGACCCTGTCTTTTTATTGAACAACAAGTCCTTGTTGTTGGGAGGGGAGCATACGCTGCTGTCCTGCCTGGAAGGGCTTCGCACCCCCTTTGATAGGGAGTTGATGGACCGCAGCCTGGACTCTCCAGTCGAGTTCATGAAGGAGGCTGCCAAGCACAACCTTCAGGTGAGGCATCTCCCCTATTTCCCATTCTGTGTTATCTGATTCCTGTACTAACTCCTTTTGATGCAGGCTGCCATCAACGAGTACGCCGGTCTCAGCCAGTGGCACAAGTTCCTGATCTACGCGAATTTGAGGGACAGCTCCCAGATCGCCGAAATTGCCCGCCTGAAGAAAGAGGCAAAGGCTGCCCAAGCTACGAAGGCTGAGGCTGAGAGGGCGAACAGAAGAGTGGCTGAGCTGGAGTCCTGGTGTGCTGTTCTCACCAAGGAGAAGGCGGAGTCCTGCCTAGAGCACTTGAAGAGGGACGCTCTTCTGGAGAAGCTCAAAGTTTGGTGTCCCCACCACGAGGAGGAGCTGTCGAAGAGGGAGGAGGAGCTCGTGGAGAGGGAAGTTGAAGTTGCTGTCTTGACGGTGGCACTTTCTTCCCTAAAGTCGTAGGCAGAGACCCGCCTGGGGGATGCTGCGGACAAACTCTTGGACGCAGAGCTCAGTGGAGTGGAAATTGCAAACGAGCACATCAATATGGTCACAGACCTTATGTGTGCGCTGGGGGATATCTTCCAGCTTGAATAGGACCATGGGCTGGAACTATTCCCTGGAGAGGACCCTGAACATGAGTCAACCTACACGGTGAAAATCCACGAGAGGTGGCCTCACCTGAGGCAAAGGATTGATGAGCTCAAGACCCAGAGCGAAGTTGGAGTGCAAGGGTATGAGGAAGGCTGGCTGCGATGCCACTTTCAGCTGGAAAAGCTGCACCCTGGGTTGAACTTGGATGCTCTGGATGCCTCCAAGACCAATGATCCTGAGGCGAGTGCCCTGCTTGACTAGGGCGAGCAAGGGAAAAAGATGGGTGCTGGGTGGCATGCCATGCTAGATTAGGAAGGGGTCTTAGGTCATGTGTTTGACCCCCTTAGTTAGGCTGGCCCTTGAGCCGTTGTAATTTTATACCTGTAAAGAATATACAGTTCTAACAGTATAAATGAACAACTTAGTTTACCTCGATCATCCATGTTTTCCTTCATTCCTGCGATAGCTTTATAGGGGATGCTAGCAAATTGCTAGGCTAAGTCGTTTGTGTATCTGTTAGGATTCGCTTCGTGGGGTCCCAAAGATCAAAGGGATTGCTTGCGGTTCGCGAGGGCGAAGCCATAAAAGACCTCAATGTCCAGGCTGGTTCCCAGCGTGGGGATCTGTTGGGGTTCCCAGCTTGTTCCTTGACGGGACTGGCTTCCAGATATTTGAACAGTTGAGAAGATGGTGAGAATGACGATCTGAAGCTCCAAAGTAATCTGCAAGATGTGAAACAAAATACTCAGGATAAGAATGAGGAGTGGGGGTGTGTAGATAAGATGTACCTTTCCCAAGCCGTCCTTTTATAGAAGGCGTTGAGGTGCCGGTTGTCCCATGATCTAGATGTAGTGGAGTGCTCCCCCACGTTACGGAGTAGTGGAAGATCGAAGGTGCGATGGAGAACATGGGTAGGTTGTGGAGATAACATTTCCCAGCTTCATTTCCTCGGTCTGTGGCATTGTTGCTAAGTGTGGGATGGCGAATGCCAGGAGATGCGAAGGCCCTACCTGGCAAAGCCAGGAGATGCGAATCCGCAAGGTCCTGGCGAAGCCAGCAGGTGCGAAGCTCTCCTGATAAAGCCTTTGCGAGACGCTGTGGCATCTCGGTGCGTATCCTTGGTTTGTTGATGATGATGCGAGGGGCATTTGCTTGGGTAGTGTACCATCTACAATCCTTAGCAAAATGGCCCTTCCTGCCACAATTGAAGCACTTCAGCTTGGAAACATCCATCTTTTTCTTGAACTTATTCAAATTATTGTTGCCCTTACTAAACCATTTCTCTTTCTTACTCCACTTCTTATTAGAGGAAGAGGTGGAGGTAACACATGCCTTGGAATGATTCTTAAGAGCCATTACTTCTGCT
Source organism: Stellera chamaejasme (assembly GCA_024586325.1). Lineage (NCBI taxonomy): Eukaryota > Viridiplantae > Streptophyta > Magnoliopsida > Malvales > Thymelaeaceae > Stellera > Stellera chamaejasme. The sequence goes on from CM044986.1 coordinate 11,076,006, forward strand.
TCAAGTAACAAATGGCGGCCAATGTCATCAAATGACTTAATTTGAAGGTTGTGGCGCAAGTTGACCTTCATCAACTGCCACTCCTCATCAGACAAGGACCTAATGATAGCTTGCACTTGTTGCTCATCCGTGAGGTCATGTCCTACCTCCTTCAATTGGTGGATCATGTGTGACATCTCACGCAAGTGGGAGCTCATGGTGTGATCCGGTCTCATGACATAATTCTCAGACTTCAAGATCATAGACCTTTGTTTCTCATTAGAAACATCACCAAACTTAGCTTTGACAGCGTCCCAAATGCCCTTGGCACTTTCAATTGTCGAGAATTCCACCATTTTCTCATCCACCATAGTAGAGAGAAGGGTGACTCGACACAAGCTGTTCTTTTTCTGGTATGCCACATAGGTATCAACATTTCCACCCTCTTCAGGAAGTGTAACCTCATTGCTCAACACATCAAGCGTATCTTGCTCAATCAATATGAACTTGACCTTTCCTTATTGGATTGTCCATAAAATATTGAAACACTTTCCCTTTTTAGTAAACTTTTGTAAATGAATTTACTCAATTATCATCTATCCCTCTCTTCTACTTGCCAAGTCAACTCAAAATCAGCTTCATCTAAAACAGCGTGCCCAGTCAATATGTTTCAATAATATATGGACAGAGGGAGTATTATTTTTGTAAATTATTTTTTGTTTTGTATTTTGACGGTTAGAATTGCATGTTTTGCGAATAAATTGAGTATATTTGCAAATATTTGGAAATTTAGGATAGTTTTGAAAATTTGAAAAATTTAAGGATAGATTTCTAAACTTTGGAAAACTATAGTAATTATTGAAATTTGTGAAAACTTAGGGTAAAATTGCAAGTTCTGAAAACATTTATGGTAAAATTGCAAATTTTTAAAAACTATAGAAATTAATGAAAATTTTGAAAACTTGTGGTCAAATTGCAAGTTTTAAAATAGTAAGAGTAAAATAGTAAAATATTTAAAACTTTAGGCCTAAATTCTAAAATTTTATAAAACTATAGTAATTATTGCAATTTGTGAAAACCTAGGGTCAAATTGCATGTTTTGAAAACATTTAGGGTAAAATTGTAAATTTTAAAAAAACTATAGTACTTAATAAAGTTTTGAAAACTTATGGTCAAATTGAAATTTTTGAAAATTTTTAAGGTAACATTGTAGAACTTTAAAACTTTTAGGCCTAAATTCTAAAATTATAAGAAACTATAGTAATTATTGCAATTTTTGGAAACTTAGAGTCAAATTGCAAGTTTTGAAAACAGTTAGGATAAAGTTGTAAATTTTAAAAAACTATGGTAAGTTTTAGAAAACTATAGGACTTATGTTCATTTTTTAATCTTTCGAGTTATGGCGGCTACTCCTGATCGTGGAGATGGTTCAGGCAAGGATCAATCAGCCTCGGGAACCCAGGGTCGGTCAATCTCTCGTAGTTCCTATGGTCGCTCACCGAGGTCATCCCGGCCGCGTACGGAGGAGTCTCCCGCGAGGTCGAGTAAGTCGGTGCATTAGGATGACCCTCTTGATGCACCTCGTGATGACGCTCCACTGCCACCGCAACGTCCACGCTTAGTACGACAGCCCCACCTACACTTTTGTCGCCGATCAGCGGCCCTGAAGGACGCCTCATAGTTCGCATCGCATAGCAAGTCTCTAAGATAAAAACATTTACTATTCATTTTATTTAGATGTTTATGTACTCATTACGATTTCTGTTTAGGTGCAGTTTGTATTCGGTGTAGATTTCAAAAAATTCAACAATATGCCCAAACCGCTTCTCTGAATCCCACCAAGTACTTCAACTATTAATATCTAATATGTTACAATTACTTGTTATAAATCTCTGATTTCTAACGGCATTGTATTTTTAATTAACAAGAAGAGCGTACATGGGAATAGTCGGGCTTCACGGAAAACTTGCACTCCTGGTTCGCGGACTTCTACCTGAACAAGCAGAAAAACATCCGGAAGAAGTGCACACGAGAGCATTCTTTGGATCCGGAAAATCCTAACTACCTGGATTGGCTACCCATTGTCTCGAATAGAATCAACCCGGAGAAGTGGAAGATGCTACTCAAGTATTAGAACAACGTCCATTTCAAGGAGGAATCTGAGAAGAACAAGAAGAATACGAGGAGCGAGAACCCGAAGTTCAAGTCATTTGGCAACAAGTCCAAACATAGAGTTTATGAAGACTTTGTAATATCTTTTAAACACATCAGCGTTTAAATATCTAAGTTTATCGGTTCATTTAATTTATAAAAAAATAAATAACTTCAAAAATACTATTGCACCGTACAAAGAAGCTGGGCACCGGCTGCGTCAGGATGAGTTCGGGGAGGCCTGGCTCGGGAAGGAATCGGTCGTCCTAGTATTATTTATTTATTTTCCTAAATTCAAATTATTATTTCTTTTAATATTATTTAAGGTAAGTTTCTTTGTATTATTACTTAGGAGGAGTACAGGATGCGTCTTGTTGAGAAGAATGGCGTAGAGGGGGCCGTTCCTGCCGATTGATGACGAGATCTATTGATCTGTCGTGGGCCAGCACACCCAAGGATGCTAGGTCGGTGTCCTACCCCAAATTACCCATCCAGAGCACTTTGAGCCACCTCAGCAATCTTAGGTAATTAAGGTGTCGTTTATTAAATTCTATAATTTAACTTGTAATTTTATATTTCAAATGTAACATTTTTTTTAGTTTTAAGTTTCGACATGAGATTGAGCTGGAAGACAAGGTTGGAGGGACATGGATGAGATCCGTGACCTCAGATGGTCAGGACGCTGCTGCTCTCGAGGCTTGAAAGGCGAACACGTTGTGATCCTTAGATGCGGCCGCCAGCAACATCTGGTCGGCGATACGTTTTGGGGGTACATCCAGCTCAGTGCAACGCCACTGCACTTGTGAGTTGGACCGTCATCCCAGCCTCCTCCCTTCGAACAGCCGACACCGCGATACGAGCATCCTCAAACGCCACCAAACGTTGACTTGGGACTGGGCTTCACGGATCCCCATGGGGATTATCGGGCCAGAGATTCCGCTCCAACAGCCGCTCCACTGTCGATACTTAGATAGGCTTGTGGGGCTTCAGGACAAGACTTTGTTGATTACCTAAATGCCAAAAGCCCTAACCAGAGCAATGAAAGCGACCACTTTTAGGAGATTTTAAAACATTACTAGATTTAGGTGTAAATTGACAATTTATTATATGTATATCTGCTTTTAAAATTTAATTTCTTAATTACATTATTATTTAAATTATTTAATTTAACTGCAATTACAAAATTAGTTTTATAAATCTATATTTATAAAAAAACGCTACTACGGCTGATCGCGCAGCTAGGGCGTAGTAAATCCTAGCTGGCACCGTCAGAGGCTTGCTGGTGCTCAAGGTGCGGTAAAGCCCTCTACCACTAGCTAGTTTACCACGGCATTTACCACGGCCTCTCCCTTAGGAATTACCGTGGCGCTACCGCAGGGGAGGCCACTATAATGCATGATACCTCCACGTAGTGATTAAGAAAAATTAACTTAAAGAACATGAAATTATGTAAGTAGTAAGTGAATTAATGGTTTGTTAATTATTATGTTCTGGTATTCATATATATATATATATATATATATATTCTTATGTAGGAGTACTGAAACTGGCTGAAGGATGCGTGTGGATTTATAAGCGGTTACAGAAAGGTACTCACGAATTGAGTCCGAGATTTTAGGAGGGTCTTAAGCATTTTCTGAATGTTGTAGTCACATATGCAGAGTCGAAACAATAGGAGTCATCCTTGTGTTTTTAACATTTACATTTATTTATCCTAACCGATGCATTATTTATTAACTATGAGAAGTACACGGGATGGTGCTAGAGAAGTACCAGAAGAATGACGGGCCCTCTTTTTATGAGGCGATCTTCTAAGTGCTTACATGTGGGCTCTATAAAGGGCGTTAGGTTGGCGCCCCCACGCAGCTAGTTCTTCCGGAGCAGTTCCCGCCACCTTGGCCATCTTAGGTAACTAATTTGAAAAATTTTAAAAGCTTAAGGGTTAAATTTTACAATTTCTTAAAATTTAGGACAAGTGTAAAAAATTAAGGACCTACTTGTAAACTTTTTTAAATTGTTGGACTTAATTGTAAAACAACTTAAGGACTTAATTGCAAATTTTATAAAATAGAAGGACATAATTGTAAACTTGAAAACGTATATGTAACTTTATCTGATGTAACTTTTTATTCATATGCTTTCAGGGCAATCTTGCCACTGAGAAGGCCCACCGGAAGACGGAGGAGGATCGCCTTAGGATCGAGGATGAGCTTTGTATGCTGAGGGAGTGTCAGGCTGAGTACAAGGTTCATATGAACCGTACTCTTCAGCGGGAGCAACGTCGGACCGAGGACATGCAACACGCTCTTCATATGAAGCAGCGTCAGACCAAGAAGCTGTGGCGGCAGTACGACGCATCCTTTAACGTCATCTGGCCAATGCTACTAGACTGGGGCAACGTACAACAGCACTTGGTGCCCCCAAGACTTGGGTTGCGGGGGGATCCTCTCGGCCACCACGGGACCAGTCCGCGCAGCCAAACGTCTCCACATACTTGAGCTTGTGACCGCAACATCCTTAGTGGTCCTAGCGCATGACTACGAGGTTCCATCCGCCCAACATCCACGGTGCTACCACAACAGCAGCAGCCTTAGCAGCCACCGCCCAACTTCGGGTACAACCTGAGCGAGTTCATCCGGAGCAATGGGACGTTTGAGCTATTCAATTTCATGTTCAATAGAACGCCGTCGGTCCAGTCGGAGCAGGATCGCCGCCACGTGAGAACCAGGATGATGATGGTTTCAATTTACCTACCCCATAGGACACTTGTGTAAAAATAATTTGAATTTAGAAGTTTTTTTTATTGTAAATGCTACATTTGGTTAATTTATAATGATTTTTATTTATGCTTTTAATTGAAATTTATAAATATTATTAATTATAATGTTATTTAGTATTTATTAATTATTGCAAAATAAAAAACATTAATTGTAAAAAAATAATGGTAGTGGGTTGGAATGGGGGTGGGGCGCTACCAGCTGTGTCAGCTGGCAGCGCCCACGTGGCTTCCGAGTAGGGGGCTACCCGTTACCATGCCCCCTACCATTGGTAGCGGGATAGTAAAGCTTGTTTCGAAGGAAACGGCCCAAAAAATAACGGAAAAGGAAGCGGGCAACCTTGCTACCGTGGTAACAGGAAAGGTAGCGGATTGCCCACTACCCTCCTCCCTTTAAACAGGTAGTGTGATCCGGATGGTAGGGTTTGAGAAAGCTAACATGGAAAACGACGTGGAGCTCCAAGTCTGGTGGTAAGGTGACCATGTAAATAAGTTTTCCTATTCTCTTTTCTGTAGGAAATTAGGGACCCTCGTACCTGCGTAGCAAGCCTTTGTACACCTTTCCATAGCTTCTGAAGGTATGTGGAAGAAGATTCAACATGACCAACTCTCCGTCATTAAACTCCACATGCCTTTGTGATAGTCTCCTACCAAAGTGCGACCAAAAGTGATTGAGACCGGACCAAGAACACAACCTGCAAGGGGAGAGAACAAAGGAAATCAAGGTAGAGATGTAGAACGTACCTTTTTTAGGATATGCAACACCGCTTATATAGGGTGGTTCTTAGGGTCCCATCTCGAAGGCCTGATCGGGGGAGTTGAGTCATAATGACGGCTTAGTCAAAGAGGAGCCGTCATTACAGGCATTTGAATTTGGCTAATGAATGGTGGATTGTGCGTCCTAATTGATGATTTGAGTCATTTATCCTAACAGAGGGTGTCATTTGTACATACGGGTTAGGCTTGGGTCTATATTTTTCATTTGTACACTCTGGTTGGGCATAGGCCCCGGTTGTGCCAAGACCCATAGATACCAGTTTGTCCCCCCCCCCGGGGAAGTGGAGAATGGGAGTTGGGTCCTTGTGCTCCAATCTTGGCTTAGTTTGAAGGAACTTAGTGTGAGTCCCTTCATTGGGCCGTTTATTGAACTCCGACCCGTTTTGTGTGTGAGATGGATGGCATTCATTTTTCAGATGTGTGTGTTGCACGTGCGGATATGTGGAGGTTGTGGAGTGGCCTAGCATGTTTATCGGTGCAGTAATGAGTGATGAGAATTTTGGATTGGTTACTTCTCTAATCTTATTTTAACGACCGATTTACCTGGATTTGTTACCGTTAGCCATCACCGTCTTCTTCTTGAATTTCTCGCAACTTTGAGGTGTTGAGTTCATTGAGCTTTCGACCATCAGTGCTTCGTGTGTTTTTCGATCTTTGCTAGTACACTCGTTTTGATTCTCTTCATTAGGTATCTATGTATCGAATCCCTAATGATTCTCTTTCCTATATTTGGGGGTTTTCGATTTTTGGGAGTTCTTTTTAATTTGAGGGATCTCAAGGCGAATTGGTGGCTTTCGGGGATTCAATGCTAAAATTTGGGTTATTTTGTGTGTGTAGATGGCCCCCAAGAAGTCCAACAATCATGGGATCGGCCTTTGAGATTTCCCCCGAGTGACCAACGACGATGATGTCTGAAGAATATCTTAGAAATGAGCTTAGGCTACATTCATTTTCATCGTTGTGGAAGCGTGAGTTGTCTCAGGATCGTTTATTGAGGAAGATCGATATGGACTTGACCACCGAAAATAGGAAGTAGCATACCATGCCTATCTATGGCGCACAATTAAGGGCCGGTTTGAGGTTTCCATTGTCGTCGCTTCTACGCCAATTGTGTGAACTTTGGGATGTGAATCTTGGGTAGTTTGCCCCGAACTCCTTCACGCAAGTGAATGCCTTTTGTGAAACGGTCGTAGCGTGTCACTCTACCAAGCCTCGAGATCTGCATGGTCACGAAGACGGTCCTTCTACATCGACACCATCTTGCATCGGAGGTCACGAATCTCATCCATGTTCCTCCGAGGCTACTCCTCCAGCTCGATCTCACTCTGAAATTTAGGTTATGAAAACGATACGTTTCAATTTATAGGAATTGTCATTTAAGTGGTTGAGTTTAATTAAATTTTCAAATTGAGCCCAAGGTTTTTGAAAACATACAATTTAGTACAAGTTTTTTTAAAATCTACAATTGAACCCAAAACGTTATATGAATTTACATTTTTATACTGAACTTATTTTAAATTTTCAAATTGAACCCAAACTATTTGAAAACATAAAATTTAGTACTAAACTTTTTGAAAATTTACAATTTAACCCAAAACTTTGTAAGAATTTACATTTTAGTTCAAAACTTTTTAAAATTTGAAAATTAAACCTAAACTTTGTAAGCTATGGAAAATGTGGTTAAATTTTTGAATTATGGAAGCTAAATTTTAATTACCCGAGTCGGCCGAGGTGGCTCGAACATCTGGGGCTGGGCAATATGAGGAGAGACACCAACCTAACGTCTTCGGGTGGGCTGGCCTACGACGTCCTTGTGATGTCCTCATCGATGCTGGGGAATGGCCTCTCCGGTCCATACTTCTCAATGAGAAGCCTATTGTACTCTACCTTATTGAGAGAAAAAAATATATTTTTAAGTTAAATACAAATAATAAATATAGTAATTTTAATTGAACATAAGAAACAGTGATTTCGAAAAAATTTACCGTGTAACCCCGTTCTTGAATACCATCAAAAAAATTAAGTGCAGTACTCGTACTTGCAACACTCATACTACCATGAATAACGCGTCTATTCACTGCGGACAGACGTTTATAGTGGTCCTAACCACAGTAGAGGCCGCATTAAATAATGTCCTCCCCTCGTAGTGCAATGACTTAACCCAATAGTTTATGTTCAACCAAATAGGCTCTTAATTTCCTACGATATCAATTATGTCTCAGCAAGAGTAATTTCTTGAAATACACATATCAATGTTCCAACAAGAAAGACTCTGTCCTTTCTTCCCCTTGCTTTTCCCCTTTTCCCTTGTCTAATTTGTTAAGAAACCAATGTTGAGATGAAAAACCATGTCCAAGTCTTGCTTCTTATATAAATTTTTCAAATCCCCCAAAATGTTCAAGAAACTAAAAAGGAAAAGGAACAAATTGCAATTTCTAGTTGCTTCATATGGAAAAGTATCAAAGTGTTCCCCTTTTGGGTCTTGTAGTGCTCATAATGATGAGATGCAATATATTGTTGTTGTCTGCTGATGTAAGAGGTTAGTACTCCATTGATCTTGTTATTACTGAAATGAATACAACATCTACTTTTTCGTCATCTTAAAAGAATACAACATAAAGTTGGATTCTTTTGTCTTTCAAGAGCTTTAACAATATTTGTATTTATCTTTCTACTTTTTTAAAACCCTACCACTACACCATTGCAAACAACATTACCGCGGCCACATCTGAAGTTTGGCCGTGATAGCAAACCGCCGATATGGTCATGGTAAAGCTGCGGTTTAAAAAGGCGCACTGAGCTGGTATAACCACGAGCCAGGTCATAGTAATCTTACTTCAGCTTAACCACGGATTTAGGTGTAGTAAACGTCCAGCGTGGCAGCATTTCCAGGTTCGTAGTTACCACGGCCTTACCACGGTAGTTGTAGTATTAACGCCTTTTTTCTATTCCAATTTAACATCTAATTTATCTATTGTTCAACCATTTTATTAAATTAAATATTGAAATTAAAATACACATAATTCCCAAAACTGGATTATAATAACATTAATAAATTTAAGCTTTCACAATGTTGATATATTTTAACTATAATGTTTGTTAATTAGGCTAAAAATAAAGCTAAGTTATGTAGTTGTTCAAAGTATGTAATTCTTCATCAACAGGTGGCGACGATGCTTCCATGTTCTGGTACGGTGAGATGTGAGAGGAAGTTGGTCCATCCTAAATAACGGTGGTGGATCAAAGGTGTACTCCTGGTTACCTGGAACTTGGTTATAATTCCCAATCATCTGTTGAAAAGTTGGAGTTAGAGTAGTCGTTGGGGTTATCTGATGATAGACATATTGTCCGGACCCAAATAATTGTGGTTGTTGGGTATAATATCCCGGCGACACCTGCAGTTGAGATCCTGAACCTCCAGCTACTAACTGTTGGTTGACCCTGCTCGGGTCAACTTGACCCATGCTCAGCATCATGTTCCAAATGTTGGCCATACTTGCGATGAATTCGTGAGAAATCTGCTCTTGGCGCTACATCCACTATTTCATGCTTGCGTTGTCAGTAGTCAGCCTCTCAATCAATTCTTGTTGTTATTGACTGTCAACTTTAAGCACCGTAAGATTATCTAGTTGTTTTCGACTCTCAGCTTTAAGCGCGACAACTTCATCTCGCAATTGATTGTACTACTCCTATGATTCACAATTTAATGATAGTTATTTAAAATGCTAAGATCTGAAAGATAGTTAAATGTAAGAGAATTAAAGAATACTTTACCTGAGTTCCATATGGGAGCTCAAAATCAGCAGGATGTGACAACTGACGTGGTGTTACCCCCTTCGACGGAAGCGCACGTGATGCGGAACGCCCGGCGGCATCAACGGGAACCGGAATCGGGGTAACAGTAAATTGAGTTCCCTCAGTGTGGTGGCCCAGACCCATCCCGATTAAAAAAAATTCTTTACTCTACTCATGTCATTAACTTGTAGTGCAAGTAACGAGGATCGTCTGAACATAAGCACACATATGCACATACATACAGATACATATGTGATACAACATAACTCTACATGCCTAGGTTTACATATACAGAGCCAGAACCTAATATCTAGCATACCTACGTGTGTGGAGGGATCTGGTATGTCAAGATCCTTAGAACGCAACTCCACGTAGGTCACCGCTGCTGCTAAACAGAGAACAAAAGACAACCGTTAGTAACCTCAGAATGTGCTCATATCGGAATCGGATCTTACAGAATGACATAAATTCTCAAATGGGACTACCCTTTTCCAAATCAAAAAGTAGGCTAGGAATTATTAATACATGAAAATCAAACACTAGAAAGCACCGAGAGACTCTACTCCTCGGGCTTCTTATCAGACGAGCCTGAAAAAGTGAACATATATAAGGGTGAGTCCTCGTTGAGAACTCAGTAACGGTCAAGCATAGGATAGGGTATCTCAGAAATCCAAAATACTCGGAACTAATATACCTGCACAGAAAACACAGATACAAACGAAAACAGATATACAGATAATAATAATAACAATATCGGAAATTTTAGTTGTCAGACAGAATCGGCAGATCTCTGAGTCTTTTAGCCTGACAGAAGAGGTTTTCATAAATAACAGAGGCATGGTACCAGCCCGGGGTCCAGATAGCAGAATACAGAAGGATACTTGGCGGACAAGTTCAGGACGCACTCCCAAAAGGAAACTTACCGGACAAGTTATCCCGAACAGATCCAGATGCCAGAATGCAGGAGGTAACTTGTCGGACAAGTTATCCCGAGTGATAACGGGAGGTAACTTGCCGGATAAGTTATCCTGTGCAGAACAGATCCAAATGCCGGAATGGAGAAGGAAACTTGTCGGACAAGTTATCCTGAATGATAACAGGAGGTAACTTTCCGGACAAGTTATCTCAGAGCGTCCACCCGCATACCCGAGCCTATGCCATAAACTGAATTCAGTATCACCGGGCCCTTCCCTCAACTCGAATGCGCCTGGATTACCTCCTTTTCAGGGAGAGCCAGCCCCAGTTACCCCGACACGCATATATAAGCATCCTAGAATGCATAGTCAAGGAAAATTGAACTCTTACCTTATACACTAAAAATTCCCAAACCGGGCTCCCGCGTAGATTCCGAGAAACCAATTTCGGCAGAGTTTCGGCTTAGTTTCTGCCTAACTCCCAGTTAACAATTCATCAAAAGATCACAGAATAAATATCCAGGAACCAGAAAATCACAGATCTGAGCAACTCCGCCACACATCAGAAATTCAGACATTAACGGTTTTTCACACAAACTTATTTACAAAATCTGATTAGTAGAAGGTGTATAACTTTGCACCTTGAACAACATATATGATTACCTCTTAACAAATCTGAAGTTGGGTTCCCATGTAGAAAATCAGAAATTGATTTCGGCAGCACTCCGGAATCGATTCAGCTCAAACTCCTTTTCAGAACTGATCTAGAAATATGCAAACAATGTTTAGAAACCAAGAAAATCACTTCTTTTCTTTCTTTCTTTTTTTGACCAAAATTTTCATAATTTCGGCCATAATTTCGGCCTTCTCTCTCTCGTTCTCAATAAATGGTTTCCAATTTTCCAAATTTACAATTTGGCCCTAAACTTTGCAAAGTTGCAATTTAGTCTAACCGCAACTTGCATATTTTCCAAACGGAAACACCAACGGAACTGAAACTCTGACACCAACTCCGAGACTTCATAACACACATAAAACATGTTTAACATGTTTAACTTGAAGTCCCGGTATTCACAAAACTCAGAAAATGGATCGTAAATTGCACATAATTTACCTCGAAAGTCGCCCGACCCGTGGCGGCTGTAACAATCTCCCACCCTTAGGACTCTTGGTCCTCTAAGACGATCCTCAATCTCTGATACTCCTCGGGATATCACTTTATCATATCCTTCTCGGTCTCCCAAGTCGCCTCCCTGTTAGAATGATATGACCACTTAATTTTGAACATCGAAATTAACTTGCTACGAAGTTTCCGAGTGTACCGAGCCAGAATGGAAACCGGTACCTCCTGATATGTCAAATCTTGTGCCAAGTGAACTTCTTCCGTAGGTAAAGTCTGAATAGGATCCAACAGACACTTCTTGAGCATACTGGCGTGGAATACATTGTGGACTGCAGACATGTCGGGTGGCAATGCCAGACGGTAAGCTACCTTGCCAACCCGCTCAAGAATCTCATAAGGACCGATATATCTTGGGGCTAACATTCCGCGTCTACCAAATCTGATGATTCCCCTGTTCGGCGCTACCTTCAGCCGTACCTTATCACCCACCTCGAACTCCAGATCTCTCCGACGTCTATTCACATTCCGCGTCTACCAAATCTTACTAACTTTCTTTTGCGTAGTCTCCTCGATTATCTCAGGACCTAACTCCACTCTGTCTGATGCCTCTGCCCAAGAATGAGGTGTCATACACCTCTGCCCATACAGAGCCTTGTAAGGCGCCATGCCAATAGTACTCTGATAACTATTGTTGTACGAGAACTCTACCAACGATAAGTGTAGATCCCAGTCACCTCCGAAATCTACGCACAGCTTCGTAGCATATCCTCTAGAATCTAAATAACGCTCTCCGACGGTCCGTTGGTCTGAGGGTGATATGATGTGCTCAGATGGATACGCGTGCCTAATGCTTTATGAAAAGCATTCCAGAATCTTACGGTGAAGCGTGCATCCCGATCATACACTATGGAGTCCGGTACTCCATGTAATCACACGATCTCTCGAATATACAGATGAGCAAGCTTCTCCAACGGATCTGTCACTCGGATGGGCAGAAAGTGAGCACACTTAGTCAATCGGTCTACTATGACCCAGATAGCATCGTGATGAGATCGAGTCATAGGTAGACCTGTCAGAAAATCAATTGTGACATTGCCCCATTTCCTCACTGGAATGGGCAACGTCTGCAAGGTCCCAGCCGACTTCTGGTGCTCAACTTTTACCCTCTGACACGTGGCACACTTCGAGACATAGGTGGCAATATCTCTCCGCATGCTTGGCCACCAGAAATGCGTCCTCAGATCTGACGTGGAATAGACCCAACCCAAGCCCAAACATTAAGATCCGCTCGTAGGCCTTGGTGGACCTATGACAATGAGCCGGACCAAGAAGGCTAAGGAAGCGCTCAACCTGTTGATGCACAGTTTTGCAAAGTGTGAGGAGCAAAGTGAAGATATCCACAGAGATGAAGGAAAAGTGCAAGCAATCCTCAATTTGGGCCAACCCAATTCTCAAATTGTGCAAACAATTTTCAACATTTCGGTTTGGGCTCAACCAAATGACAATTTGGCCCAAGTGCATGGTTCACGAAATTCTCAAGCTGTTGAGTTTCCAGCTGGCGCATTAAATGCACTTCAATGGTTTCCAACCATTCACTCCTCATCAATGACGAACTTCAGCAGCCTTGAGGACTCAAGAGTCATCCAAAATCATCCAGAAACCATTGGTGAAGAAGGAGTTACAAGCCTTGAAGCCCCTCCATCAAAGCATTAAATGAGGATCACTTACTCCTCATTTATTTGGCCAAAACTCATTCCTCATCTTCCAACTCAAATTTCCATCAAAGCATTAAATAAGGATCACTTACTCGAATTTCCATCATTTTATTTCAGTTTTCAGAGATATTTTGTCTAGTTCTACCACTTTATCTATCCTAGAATAAGTTTTAGAAATAATTGTTTTAAATTTTTATATTTACATCTCCTTTTAATTTCCATCATTAAGAGTGGAGATGAAAGGACTTGTAAATTGATTTGGATGTTTAGCTTCCTTGTCCTATAAAAGGGAGTCTAGGTAAATTTGCAAGATAGAATTCAATCATCAAATATATTACACCTTTTTTTCTTGAAATTGAGAGTGATTCTCTTTTCAACCTATCTACCCTTTCCACTCAATTCTTGTTGAGTTTTTTTGACAAGTCTACTAAGACCAATATTGTCTTCTCATTGGAAGAAGGAGGTGTTGGCCCCATCATCATTCCCCCATAATTTTGGCAACGAAAGCTTTCTTTGTCTTGGACCATTTTTGGTATCAAGAAGGAGGAGTCGCCAAAGGCATAACACCATTTTTTCCTGGGCAAGGATCCAGGAGGAGTTGGCGGCCATATCAGTTCGTTTCACAAGCTTCCACATCGTTTTGTTTTTGTGCATTCCGGATTTGTCAACCTGTTGACATTTTCACCCATCAATCATACATATCCCGTGTTGCTCCTTTGTTGGCTAGACCTGCTCTTTGTGTTCTAGGATACCCTCTCGGAATCACATCAATTGGTATCAGAGAATTCTGACAACCACATCAAGATCTTGATACATCTTCTCACCTCCTGGGTGTATACTCAATCTGCTCGAATGAGCATCTGTCATCATCTCATCCCAGAGTGCCTGAATACCGGGCATATACAACTGATCCCTGAAGTACAGCAACCCCTGTCTGTACTCAAATGACTGGCGCAATGCTCCTTTGCTCTCGTCCGATATCCTCTTCAGTTTCGGATCCTTTCCCTGCGCATCTCGAACGCTATTTAACCATCCGGACTGAATAGTCAGAGAACCTACCTATGCAACCTGCCAACGTCTCCAACTGTGCCATAAGCACACTAGATCATCCTTCATGGCCCTGTGCTCTGTGTCTCCGTCTCTGACCCGTCCTGTATACTTCCTGCTCAAAGCATCCGCTACAGAGTTACCTTTGCCCGCGGTGTACTCGATACTGCAATCGTAATACTTAATGTACTTGGTACACTACCGCGATAGTCTCGTTCCTAAGAAAGGCCCGGACTCTCAGTTGATATGGTGGAGAAGATGATGTTCTTGAGACTCCAAGCTTGCTGTTCAGAGTAATCTGTAAAAGATAAGGAGAATACTCAAAAGTAGCAAGAGAGGAGTGGGGGGGCGTGAAGTAGCTTACCCGATTTAGGGTGGACATCACCCTATTTATAGAGTGATGCCAGGAGAAGAGCCTCCCCCAGTTGAAGCCCTTAGACAGGCTGTTGAGATAAGTCTGTGTCGATCGATTGGAGATAAGGCGGCTGTGATGATGAAGATCTCAGCAAACCGCCTTAAGTGATTCGTTTGTCAGAGGATGTCTGGCGTATGAATCTGGTGAAGATCTCCCAGGCTCGTGCTGTCCTCCTTATTGGCTGGTTGATGTCAGATGACCAAGTGGTCTATCTCCAAGTGGAGCAAGTGGCAGGCGAAGGCCCAGATAGAATATAGCCAAATAAGGAGTGAGGATCGCACGAACCTGAGTATAAGGGCCTTATCTGGGCGGGGCCAGTATAGGCAGGAGACTGTGGGAGTAAGACCCATGGAGGCGAATGAGATCGCAAGGGAGAGACCTGAGACCGCGAGGGTGGCCCGCGAAGGCCCAAGAGACGCAAAGGTGAGTGTGAGACATCGCCCCTGCGAGACTTGAGGCCCGCGAGGGCAAGACTCCGCGCAGGTGAGACTGGAGACCTCGCGAAGGCGAGACTGGAGACCACAAGGATGGGACCTCTTCAAAGGCCTTGTATGATTCTGATGCGACGCGAGGACGCGTTTGCTTGGGTAGTGTACCAAGATGCCTCCTCCTGAGAGCGGAGTATGGGCAGGGTCTTGTACTCCGTTTTTTGAAAGTACTTTGCTGAGGACTGATGTAGTAGCCATAAGTGAAGATCTTTCATGATCTGATAGTTCGTGTTGGATCCTTCATGATCCTTGTGAGTTTTTGAGGGGGGCATTTGCTTGGGTAGTGTACCAAGATGCCTCCTCCTGAAGGCAGAGTATGGGCGGGGTCCTGTACTCTGCTTACATTCCAAGTCTTTAGAACTGGCGAAGGCCCTCAGGCCTTTTGCGGACCGCTTGGGTTCAACGGTAGTGAAGAGTCCCTTCAACATTTAAAGCAGGAGAGATAGTGGGAGATGGGAGGTTTACTGACCGTTATGGTGCGCGGCACGTGGCGCCTCAGGGGTCGATTACGCTTTTCAAAAGCGTTTGTCCTTTCTCGCACGGAAGGGGAGAGGTTTAGTAACCGCTGGATGTTGGCACGTGGTGCCTCAGAGCCCATCACGCTTAAAAGCGCTTTTTCATTTTGGCGGGCTTATAAAAGCGTATCCGAGAAGATTGAAGTCTTTACTTCCACCTCGTATTTCCTCATTCCCGCTCTGAGTATTCTTTTCGCATTCTTGCGCTTCTTGAACCGTTCATCGGCAAGGTTAAGAGTTTTCGTGCGGTGATTCCCCACTTTTTGTTTGAGATTCCGCCGGTCAACCGTCCGTTTGCCAACCGCTCCGTCCATTTTACTCACCGGTAACGAATCAGGTAAGATTTCGTTTTCCGGCACACTGAGTGCTCCAAGTTTCTGAGCGCACTGAGCGTTTGACGAAATGCCTTTGCTAGGCTGTTTCGATTTATATGTCTGTTGCTCCCTTTTTTGCAGAGATGGAATCCAAGGAAGCTGTTCGCCCAGTGCTCGCCCCTTTGGAGAAGACCACCGTGAAGTTCGAGAAGATTCACCAGACATGGTGGAGGCCTTCGGCTGTGGAGGCAAAGTGCCTGCATACACATCCCGCTCAGGCGTCTACCAGGCGAAGGGCTGGCCTGAGACCAAAGAGGTCAAGGAGAACCGGGTGCTGTGTTTGTACACGGCGCAGCTTGCGGCGGGGTTGCGGTTTCCCCTTCCGCAATTGGTGCAAGATGATAGTCTCGTTCCTAAAGAAGGCCCGGACTCTCAGTTGATGTGGTGGAGGAGATGATGTTCTTGAGACTCCAAGCTTGCTGTTCAGAGTAATCTGTAAAAGATAGGAAGAATACTCAGAAGTAGCAAGAGGGGAGTGGGGGGGCGTGTAGTAGCTTACCCGATTTAGGGTGGACATCACCCTATTCATAGAGTGATGCCGGAGAAGAGCCTCCCGATTGAAGCCCTTAGACAGTGTTGAGATAAGTCTGTGTCGATCGATTGGAGATAAGGCGGTGTGATGATGAAGATCTCAGCAAACCGCCTTAGGTGATTCATTTGTCGAGAATGTCCGGCGTGTAAATCTGGTGAAGATCTCCTGTGCTCGTGCTGCCCTCCTTATTGGCCGGTTGATGTCGACGACCAAGTGGTCAATCTCCAAGTGGAGCAAGTGGCGGGCGAAGGCACTGTAAGGGCGAAGGCCCGAGATGGAATATAGCCAAATAAGGAGTGAGGTTTGCACGAACTTGGGTGTAAGAGTCCTATTCAGGCGGGGCCAAGCATAGGCAGGAGAGTCTCGCGAAGGCGAGCCGAGATCGGGAGTAAGACCCATGAGGCGGGTGAGATCACAAAGGCGAGACCTGAGACTGCGAGGGTAGCCCGCGAAGGCCCCAGAGACGCAAAGGTGAGTGTGAGACATCGCCCATGCGAGACTTGGGGCCCGCGAGGGCGAGACCTCGCGCAGGCGATACTGGAGACCACAAGGATGAGACCTTGCGAAGGCGATACTGGAGACCACAAGGATGAGACCTTGCGAAGGCGTCCGGAGACCACAAGGATGAGACCTCTCCAAAGGCCTCGTATGATTCGATGCAACGCGAGGGCGCGATTGCTTGGGTAGTGTACCACAAGATTTGTGCGCCGATTGGGGATGCCACCAACGCAGCTTGGCGCCAACACCTTTCTATCCATAGGTGGTTCATCGTTGCCTGCCATATGGCTGGTGTGAAGCCCTATGCTGACGTCTTCAACCGTTCTTACCGGTTGGAGCTGAGGAGTGGGAGTGCCTTTTTCTATGTCACTCCCATAAACGTCGGAGGTAACCACTCCATTTCTTTTACCGCCTCGCCCAAATCCTACCACAATTGGCATGAGTCATTCTTCTTCCTACCCCGTGACAACTCATGGGACTTTCCCCGCGCGAGGACGCAGCTACCCGTGCACAAAGATTGCGCGGAGGCCCGAACTAACTCACGTGGGAGTGAGGTGGGGTGCGTATTTCGAACTATTGGGGTGGTTAGTCGACTTTCTCTCTAGGCGCTCGTGTGATGAGTTCTTTCCTTTATCTCCGGCACATCTGGACGAGACCACTCTGAGGTGGGCAGGGATCAGCACGGGCTTCGTGCTGGACCCTGAGGTGCCTCCGCCGTACGAGGGATGGGCACCCGTCCATCGCGGGACGATGATAGATTCCTTCTATGCTGCACTGGCAGGGCCCAAAGGTATGTTTTGCATATGTATATAAACATATTGTATAAGTGTAAGAGGTCTGGTAGAACCTGGTCTGAAGTTTTTTCTTTATGTCTGCAGATGCCTTCACAGAGTCTGGCGAAGGCCAGGGCAAGAGAGCGTCTATGTGCATCGCCCAACAAGTGCACCTAGCATGAGCATTCGGGAAGGATGCCCCTGCTGGGGCTATCAAGGCGTTGGGACGTATTCTTCCCAAGCCGCCCAAGAAAAGGGCTGGCACCAAGCCCTTGGTGTCTTCTCGGCCAGAGAAGAAAGGAAGGTGAGCTGCTGCGCAGCCTAGAGAAGGAGTGCCCTCGCCGTTGCCGAGAAGGTCGTGGCTGCGGGGCCAGCCGGAGAGGCCAAGGGATCCGCCGACGCAGGGGGTCTGCCGCAGTCCCTTCAATCAAGAGGCTAAGGAGCTCGCTGGGGAAGACATCCCCATTGTCGTAGAGGAGGCCGAGGGGTCTGTGGCCGAGGAAGCCGGAGGAGTGGAGGTTGAAGTGCCTCCTACCGCCAAGAGGCCGTGCCTTCTACAGAGGGCCCGGGGAGCGCAGTAGACAGCGCTCCCATGAGGCCGTGCCTATCTCGGTGGTGCAGCCTATTTCTTCCGAGGAGGGCTGCCGAGGCCTTCGTGTCCGGCCTCTTCGCGAGCCCTTCGCCAGCCCAAGGTGAGGACTTGCCCGGCACGTGGTCGCGGCAGAGATCCTCTCCAGAGGAAAAGTGCCCCCTCCCAAGGGCAAAATGTCAGCGGCCAACATCCTGATTTCTATGAGAAGGAGGGGCAACCAAGCCGCCAAGGCCATTGGGAGTTCTGGCCAACAGGAGTTATCATTCGCTCCTGTGGAGGAGGTGGTGGAGGCCATCATTGCAAGGGAGGAGACCCCTGCAGCAACCCCTTCTGGAGAGGGGATCCCTGAAGTGGCTCCTTCAGGGGAGAAGGCCCTTGTAACAAAGGGGAAGAGGATCCTGAGGATTGAGGAGACTTCCTCCTCTTCCTCCTCTTCTGAGAGTGAGGCCCCAGGGGAGGGGGGTCTGGTAACACGGTCCTCTGCGAGGACAAGTGGTTGGGAGATAGCCCAACCTTCCAGCAGTCAGTTGGAAGTCAGTGGATGGGGGCGTCCTTCTGCTGGTAAGTCTTTTTGACTTGACAGTGTTTTCTCCTGTTTTGCGTTTATACTTCTGTTTTCCAGTTGCTGATACCCGCAACTTTGTAGGTGCGGGCCCTTCAGGGCAAAAGCTTGGTTCCTGCGAGGTCCCAGTGGATCAAGGGACCCCGACAGAGATCCCTGCACTGGGACCGTAATCGAGATCCTTGAGGAGACCGGGTCTCGGCCCCATTATTTGGAGCGAAGGCGTGTAGCTGCCAAGTTGGTCCCCAAATGGTCTGAGGAGCCAGACCTTCTGCGGGACAAGAGGCACCAGACCAGGCTCAGGGTGTACAGGGAGCAAGGGAGGCTCCTGAAAGATGCATGGGATCCGGTCTTCCTCCCGAGGAATAGCAGTTCACCGCTGCAGGAGGGAGCAAACCCTCCAATCCTGCTGGAGGGCTGCGCACCCCCTATGACAGGAGGTGACCGAGCGGAGCTGGACTCCCCTGCCGAATTCATGAGGGAGGCAGCTCAACAAAGTCTGCAGTAAGACAGCTTGGTCTCTATGTATAAGTTTAGCTTAGCCTTTTTCTCGCTTATGCTTTAATAGTATTGGGATGCAAAGCGGTGTCAAAGGTCATGTCATTGCTGAGCAATGGCATGACTTCTGAAGTATGCCAACAAGCGGGACGACGCCAGATATCAGAGATTGCCTCTCTCAGGAGGGAGCTGGAGTCCTCAAAGAAGAGGGAGGAGGAGCTTAAGGAGGAGCACGCCAAGCGGGTGGCCCAACTAGAGAGTTGGTGCGATTATGGCAACCAAGAGCGGGCACACAGCATGCGATACCGGTGGGAGCAGGCCTGCTTACTTGATGTTGCGAAGCAACGCTTCCTTCAGCAGGTAACAATGCTAGAAGCCAAGCGGCTTGAAAATGCTGTCTTGAAGGAGTCCCTCCTTTCCTTGGAGGCGAAACCAAAGCTGCCCTTGCAGAGGCGAAGGCCCGAGTTGAGCGGCAGAGGCCGCACTGAGGAGGCGAGGCGCCAAGCCATTGTCCAGTGCTCAATCGGCGGAGAAGAAGGTGGAGGAGGGCAGGCTTGCTGCCGAGGTTGCCCTGAAGGCACGCCCGGAGGTCGCCACCGATCCGGAGAAGGCAATGGCCTCAGGGAGATGGAGAAGGCTTTGGGCCTTCCCTCCTTTCAAGGTGAGGATCCCGAGTCCTCTTCCTCCATCAAGGTGCCCATCCCTGAGCGGATGCCTCTACTGGTGGAGAAGCTTGGCGAGATCCAAGCCCTGGGCGAAGCGGGGGCGCAGGCCTATGAGGAGGGCTGGCTGCGATGCCGCTTCCAAGTGGAGAAGGCGTTTCCATCTCTAGATCTTGGGATCCTGGATGCTGCCAACACCAATGAGCCAACGGTAGAGGCGCTCAGCTTCAGGGGGGGGAGCAGGGAATGAAGATGGGCGATGCCTGGTATGCCCTTTTGGACTAGGGTGGAGGCTCCAACATGTGGATGCCCCCCCTATTTTTGTATAAAGACCTGCATTCACCCTCTTTTTGGGAACAATAGATGAAGTAAAACTTCCTTTTACCTTCACTGTTTTGTAGATTCGCTTTAACTCGCGATAGCCCCGTAGGTACGTTAGCTTAATTTAATAACCATAGGCTAAGTCCTGTCTCATGGAGAGACGCCCTTCCGGGGTTCGCAAGGCGAAGCCACAGGACTACTTATCAAGGAGCCGGAGACTCGCTTTAAGTTTATAGTGACGAGGCACTTCAAGATCCGTAATGGCGAGCCACATGAGTCATTCCAAATGACTTGTGGGTTTACTTGTTGAGCCACCGTGATTGAGACCAATTTTTGAGGTAAGTTCAGGGCCTGTTTAGGGAGTAAGCCCTTGGGTAGTGGACTGTGTACCAAGTAGAATACCCCTGTAGTTTGCCCATCATTTATATGATAAGTATGCAGTAAAAAAGGCTCAGCTTACCTGGAGCCTGAAGTCTCGTGTTTGGCGAAGGAAGTAGGACGCTTGTTTAGACAAGTGGAGAACCATCTGAGGTTCTGGAGTGTAAGACCAACTGCTGTGTTTGGGAGCCCTTGTGGAAGGTCTCGCTGTGGCGCTCGAGGACGGCTTACACATAGACCTTCCCGAAGGAGCCAAAAGGGGGTTACCCTTCCGCAGCGCAGTGATTACCCTTGGGGCGGGGCGAGTTGAAGGTCGGTTGGGAATGAGACCCGCAACCACTGTGTGGAGGAGTCCGGCGGAAGGTCTGCCTGTGGCGTGCGAGGATGACTTACACATAGACCTTCCCGAAGGAGCCAAAAGGGGGTTACCCTTCCGCAGCGCAAGGGGATTACCCTTGGGGCGGGCGAGTTGAAGGTCGGTTGGGAATGAGACCCGCAACCACCGTGTGGAGAAGTCCGGCGGAAGGTCCGCTGTGGCGTGCGAGACGACTTACACATAGACCTTCCCGAAGGAGCCAAAAGGGGGTTACCCTTCCGCAGCGCAAGGGGATTACCCTTGGGGCGGGCGAGTTGAAGGTCGGTTGGGAATGAGACCCGCAACCACCTGTGGAGAAGTCCGAGCGGAAGGTCTGCTGTGGCGTGCGAGGACGACTTACACATAGACCTTCCTCAAGGAGCCAAAAGGGGGTTACCCTTCCGCAGCGCAAGGGGATTACCCTGGGGGCGGGTCGACTTGAAGGTCGATTGGGCAATGAGACCCGCAACCACCTGTGTGGAGAAGTCCGAGCGGAAGGTCTGCTGTGGCGTGCGAGGACGACTTACACGTAGACCTTCCCGAAGGAGCCAAAGGGGGTTACCTTCCGCAGCGCAAGGGGATTACCCTTGGGGCGGGGCGAGTTGAAGGTCGGTTGGGAATGAGACCCGCAACCACCTGTGTGGAGAAGTGAGACCCGACAAGGTCTCGATGCCATAACTCGTGCAGTAGCCACCGACCGGTCGGGCAGAGGGCGATGAAGAGGGCATTCGAAATGCCATGTAATGACGTGGAACAGTGCCCAACCTAAGCCCAAACATCAAGATCCGCCGTTGGCCTTGGTGGACCTATGACAAGGAGCCGAACTAAGAAGGCTAATGACGCTCTCAACTCGTTGATGCACGCTTTTGCAAAGTGTGAGGAGCAAAGTGAAGATATCCACAAAGATGAAGGAAAAGTGCAAGCACTCCTCAATTTGGGCCAACCCAATTCTCAAATTGTGCAAACAATTTTCAACATTTCGGTTTGGGCTCAACCAAATGACAATTTGGCCCAAGTGCATGTTCCAAACCATGGTGCACGAAATTATCAACCTGTTGAGATTCCAGCTGGTGCATTCAATGCACTTCAAAGGTTTCCAACCATTCACTCCTCATCAATGGCGAACTTCAGCAGTCTACAACACTCAAGAGTCATCCAAAATCATCCAGAAACTATTGGTGAAGAAGGAGTTACAAGCCTTGAAGCCCCTCCATCAAGAGCACTTAAATGAGGATCATTTACTCCTCATTTATTGGCCAAAACTCACCCCTCATCTTCCAACTCGAATTTTTATCATTTTATTTCAGTTTTCAGAGTTGTTTTGGCTAGGTCTACCCATTAGCTAGCCTAGAATAATTTTTAGAAATAATTATTTTAAATTCCCATATTTACATCTCCTTTAATTTCCATCATTAAGAATGGAGATGAAGGGACTTGTCAATAGGTTTAGAATTCCAGCTTCCTTGTCCTATAAAAGGAGGTCTAGGTTAGTTTGCAAGACACATTTTTCAATCATCCAATATATTTCACCTTTTCCTTGAAATTGAGAGTGATTCTCTTTTCAACCTATCTACATTTTCCACTCAATTCTTGTTAAGTTTTTCTTTACAAGTCTACTAAGACCAATATTGCCTTCTCATTGGAAGAAGGAGGTGTTGGCCCCATCTACATTCCCCCCCCCTCAATTTTGGCAACGAAGGCTTTCTTTGTCTTGGACCATTTTCGGTATCAAGAAGGAGGAGTCGCCAAAGGCATAACACCATCTTTGCCTCGGGCAAGGATCCAGGAGGAGTTGGCGGCCATATCCGCTCGCTTCACAAGCTTCCGCATCGCTTTTGCTTTGTGCATTTCGGATCTCACAACCTCGTTTACATTTCCGCCTCATCAATCATACCTACCCCGTGTTGCTCCTTTGTTGGCTAGATCTGCTCCTCGTGTTCCAGGATACCCTCCCTAATCACATCAATTGGTATCGAGCATTCGACAACCACATCAATTGGTATCAGAGTCACTTGCTCAACAAGGAGAAGTTTTTCTACCCTTTTCTTTTTATTCCGCAACATATATCATTTTTGTTATCATTGTGTTTTTCTCGGTTGTTCTTGCCATTTTTAATTTCTTGTTCCGGTGTTGTGCAATCTGCATAGAAAAAAAAACAAAAAAATCGCATCTTATTTGCATTGAAAAAAAAGAAAAAAATGCTATTGACTCAACTCACATGATTGCGAGAAAAGGCAATTTGAAGAATTCTTGGAACAATTTTCAAACAAAGGGCAAGAAATTGAACAACCTCGAGCCTTTTCAAACCTGTTCTTTCAAAAGTTGCGGAATATCTTTTTCCAAAACCCACAAAAGAACCGCTTTTGCAAAAGTAACAACACTTCCTCAACCTCGTTGAGGTTTGTTTGAGGTTTTATTTTATTGTGTCTTTGTGTCTTGTTTTGAATCACTTTTTCAAGAATTTTGAGCCAGAAAAGTTGCTAGGTTTATAAAGAGAATCTGTGAGTTTTTCTTTTGAGAGAAAAAAATGGCTAATGAAGCATTGCTAGAACAGTTTCAAAGAATGTTGCAGAACAAATGGCTCCACTAAGTGCAAGGCTTGCCCGTCTTGAGGCTGGCCAAGAGAGGAGGAAGAGCGGGAACCTCGAAATGAGGAAGATGATCGCCAATCAAATATTGATCAAGAAGATGAAGTTCCACCTCACCACAATCAAAGGCAAAGGGATATGGCTCAACAAAGTTTACCGGAACTTCAAATTGCAAATTCCACCTTTCTATGGAAAAAGTAACCCGGATGAATACCTTGATTGGGTAAAGAAGAGTGAATTGGTATTTAATTGCTTTGATTATCCCACTGACCTCAAAGTTAAATTGGCTGTTGTTGAGTTTCATGGTTATGCCCTCACATGGTGGAATCAAGAAAATCAGCTTGGATTAGGTCCTCAAACTTGGGAAGAGTTGAAGATCCAAATGCAAGAGAGATTTGTGCCATCTTACTACACTCGAGAATGTTTCCAACGCCTTCAAACACTTGTCCAAGGCACTAAAAGTGTTGAGGACTACCACAAAGAGTTGGAATCCGCCCTTTTAAGAGCCGATGTTTTTGAAAGAGGTGAAGCAAAAATGTCTAGGTTCATTCAAGGACTTAGACTGACATTGTGAAGACCTTGGAATTATGTGAGTACAATAATTTTCAAGAGTTGTTACATAAAGCCATCCGAATTGAAAGACAACTCAAGAAAGGGAGCACTTCCACCATGGCTCCAAGATCAAACCAAAGGGCCGAAAGCTCCACAAAGGACACCCCCACCTCCACAAAAAGGTATCCCTTCCAAATCTCCCACTTCTACCCCTTCCACTTCCCAAAATCGCTCCCAAAACCGTCCCCCTTCCAAACCCCTTCATGAAGTTCAATGCTATAAATGCAAAGGTATGGGTCATTATGCTCATCAATGTCCAAATCCGAAAGTTATACTCATGAGAGATGGAGAATGGTACAGTGAGGATGAAGAAAATGATGAGACCGAATCTGATCAACCTGTTGAGGACGAGTATGCTCAACCTGTTGAGGAAGAGTTTGGTCTTCCGGTTGAAGGTCCTCTCCTAGTAGCAAGACGAGTACTACAGGTGCAACCAACCCCTCAATCATGTCAAAGGGAGAATCTCTTTCATTCAAGAGCACTTGTGAATGGTAAAGTATGTTCACTCATTATTGATTCCGGTTCTTGCACTAATGTTGCTAGTTCTCATATGGTGAATAAGTTAGGACTTGCTACTCACAAGCATCCTCGACCCTACCTTCTTCAATGGATGGATGACTCCGCTCATGCCAAGGTGAATTGTCAAGTTGAAGTACCCTCAAAATAGGCAATTATGAAGACAAGGTACTTTGTGATGTTGTACCTAAGATGATTGCTGCCCATATTCTACTTGGGAGGCCCCGGCAAGATGATAAGCAAGCTGTGCATGATGGTGTGACCAACCGATACACCATTCAACACGTTGACCGAAAGATTACCTTGGTGCCATTAACACCCCAACAAGCCCATGCCGATCAGATCCAACTCCAAAGTGAGTCCGAGGGTAAGGATGGTAAACTTAAGGGTAAAGTTGAAAATAAAAAGAAATCCCAAGTGGATTTGCAAGAGTCAAAGGTCTTTTGGGATGGTGAAGGAATAAATAGCGAAAAGAGTGGTAAAAGAGAGAATGAGAGAAGACAAGAGTGTTTCCTTTCCATAGCCAAAGAAAAACACATCAAGAAAGCTCTTTTGAGTCAAAAATGTTGTTTTCTTTTACCTAACACTTTTCTTCTAACAATGGATCAAGGGAAGAAATTCCTTCTTTTCTTTCTTTGTTGTTGCAGGAATATCAAGATCTTTTTGAAGATCCGATTGGCTTACCTCCATACCGAGGTATTGAGCATCAAATCGATCTTGTCCCAGGAGAACCTTTACCAAATCGACCCCATTATCGAACCAATCCCGAGGAAGCCAAAGAGATACAGAGGCAAGTCCAAGAGCTTCTTGCCAAAGGGTACATCCGAGAAAGCTTATCCCCTTGTGCCGCACTCCGTGCTTCTTGTACCTAAAAGTGATGGTTCATGGCGGATGTGCATGGATTGCCGCCCATCAATAAGATCACCATCAAGTACCGACATCCCATTCCACGCCTTGATGACATGCTTGATGAACTTTCAGGTGCAAAGGTATTTTCTAAGGTTGATCTTAAGAGTGGTTATCACCAAATTTGCATGAAAAAGGGTGATGAGTGGAAAACCGCCTTTAAGACCAACATTGGTTTATATGAGTGGCTTGTCATGCCATTTGGATTAACCAATGCCCCTTCTACTTTTATGAGACTCATGAACCATGTTTTAAGGAAATTCATTGGAAAATTCGTTGTGGTTTATTTTGATGACATTTTGATCTATAGTCATACTTTATCTCAACACGTTGAACATCTCTGGTTATTATTTGAAACACTTCGAGGAGAAAAGCTTTATGCTAATCTTAAGAAGTGCACTTTTGCTACTAATCAGATTGTGTTTCTTGGATATGTTGTTATTGAGAAAGGACTAAGTGTTGATTTAATCCAAGGTGCAAGCCATCAAAGATTGGCCAACCCCTACTAATGTGACCGAAGTGAGATCTTTTCACGGTCTTGCTAGCTTTACAGACGTTTTGTGAAGGATTTTTCCACCATAGCCGCCCCACTTAACGAGCTTGTCAAGAAAGGAGTACCATTTGTTTGGAGTGACAAGCAAGAGAAAGCGTTCAACCTGTTGAAAGAAAAGTTGACACAAGCTCCGGTCCTTTCACTACCCGATTTCGGTAAGATCTTTGAAGTTGAGTGTGATGCGAGTGGCATAGGTATTGGTGCAGTTCTCACTCAAGAAGGTAAACCTATTGCATACTTTAGTGAAAAATTGAGTGGCGGTCCTTTGAATTATTCAACATATGACAAAGAATTATATTCTCTTGTGAGAAGTCTTGAGGTATGGTCTCATTATCTCTTGCCTAAGGAATTTGTCATTCATACTGACCATTATTCATTAAAGTATTTGCAAGGTCAAGGTAAACTTTCAAAAAGACATGCAAAATGGATGGAATTTGTTGAATCTTTTCCTTACTTAATTAAGTTTAAGAAAGGTAAAGAAAATGTAGTGGCAGATGCATTGTCTAGAAGGTATGCTTTATTCAAAGATGTTGAACAAGAAGGTTTTGGGATTTGAACAGATGAAGAACTTGTATGGTGAAGATATTGACTTCGGATCTGTTTACAAAGCATGTTTGTCTCAACTGTTGACACTTATTACATATTTGATGGATACCTCTTTAAAGCTAACAAGCTTTGTGTTCCTAGGGGTTCCATCCGAGAGCTACTTGTAAGGGAAGCCCATGGAGGAGGACTTATGGGACATTTTGGTCAGCTCAAGACCTTGGAAGCTCTCAAAGAGCATTTCTTTTGGCCAAACATGAAGAAGGACGTGGACAAATTTTGTGCTCAATGTGTCACATGCAAAAAGGCTAAGTCTAAACTTGAGCCTCACGGGTTGTATACTCCACTCCCTACTCCTTCTTTACCTTGGGTTGACATATCAATGGATTTTGTTACTGGTCTTCCTAGGACTCAAAATGGGCATGATGCAATTTTTGTAGTTGTTGACCGTTTTTCTAAAATGGCTCACTTTATTCCTTGCCATAAAACGGATGATGCTACAAATGTTGCAAATTTATTCTTTAAGGAGGTTGTTAAATATCATGGGTTGCCTAGGACAATAGTAAGTGATAGGGACACCAAATTCCTAAGTCACTTTTGGAAGACATTATGGGCTAAACTTGGTACTAAGCTATTGTTTTCAACATCTAGTCACCCACAAACCGATGGGCAGACCGAGGTAGTTAATAGAACAATGATACAATTGCTTAGAACACTCCTTAAGAAGAATTTGAAGCAGTGGGAAGAGTTTATTCCACATGTTGAATTTGCTTACAATAGGGCTTTTCATACTTCAACAACTCATAGCCCTTTTGAAATTGTTTACGGATTCAACCCGTTGACCCCGATGGACTTATTGCCTTTACCTCTTAATGATGCAGCTCATAAAGATGGAGAAATAAAAGCAAAGCAAATGAAGGAGTTACATGAGAAGGTGAAAGAAAGGATCTCCAAACAGAATGAAGCATATGCAAGGAGGGCAAATAAAGGTCGAAAACAAGTCACCTTTGACGTTGGTGATTGGGTATGGTTACACTTGAGAAAGGAGAGATTCCCTCAAGAAAGGAAGAACAAACTCGCCCCAAGAGGAGATGGTCCCTTCCAAGTGGTTGCAAAAAGGGGAGATAATGCCTACACTCTAGATCTTCCTAGTGGTAAATATGGAGTACATGCAACGTTTAACGTTATGGATCTTTCCCCGTTTGAAGGTACGATGGAAGATGAGATTCCGAGGTCGGAATCTTTTGAAGAAGGGGGAGTGACGTGGAACAGGCACAACCCAAGCCCAAACATCAAGATCCTCTCGTTGGCCTAGGTGGACCTATGACAAGGAGCCGAACTAAGAAGGCTAATGACGCTCTCAACTCGTTGATGCACGCTTTGCAAAGTGTGAGGAGCAAAGTGAAGATATCCACAAAGATGAAGGAAAAGTGCAAGCACTCCTCAATTTGGGCCAACCCAATTCTCAAATTGTGCAAACAATTTTCAACATTTCGGTTTGGGCTCAACCAAATGACAATTTGGCCCAAGTGCATGTTCCAAACCATGGTGCACGAAATTATCAACCTGTTGAGATTCCAACTGGTGCATTCAATGCACTTCAAAGGTTTCCAAGCATTCACTCATCATCAATGGCGACCTTCAGCAGTCTACAAAGACTCAAGAGTCATCCAAAATCATCCAGAAACTATTGGTGAAGAAGGAGTTACAAGCCTTGAAGCCCTCCATCAAGAGCACTTAAATGAGGATCATTTACTCCTCATTTATTGGCCAAAACTCACCCTCATCTTCCAACTCGAATTTTTATCATTTTATTTCAGTTTTCATAGTTGTTTTGGCTAGGTCTACCCATTAGCTAGCCTAGAATAATTTTTAGAAATAATTATTTTAAATTCCCATATTTACATCTCCTTTAATTTCCATCATTAAGAATGGAGATGAAGGGACTTGTCAATAGGTTTAGAATTCCAGCTTCCTTGTCCTATAAAAGGAGGTCTAGGTTAGTTTGCAAGACACATTTTTTCAATCATCCAATATATTTCACCTTTTCCTTGAAATTGAGAGTGATTCTCTTTTCAACCTATCTACATTTTCCACTCAATTCTTGTTAAGTTTTTCTTTACAAGTCTACTAAGACCAATATTGCCTTCTCATTGGAAGAAGGAGGTGTTGGCCCCATCTACATTCCCCCCCCTCAATTTTGGCAACGAAGGCTTTCTTTGTCTTGGACCTTTTTTTGGTATCAAGAAGGAGGAGTCGCCAAAGGCATAACACCATCTTTGCCGGGGCAAAGATCCCGGAGGAGTTGGCGGCCATCTCCGCTCGTTTCACAAGCTTCCGCATCGTTTTGCTTTGTGCACTTCGGATCTGTCAACCTGTTGACATTTCCGCCTCATCAATCATACCTACCCCGTGTTGCTCCTTTGTTGGCTAGATCTGCTCCTCGTGTTCCAGGATACCCTCCCAGAATCACATCAATTGGTATCAGAGCATTCTGACAACCACATCATGTAAGTCAGAAGACAGAGGAAATACATATGTATTTTATTGAATTTGTGAGACTAAGGACTTACACGTAATATGGGCGCAAGTCATCCGCATGAAAGTTATGGGGAGCAGACGACCATCATGGTCTTGTAGTTCATAGACTCTGGGCGGACTTGTTTATGAACAATATAAGGCCCGTCCCGCTTGGGTCGCAGGACACCCGCTTGGGGTCGCGAGCGGTGAGGGCCGATTTAAGTAAGGCAAGGCCTCCTTGTTGCAGAACCTTGGGTTTTAAACTGGAATTATGGTGAAGACTGAGCCTCTGTTAGAGGGCAGTCATGCGAAGGCGAGCACCTTAGCGCAATTCTTCAATTAAGTCGAGTTTGGCACGGAGCCCTTGAGCATTGGCTTCGCTGAAGTTGATCATACGGATTGTAGGGAGGTCTACCTCAATAGGTAGGAGCGCATCTGCGCCGTATACTAGAGAGAAAGGCGTCTCTCCCGTGGGGTTCGTGTTGTGGTGCGATAGTCCCATAAGACACTTGGGAGTTCATCTACCCCGGCCCTTGGCCCCATCCAGCGCTTCGAGGCCTTCCTCGAGGGTTCGGTTGGTGACCTCAACCTGCCCATTAGATCGGGGTGCGCCACCGGGGCAAAAAGCATGCGGACATTATTGTCCCGTGCCCATTGTTGGACACTGTGGATCGCGAATCGAGTGCCATTGTCTGTAATAATAGCACGAGGGCTGCCGCATCGGCAGACAAGATTCTTCCAAAGAAACTTGATAATCTTGGCGAAGTGATGGAGACCAGGGTTCTACCTCGACCCATTTAGAAAAATAATCAATCGCTACAACACGAGCGGTGCGACTGGAGCGGTCGGCATTGGACCAATGAGGTCGAGGCCCCACAGGCGAAAGGCACCGGATTTGTCGCTGGCCGGAGATTCCGTGGATGGTAGCCGGATGCGAGAATTGATTTGGCACCGTGGCACGTTTTGACCAAAGGCACGCGCCCTTTTTCAAGGTAGGCCAAGAGTACCCTTGACGAAGGGCTTTGTGGGCAAGCGCTCCGCAGCGATGTGAGCGCCACAATTGCCTTGGTGGAGAGTGTCCAAGACAGAAGGCCCTCAAGGGTGCTAAGGCACCGGTGTAGAGGCGCCGCAAACCCGCGATGCCAGAAGTGGTTATCAATGAGGACGAAGCGGAGGGCTTGCTTGCGAACCTGGAGATCTGGGGTGCTGGCTTTTAGCGCAGCCATGATAGGGGTTCTCCAGTCGTGATCGGAGCATGCGTTGCTAGAGAGGCAATATCAATACCTTCCGTGATGGAAGGACTGGTCGAGTGGCTGTGGTAGAGGGAGTCTTTCCTTTGATAGCATGTCCGCTGTAGTGTTTTGAACGAGGAACATGTATAAAGATGACTTCTTCAAAGTCGGTTCGTAGGGTGTTTACCAACTTAAGGTATTTGATCGTGGTGGCGTCCTTGCACTCGGCGCACCCTTGAACTCCGGTGAATCACCACCGCGAGTCGTGTGGACATGGAGGCGGCGAATGCCTGCCCTTGTGGCGAGTTTCAGCCCGGCGACGAGGGCCTCATATTCGCAACATTGTTAGTTACTTGAAATTGAAAAGAGACACGAAGGAATACTTCCATACCTAGGGGTCCACGTAGATACACACTTCTGCGGGGATTCGAGTTTGGATGAGCCATCCACAAATAAGTCCCATTCGGGAGGAGTGGGACGAGGAGTGGGGCCCTGCTCAGGGGCCGAGAGTACATCCGCATTTGAGAATTCCGCAATAAAGTCGGCGAGGGCCTGACCCTTAATTGCCTTTCTGGGCTCATAATTGATGTTAAAGCCGCCAAGTTCGATGCACCACTTGGCGAGGCGCCCGAATGTTCGGGCGCCTTAGGATGTCCTGAATTGGCAAGTCCGTTCGACTATAATAGTGTGCCCTTGGAAATAGGGCTTGAGCTTCCTTGCTGCATATACAAGGGACAATATAGCCTTTTGGAGGAGGATACCTTGTTTCGTATCTTGGAGAGTGTGGCTGGTGTAATAGACCGGCCATTGCTTGGCGGCTTCTTCCTTAATAAGGACAGGTTTACACTTCTTTCCGAGGTGGCGAGGTAAAGGACCAGGTCATCGCCGCCTAGGGCACTGAGTGCCGGTAGTTCTTGCAGTGTCGTTTGATGGAGGCATATGCCTCCCGACACTCCTCCGTCCATTTGCAAGCTTTTTCTTGCGAATCTGATCGAAGAAAGGTTTGCAGCGATCATTTAATCTAGAGACGAATCGTCCCAAGGCCACTAGCTTTCCGCCACTGTTGGACTTCCTCGAGCCCCCTAGGGGTGCGCAAGGTGGTGATTGCCTCAATCTTTTTGGGATTTGCATGGATTCCTCCTTTGGAGATTTGGTATCCCAGGAACTTCCCTTCGCCCACGCCGAAGATACACTTCTTTGGATTTAATCGCATATTGTATTTGCGGAAGTTGTCGAACGTTTCCTTCAAGTCTGTGAGATGGGTTGAGACGGCCTTGCTTTTGACCACAATGTCATCCACATAAGCTTCAAGATTTCGGCCAATCTGGCCTGCGAAGACTTGATTTACAAGCCTTTGGAAGGTAGCCCCCGCATTCTTTAAGCCGAAGGGCATTCTGATATAATGATATACGGCCTCGCCAAAGAGTAAAGGCGGTTTTTACCGCGTCCTCTGGGTCCATAAAGACTTGGTGGTACCCGCTATAAGCATCGAGAAAAGAAAACCGAGTGATGAACGGTTGAGTCAACCAGTTGGTCAATGGATGGTAAAGGATAGGGGTCCCTTGGGCAGGCCCTATTAACCCCCTTGTAGTCCACGCAAAGTCGCCACTGACCGCCCTCTTTATCGGCGAGGACAATATTCGCAACCCATTCAGAGTAGTGAACTTCCTTGATTATGTTTGCCTTAAGCAATTTCTGCACTTCATGCGTACAAAGTCCTTACGGTCAAGGGCCATGCCCCTTGTTTTCTGCCTAACCGGGCTAAAGCCGGGGAGTACACTTAACTTGTGAGAAATAACAGCAGGATCAACTCCTGGTAGGTCCTCGAGCTCCATGCGAAGACATCACCGTTGGCATGGAGGAGATGGATGAGCGCCCGCTGATCTTTTCCTCGAGGTCCTTTCCCACCCGGAACTTCTTCCCGGGAGAGATCTCAACTTCTTCAAAGGTTCCGGACAAGTCGGGGGCAGTTTCGCCACAGACCAGCTTCCTCTGCGGGTGCCTTCCTCTTAGGCTCGGATGGCCGGGAAGCTGCGGGGCCCGGCGAGGGCAGAGACATAATTGCCTCCGCCACATTCTCGTTGACAAAGATATAGGCATCCCCACCGCAGGTGAAAAACTAGAGTCGAGTTCGCACATCACAGCCGGACATGGAACTCGGTTTGAGTATGTCGCCCGATGATGGCGTTATATGGCGTAGGAGATCCAGGACAATAAAGTCCACATAGCTCGAATGACATACCGCTTTTTCTCCTTGGTGGTTCCCATCATCATGTAGGCAGGGGTGATCGACCCCAAGGTTGGGATTTCATCCCGTCCTATTCCAAAGGTGGCACCCTTCGCGGGCTGAATTTGTGACAAAGGCACCTTTGCCTCAACCAAAGTGTGCTTGTAGATTACATTGGCATTCGCCCCGTATCCATGTAGATTCTATCGACGTCCCATCCCGCAATACGGGCGGTGATAACCAAGGGGTCAGCGTGCGGTATTGCCACGAGAGGTGCCATCGCTGCGATGCAAAACCGAGTAGAGGAGTGGTCTATCCGGTAGATCTGCCTCATATGACGGCGTCTTGCCAAGCGCCTTCACACCGTGTGATTACGCCGATATGTCCCCTTGCCGGGGACTCAATCAGATTCTCCCGACCTGGGTTTTGTTGGGAGCGCCCGCCGGCGGTCCTCCGGCCGGCGCCCTTCACGGTCACCTTCTCTTCTACGGCCCTCCTCGGTTTGGAGCAAGTACTCCCGAGCTTGCCTTGAGCCAGGATTTCTCCAATCATACGCTTGAGCTCAAAACAGTCCTCGGTGTCGTGACCTTTGTCACGGTGGTAGCGACAAAACTTGTTGCTTTGCCTTGTTATTTCTCGGGAGAGGGGCGGGGCCAAGTGGGGACCGCCTCTTTGTTCCAAGGCATGGAGGATGTTGGTACGAGATTCCCTCAGCGGGGAAGAGAAATGTATGCCCTCTCCCTACCTGGGGCGTGGTACGCCTTTGAGACCTAGGGTCCGGTCGCGAGGTTGTCCCTCAGCGTCCGCCGTGGCGGCTCGCGAGTGGTCGAGTGACCTCTTCCGTATTCATGAATCGCGACGCTGTATTTTAGAATTGTTCCATATTGGTGGGCTGGTTATTGTGGAAATCCACAATGTAAAGGGACTCCCAGCGGAGGCCTTGGATAGCCGCAAGCAAAGCGAGCTTCTTCTCCCAGTTAGGGACCTGGATAGACTCGGCCCAGAAGCGTTGAATATATTCTCCGAGGGGTTCATCCTTTTCCGCCGTATCTTAAGAAGGTGCCCTGCCGTTTTAGGAGGTGGTTTGGATACCACAAAATGGTTGGAGAAATTGCGGGATAGCTCCTCGAAGGAATCAAACCGTTTGTCCCGGAGAGTGGTGTACCGGTGGGCGGCCCGGTCAGTGTGGAGCTGAAAGCTCTACAGAGCGTGTTGTCGTCCGCCCTTGCTATTGCCATTGCGGAAACGTAACGCTGGAGATGAATATCAGGGTCTGACAGGCCATCATAGGCGTCCAGCTTAGGCTGACGAAACTGGTCCGGAAGAGGGGTTTCTAAAACCCTCTGAGTAAAAGGTTGGGTCCAGAGGTGGTCCAGACCCATCCTGGAGATATTATGGACACCGGCCCTTTCATCTCTTTTTCCACTTCCTCTAATCGCCTAGTAAGCGCGATAAGTAATGACGAAGAAGGATCGGGGTTACTTACTTGCCGAGGAGGAGTAGGCGGGCGTTCGTGCTGATTAGTCCGCAGCGTTCCAACGCTATCCAGAACGCCCCGAAGAGTGGTGGCGAGAGTTTCACGTAAGTTGAAAGCAACCGCCTCAGTGATCGTTTGCAGGACGGCCGGATCCAGGTCCGTTGGAGGGGTGTTTGGAGGTGGAGTGTTTCGCTCCTGAGGCATGTTACGGGCAACGTGGGAGGAGCTTTCCTGTTGAGTGAATAGAGAGTTCTCCCGTTGTGGGGAACGTGGTTCGGGGATGGCTCCGATGGTGGGTCATTGTTCGTACTTGTCCCGGGAGGATTCCTCCTCCCCTGACGACTGTTCCTGTTGGCACTCCGGGTGGTTGGCATGACTTATTGCTTGTGGTTTGTAATATGGGTTTATAGCAAGAACTTTCGTTCCCACAGACGGCGCCAAACTGATAGTCTCGTTCCTAAAGAAGGCCCGGACTCTCAGTTGATGTGGTGGAGGAGATGATGTTCTTGAGACTCCAAGCTTGCTGTTCAGAGTAATCTGTAAAAGATAGGAAGAATACTCGAAGTAGCAAGAGGGGAGTGGGGGCGTGTAGTAGCTTACCCGATTTAGGGTGGACATCACCCTATTTATAGAGTGATGCCGGAGAAGAGCCTCCCAGGTTGAAGCCCTTAGACAGTTGTTGAGATAAGTCTGTGTCGACTGATTGGAGATAAGGCGGCTGTGATGATGAAGATCTCAGCAAACCGCCTTAGGTGATTCATTTGTCGAGAATGTCCGCGTATAAATCTGGTGAAGATCTCCCAGGCTCGTGCTGCCCTCCTTATTGGCCGGTTGATGTCAGACGACCAAGTGGTCAATCTCCAAGTGGAGCAAGTGGCGGGCGAAGGCCTGTAAGGGCGAAGGCCCAGATGGAATATAGCCAAATAAGGAGTGAGGTTTGCACGAACACAGGTGTAAGAGTCCTATTCAGGCGGGGCCAAAGCATAGGCAGGGAGAGTCTCGCGAAGGCGAGCCGAGATCGGGAGTAAGACCCATGGAGGCGGGTGAGATTACAAAGGCGAGACTCGAGATCGCGAGGGTAGCCCGCGAAGGCCCTGAGACGCAAAGGTGAGTGTGAGACATCGCCCATGCGAGACTTGGGGCCCGCGAGGGCGAGACCTCGCGCAGCGAGCATCGAGACCACAAGGATGAGACCTTGTGAAGGCGACATCGAGACCACAAGGATGAGACCTTGCGAAGGCGATACCGGAGACCACAAGGATGAGACCTCTCCAAAGGCCTCGTATGATTCTGATGCAACGCGAGGGCGCGATTGCTTGGGTAGTGTACCACAAGATTTGTGCGCCGATTGGGGGATGCCACCAACGCAGTTGGCACCCAACACCTTTCTATGCATAGCAGGGTTCATCGTTGCCTGCCATATGGCTGGTGTGAAGCCCTATGCTGACGTCTTCAACCGTTCTTACCGGTTGGAGCTGAGGAGTGGGAGTGCCTTTTTCTATGTCACTCCCATAAACGTCGGAGGTAACCACTCCATTTCTTTTACCGCCTCGCCCAAATCCTACCACAATTGGCACGGGTCATTCTTCTTCCTACCCCGTGACAACTCATGGGACTTTCCTCGCGAGGACGCAGCTACCGTGCACAAAGATTGCGCGGAGACCCGAACTAACTCATGAGGGAGTGCGGTGGCGGGCGTATGTCGAACTATTGGGGTGGTTGGACGACGTTCTCTCAAGGAGCACTTGTGATGAGTTCTTTCCTTTTTCTCCTGCCCAACTGGACGAGACCACTCTGAGGTGGGCCGGGATCAGCACGGGCTTCGTGCTGGACCTTGAGGTGCCTCCGCCGTACGAGGGATGGGCACCCGTCCATCACGGGACGATGATAGATTCCTTCTATGCTGCCTTTGGAAGGGCCCAAAGGTATGTTTTGCATATGTATATAAACATATTGTATAAGTGTAAGAGGTTTGGTAGAACACGGTCTCAAGTTTTTCTTTATGTCCGCAGATGCCTTCACGAGTCGTGCGAAGGCCGTGGCAAGAGATCGTCTATGTGCATCACCCAACAAGTGCACCTAGCATGTGCATTCGGGAAGGATGCCCTGCTGGGCTATCAAGGCGTTGGGACGTATTCTCCCAAGCCGCCCAAGAAAAGGGCTGGCACCAAGCCCTTGGTGTCTTCTCGGCCCAGAGAAGAAAGGAAGGTGGCTGCTGCGCAGCCTAGAGAAGGGAGTGCCTCGCCGTTGCCGAGAAGGTCGGGGCTGCGGGGCCACTGGAGAGGCCAAGGGATCCGCCGACGCAGGGGGTCTGCAGTCCCTTCAATCAAGAGGCTAAGGAGCTCGCCGGGAAGACATCCCCATTGTCGTAGAGGAGGCCGAGGGGCCTGTGGCTGAGGAAGCCAGAGGAGTGGAGGTTGAAGTGCCTCCTACTGCTGAAGGGGCCGTGCCTTCTGCAGAGGGCCCAGAGGGAGCGCAGGTAGATAGCGCTGCTCCCATAGAGGCGGTGCCCATCTCAGTGGTGCAGCCTATTTCTTCTGAGGAGGCTGCTGCTGAAGCCTTCGTGTCTGGGCTCTTCGCGAGCCCTTCGCTAGCCCAAGGTGAGGACTTGCTCGGGTACGTGGTCGCGACAGAGATCCTCTCCAGAGGAAAAGTGGCCCCTCCCAAGGGCAAAATGTCAGCGGCCAACATCCTGATTTCTATGAGAAGGAGGGGCAACCAAGCCGCCAAGGCCATTAGGAGTTCTGGCCAACAGGAGGTATCAGTCACTCCCGTGGAGGAGGTGGTGGAGGCCATCATTGCAAGGGAGGAGACCCCTGCAGCAACCCCTTCTGGAGAGGGGATCCCTGAGGTGGCTTCTTCAGGGGAGAAGGCCCCTGCAACAAAGGGGAAGAGGATCCTGAGGATTGAGGAGACTTCCTCCTCTTCCTCCTCTTCCGAGAGTGAGGCCCCAGGGGAGGGGGGTCTGGTAACACGGTCCTCTGCGAGGACAAGTGGTTGGGAGATAGCCCAACCTTCCAGCAGTCAGTTGGAAGTCAGTGGATGGGGGCGTCCTTCTGCTGGTAAGTCTTTTGACTTGACAGTGTTTTCTCTGTTTTGCATTTATACTTGTTTCCAAATGCCGATACCCGCAACTTTGTAGGTGCGGGCCCTTGTGGCAAAAGCTTGGTTCCTGCGAGGTCCCAGTGGATCAAGGGACACCGACAGAGATCCCTGTAAACCTGGGGACCAGAACTGAGATCCTTGAGGAGACCGGGGTCTGGCCCCATTATTTGGAGCGAAGGCGCGTAGCTGCCAAGTCGGTCCCCAAATGGTCTGAGGAGCCAGACCTTCTGCGGGTCAAGAGGCACCAGACCAGGCTCAGGGTGTACAGGGAGCAAGGGAGGCTCCTGAAAGATGCATGGGATCCGGTCTTCCTTCTCAGGAACAGCAGTTCACTGCTGGAGGGAGGGGAGCAAACCCTCCTATCCCGCTCGGAGGGGCTGCGCACCCCCTACGACAGGAGGTGACAGAGCGGAGCTTGGACTCCCCTGCTGAATTCATGGGGAGGCAGCTCAACAGAGTCTGCAGGTAAGACAACTTCTGGTCTTTATGTACAAGTTCAGTTTAGCCTCTTTCTGCCTTTGCTTTAATAGAACTGGGATGTAGGCGGCCGTCAAAGGATATGCTGCTGCTGAGCAATGGCATGACTTCCTGAAGTATGCCAATAAGCGGGACGACGCCCAGATAACAGAGATTGCTTCTCTCAGGAGGGAGCTGGAGGCCTCAAAAAAGAGGGAGGAGGAGCTCAAAGAGGAGCATGCCAAGCGTGTGGCCCAACTAGAGAGTTGGTGCGATTATGGCAACAAAGAGCGGGCACTCGGCATGTGGTACCAATGGGAGCAGGCCTGCTTACTTGATGCTGCGAGCGCCCTCGCGTAATTCCTCGATTAAGTCGAGTTTGGCGCGGAGCCCTTGAGCATTGGCCTCATCAGTGAAGTTGATCATACGGATCGTGGGGAGGTCTGCCTCAATAGGCAGGAGCGCGTCTGCGCCATATACCAGAGAGAAAGGCGTTTCGCCTGTTGGGGTTCGCGTTGTGGTGCGATAGTCCCATAAGACACTTGGGAGTTCATCTACCCAGCGGCCTTTGGCCCCCTCAAGGCGCTTCTTGAGGCCTTCCTTGAGGGTGCGGTTGGTGACCTCAACCTGCCCATTAGACTGGGGGTGCGCCACTGGGGCGAAAAGCATGCGGACATTATTGTCCTGAGCCCATTGTTGGACACTGTGACTGGCAAACTGGGTGCCATTGTCTATAATAATAGCACGAGGGCTGCCATATCGGCAGACAAGATTCTTCCAAAGAAACTTGTTAATCTTGGCGGAAGTGATGGAGACCAGGGGTTCTACTTCAACCCACTTAGAAAAATAATCAACTGCAACAACACAGAAGCGGTACTGACCTGGAGCGGTCGGCATTGGACCAATGAGGTCAAGGCCCCATAGGGCAAAGGGCACTGGGTTTGTCAGTGCTGGAGATTCCGTAGATGGTAGTCGCTGGATGCGAGAGTTGATCTGGCACTGATGGCATGTTTTGACCAGTGCAGCGACATCCCTTTTCAAGGTAGGCCAGTAGTACCCTTGACGAAGGGCTTTGTGGGCAAGTGCCTCTGCAGCGATGTGTGCGCCACAGTTGCCTTGGTGGAGAGTATCCAATACAGAGTGTCCCTCGAGGGTGCTGAGGCAACGTTGAAGGGGTGCCGAAAACCCGCGATGCCACAATTGGTCATCAATGAGAACAAAACGGATAGCCCGTTTGCGAGCCTGGGAGTCCGTGGCGCCGGCTTTCAGCTCAGCAATAATAGGGTCTCTCCAGTCCACGACCGGACCCTGTGTTGCCAGTGAGGCAATATCAATAGCCTCCGAAATGGAAGGGCTGGCCAGGGTGGCCATGGTGGAGGGAGTCTTTCCCTTGGATAGCATGTCTGCCGTGGTGTTCTCGGAACGAGGAATGTGGAGAAAATGACTTCCTCAAAGTTGGTCCGCAAGGTGTTTACCAATTTGAGGTATTTGGTCGTGGTAGTGTCTTTGCATTCAGCGCATCCTTGGACACGGTGAATCACCCGATTGCGAGTCATCTTGTGGACATGAAGGCAGCGAATGCCTGCTCTTATGGCGAGTTTGAGTCCCGCGATGAGGGCCTCATACTCGTTGTTAGTTACTTGGAATTGGAAAGAGACGCGAAGAGATACCTCCATACCTAGAGGTCCGCGGAGATATACGCCCCCCGTGGGGATCCAAGCTTGGATGAGCCATCCACGAACATGTCCCACTCTGGGGGAATGAGTTGTGGTGCGGGACCCTGGTCAGGGTCGGGATGACGTTAACACCGAAAATTCCGCAATGAAGTCGGCGAGGACACTGGCCCTTGGTTGCCTTTCTAGGCTCATAGTTGATGTTAAAGCCACCGAGCTCTATACACCATTTGGCAAGGCGCCCTCAGTGTTCGGGCCGCCTCAGAATATCTTGGATTGGTAAGTCCGTTCGGACTATAATCGTGTGCCCTTGGAAGTAGGGCTTGAGCTTTCTTCTGCATATACAAGAGATACGATAGCCTTTTGGAGAGGAGGGTACCTTGTTTCCGTATCCTGGAGGTTGTGACCGGTGTAGTAGACTGGCCATTGTTTGGCAGCCTCTTCTTTGATAAGGACAGAGGCGACGCTCCTATCGGAGGTGGCAAGGTAGAGGACCAGGTCGTCGCCTGGTTTAGGGCACTTGAGTGCAGGCAACTCTTGTAAGTGTTGCTTGATTGAATCGTATGCCTCCTGGCATTCCTCCGTCCACTTGCAAGCTTTTTTCTTACGGATTTGATTGAAGAAAGGTCTGCAGCGATCGCTGAGTTTGGAGACAAATCGTCCCAAGGCAACCAGCTTTCCTGCCAGTTGCTGAACGTCTTTGAGCCCCCTAGGGTGCGCAAAGTGGTGATGGCTTCAATCTTTTTGGGATTCGAGTGGATCCCTCCTTTTTAAATCTGGTTAACCAGAAACTTGCCTTCTACAACGCCAAAGATACACTTCTTTTGGTTCATCCACATATTATACTTAAGGAAGTTGGAAAATGTTTCCTCTAAGTCTGTGAGGTGTGTGGATGTGGCCTGCTTTTGACCACAATGTCATCGACATAAGCTTCAAGATTTCGGCCAATCGGCGGCGAAGACCTGATTTACAAGCCTTTGGAAAGTAGCCCCGCATTTTTAAGACGAAGGGCATTCTGATATAAGTGTAGACGGCTTCGCCAGTAGTGAAGGCGGTGTTTACCGGGTCCTCTGGGTCCATAAAAACTTGATGGTACCCGCTGTATGCGTCGAGGAAGGAGAAGATAGAGTGATGAACGGTTGAGTCAACCAGTTGATCGATGGAAGGCAGGGGATAGGGATCTCTCGGGCAGTCGCCACTGACAGCCTTCTTTGTCGGTGAGGACGATATTAGCGACCCACTCAGAGTAGTGAACTTCCTTGATTATATTTGCTTTAAGCAATTTCTGCACTTCCGTGCGTACAAAGTCCTTACGGTCGGGGCCATGCCCCTTGTTTTTTGTCTAACCGGGCTAAAGCCGGGAGTACACTTAACTTGTGAGAAATGATAGCAGGATCCACACTGGTAAGTCCTCTGGAGCCCATGCGAAGACATCCCCATTGGCCGGAGGAGATGGATGAGTGCTTGCTGGTCTTTTTCCTCAAGGTCTTTTCCCACCCGGAATTTCTTGCCAGGGGAGATTTCAACCTCCTCAAAGGCCCCAGATAAGTCAGGAGCGACTTCGCCCGCGGGCCCGGCTTCTTCCATTGGCGCCTTTCTTTTAGGCTCAGACGGCTTGGGGAGCGGGGGAGGTCCCGCTAGGGCAGAGACATAATTGCCCCTGGCCACATTTTGGTTAACGAAGATATAGGCATCCCCCGCCGCAGTGTGGAAAACCAAAGTCAGAGCCCGCACATCACAGCGGACGTGAAACTCAGTATGAGTATGGCGCCTAATGATGGCGTTGTAAGGTGTAGGGAGATCTAGGACGATAAAATCCATAAAGCTGGAGTGGCATACCTACTTCTTTTCCTTGGTGGTCCCCATCATCATATAGGGAGTGTGATTGACCCCAAAGTTGGGATTTCATCCGCCCCACTCCAAAGGTAGCCCCTTGGCAAAGTTGAATTTGTGACAAAGGCACTTTGGCCTCAACCAAAAGCGGCATCCCGTGTACCGCCACCGAGGTGCCATCGCAACGATGAAGTAAGTGAGTGGAAGAGTGATTGACTGGTAGATCTGTCTCATATGACGGCGTCTCGCCGACGCGCCTTCACATTGCGTGATTACGCTGATGTGCCCCCTTGGTGGGGAATCTCAACCAGACCTTCTCGATCCAGGTTACTGCTGGGAGTGACCCGTCTGCGGTCCCCACGGCGGTCCTCCCGGTTATTTTCCGCTGCGATCCCATCATCGTGGAGTAAGAACTCCCCGAGTTTGCCTTGAGCGAGCATTTCCCCAATCATGCGTTTAAGCTCAGCAGTCCTCAGTGTCATGTCCTTTGTCACGATGGTAACGACAATACTTGGTGCTAGATCTGACAACCTCCTGGGAGAGGGGGCGAGGCCACTTGGGAACCTCCCTCTTTTGCTCCAGGGCATGGAGTATGTTGGTGCGAGATTCCCTTAGCGGGGAAGAATAAAATATGCCCCCTCTCTGTTGGGTGGTGTAGGTACGTCTCTCGGGACACTGAGTCTGGTCGCGAGGCTGTCCTTCGCATCCGCCGTGGCGGCTCTGGCGAGTGGTCGAGTGACCTCTTCCGTATTCATAAACCGAGACGCCGTGCTCAAGAATCTGTTCCATATTGGTGGGAGGGTTGGTGTGCACATCCACAAAGAAAGGATTCCCAGCGGAGGCTGGATGGCCGCCATGGCGGGCTTCCTCAGATTAGGGACTTGGATGGATTCAGCTGGAAATGCCGGATATATTCCAGAGAGGATCCTCCTTTTCGCCGTATCTTAAAAAGATGTCCCGCCGTTTTAGGGTGAGGTTTTGACACCACAAAGTGGTTGGAGAAGTTGCGGGAGAGTTCCTCAAATGAGTCAAACCGCTTATCACGGAGAGTGGTATACCAGTTGGCAGCGGCTCCAGTAAGTGGAGCTGAAAGCTCACAGAGCGTGTTGTCGTCCGCCCTCGCGATTGCCATCGCGAAGCATGCGCCGGAGATGAATATCGGGTCGGAGAGACCATCATAGGCGCCCATTTAGGCTGGCGAAACCGATCCTAAGAGGGTTTCTAAGACCCGTTGAGTGAAAGGTTGGGTCGAGGTGATCCGGACCCATTCTAGAAACATTATGAACATCGGCTCTTTCGTCCCTTTTTCCACTTCTTCGATCGTCTAGTAAGCGCTATAAGTAAACGAAGAAGGGTCAGGATTACTTACTTGTTGAGGAGGAGTAGCTGGGCGTTCAGGCTGATTAGTCCGTAGCGTTCCAACGCTATCCAGAACGCCCCTCAAAGTAGTGGCGAGTGTTTCGCGCAAGTTGAGAGAAACCGCATCCGTGATTGTTTGCAGAACGGTCGGATCAAGGCCCCTTGGTGGAGTGTTTGGTGGTGGAGTGTTACGCTCCTGAGGTACGCCACGGTTCATGTGGGAGGAGCTCTCCTCCGTGAGTGAGTGAGAAAGTTCTCCCGTTGTGGGGAACGTTACTTGGAGGCAGTTCGATCGTGGATCATTGTTTGTGTTTGTCGTGGGAGGATTCCTCCGTCCACCACGTGGCTGCTTGCACTCGGGTAGTTGGCATGGCTTACTACTTGTGGTTTGTAATATGGGTAAATGAGAAAAATTTTTGTTTCTTTTATTCCCACAGACGGCGCCAAACCGATAGTCTCGTTCCTAAGAAAGGCCCGGACTCTCGGTTGATATAGTGAGAAGATGATGTTCTTGAGACTCCAAGCTTGCTGTTCAGAGTAATCTGTAAAAGATAGGAAGAATACTCAGAA
Organism: Stellera chamaejasme; assembly: GCA_024586325.1. NCBI lineage: Eukaryota > Viridiplantae > Streptophyta > Magnoliopsida > Malvales > Thymelaeaceae > Stellera > Stellera chamaejasme. The sequence goes on from CM044986.1 coordinate 11,119,416, forward strand.
GTAGCAAGAGGGGAGTGGGGGGGCGTGTCGTAGCTTACCCAATTTAAGGTGGACATCACCCTATTTATAGAGTGATGCCAGGAGAAGAGCCTCCCGCAGCCCATACTCCGCTCTCGTGAGGAGGCATCTTGGTACACTACCCAAGCAAACGCGTCCTCTATCGGGGCCTTCACCCTTGCAGGCCTGTCTAAGGGCTTCAACCTGGGAGGCTCTTCTCCGGCATCACTCTATAAATAGGGTGATATCCACCCTAAATCGGGTAAACTATTTCACGCCCCCACTCCTCTCTTGCTACTTCTGAGCATTCTCCTTATCTTTCACAGATTACTCTGGACAGCAAGCTTGGAGTCTCAAGAACATCATCTTCTCCACTATATCAACTGAGACTCCGGGCCTTCCTTAGGAACGAGACTATCAGTTTGGCGCCGTCTGTGGGAATAAAAGAAACAAAAAAGTTCTCATTTACCCAAATTACAAACCACAAGAAGTAAGTCATGCCAACTACCCGGAGTGCAAGCAGCACATCGGGCGTGGACGGAGGAATCCTCCCATGACAAACACAAACAATGATCCACAATCGGAACCATCTCCAAGTAACGTTCCCCACAACGGTAGAACTCTCTGTTCACTCAACGGAGGAAAGCTCCTCCCACATGAACCGTAACGCACTCGTGAGCACAACACTCCACCACCAAACACTCCACCGACGAGCCTTGATCTGGCCGTTTCGCAAACAATCACCGATGCGGTTGCTCTCAACTTGCGCGAAACACTCGCCACCACTTTAAGGGGCGCTCGATAGCGTTGGAACGCTACGGACTAATCAGCCCGAACGCCCTACTACTCCTCCTCAACAAGTAAGTAACCCTGACCCTTCTTCGTCGTTACTTATAGCACTTACTAGACGATTGGAAGAAGTGGAAAAGAGGGACGAGAGAGCCAGTGTCCATAATGTTTCCAGAATGGGTCCGGATCACCTCGACCCAACCTTTTACCCAACGGGTTTTGGAGACACCTCTTCCGTATCAGTTTCGCCAGCCTAAGCCGGACGCTACGATGGTCTCTCGACTCGATATTCATCTCCAGCGTTACATGCTTCGCGATGGCCATCGCAAGAGCGGACGATAACACGCTCGTAGAGCCTTCAGCTCCACGCTCACGGAGCCGCCGCCAACCGGTATACCACCCTCCGTGATAAACGGTTTAACTCCTTTGAGGAACTCTCCCACAATCTTCTCCAACCACTTCGTGGTATCTAAACCTCCCCCAAAACGGCGGGCACCTCCTCAAAATACGGCAAAAGAAAGATGAGCCTCTCGGGAGTATATCCAGCGTTTCCAGTGTGAATCCATCCAAGTCCCTAATCTGGGAGGAAGCCCGCCTACTTGCGGCCATCCAGTGGCCTCCGCTGGGAATCCTTTTCTTTGTGGATGTGCACACCAACCATCCCACCAATATGGAACAGCTTCTTGAGCACCGCCTCACGGTTTATGAATACGGAAGAGGTCACTCGACCACTCGCCAGTGGCCGCCACGACGGATGCAAAGGGACAACCTCACGACCGGACTCCGTGTCCCAGAGACAAGACTCTACGCCACCCAACAGAGAGGGGGCGTATTTTACTCTTCCCCACTAAGGGAATCTCGCACCAACATACTCCATGCCCCGGAGCAAGAGGGAGGTTCCCAAGTGGCCCCGCCTCTCCTGTGAGGTCGTCAGGTCTAGAACCAAGTATTGTCGTTACCATCGCGACAAGGGACATGACACTGAGGACTGTTTTGAGCTTAAACGCATGATTGGGGAAATGCTCGCTCAAGGCAAACTCGGGAGTTCTTACTCCACGATGATGGGGATCGCAGCGGAAAATAACCAGGAGGACCGCCGCCAGGGGGACCGCAGACGGGGTCGCTCCCAGCAGAACCCAGATCGAGAAGGTCTGGTTGAGATTCCCCCACCAAGGGGGCACATCAGCGTAATCACACAATGTGAAGGCGCATCGGCGAGACGCCGTCATATGAGACAGATCTACCAGGTCAATCACTCTTCTACTCACTTACTACATCGCCGCGATGGCACCTCGGTGGCGGTACCACACGCGGACCCTTTGGTTATCACCGCCCGCATCGCAGATGGGATATTGACAGAGTCTACATGGACACGGGGCGAATGCCAACGTCATCTACAAGCACACTGGTTGAGGCCAAGGTGCCTTTGTCACAAATTCAACTCGCCAAGGGGCTACCTTTGGAGTGGGACGGGATGAAATCCCAACTTTGGGGTCAATCACACTCCCTTATATGATGATGGGTACCACCAAGGAAAAGAAGCAAGTGTGCCACTCCAGCTTTGTGGACTTTATCGTCCTAGATCTCCCTACACCTTACAACGCCATCATTGGGCGCCATACTCATACTGAGTTTCACGTCCTCTGTGATGTGCGGGCTCTGACTTTGGTTTTCCACACTGCGGCGGGGGATGCCTATATCTTCCTTAACCAAAATGTGGCCCGGGGCAATTATGTCTCTGCCCTAGCGGGACCTCCCCCACTCCCCAAGCCGTCAGAGCCTAAAAGAAAGGCGCCAATGGAAGAAACTGACCCGCGGGCGAAGTCGCTCCCGACTTGTCCTGGGCCTTTGAGGAGGTTGAAATCTCCCCGGCAAGAAATTCCGGTGGGAAAAGACCTTGAAGAGAAAGACCAGCAAGCACTCATCCATCTCCTCCACGCTAATGGGGATGTCTCCGCGTGGGCTCCTGAGGACTTACCAGGTGTGGATCCTGCTATCATTTCTCACAAGTTAAGTGTACTCCCCGGCTTTAGCCCGGTTAGACAAAAATCAAGGGGCATGGCCCCTGACCGTAAGGACTTTGTACGCACGGAAGTGCAGAAATTGCTTAAGGCAAATATAATCAAGGAAGTTCACTACTCTGAGTGGGTTGCTAATATTGTCCTCACCGACAAAGAGGGCGATCAGTGGCAACTTTGCGTGGACTACAGGGGGGTAAACAGGGCCTGCCCAAGGGATCCCTATCCCCTGCCTTCTATAGATCAACTGGTTGACTCAACCGCTCATCACTGCCTTCTCCTTCCTCGACGCATACAGCGGGTACCATCAAGTTTTTATGGACCCAGAGGACGCGGTAAAACCGCCTTCACTACCGCGAAGCCGCCTACCATTATATCGTAATGCCCTTCGCTTGAAAATGCAGGGCTACTTTCCAAAGGCTTGTAAATCAGGTCTTCGCCGGCCAGATCGGCCGAAATCTTGAAGCTTATGTCGATGATATTGTGGTCAAAAGCAAGGCCACCTCCACGCACCTCACAGACTTAGAGGAAACATTTGCCAACTTCCGTAAGTATAATATGCGGTTGAACCCGAAGAAGTGTATATTTGGCGTTGGCGAAGGCAAGTTTATGGGTTACCAGATTTCCAAAGGAGGGATTCATGCGAATCCTAAAAAGATTGAAGCCATCACCACTTTGCGCACCCCTAGGGGGCTCAAAGACGTTCAAAGAATCGGCAGAAAGCTGGTTGCCTTGGGACGGTTTGTCTCCAAACTCAGCGATCGCTGCAGACCTTTCTTCAATCAAATCCGCAAGAAAAAGCTTGCAAATGGACAAGAATGCCAGAGGCATACGACTCAATCAAGCAACATTTACAAGAGTTGCCGGCACTCAAGTGCCCTAAACCAGGCGACGACCTGGTCCTCTACCTTGCCACCTCCGATAGGAGCGTCGCCTCTGTCCTTATCAAAGAAGAGGCTGCCAAACAATGGCCAGTCTACTACACCGGCCACACCTCCAGGATACGGAAACAAGGTATCCTCCTCTCCAAAAAGCTATCTTATCTCTTGTATATGCAGCAAGGAAGCTCAAGCCCTACTTCCAAGGGCACACGATTATAGTCCGAACGGACTTACCAATCCAAGATATTCTGAGGCGGCCCGAACACTCAGGGCGCCTTGCCAAATGGTGTATAGAGCTCGGTGGCTTTAACATCAACTATGAGCCTAGAAAGGCAATCAAGGGCCAGGCCCTCGCCGACTTCATTGCAGAATTTTCGGATGTCGACGTCATCCCGGCCCCAGAGTGGGACATGTTCGTGGATGGCTCATCCAAGCTTGGATCCCCCGCGGGGGGCGTCTATCTCCGCGGACCTCTAGGTATGGAGGTATCTCTTCGCGTCTCTTTCCAATTCCAAGTAACTAATAATGTTGCAGAATATGAGGCCCTCATCGCGGCTCAAACTCGCCATAAGGGCAGGCATTCGCCGCCTTCATGTCCACAATGACTCGCAATCGGTGATTCACTGTGTCCAGTGGATGCGCTGAATGCAAAGACGCTACCCTAACCAAATACCTCAAATTGGTGAACGCCTATGGACCAACTTTGAGGAAGTTATTTTTCTCCACATTCCTCGCTCCGAGAACACCACGGCAGACATGCTATCCAAGGGAAAGACTCCTCCACCATGGCCACCCCGGCCAGCCCTTCCATTTCGGAGGCTATTGATATTGCCTCACCGGCAACACAGATCCGGCCGTAGACTGGAGGGACCCTATTACTGCTGAGCTAACAACCAGCGCCACGGACTCCCAGGCTCGCAAACGGGCCATCCGCTTTGTTCTCATTGATGACCAATTATGGCATCGCGGGTTTGCGGCACCCCTCCAACGCTGCCTCAACACCCTCGAGGGACACTCTGTATTGGATACTCTCTACCAAGGAAACTGTGGCGCACACATCGCTGCGGAGGCACTTGCCCACAAAGCCCTTCGTCAAGGGTACTACTGGCCTACCTTGAAAAAGGACGCCGCTGCACTAGTCAGAACATGCCACCAAAGGCGATCAATTCTCGCATCCAAGCGATCGCCATCTACGGAGTCTCCAAAGACCGACAAACCCCGTGCCCTTTGCCTGTGGGGCCTTGACCTCATTGGTCCGATGCCGACCGCTCCAGTGCCGCACCGCTTCGTGTGGTTGCAGCTTGATTATTTCTCTAAATGGGTCGAAGTAGAACCCCCGGTCTCCATCACTTCCGCCAAGATCATCAAATTCCTATGGAAAATCTTGTCTGCCGGACGGCAGCCCTCGTGCTATTATTACGTATAATGGCACTCAATTTGCCACCACAGCTGGCCCAACAATGGGCCCAGGACAACAATGTCCGCATGCTTTTCGCCCCCTGGCGCACCCCGCCTAATGGGCAGGTTGAGGTCACCAACCGTACCCTCAAGGAGGGCCTCAATAATCGCCTTGAGGGCCAAAGGCCGCTGGGTAGATGAACTACCAAGTGTCCTGTGGGACTATCGCACCACAACGCGAACCCCAACGGGCGAAACGCCTTTATCACTGGTATATGGCGCAGACGCGCTCCTGCCTATTGTGGCGGTCCTCCTTACGATCCGCATGATCAACTTTACCCACGAGGCCAATGCTCAAGGGCTCCGTGCGTAACTTGACTTAATCGAGGAATTACGCGAGGGCGCTCGCCGCATGTCTGCCCTCAAACAGAGGCTCCGTCTTCACCACAATGCCGTGGTTAAGCCCAAGGCACTACAACAAGGGGGCCTTGCCTCGCTTAAATCGGCCCTCACCGCTCGCGACCCCAAACAGGTGTCTTGCGACCTAATCGGGACGGACCCTATATTGTTCATAAACAGTCCGCCTGTGAGTCTATGAACTACAGGACCATGATGGTCGCCTTCTTCCCCGCAATTTTCATTCGGATGACTTAAGTCCATATTACGTGTAAGTCCTCAGTCTTACGTCTTCAATTCAATAAAATACATGTGCATTTCTCCCTCTTTTGCAGCATCATATGGCATTACAAAATGCCCTCCCAATCGTCCTCTCGCACTCAACCGGTCAGACGGGCCACTCGCCAAAATCACGGCATCAGACATTGTCAGGTCTCACTTGTACACCCACACAAAGGGAAGCCCCTTGCGGTCGCACCAGGTAGTTGCGGGTCTCATCCCCAACTGACCTTCAACTCGCCCCGCCCCAAGGGTAACCCCCTTGCGCTGCGGAAGGGTAACCCCTTTTGGCTCCTTCAGGAAGGTCTATGTGTAAGTCGTCCTCGCACGCCACAGCAGACCTTCCGCTCGGACTTCTCCACACAGGTGGATGCGGGAATCAATCCCCAACCGACCTTCAACTCGCCCCGCCCCAAGGGTAATCCCCTTGCGCTGCGGAAGGGTAACCCCTTTTGGCTCCTTCAGGAGGTCTATGTGTAAGTCGCCTCGCACGCCACAGCAGACCTTCCGCACGGACTCATCCACACAGTAGTTACGGGTCTCATCCCCAACTGACCTTCAACTCGCCCGGCCCCAAGGGTAACCCCCTTGCGCTGCGGAAGGGTAACCCCCTTTTTTGGCTCCTTCAGGGAGGTCTGTGTGTAAGTCTTCCTCGCACGCCACAGCAGACCTTCCGCCCGGACTCCGCCGATTCCTCCACACAACTACGGGTCTCACTCCCCAGAGCTCTACTTGGCTCTCCACTTGTCTCAAACAAGTACTCCACTGCCTTCGCCATCGCGCGACTTCAGGCTCAAGGTAAACTGAGTTTTCCTCTTTATCATATAAATGATGAGCGCTCTGCAGTATCGTCTACTTGGTACATCAGTACACTACCCAAGGGCTTACTCCCGGAAAATTGCCCATGGTCTTCAAGGGCACCTCCTCTGCAAGCCCTAAAAGGGCCCTTCACTTGTCTCAACAAGGGATCTTCATCTCAGCTTGTCTCAACAAGTGAACCCACAAATTATCAGGAAAGATATACGTGGCTCTGCCGTTGCAGATTATAAGTGCCTCGTCACTATAAACTCAAACCGAGTCTCCAGCTTCTGGACAAGTGATCCTTGTGGCTTCGCTGTTGCGAGCCCTATAAAGACTTCTCTCCACAAACAGGACTTAGCCTATGGTTGTTAACCTAGATAACGTGTCCTACACTGCTATCGCGAAATAAAAGCGAGGCTACAAGACAATGAAGGTAAAATGAAATTTTACTTCATCTACTATTTTCAAAAATATGCATGAATGCAGGTGTTCCTTGTACAAAAAGAAGGGGGCATCCACATGTTGGAACCTCCACCCTAATCCAAAAGGGCATACCAGGCTTCGCCCATCTTCTTTCCTTGCTCTCCCCGAGCAGCAGAGCCTCTACTGTTGGACTGCTAGTATTAGCAGCATCCAGAATCCCAAGACTCAGCTCTGGGAACGCCTTCTCCACTTGGAAGCGGCATCGCAGCCAGCCCTCCTCGTAGGCTTGCGCCCCCGCTTCGCCTAGAGCTTGGATCTCACCAAGTTTCGCCATCGCCGAGGCATCCGCTCGTGGATGGGCACCTTGATGGAGGAAGAGGACTCAGGATCCTCATCTTTAAAGGGAGGAAGGCCCAAAGCCTTCTCCATCTCCCGCACTGAGGCCATTGCCTTCTCCAGGTCAGTGGCGACCTCCAGGCGTGCCTTCATGGCAGCCTCAGCAGCAAGCCTGCCCTCCTCCACCTTCTTCTCTGCCAATTGGGCCTGGGCAGAGCTTGGCGCCGCCTCCTCGCCGCGGCCTCGCCCGCTCAACTTGGGCCTTCGCCACTTCAAGGGCAGCTTTGGTTTCTGCCTCCAAAGAAAGGAGGGACTCCTTCAAAACAGCATTTTCAAGCTGCTTGGCTTCCAGCGTTGCTACCTGCTGAAGGAAGCGTTGCTTCGCAACATCAAGTAGGCAGGCCTGCTCCCACCGGTACCGCATGCCGAGTGCCCGCTCCTTGTTGCCATAATCACACCAACTCTCCAGTTGGGCCACACGCTTGGCGTGCTCCTCTTGGAGCTCCTTCTCCCTTCTTTTGGAGGCTTCCAGCTCCCTCCTGAGAGAGGCAATCTCTGTTATCCAAGGCGTCATCCCGCTTTGTTGGCATACTTCAGAAGTCATGCCATTGCTCCATAGCAAGATATCCTTTGACGGCCGCCCGCACTACGCTTCTATTTAAACAAAGGCAGAAAGAGGCCAAGCTGAACTTACACATAGAGACCATAAGTTGTCTTACTCGCAGACTTTGTTGAGCTGCCTCCTCATGAACTCAGCAGGGAGTCCAAACTCCGCTCTGTCACCTCCTGTCATAAGGGGTGCGCAGCCCTCCAGTGCAGGATAGGAGGGTTTGCTCCTCCCCTTAGCAATGAGCTGCTGTTCCCGAGGAGGAAGACCGGATCCCATGCATCGCTCAGAGCCTCCCTTGCTCCTCGTACACCCTAGCCCCGGTCTCGTGCCTCTTGACCCTCGTGGTGTCCGGCTCCTCAGACCACTTGGGGACTGACTTGGCAGCAACTCGCCTTCGCTCCAAGAAATGGGACCAGACCCCACTCTCCTCAAGGATCTCGGTCCTGGTCCCCAGATCTGCAGGGACCTCGGTCATGGTCCCTTGGTCCGCTGGGACCTCGCAAGGGCCAAGCTCTTGCCCAGAAGGGCCCGCGCCTGCAAAAGTTGCAGGTATCAGCAACTGAGGAAATTGAAGTGCAAGACTCAAAACAAGGAAAGCATGCTATCAAGTCAAAAGACTTACCAGCAGAAGGACGCCCCCATCCACTGACCTCCAGCTGGCTGCTGGAGGGCTGGGCTATCTCCCAACCACTCGTCCTCTGGGGCCTCATCATCAGAAGAAGAGGAAATCTCCTCAATCCTCAGGATCCTCTTCCCCTTTGTTGCAGGGGCCTTCTCCCTCGAAGGAGTCACTTCAGGGGTCCCCTCTCCAGAAGGGGTTGCTGCAGGGGCCTCCTCCCTTGCAATGGGGGCTTCCACCTCCTCCTCCACAGGAGTAACCATTGCCTCCTGTTGGCAAGAACTGCCAATGGCCTTGGCAGCCTGGCTGCCCCTCCTCCTCATGGAGATCAGGATATTACCTGCTGACATCTTGCCCTTGGGAGGGGGCACCTTTCCTCTGGTGAGGATCTCTGCCACGACCACATGCCCGGGCAAGTCTTCACCTTGGACTGGGGAAGGGCTCGCAAAGAGCCCAGACACAAAGGCTTCAGCAGCAGCCTCCTCAGAAGAGATAGGCTGCACCACTGAGATGGGCACAGCCTCTATGGGAGCAGCGTTGTCTGCCTGCGCTCCCTCTGAGCCCTCTGCAGAGGGCATGGCCTCTACAGCAGTAGAAGGCACTTCTACCTCCATGCTTCTAGCCTCCTCAGCCACAGGCTCCTTGGCCTCCTCCACGACAACGGGGACTTCCTCCCCAGCAGGCTCCTTAGCCTCTTCAGTTGGAGGGACTGCTGCAGGCCCCTCTACTTCAGCAGGTCCCTTGGCCTCTCCAGCCGGCCCCGCAGCCCTGGCCTTCTCAGCGACAGCAAAGGCACTCCCTTCTCTAGGCTGCGCAGCAGCCACTTTCCTCTTCTTCTCTGGCTGAGAAGACGCCGAGGGCTTGGTACCTGCCCTTTTCTTGGACGGCTTGGGGGCAATGCGTCCCAACGCCTTGACAGCCCCAGCAGGGGCATCCTTCCCGAATGCACATGCTAGGTGCACTTGCTGGGCAATGCGCATAGACGCTCTCTTGCCCTGGCCTTCGCCAGACTCTGTGAAGGCATCTGCAGACATAAAGAGAAAACTTCAGACCAGGTTCTACCAAACCTCTTACACTTATACAATATGTTTATATATATATATGCAAAACATACCTTTGGGCCCTGCCAGTGCGGCATAGAAGGAATCTATCATCGTCCCGCGATGGACGGGTGCCCATCCCTCGTACGGCGGAGGCACCTCAGGGTCCAGCACGAAGCCCGTGCTGATCCCAGCCCACCTCAGAGTGGTCTCGTCCAGTTGTACAGAAGAAAAGGGAAAGAACTCATCACAAGTGCTCCTTGAGAGAACGTCGTCCAACCACCCCAATAGTTGGATATACGCCCGCCACCGCACTCCCTCGTGAGTTAGTTCGGGCCTCCGCGCGATGCTGTGCACGGGTAGCTGCGTCCTCGCGCAGGGAAAGTCCCATGAGTTGTCGCGGGGCAGGAAGAAGAATGACCCATGCCAGTTGTGGTAGGATTTGGGCGAGGCAGTGAAAGAAATGGAGTGGTTACCTCCGACGTTTATGGGAGTGACGTAGAAAAATGCACTCCCACTCCTCAACTCCAACCGGTAGAAACGGTTGAAGACGTCAGTATAGGGCTTCACGCCAGCCATATGGCAGGCAACAATGAACCCTGCTATGGTTAGAAAGGTGTTGGGCGCCAACTGCGTTGGTGGCATCCCCCAATCGGCGCACAAATCTTGCACCAATTGCGGAAGGGGAAACCGCAACCCCGCCGCAAGCTGCGCCGTGTACAAACACAGCACCCGGTTCTCCATGATCTCTTTGGTCTCAGGCCAACCCTTCGCCTGGCAGACGCCTGAGCGAGACGTGTATGCAGGCACTGCCTCCACGGGCCAGAAGGCCTCCACCATATCCTGGTGGATCTTGTCAAACTTCACCGTGGCCTTCTCCACGGTGGGAATCACTGGGCGCACAGCTTCTTTGGATTCCATCTCTGCAAAAAGTGGAGCAACAGACGTATAAATCGAAACGGCCTAACAAAGGCATTTCATCAAGCACTCAGTGCGCTCAGAAAACTTGAAGCACTCAGTGTGCCGGAAAACGAAATCTTACCTGATTCGTTACCGGTGAGTAAGGCGGATGAAGCAGTCGGCAAACGAACAAGTGACCGGCGGAATCTCAAACAAAAAATGGGGGACCACCGCAAGGAAACTCTCAACTACCGATGAACGGCTCAAAAACGCAAGAATGCGAAATCAGCTGCTCAGTGCGAAAACAAGGAAATACGAAAATGAAGATGAAAAGCTTCAATCTTCTCGGATACGCTTTTATAAGCCCGCCAAAATGAAAAAGCGCTTTTAAGCGTGATTGGCTCCTGAGGCACCACGTGCCAACATCCAGCGGTTACTAAACCTCTCCCCTTCCTGTTGGAATTCTTGCGCACCAAGATGACCTGGGCTAGCTAAAGTAGCTAAGCACAGCTCAACTCAGCTCAATCTGAGTGTTTGAGCTAGAGAGATGTGTATCTGCTCTTAGTGAGCTGATATGAGCTCAAGGAGCTCAATGGATGATTTAATATGTCTTGGACTAGCTCTATGTGAGCTCGGTACAAATGTGTCTAGGCACCTTTTGACGAAGAGACGTGTCTCTTGGCGGAAAGGTGCGTAAATTGGTAAAAAGGTGTCGGAGAGGGCCAAGCACACCTTCGGCTTAGGCCGAAGGGTGCGTAGCACCCTTGGGTGCCGAAAGGGCACCTAAGGGGGCCTCACACCCATTCGGCCATAGGCAAGGGTGTGAGTGCCCCTTCGCCCTAGGTGCCTCTAGGTAAGGGGTGCACCCCATGCCTTGCACCATTCGGCCAAAGGGACATGTCTCATGTCCCATGGCCGAATGGGCAAGGGGCATGGGTCACCTCCCTTGCCTCTTCACCATATTTGGATAATTAATTAATTAGTTAATTAATTTCCTATTAGACACAATTATTTATTTATTCCTTTTCTAATTAATTAGTTAATTGAAAAGGCAAAAGGCATGAGACATGTCTCATGGACCAAGGGGCATTGGTTGCAGCCCTTGGCCCTAGAGACATGTTACTTCGCAAATGAGGAGGCATTGTGCCCCCTCATTGGCAGCCCATCCTCCTCTATAAATAGAGGGAGGGTGGCGCCATTTCCATCATCCCACAACCAGCATTGGTTCTCTCTTCTCTCCTCATACTTCCTCTTCCAAGCTAGAAGGCATTCTAGGAGCATTGTGAGTGGAACTCACTTTGGAGACAAATCCTCTCCAATCCGCCCTTAAGGTGTTCCCCGAGCCGAGTTTTCTACATCAACAAGGAGCAAGAATCTCTAAGATTCTTAAGCTGCGTCCAGACGAAAGGTACACATCCTTAATCCTTACTTCAGTATTATAGAATGCGAACATGAGAAGCATGTTAAAGACGATCCTATAATCAACATAGTAAACCCTCACCTTCCGTGTGGAAATGAAGAAACGCTTTTTAAAAGCGAAATCGGCTCCTAAGGCGCCACGTGCCGCACCCCACAACGGTTAGTAAACCTCCCATCTTCCATTATCTGTCCTGCTTTAAATGTTGAGGAGACCCTTCACTACCGTTGCACTCAAACGGCTCGCAAAAGGCCTGAGCGCCTTCACCGGTTCCAAAGACTTGGAATATAAACAGAGTACAGGACCCTGCCCATACTCTGTCCTCAGGAGGAGGCATCTTGGTACACTACCCAAGCAAATGCCCCCTAAAAAAACTTACAAGGATCATGAAGGATCCAACACAAACTATCAGATCCTGAAAGATCTTCACTTATGACTACTACATCGGTCCTCAGCAAAGTACTCTCGAAAAACGGAGTACAGGACCCTACCCATACTCCGCTCTCAGGAGGAGGCATCTTGGTACACTCTTGGTACACTACCCAAGCTTGGTACACTACCCAAGCAAACGCGCCCTCGCGTCGCATCAGAATCATACAAGGCCTTTGAAGAGGTCTCATCCTTGTGGTCTCCAGTATCGCCCTCGCAAGGTCTCATCCTTGCGGTCTCCAGTCTCGCCTTCGCGAGGTCTCCAGTCTCACCTGCGCGAGGTCTTGCCCTCGCGGGCCTCAAGTCTCGCATGGGCGATGTCTCACACTCACCTTTGCGTCTCCTAGGCCTTCGCGGGTCACCCTCGCGGTCTCAGGTCTCTCCCTTGGATCTCATTCGCCTTCGCGGGTCTTACTCCCGCAGCCTCAGCTCGCCTTCGCAAGGACTCTCTTGCCTAAGGCCCTTATACTCAGGTTCGTGCGACCCTCACTCCTTACTTGGCTATGTTCTATCTGGGCCTTCGCCCCTTGCAGGCCTTCGCCTGCCACTTGCTCCACCTGGAAATAGACCACTTGGTCATCTGACATCAATCAGCCAATAAGGAGGCCAGCACGAGCCTGAGTGATCTTCACCAGATTTGCACGCCAAACATTCCCTTACAGGTGAATCTTCTAAGGCGGTTTGCTGAGATCTTCATCATCACAGCCGCCTTATCTCCAATCAGTCTGACACAGACTTACCTCTCCAAATCTGACAGACTTGTCAGTCCTGTCTCACAGCCTGTCCAAGGCTTCAACTGGGGGAGGCTCTTCTCCTGGCATCTCCCTATAAATAGGGGGATGTCCACCTTAAACTGGGTAAGCTACTACACGCCCCCCCACTCCTCTCTTGCTACTTCTGAGTATTCTCTCTATCTTTTACAGATTACTCATAACAAGCAAGCTTGGAGCCTCAAGAACACCATCACCATCAACCACTCAACTGAGAGTCCGGTCCTTCCTTAGGAACGAGACTATCAGTACTCAAGTCACCGTTGTTGCCTCATGTTCAACTCCTTCAGAGTGAACAAATACTTCAAACTCTTGTGGTCGGTATATCTCTGAAATTTGCTCCCGAGCAAGTAATATCTCCACTGCGTCAGAGCATATATCACTACAGCCAGTTCCAGATCATGTGTCGAATAGTTTTTTTCATGCGGTCGAAGCTGTCTCGACCCATAAGCAATGACGTTATTCCCCTGTAATAGAACACATCCCAATCCGACTCGTGACACATCTATGTAGATAACATACGACGCACTCAGATCTGGCAATATCAATGTAGATAACATACCTCTGCTTAAGCTCCTGGAAACTGTGCTCGGACTCGTCAGACCAAATAAAGGCACACCCCTTCTGAGTTAGCTGAGTAAGAGGTGAAGCCAGAATTGAAAAAACCTGAACAAACCTACGATAGTACCCGGCTAATCACATAAAGCTCCTGATCTCACGCACATTCGTGGGTTGCTCCCAATCTCGTACAGCCCTAATCTTCTCGGGATCCACAGATAAGCCATGTTCTCCGATAGCATACCCAAAAGCAACCTCACGAATCCAGAACTCACACTTGCAAGTAACGAGGATCGTCTGAACATAAGCACACATATGCACATACATACAGATACATATGTGATACAACATAACTTTACATGCATGTGTTTACATATAAAGAACTAGAACCTAATATCCATAATACCTACGTGTGTGGAGGGATATAGTACGCCAAGATCCTTAGAACGCAACTCCACACAGGTCACCCACCGCTGCTGCTAAACAAAGAACAGAACACAACCGTCAGTAACCTCAGAATGTGCTCAAATCGGAATCGGATCTTACATAATGGCAGAAATTCTGAAACATGACTACCCTTTTCCAAATCAGAAAACGGGCTCGGAATTATTAATACATGAAAATTAAACACTAGAAAGCACCCAGAGACTCTACTCCTCGGGCTTCTTATCAGACGAGCCTGAAAAAGTGAACATATATAAGGGTAAGTCCTCATTGAGAACTCAGTAAGGGTCAGGCATAGGATAGGGTATCTCAGAAATCCAAAATACTCGGAACTAATATACCTGCTCAGAAAACACAGATACAAACGGAACAACATATATACATATAATAATAATAATAATAAAAATATCAGAAATGTTAGTAGTCGGGGGCTTTTAGCCTTGAGAAGAGGTTTTCATAAATAACAGAGGCATGGTACCAGCCCGGGGTTCGGAATCCCCGCTGCCAGCAGAACATATCCAGATAGAAGAATACATAAGGATACTTGTCAGACAAGTTATCGTGAAGCACTCCCAAAAGGAAACTTACCGGACAAGTTATCCCGAGCAGAACAGATCCAGAAGCCAGAATGCAGGAAGTAACTTGCGAGACAAGTTATCCCAAGTGATGATGGAGGTAACTTGTCGGACAAGTTATCCTGCGCAGAACAGATTTAGATGCCGGATTGCATAAGGAAACTTGCCGAACAAGTTACCCTGAATGATAACAGGAGGTAACAAGTTACCTCGGAGCGTCCACCCACATACCTGAGCCTATGCCATAAATTGAGTTCAGTATCACCGGGCCCCACCCTTTACTCGAACTCAGCCCCAGTTACCCCGACACGCATATATAATCTCCTAGAATGCATCGTCAAGAAAAATTGAACTCTTACCTTATACACCGAAAATTCCCGAATCGGGCTCCTGCGCAGATTCCGATAAACCAATTTTGGCAGAGTTTCGGCTTAGTTTCTGCCTAACTCTCTGTTGACAATTCATCAAAAGATCACAGAATAAATATTCAGGAACCACAAAATCACAGATCTTAGCAACTCTGTCACAAACCAGAAACTCAAACGTTAACGGTTTTTCACACATAAGCTTATTTACAAAATCTGATCAGCAGAAGGTGTATAACTTTGCACCATGAACAACATATATGATTACCTCTTAACAAATCTGAAGTTGGGTTCCCGTGCACAGAATCAGAAATCGATTTCGGCAGCACTACGAAATTGATTCAGCTCAAACTCCTTTTCAGAACTGATCCAGAAATATGAAAACAAAGTTTAGAAACCAAGAAAATTACCCCACATGTGTGGCGCCTCAACATGTACCAAATTTCAGAAAACATGGCTTTAAAACAGAGCCGTTTCAGAAAAATCTGATCCATAGGATGTTCCTAACTTCTCCCGAGGATCCGTTTAATATATTTACCTCGAAGCTTGGGCCAAAATTTAGGAAGATCAATTGAAGCTCACTCTTGTGCTTTCATGGTGGTTTCATACGAAGGAGAGAGGAAGAAGATGAAGAAGGAAGAATAAGAGAAGAAAATGACAAAATTGGTTTCCAAAATTGAATCTCTTTATCACTTCTTTTCTTTCTTTCTTTTTTTGGCCAAAATTTTCATAATTTCGGCCATAATTTCGGCCCTTTCTCTCTCCTTCTCAATAATTGGTTTCCAATTTTCCAAATTTACAATTTGGCCCAAAACTTTGCAAAGTTTCAATTTAGTCCAATCGCAACTTGCATATTTTCCAAACGGAACTGAAACTCTGACACCAACTCTTGGACTTCATAACACACATAAAACATGTTTAAATTGAAGACCCGGTATTCACATAAATCAGAAAACGAATAGTAAATTGCACAAAATTTACCTAGGAAGTCGCCCGACGCGTGGTGCCTGTAACACCAAGTAACGTCCCTTTTTCTGTCTACTGGTGACACCTGCCCAAATTCGATCATCCCATATGGGAAGTGGTTCACCGTGCATGTCTTGGGCTCGTTCTTAGTATTCTGCCTACATGAACTTATAAACAAATGTAAAACATAAACTCTACAAAATAAAGGGGTAGGAAGTGTTTCACCGGTCCTTAGATTGAGCGTATATTTCTCAAACACCTCATCCCAACGAGGCTTCTTATGTTGATTTTAGAGGTCCCTCAAACATGCTCTCATGTGGATCTTTCTCATACACATGTAATGCTCTACTACACATAACATTTATTAACGGCTTCTTCTTTACAAGCATGATATTATCTCATCAAATCATGTCATGAAACCAATGAATCCAGCATCAATAAAGTATGAAGATGAAGAACTAAACATGATATTAAGAGGGGTAAACATGCCTTGCACCAAAGGAAAAAACTGCTTAAGGATTATTTTAATCCTTGCTCCAATCTGATGTATGCTCCTTCCTTACATTTTCAAGCTTGCTCCAATGGCAGCCCTTGACTTCCAGAGATGATGATAATGCCGCCTTGCACCAAGAGGAGAAGGGAAGAGGACGGATGAGATGTGAAACACCTTGAAGTTCTTGTGTGGAATGACACAAATAATTCCACCCTTAATGCTCCAAAACTTGCCTCAAGAATTCGGCACTTTGAGAGAGATTGAGAAGAAGAAGAAGATAATGGAATGGGGGATAGAAAATGAGGCACTTCCGCCCATCTATTCATAGATGGAGGAGAACTACCAAAAGCTCTCCCTTACATGTGTCAACCACTTTGCCTACCTCATTAATGTGCCAACCTCATCAATGTGTCATTCACATTGTCAACTAAAATTTTCAACCTCATAAATTGACAAATATGGAGTTATTCCATGGTGCAAGGTGCATACACCTTACACCAAAATTACGAAAATACCTTTACTTTGATAAATGACGCCATAGGTGGTTATGATTACCAAATGAGGTCGGAATTACACAAAGTAATTCCAATCATTTCCATTTTACATACTCGAGCTCCTTTAAGCTCATTAGTGCACATTTACAAAAATACCCCTACTTTGATAAATTGTGCTCTAATCATTTCTTCTCCGCCAAGTTACTCCCAGCTCTTCTAAGCGGGAGTAGTAGCTCAAAAGTTCTTGGTGCGCCAGGGAATTCCAACAAACCCCCACTTGCACTAAGATACTTTTTGAGTTCTAACTCCCATTGGAATTAAATCTCTCAATCACAAGCCAAACCAAGGCATGTTCATATAAAATGGAGTTAAGGGTGCGACCCCAAGGCACACACACCAAATTTCCTTCATTGTGGTTGTTAGACTCACAATGAAAGATTGTCCTCTCATCAATGTACTTGAACTTATCAAGAACTCCTCAATGCACTTGAACTTATCAAGCACTTTTGTGTGTTCTGTTTGAACTTCTTCAAACATTGCTTGAACCTATCAAGCTTACTTGAACTCATCAAGTATTGCCTTTATAAACCCCAGACACAATGATACATCTTCTTAATCACAATCAGTCTCTTTCTTAGAATTTCAACGCTTTGAAAATCATGATTGTATTAAGCAACTGAGATCTCATTATAAATACTCATAAGTCAATCCTAATCATACACATAGTATGTGGGCCCAAGATTGAACTTTAGAGTATATGTATCATATACCAGTGTCTTTCCTACTAGCTTGAACTACCTAGATAATTGCACCAATTTGACTACCCAAAAGGAGGATCCTCCGATCTTATTTCTCCAAGAACTTCGACAACCAATCAAAGCAGTCTTATTGATGCAACTCAGTGATAGTAAGCTAAAGTCACTAAGAGTTAATGTCAAAGAATCTCACACTAAGCAAGAATACAGACAACTTGCTTACATTCTTTCTTTTGGTCGCATTTCATGGACATGGAACTCTACGAACACATCCTTGATGAACATATCTTCAAGTAGAAAATCCTAGGGAACACATCTCAAAAGTTCCATATGAACACTAATTCGGTGTTTTACCTACACCACTCCCACTTGGAATGATGTCCACCAATGTGGAGGGGTGTGTCATTTTCTCCCTCTTAAAACACCAATAGTGTACTCCCTTTAACAAATAAATAGGAGGACATGTCACAAACCATGAAATATATATCTCTAAGCAAGCCCCAGCTTACTTCTATCATAGGCTAGGATGTATGGTGGTCATATAAACTCGATGAACTTGTTCATCTCATCTTGATTTTATCTAAATCAAGGAGACATATAGATAAGGTGTCTTGTGTTGGTTCAAGACTCCCACTCAAAAGTATAACTTACCTGAAGTTACATGTTTTCAAAGAAACAACATACTTTGAGTCCTTAGTTGTCTCATCCCTAATCTACCCAAGATTAAGGGTGAAAGACCTATGTGAGAAAGTCTTTTCATGCCTATGTTTGACATGTTCTAATTTTCGTTGTGTAACTTAAGATTGAACAAAAGAATGTTATGATAAACAAACAACTTTATTAATCATCCAACATTCCTTACAAACATGTGTGACGCCCAAAGTGGTGAAGTACCAACATACTATAATCTACACAGACCCATTGCTCTAACATGTCGAGTAAACACAAGATGTGGCTATGGCTTAGTGAGAGGATCAGCCACCATAAGGTCCGTAGAAATGTACTCTATTCTAACTTCACCATCTTCAATTGCATCCCGCACAAAATTGTATTTCATGCTAATATGCTTTGTCTTTCCATGATACTTGAGATCTTTAGTGTAAGCCATGGCCGTCATACTATCACTATAGATAGTAATAAGCCTTTCCATTTTAATCCGAGATTCCAAGTTCTTAAGGAAGAACCCAAGCCAAAGGGCCTCTTGTACAGACGAGGCACATGAGTCAAATTCAGCCTCCATTGTTGACAACATTGTACAAGTTTGTTTCTTGCTACACCAAGTAGATTTGCTGAAGTCTCTATCTCCACCCTAATCAGCATCAGAATAGCCATGTAAATCAAGATTCTTTCCTTGATAACATAACCAATAATCTTTGGTCCCTTCAGATACCTCAGAACCCTTTTAACACTTTTCCAATGCTGCATACATCAAGGACCCAATACCACTAATGAATGGAATGTTTTTCATTTCTTCCTTTTCCTTTAGAGTCTTAGGGCACATATGTTCACCAATCTTGCACCCATCTGCAAGTGGGGTGGTCATGGCCTTTGAGTTTGTCAAGTTAAATCTTTTCAGAATCTTATCAATATAAGACTGTTATGAAGGAGCTAACAACCTCTCCTTTCTATTCCGATGTATCTTTACACCTAGAATGAAAGAGGCTTCCTCTATATCCTTCATGTCAAAGGTGGAGGACAACCATCCTTTAATGGTTTTCATTAACTCAAGTCCACTACTTGCTATCTGTTGATTTTCGGATCGTCATTAACATGTTTGTCATGCTTACATATTACATGGATACTACATTTAAGTAATAGCACGATGTGTTTCTTCCATAATCATGTCATATATCCATTAGCATCATACAAAGAACCTAGCATGATACTAATGGCAAAGAACCTAGCATGATACTAAAGAAAGGATTAAGAGTGTGTACCTTTCTTCAGGACTTCAATGGAGAATGGACTTGGAAGTGCGCCAAGGAAGCGGATAAGAAGTGAAAAGCTTCTTATGAAGTTCCACCCACAAACTCTAAGTAGAATGCCTACGAAGGCTTATTGAGAGAGAAGAGATGAGAGGCAATGCTGCCAAAGGGATGATGATAATGGCGCCATCCTCCCTCTATTTATAGAAGAGGATGGGCTGCCAATGAGGGGCACAATGCCTCCTCATTTGCGAAGTAACATGTCTCTAGGGCCAAGGGCTGCAACCAATGCCCCTTGGTCCATGAGACATGTCTCATGCCTTTTGCCTTTTCAATTAAGTAATTAATTAGAAAAGGAATAAATAAATAATTGTGTCTAATAGGAAATTAATTAACTAATTAATTAATTATCCAAATAATATGGTGAAGAGGCAAGGGAGGTGACCCATGCCCCTTGCCCATTCGGCCATGGGACATGAGACATGTCCCTTTGGCCGAATGGTGCAAGGCATGGGGTGCATCCCCTTGCCTAGAGGCACCTAGGGCGAAGGGGCACTCACACCCCTAGGCCTATGGCCGAATGGGTGCAAGGCCCCCTTAGGGTGCCCTTTCGGCACCTAGGGGTGCTACGCACCTTTCGGCCATAGCCGAAGGTGTGCTTGGCCCTTTGGGTGCCTCTTCGGCACCTTTTCACCAATTTACGCACCTTTCCGCCAAGAGACACGTCTCTTCACCAAAAGGTGCCTAGACACATTTGTACTAAGCTCACATAGAGCAAGTCCAAGACATATTAAATCATTCATTGAGCTCCTTGAGCTCATATCAACTCACTAAGAGCAGATACACATCTCTCTAGCTCAAACACTCAGATTGAGCTGAGTTGAGCTGTGCTTAGCTACTTTTAGCTAGCCCAGGTCATCTTGGTGCGCAAGAATTCCAACACTATCAATATGTCATCTACATACAAGGGAATAACAGCATAGTTCGATCTAGATGAGAACAAGTAGACATAGTGGTCTTCATGCATCATTACAAAGTCATAGCTAGTAATTGCATTATGAAACTTCAAGTACCACTGTCTTGAAGCTTGTTTAAGGCCATAGATAGACTTCTTAAGTCTACACACCTTGTTCTCACAACCATCTTGAACAAATCCTTCAGGTTGTTTCATGTATACCTCTTCACTCTCACCATTGAGGAAGGCCGTTTTTACATCCATTTGATGCAATTCTAGATCCAACTTTGCTACAATAGCAAGTAGCATTCTGATGGAATTAAACTTCACTACAGTTGAGGTGTCTTTGAAATCAACACCCTCCTTCTATGTGAATCCTTTGGCAACCAACCGTGCCTTGTATCTCTCGATACTTCCATCAAAAGTTTGCTTAATCTTAAGCACCCACTTATTTCCAATGTCCTTTCTGCCAGGAGGAAGATCTAACAATTCCCACACACCATTTTCGTGCATTGAGGACAATTCCTCTTGCATTGTCGTTAGCCATTCATTTCATTGTGCACCTTCAAGAGCTTCTTTGATGTTGCTTGGTTCATCAACTTCTGATGTAACCAAGTAAGTCTCACCCTCCGAGAGTCTCCATCTTTTGGGTTCTCTAGATTCTCTCTTTGATCTTCTCAAAGGAGGATTAGGTGGAGCAATATGTTGCTCCATCTGTGGAGGCACATCAATATGGACATTCTCAAGCAGTGGCAACTCATGTTCTCCCTGTTGAAGAACTTCATTTACATCCTCATTTGGAGGCAACTCATGCTCCGATTCGTGAGGAATGTCATTTTACTCTTGATTAATCTCAACTCCCTCTCGAACAGATGTATCCACTTGTGGATTTTGTTCAAGTTGTTCCTTTTGATTTGGAACCATATTTGAAGTCACAACTCCAATTGGTTGAGATATTTCGATTGGAATAGATTCACCTTGTGCAACCGGTGCCCATGTGGCACTTGGTTGATCCTCTTCAAGGATTGGTCCAAAAGAGTTTATGTCTTTGCATTCACCAACTTTAGGAAAGTCACATTCCAAAAAGTTGGCATTTCTAGCGTCAAAAACCAAACCATTCTTATGACTTATATCTAAGAACACATAGCCCCTTAATTCTGTACAATAACCAAGGAAAGCACATTGCTTACCCCGTGGTCCCAACTTTCCTAAAGGATGGTCCAGGACATGTACATATGTTAAGCAACCCCAAGGGTGCATGTAGCTCAAGTCTGGGGAATTTTCCTTCCATAACTTATATAGAGTAGTGTCAAAGTTTTTGGTAGGCACTCTATTGAGAATGTGCACTGCACAAAGCAATGCATCACTCCAATAAGTGATGTCCAAATTGGCCTTTGCCATCATGGATCTCACTATGTCCATTAAAGTTCTACTTTTCCTCTCGGACACCCCATTTTGTTGTGGAATCCAAGGAAGAGTGAACTCTTTTTTAATGTCATTGGAGTCACAAAATGACTTAAATGCTAATGAGCTATACTCTCCACCTCTATCAGTCCTCAAAGACTTGATCTTCTTACCCAATTGGTTCTCAACCAAATTCACATACTTCTCAAAGTATGACAAGGCCTCTGCCTTGGTTTTGAGTAAGAATACATGAGTGAATCAAGAATAGTCATTAGTGAATGTTATAAAATATCTAAAACCATTTCTAGATACCACTCTCAATGGACCACACAAGTCTGAATGTAGTAAACTTAGTACTTCTTCCCTTCTAGTGCCTTGCCCAAATGGCTTCTTTGTTGCCTTTCCTTCAAGGCATGATTGGCAACTCGGCAAGTTCACCTTTGTCAAGGACCCAAGTAAGCCACTCTTGTCCAACTTATTCATCCTATCTTGACCTATGTGACCAAGCCTTTAATGCCAAGTCATTTCATTTGTGACCTCAGTCACATGGCAACTAGATGAAGAATTGGTGTGGTTACTTGGTCTAAGTTCATACAACCCGTTGTTAAGCATACATTCACACCATGACATTCTTCATGCCTCTTGGGAGTTTTCTGAATGCCACAAACAAAGACTTGTCTCGGGCTATGTGGTTTGTTGCTCCCGAATCTACAATCCATAAAGAATTGCTCTCAGTAAGCATGGTACATGACACAACATGTACATTAGAAGTAGTAGGTACACATACCTTGGTAGGATTTCTACAATCCTTAGAAAAATGGCCCTTGTTGCCACAATTGAAGCACTTCAGCTTGGAAACATCCCTCTTTTTCTTGAACTTATTCAAGTTTGGTCCATTTCCACCGCTGTTTCCATTGACCCTTGCCTTACCCCTGCCATTCCCATTGCTGCCCTTACCAAACCATTTCCCTTTCTTACTCCATTTCTTATTGGAGGAAGAGGTGGAGGCAACATATGCCTTGGAATGATTTTAAGAGACATTACTTCCGCTTCAAGTAACAAATGGCGGGCAATGTCATCAAATGACTTAATTTGAGGGTTGTAGCGCAAGTTGACCTTCATCAACTGCCACTCCTCATCAGACAAGGACCTAATGATAGCTTGCACTTGTTGCTCATCAGTGAGGTCATGTCCCACTTCCTTCAATTGGTGGATCATGCGTGACATCTCATGCAAGTGGGAGCTCATGGTGTAATCCGGTCTCATGACATAGTTCTCAAACTTCAAGATCATGGACCTTTGTTTCTCAATAGAAACATCACCAAACTTAGCTTTGACAGCGTTCAAATGCCCTTGGCACTTTCAATTGTTGAGAATTCCACCATTACCTCATCCACCATAGTAGAGAGAAGGGTGACTCGATACAAGCTATTCTTTTTCTGGTATGCCACATAGGCATCACCATTTCCACAATCTTTAGGAGGTGTAACCTCATTGCTCAACACATCAAGCGTGTCTTGCTCAATCAATATGAACTCGACCTTTTGTTACCAAATTGAATAGTTTCCACCATCCAATTTCAGGTCCTTGTTCAACTCAGCAATGATATTCTTACATGCCATCTACAATGATGCAATCACATGTTTTTAATGTTCAATCAACACAACAAGACTCATGCAAGCAACACATTGCACAAAATCACTTCAAGCATGTTCATACATAGCAAAAGAAGTGCATATAGCACTCAATTAGAAATATAAAAAACATGTTTCCATGGCTTCATACACATGTTCTCCAATGAGCCTCAAGAGGGTTCTATTCACTTGTCACACTTGTACACTTGGTCATGCAACAAATGCATGTACCATTGTACCAAAACCTTAAACTATAGTCCTTCAACCCCTTAGTCACCATAAGGATGATTCCCAGGAAACATGGAGTAGTCACAATGGTCTCACTTAAAATCCACCTCTTTAGACAGAATCTCCATTATTAGACTTTAGAGTACGGACTTGTAGCTTAAATTACAAACATGACAGTTACATGTAACACGTGCATGTAACCATTTGAGAACATGTATAAATCCCATTTTTATATCCATGTAATATTGATTAAAACATATTAAATCATACAATATAAGCATTTTAAACAAGCAAACACATTGCAAGTTTATGCTTATATGATTCGGTCAAAACTAGTGCACATTTGCACAACACTCAAGTCATTTACATTACAAGTAAAAGTTTACCAACTTTCGACCATTCAATGATTCTCATAAAATCCATATATCAACACATGATGTTCATACAACTTTCATCTATTTATAGCATTCAACAAGCATACAAGTCACCAAGATAACATGCTTATCACACTTTTCAGTTTTATGCCAATTTCACATGCATTTCCAAACCGAATTTTTTTTAAAGCATACACATGTAAGAGATCATTAACCTCAAGCTCTGATACCATTTGTTAATTTTAGAGGTCCCTCAAACATGCTCTCATGTGGATCTTTCTCATATCACATAACATTTATTAACGGCTTCTTCTTTACAAGCATGATATTATCTCATCAAATCATGCCATGAAACCAATGAATCCAGCATCAATAGAGTATGAAGATGAATAACTAAACATGATACTAAGAGGCGTAAACATACCTTGCACCAAAGGAAAAAACCGCTTAAGGATTATTTTAATCCTTGCTCCAATCTGACGTATACTCCTTCCTTACGCTTTCAAGCTTGCTCCAATGGCAGCCCTTGGCTTCCATAGATGATAATAATGTCGCCTTACACCAAGAGGAGAAGGGAAGAGGACGGATGAGATATGAAGCACCTTAAAGTTCTTGTGTGGAATGACACAAATGATTCCACCCTTAATGCTCCAAAACTTGCCTCATGAATTAGGCACTTTGTGAGAGATTAGGGGGTTTCAAACATACGTTTTCACACGTGAAAAACTCCGTTTTTCATCACTTCTTATCCACGTGAAAAACTGGCATGAATTCACCTCGCGTAACGCGGACCTCAGGTGAATCGCGCGAAAGTGAACGTTGTTTTTCATGTGAGAAGTCCTTATTCACCTCTCTTCAACGCTCGGTGCTCTCACTCCTGTCGCAGCTGAATACGGTACAAATATGGTGCTCCCACTCCCTCAATTTTCTCTCTTCCCAGCTAAATACGGTACAAATTCTCGATGGGTTAGGGCAGAGGTTGCTTGATTTTGTCTCGGTTTGCTAGATTTGTGCTTGATTTGTGCTTGATTTTATCTCCCTCAATTTGAACTCTGGTGCATCACGAAGTTGTGCGCAGCGCACAACTGTCCGCACATAATATCATCCCACCCCGACCCACAGACCCCGCACTCGCGGAAGCGCACGGAGAACGGAACCAAACCGGGGGAAGAGGGGAGAGTGGGGGCGACGGATCACTCACAACCCCAACATAACACCTTAAACCCAAGCATTAGCGTTCAACCAAGCCCCAAGACACTTACCTACGCGAATGGGGTTCAAAGGAACCTAGAATCTCAAAAACAGGGTCCAGGCGACCGCCCGACCCAAGCCCGGGTCGCCTGGCCCTTCGCCCGGCCTCCTGCCCAGAAAACCGAGGGGCTCAGGCGACCGCCTGACCAGAGGAGAGGGGTCGCCTGGCCTCTCGCCTGGCCCAGGCGACCGCCTGCTCCAAGGGGCGGGTCGCCTGGCCTGTCGCCCGGCTGCCTGCCTCCAAAACCCAGGGGGTCCAGGCGACCGCCTGCTCCAAGGGAGGGGTCACCCGGCCCTCGCCTGATCCCCTGTATTCTACGGAAGTGGTCCAGGCGACCGCCCGCTCCAAGGGAGGGGTCACCTGACCCTCCAACTGAGTTCAAAACCTGAAAATCTCAACGCCAAACCTGAACGGTTCCGAACCTGAACTTTAACACTTAACCAATCTTTACCAAATACACAACCGAACCTTACAAAACAAAACATGCATGTTATGACAATATACAGAGCCAGAACCAAGTTCGGAATACAAGAAACCAACCAATAGCGGTCTCGCGGAATCGAACCGCGCTACGGTGAAACTGCTGCTGCTGCTGTCCAAACCCTCAAACCCTAGCAACCACGGCTCTACTCGGCGACTTGCTTTTCCTTTCCTTTTCCTGAAACGGTAGATATAAAGGTAAGTTCTCGAAAGAACTTAGTAAGAGAACAGGTATAGACATGGTGCAGTAACAATAACGGTCGATATAATGTACCTGCAATCGGAAACAGAACGAATACGATATACACAAGCATCTTCCCAATCAATCAAATGCTCAATCAATGCAACACAATCAAACATATGCAATGCAATCGGTCAATCACAATCATAGTCAATTCACAATCGAAACGGTAATATTCTTTGTTATGGACCATGGCGAGATCTGCCCCGGTCCAACCGGCAATGGTCATGCATCCATTCACAATCGGTCAGTAGAGCATTCCAAAATGTCCAAAGTAATTCGTTTTCTTTACCTAAATTATATATCATATGTATTATCTACTTAAATACATATATATACAACTTCCAAAATCCCTTCTCTTTTCTTTTCTTCCTCAACCAAAAAGTGACACATGCCCCTTTCTTCTCCCATCTCCCATCCGCCAATTTTCCTTTCTTTTCTACCAAAATTACCAATTTCCAAATATCTCACACACTTTCAAATCGCATTCCAGATCGGCCGAAAATGCAACTTTTACCAAACTTACTCCGATTGGAACCAAGCTTTAACCACATACTCAGGACATCATAAAACCCATAAACTCTATTTTTCTTATCCGATTATAAGTCCCGAGTCACTCGGAATCAGAACTCCCGGGAATTACGCGGAGCCGCGTAATTAATTCTAAATTCGTCCCGGGTTGCCCCAAAATTCACCAAATCAAATCCACAATTACCAAACATGCAGTACAAGTCCCGAAACAGAAATTATCGAAAACCCGGTAATTAAACTTAAACACGTAATTAACTTAATTACGTACCGGGTGTGGGTAACAATTCTCCCCCCTTAAGACCCTTGGTCCTCCAAGGCAGTCTTAAGGTGTTCGTACTCTTGGCGGTATCGATCCTGCATCTTCTTAACCTTCGCTGTCGTTTCCTCAATCAGTTGAGGACCCAAATCCACTCGATCTGAAGCTTCTGCCCAACAATGTGGCGTTACACAACGCCGCCCATACAAGGCCTCATACGGTGCCATGCCAACGGTGGGTGATAGCTGTTATTATACGAAAATTCCACCAATGGCAGGTGAAAATCCCACTCACCACCAAAGTCCAGTGCACAACTCCGTAACATATCTTCCAATACTTGGATCACCCGTTCCGATTGTCCATCTGTCTGTGGGTGATACGCTGAACTCATGTGCAACTGTGTACCCAAAGCTGTGTGAAAAGCTTTCCAAAATCGTGCTGTAAACCGCGGATCCCGATCAGACACTATGGAGTCTGGCACTCCATGTAACCGTACAATCTCTTTGATGTACAGTTGAGCTAACTTCTCCAAAGAATCTGTGATCCGCATTGGCAGAAAATGGGCACACTTGGTCAGTCGATCCACTACAACCCATATAGCGTCGTGGTGCGCTCGGGTCATAGGTAATCCTGTCAGAAAGTCCATAGAAATATTGCCCCATTTCCTGACCGGAATGGGCAATGTCTGTAAGGTACCTGCTGGTTTCTGATGCTCCGCCTTCACCCGTTGACACGTTGCACACTTAGAAACATAAGTGGCAATGTCCTTGCGCATACCCGGCCACCAGAAATGAGATCTCAAATCATGATACATTTTCTCACCTCCCGGGTGTACGCTCAATCGACTCGTATGCGCCTCCTCAAGTATTTCATTGCGAAGAGTCGGTTCCATCGGTACATACAGTCGATCTCTGAAATACAACAATCCCTGCTTGTAACCAAATGACGGGTGAAGGGATCCTTTCGCTTCTCCCGATACCTTCTTCAGTGACGCATCTGCATTCTGAGCGTCTCGTACCCTGTCCAGCCATTACATTTGGATCGTCAACGTAAACAGTTGCTCTCGCTCTCGATGCTCCCACAAACTCCACAAACAAACCAAGTCATTCTCTTCATCAACACCATCCCGATCTCCACCTTTCACCAAGCCGGTGTACTTCCGACTCAGTGCGTCAGCTACTGAATTTCCTTTGCCAGCGGTATATTCGATACTACAGTCGTAGTCCTTCATATACTCAAGCCACCTCAGTTGTCTCATATTCAAATCCTTCTGGGTAAACAAATATTTCAAACTCTTTTGATCTATAAGGATTTGAAACTTGCTACCCAGTAGGTAGTGTCGCCATTGCTTGAGCGCATAAATAACCGCTGCCAATTCCAAATCGTGAGTCGGGTAGTTTTGCTCATGCGGTCGAAGTTGCCTCGACCCATAAGCTATCACATTCCGATCTTGCATGAGTACACAACCCAAACCCGACCTAGAAGCGTCCGTATATATCGTAAAAGCTGCACTCGGATCTGGCAATATCAGAATAGGTGCGTGAGTCAGCCTGTCCTTTAGTTCCTGAAAGCTGCGCTCACACGCCTCAGACCATACAAATGCTCGCCCCTTCTGCGTAAGCTGAGTAAGGGGTAGAGCCAAAGTCGAAAATCCAGATACGAACCTCCGATAATAACCTGCCAGTCCGAGGAAACTCCTGATCTCTCGTACTGTAGTCGGTTGCTTCCAGTCCATTACTGCCTTAATCTTTTCAGGATCCACCGATAAACCATTCTCTCCAATAACGTGCCCCAAAAAGGACACTTCTCTGATCCAAAACTGACATTTGGAGAGTTTGGCATACAATTGATGATCACTTAAAGTCTTCAGTACAATTCGCAGGTGATCCTGATGTTCACCTTCATCCTTAGAGTACACCAAGATATCATCAATAAATACCACAACAAACTGATCCAGGTATGGACGAAACACTCGGTTCATCATATCCATAAACGCTGCAGGCGCATTCGTCAAACCGAATGGCATGACGGTATACTCATAATGTCCATACCGGGTTCAGAAAGCTGTTTTGGGGATATCCTCTTCCTTTACCCGAAGCTGGAAATACCCCGATCTCAAGTCAATCTTCGAAAATACCTTTGCCCCCTTCAGCTGATCAAACAAATCATCAATTCGTGGGAGGGGTATTTATTCTTCACGATTATCGCATTCAGTTTGCGATAGTCGATACACAGTCGTAACGTTCCATCCTTCTTTTTCACAAACAAGACCGGAGCACCCCACGGGGACGTGCTCAGTCGAATGAATCCTTTAGCAAGCAATTCATCCAATTGCTTCTTAAGCTCATTCATTTCAGGGATAGACATTCGGTAAGGGGGAGCAGATACGGGTACTGATCCCGGCTGAAGCAAAATCTCGAAAACAATTTCCCGTTCCGGAGGCATCCCCGGTAAATCTTCGGGAAATACCTGCGGAAACTCCCTTACAACCAATATCCGATCTATCTCATCCCTGATATCCGAAGAGTTCAACCCACAGTAATCATCCTCATCGATCACTTCAAACTCGTCTAGAATTTGCAATTCTAGACTCCTCATCTCCGATCCCTGCTCAGAAGAAGCGGAGGACAGAAGTACCTTCCCGGTAGCTAGTGTCACCTCCCGCTTCCCACAATCAATCTGTACTCCATTTTTAGCCAACCAGTCCATTCCCAAAACCACATCATAACCCGAAATATCCAGAACCAGTAAATCACTCAGAATCTGATGTTTTCCCAAATCAATCACACAATCTCGAACCATATCATTAGAGAGCAACCACTGGCTCCCTGCAGTCTTAACTAAAGCCACGCGAGGCATGGAACTCACAGATAAATGCTGAGCCAGAACAAATTTCTGAGCCACTATAGACACAGAAGCACCAGTATCGAACAATACAGTAGCAGGAATGTTATTTAACAGTATGGTACCTTTAAGGGCACCTTGTCGTGCCGTTTCACCTTCCTTTTGCTGAGTTGCCTCCCCGCGTTCAATCTGGAAAACTCTTCCCATTCTCGGTTGCGGTGGCGGAGGAGGTGCTTGCGGTCGCGGAAACTGCGGCCTGGCACCACCTCGTGGTGCCCCCGGTCGAATCAGCGGTAACCCAAATGGAGGCCTCGGACCATGGCCGACCTCCCTTCTCGGTGCAGCTTGAGGACAATCCCTGATCCAGTGGTCCGAAGAACCACATCCCAAACACTGACCTGTCTCCCGATAGCATGCTCTGCCAGGGTGAGAACGTTGTGGTCGAACAAACGATAGTGGAGGGTGAAGCTGCTCCCTTCCCTCTAGCGCTCGGGTTAGGCTGGGGTGCCCTCCCGGCGTTTCGAGAGAAGCCACGGAAACCAGCACCCCTTCCACGTCCAACGGTCTGTTGAGGTATGAGTCTACTCTCAACATCCTCTTGCTCAATCAGTTGAGCCTTCTGTGTTGCTTCCTGATAATATTTGATATCCAACGGTCGGAGTGCCAATCGAATATCAGGTCGCAACCCTCTGATAAACCTCTTTGCCTTTTGCTCTTCCATCCCATGATACTGTGGGACGTAGCGAATCAATCGATCAAACTCGTGCTCGTAGTCCAGCACGCTCATAGTACCCTGAGTCAGATTGTCAAACTGTGCCTGTCGCAAGTCCCGGACAGCATCACTCACATAATGCTCGTGGAACAAGCGAGTAAACTCATCCCACGCCATATCAGTATCAGGCTCTCCCCGCGCGAACTGCTCCGCTCGGCGCCTGTTTCTCACACTTTCCCACCATATCAAAGCTCGGTCATCCAAGTTGTATGTAGCCAAAGATACCATTGCAGTAGGTGAGAATTCCAACCTTTCAAACATGGAATCGATCCGTCGAAACCAGACTTCCGCCGCCTCAGGTCCACCCTTTCTGCTGAAACGGGGTGGGTTCAGGCGTTGGAATCGCTCGAGCATCCTACTAGGGCGCTCATTCTCTTCCCGTTGCCTCTTGGGTCGATGTGACCCTTCGGCTTCTTCAGATTGTCGACGGTGACGTCGACCACTAACACTTCCCTGAGACGGGCCATGATCATCATGACTCCGTCTTGCAGCTGAACCAATCTCTCGGTACACCCTCCGACCTCTAGGGTGTCGTCGCTCTTCATCGGTACTAGCCTCCTCTTCCGATGAGGATGGGCTGTTATCAGTCACAGTATGGGGTCCATGACGCCCCGATCCACTTCCACTTACACCTTGAAGTGGTTGCACGGTCCTTGAGTCTGTCGGTTCCGGTAATATCAGTGCCAAACTATCCCGGATCTGTTCTAAGACCCGCACTAGCTCAGGGGAGACTTGTGGTGCCCGTCCCCCTGCCGGTTGTACTATCTGACGAGGTTCGGGACCTTCGTCCCGCCTCTCCTGTTCATTCGCTCCCGGTCTTCCCCGGGTGTTTACCATTTTCTGAGAATCATTATAAACACAACATTACGGTAACAATCAAAACTTAGCAGCAGCAGTATTCCAATTGGCTCTGTATATGTACATGCATGATGCAATGAAATGCAACCTTACCCTTAACCCATTCGCAACTAGGTAAACCTGCTCTGATACCAACTTGTCACCCCACCCCCCCGCACCCTCAGACCCCGCACTCGCGGAAGCGCACGGAGAACGAACCAAACCGGGGAAAGGGGGAGAGTGGGGAATACCCTAAATTTTCCTTAAACCAAAGCAACAATGAGACACTTATCTACTCACAACCTTAACACTTAACCCCAACAAATAGGTAACCGCCCAATGGGAACACCCTAAATATTCCTTAAACCAAAGCAACAATGCTCAACCAAGCCCCAAGACTAAACTTACCTACGCGAATGGGGTTGAAAAGAACCAAGAATTCCAAAAACGTAAAAGGTCCCAAAGCAGACTTCAGATTATTGATCCATACAACCCAATGATCGAATTAAGTGGCTTACCTCGAAGTTTAGTCGCAAAACGGCGAAGATCAGTTGTGGAGCTTTAAGCTCCAACAATGGCGCAGAGAGGGAGAAAGAGAAGGATACGGGTGGAGAAGATGAAGAAAATAGAAGTGTTGACCCACACCTCCCTTTTCTTTTCTACATAAACACATATATGTATATATGTATTAAACAAAAATACATATACATTCTCCAAAAACACTTAATTCCTTTCTTTTCTTTTCTTCTTCCACCATAAGGTGACACATGTCCCTTTCTTCTCCCTCTCTCATCCGCCCCATCACTCTCATTTTCTTCCAAAATGTCCAAAGTAATTCTTTTCTTTACCTTTATATACATATATATGTATTATCTACTTAAATACATATATATACAACTTCCAAAATCCCTTCTCTTTTCTTTTCTTCCTCAACCAAAAGAGGACACATGTCCTTTCTCTCCCATCTCCCATCCGCCACTTTTCCTTCCTTTCTACCAAAATTACCAATTTCCAAATATCTCACACACTCACAAAATTGCATTTTTCGGCCGAAAATGTAACTTTTACCAAACTTACTCGATTGGAACCAAACTTTAACCGCATACTCAGATATCATAAAACTCATAAAACCTATTTTTCTTCACCAATTATGTTACCAATACCCGACGTAATTAAGTTAATTACGTGTTTAAGTTTAATTACCGAATTTTCGATAATTCCTGTTTTGGGACTTGCTTTGCATGTTTGGTAATTGTGGATTTGATTTGGTGAATTTTGGGCAACCCGGGATGGATTTAGAATTAATTGCGCAGTTGCGTAATTCTGGGAGTTGCAATTCCAGTGACTTGGGACTTATAATTGGATAAGAAAAATAGGTTTTATGGGTTTTGTGATGTCCTGAGTATGTGGTTAAAGTTTGGTTCCAATCGGAGTAAGTTTGGTAAAAGTTACATTTTCAATTTGGGTGTAATTTTCGACGGAGGATTCAGTAAAAGGGAGTTGTTTGGAAATTAGGCTGAAACTCTGCCGAAATTTCTACCGGGACAGTCAATCGAGAATTCAGTTTTGGACTACAATCGGGGGTAAGGGTTCAGTGTGTGTTTAGGAGTATTGCTTTGCGTAGCAAGCATACTCGGATATAGACTGAGGCTAGGTTTGGAAGAGGGGAGTGCCCCGATGACGCCGACCTAGTTCCTGGTATAGACATTGTTGTGCAGGAACCGATTGGGATTCCGATATACCTACGATGGTTATCGATGAATTTATTGGGATTCCGATATACCTACGATGGTTATCGATGAATTTACCGGGATTCCGGTATACCTACGATGGTTATCGATGATTCATATTGATTGACCGATGGGGGTCGCTCCCCCGAGCTGGTACCATGCTCTACCGACCGATTGTGAATGGACGCATGGCCATTGCCGGTTGGACCGGGGGAGATCTCGCCATGGTCCATAACAAAGGATGTTACCATTTCGATTGTGAATTGAATGTGATTGTGATTGACCGACTGCATTGCATATGTTTGATTGTGTTGCATTGATTGAGCATTTGATTGATTGGTGAGATGCTTTGTGTATATCGTATTCGTTCTGTTTCCGATTGCAGGTACATTGTATCGACTGTTAATGTTACTGCACAATGTCTATACCTGTTCTCTTACTAAGTTCTTTCGAGAACTTACCCTTATATCTACCGTTTCAGGAAAAGGAAAGGAAAAGCAAGTCGCCGAGTAGAGGCGAGGTTGCTAGGGTTTGAGGGTTTGGACAGCAGCAGCAGCAGTTTCACTTTGGTGCGGTTGGATTCCGCGTGACCGTTATTGGTTGGTTTCTTGTATTCCGAACTTGGTTCTGGCTCTGTATATTGTTCATAACATGCATGTTTCGTTTTGTAAGGTTCGATTGTGTAATGGTAAGGATTGCATAAGTGTTAAGTTCAGGTTCGGAACCATTTGTTTCGCGTTGAGATTTTCAGGTTTGGGGTTCAGTCGGAGGGTCGGGTGATCACCAGGTGATCACCAACTCCAACACTTTGCAATTTGATGACTTGCTGTTTTTTAGGTGATCACCAGGTGATCAACTCGCTTCAACTTGATGATCACCAGGTGATCAACTGGATTCTAGATGATCACCCGGTGATCAACTCATTCAGCTCCAGGATGTTATGAGACTTCCTGGTTTTTAGGTGACCACCCGTTGATCATCTAAATAATAAATTTTGCCCCTTTTGATCCTCTAACTTCTCCTTTTGTTACGTCTTATCCCAAAATGACCTGAAGTGCCAAAATCAGTAATTTTATGAGAAAAACAACCTCATTCGCATAGGTAAACATCTTGGGACTTAGTTGAGCATTAGTGCTATGGTTTAAGGAAATTTTTGGGTGATCCCCAGAGGCGGTTGCCTTGTTGTTAGGGTGGTTTGTGATAAGGTTGTGAGCGAACCGTCGCCCCCACCTTCCCCCCTTCCCTGGTTTGGTTCCGTTCTCCGTGCGCTTCCGCGAGTGCGGGGTCTGTGGGTCGGGGGTGGGGTGACAAGTTGGTATCAGAGCAGGTTTACCTAGTTGTGAATGGGTTTTTGTGAAGGTAAGGTTGCATTTCATTGCATCATGTATGTACATATACAGAGCCAATTGGAATACTACTGCTGTTAAGTTTTGATTGTTACCGTGTTGTTGTGTTTATAATGATTCTCAGAAAATGGTAAACACCCGGGGAAGACCGGGAGCGAATGAACAGGAGAGGCGGGACGAAGGTCCCGAACCTTAACTGATAGTACGAGCGGCAGGGGGACGGGCACCACAAGTTTCCCCTGAGCTAGTGCGAGTGGTACTCGGTCTCCTATGAAACGGGACATTAAGCCCGGAGTCCCGAGTTCGAGACCGGGGAAGGCAAAAACTCCATAACCGGGTGTGGAAAAGACCATGAGTTGGGACGCATGGCAATGCCGACGCATGGCGATGCTGGTTGGACTGTGGAAGATCTAGCCATGGTCGGGGAAGATCTCGCCATGGTCTCTAACAGTGCGGGTCTTAGAATAGATCCGAGATAGTTTGGCACTGATATTACCGGAACCGACAGACTCGAGGACCGTGCAACCACTTCAAGGTGTAAGTGGAAGTGGATCGGAGCATCATGGACCCCATACTGTGACTGATAACAGCCCATCCTCATCGGAGGAGGAGGCTAGTACTGATGAAGAGCGACGACACCCTAGAGGTCGAAGGGTGTACCGAGAGATTGGTTCAGCTACAAGACGGAGTCATGATGATCATGTCCCGTCACAGGGAAGTGTTAGTGGTCGACGTCACCGTCGGCAATCTGAGGAAGCCGAAGGGTCACGTCGACCTAAGAGGCAACAGGAAGAGAATGAGCGCCCTAGTAGGATGCTCGAGTGATTCCAACGCCTGAACCCACCCCGTTTCAGCGGAAAGGGTGGACCTGAGGCGGCGGAAGTCTGGTTTTGACGGATCGATTCCATGTTTGAAAGGTTGGAATTCTCACCTACTGCAATGGTATCTTTGGCTACATATTATTTGGATGACCGAGCTTTGATATGGTGGGAAAGTGTAAGAAACAGACGCCGAGCGGAGCAGTTCGCGTGGGGAGAGCCTGATACTGATATGGCGTGGGATGAGTTTACCCGCTTGTTCCATGAGCACTATGTGAGTGATGTTGTCCAGGACTTGCGACAGGCACAGTTTGATAATTTGACTCAGGGTACTAAGAGCGTGCTGGACTACGAGCACGAGTTTGATCGATTGATCCGCTACGTCCCACAGTATCATGGGATGGAAGAGCAAAAAGGCAAAGAGGTTTATCAGAGGGTTGCGACCTGATATTCGATTGGCACTCCAACCGTTGGATATCAAATATTATCAGGAAGCAACACAGAAGGCTCAACTGTTTGAGCAGGAGGATGTTGAGAGTAGACTCATGCCTCAACAGACCGTTGGACGTGGTAGGGATGCTGGCTTCTGTGGCTTCTCTCGAAACGCCGGGAGGGCACCTCAGCCTAACCCGAGCGCTAGAGGGAAGGGGGCACCTTCACCCTCCACTACTGTTTGTCCGACCTGTCAACGTTCACACCCTGGCAGAGCATGCTATCCGGAGACAGGTCAGTGTTTGGGATGTGGTTCTTCGGACCACTGGATCCGGGATTGTCCTCAAGCTGCACCGAGAAGGGAGGTCGGCCATGGTCCGAGACCTCCATTTGGGTTACCGCTGATTCGACCGGGGGCACCACGAGGTGGTATCAGGCCGCAGTTTCCGCGACCGCAAGCACATCTTCCGCCACCGCAACTGAGAATGGGAAGAGTATTCCAGATTGAACGCGGGGAGGCAACTCAGCAAAAGGAAGGAGAGACGGCATGACAAGGTGCCCTTAAAGGTACCATATTGTTAAATAACATTCCTGCTACTGTATTGTTCGATACTAGTGCTTCTGTGTCTATAGTGGCTCAGAAATTTGTTCTGGCTCAGCATTTATCTGTGAGTTCCATGCCACGTGTATCTTTAGTT
Source organism: Stellera chamaejasme (assembly GCA_024586325.1). Taxonomy (NCBI): domain Eukaryota; kingdom Viridiplantae; phylum Streptophyta; class Magnoliopsida; order Malvales; family Thymelaeaceae; genus Stellera; species Stellera chamaejasme. Next base: position 11,155,926 of record CM044986.1, read on the forward strand.
AAGACTGCAGGGAGCCAGTGGTTGCTCTCTAATGATATGGTTCGAGATTGTGTGATCGATTTGGGGAAACATCAGATTCTGAGTGATTTACTGGTTCTGGATGTTTCGGGATATGATGCGGTTTTGGGAATGGATTGGTTGGCTAAGAATGGAGTACAGATTGATTGTGGGAAGCGGGAGGTGACTTTAGCTACCGGGAAGGTACTTCTGTCCCCCGCTTCTTCTGAGCAGGGATCGAAAATGAGGAGTCTAGAATAGCAAATTCTAGACGAGTTTGAAGTGATCGATGAGGATGATTGCTGTGGGTTGAACTTGGTAGTAAGAGAGTTTCCGCAAGTATTTCCCAAAGAATTACCGGGGATGCCTCCGGAACGTGAAATTGTTTTCGAGATTTTGCTTCAGCCGGGATCAGTACCCGTATCTGCTCCCCCTTGTCGAATGTCTATCCCTGAAATGAATGAGCTTAAGAAACAACTGGATGAATTGCTTGCTAAAGGATTCATTCGGCCGAGCACATCCCCGTGGGGTGCTCCAGTGTTGTTTGTGAAAAAGAAGGATGGAACGTTACGACTGTGTATCGACTATCGCAAACTGAATGCGATAACTGTGAAGAATAAATACTCCCTCCCACAGATTGATGATTTGTTTGATCAGTTGAAGGGGCAAAGGTATTTTCGAAGATTGACTTGAGATCGGGGTATTTCCAGCTTCGGGTAAAGGAAGAGGATATCCCCAAAACAGCTTTCCGAACCCGGTATGGACATTATGAGTATACTGTCATGCCATTCAGTTTGACGAATGCGCCTGCAGTGTTTATGGATATGATGAACCGAGTGTTTCGTCCATACCTGGATCAGTTTGTGGTGGTATTCATTGATGATATCTTGGTTTACTCTAAGGATGAAGGTGAACATCAGGATCACCTGCGAATTGTACTGAAGACTCTAAGTGATCATCAATTGTATGCCAAACTCTCCAAGTGTCAGTTTTGGATCAGAGAAGTGTCCTTTTTAGGGCACGTTATTGGAGAGAATGGTTTATCTGTGGATCCTGAAAAGATTAAGGCAGTAATGGACTGGAAGCAACCGACTACTGTACGAGAAATCAGGAGTTTGCTCGGATCGGCAGGTTATTACCAGAGGTTTGTATCGGGATTTTCGACTCTGGCTCTACCCCTTACTCAACTTACGCAGAAGGGTCGAGCATTTGTATGGTTTGAGGCGTGTGAGCGCAGCTTTCAGGAACTAAAGGATAAGCTGACTCATGCACCTATTCTGATATTGCCAGATCCGGGTGCAGCTTATACGATTTACACGGACGCTTCCAGGTCGGGTTTGGGTTGTGTACTCATGCAGGATCAGAATGTGATAGCTTATGGGTCGAGACAGCTTCGACCGCATGAGCAAAATTACCCGACTCACGATTTGGAATTTGCAGCGGTTATTTATGCACTCAAGCAATGGTGACACTATCTGCTGGGTAGCAAATTTCAAATATTTACGGATCATAAGAGTTTGAAATATTTGTTTACCGAGAAGGATTTGAATATGAGACAATGGAGGTGGCATGAGTACATGAAGGTTTACGATTTTAGTATCGAGTATAGCGCTGGTAAGGGAAATTCGGTAGCTGACGCACTGAGTCGGAAGTACACCGGCTTGATGAAAGGTGGAAATCGGGATGGTGATGATGATGGTGAGTGGGATTATCACCGCCATTGGTGGAATTTTCGTATAATAACAGCTTATCAGTCCACCGTTGGCATGGCACCGTATGAGGCTTTGTATGGGCGGCGTTGTGTAACGCCACATTATTGGCGAAGCTTCCGATCGAGTGGAATTTGGTCCTCAACCGATTGAGGAAACGACAGCAAAGGTTAAAAATATACAAGATCGGTACCCCAAGAGTATTTAACGCCTTAAGATCGCCTTGGAGGACCAATGGTATTAAGGGTGAGAATTGTTACCAACACCCTGTACGTAATTAAGTTAATTACGTGTTTAAGTTTAATAACCAGATTTTCGCTAATTTCTGTTTTGGGACTTGCTTTGCATGTTTGGTAATTGTGGATTTGATTTGGTGAATTTTGGGGCAACCCGGGACGGATTTAGACTTAATTGCGCGGTGGCGCGTAATTCCCGGGAGTTGCAATTTCGAGTGACTTGGGACTTATAATTGGATAAGAAAAATAGGTTTTATGGGTTTTGTGATGTCCTGAGTATGTGGTTAAAGTTTGGTTCCAATCGAAGTAAGTTTGGTAAAAGTTGCATTTTGAATGAGCGAAAATGCGCTTTGTAAGTGAGTGAAATAATTGAAAATTGGACATTTTGGAAGAAAATGAGTGATGGGCGGATGTGAGAGATGGGAGAAGGGACACAGTCCCGTCTCAATTGAAGAAGAGAAGAAAAGAAGGGATTTATGGGAATATATATGTGTATATGTAAAGAAAAGAATTTTGGTCAACACTTCACACTTTTTTTCTTCTTCTTCTTCTTCTTCCCGTAACCTTCTCTCTCTCTCTCCCTCACTTGCGCCATTTTTTAGAGCTTGGAGCTCACAACTGATTTCCGTCGTTTGGCGACCAAACTTCGAGGAACGTAGGAAGAAACGCACCCGAGGTTGTGCCGATTCGCGTCTGAAAATTTGGGTGTAATTTTCGACGGAGGAATTAGTGAAAGGGAGTTGTTTGAGAATTATGCTGAAACTCTGCCGAAATTTCTACCGGGACCGTCGATCGAGAATTCGGATTTGGACTATAACCCGAGGTAAGGGTTCAGTGTGTGTTTAGGAGTATTGCTTTGCGTAGCAAGCATACTCGGATATAGACTGAGGCTAGGTTTGGAAGAGGGGAGTGCCCCGATGACGCTGACCTAGTTCCTGGTATAGACATTGTTGTGCAGGAACTAATTGGGATTCCGATATACCTACGATGGTTATAGATGAATTTACCGGGATTCTGATATACCTACGATGGTTATCGATGATTAGTATTGATTGATTTAAGTGGGTCGCTCCCCCGAGCTGGTACCATGCTCTACCGACTGATTGTGAATGGACGCATGGCCATTGCCGGTTGGACCGGGGGAGATCTCGCCATGGTCCATAACAAAGAATGTTACCGTTTCGATTGTGAATGGACGCATGGCCATTGCCGGTTGGACCGGGGGAGATCTCGCCATGGTCCATAACAAAGAATGTTACCGTTTCGATTGTGAATGGACGCATGGCCATTGCCGGTTGGACCGGGGGAGATCTCGCCATGGTCCATAACAAAGAATGTTACCGTTTCGATTGTGAATTGAATGTGATTGTAATTGACCGACTACATTGCATATGTTTGATTGTGTTTCATTGATTGAGCATTTGATTGATTGGTGAGATGCTTTGTGTATATCGTATTCGTCCTGTTTCCGATTGCAGGTACATTGTATCGACTGTTAATGTTACTGCGCAATGTCTATACCTGTTCTCTTACTAAGTTCTTTCGAGAACTTACCCTTATATCTACCGTTTCAGGAAAAGGAAAGGAAGTCACCGAGTAGAGGCGAGGTTGCCAGGGTTTGGACAGCAACAGCAGCAGTTTCACTTTGGTGCGGGTGGATTCCCAAGACCGCTATTGGTTGGTTTCTTGTATTCGAACTTGGTTACGCTCGTATATTGTTCATAACATGCATGTTTCATTTTGTAAGGTTCGGTTGTGTAATGGTAAGGATTGCATAAGTGTTATGTTCAGGTTCGGAACCGTTTGTTTCGCGTTGAAATTTCAGGTTTGGGGTTCAGTCGGAGGGTCGGGTGATCACCATGTGATCACCAACTCCAACACTTTGCAATTGTTGACTTGCTGTTTTTTAGGTGATCACCAGGTGATCAACTCGCTTCAACTTGATGATCACCAGTGATCAATCTGGATTCTAGATGATCACCCGGTGATCAACTCTTTCAGCTCCATGATGTTATGAGACTCCTGGTTTTAGGTGACCACCCGATGATCATCTAAATAAGAAATTTTGCCCCTTTTGATCCTCTAACTTCTCCTTTTGTTACGTCTTGTCCCAAAATGACCTGAGGTGCCAAAATCAGTAATTTTATGAGAAAAACAATCTCATTCGCATAGGTAAACATCTTGGGACTTAGTTGAGCATTAGTGCTATGGTTTAAGGAAAATTTTGGGTGATCCCTGAGGCGGTTGCCTTGTTGTTAGGGTGGTTTGTGATAAGGTTGTGAGCGAACTGCCGCCGCCACCTTCCCCTTTCCCGGTTTAGTTCCATTCTCCGTGCGCTTCGCGAGTGCGGGTGTGAGGGTGCGGGGTGGGGTGACAAATTATAAGTCCCGAGTCACTCGGAATTGCAACTCCCAGGAATTACGCGCAACCGCGTAATAAATTCTAAACCCGTCCCGGGTTGCCCCAAAATTCACCAAATTAAATCCATAATTATCAAACATGCAAGGCAAGTCCCAAAACAGAAATTATCGAAAACCCGGTAATTAAACTTAAACGCGTAATTAACTTAATTACGTACTCGGTGTGGGTAACACATAGTCCCGCACAATATTGTGCGCAGCGCACAACTGTCCGCACATAGTCCCGCACAATATTGTGCGCGGAACACAGTTGCATGCACAGGCTTGCGCACAGGCTTATGCACATGTGCACTAACCTCTCGGGACTCTCGTTATTCACACTGTGCGCTCCTCCTTATTCACGGGGTCCTCAAACTTAACCCTCCTCTTTTCACTTTTCTCACTCACCTGCAATTCACTCACCAATTAGGTGAATAACTTTCTATTAACTTCTTATGTTTGAAACCCCCTATTGAGAAGGAGAAGAAGATAATGGAATGAGGGATAGAAAATGAGGGACTTCCTCCCATCTATTTATAGATGGAGGAGAGCTACTGATAGCCAAAGATAATCTCCGGCGATCAAGGATCTTCCGATGACCGGTCAGTGGCTCCGTACTCAAGGACAAGACAAGAGACACTATCAAAAGTGCATAAAGGAGGAAAGTGTGGGTGTGTAGTCATTACCTTATTTGAGGCGGGCACCACCCAATATATAGGGTGGTGCTAGGTCCCGTTACGAGCCTTAAATGCTGGAGAATCTCCATAAATGTGCCCATAATTGGAATGGTGGCGTATTAATGGTGTAATAATAGCGGAGTTATTAGGGAATTACTCCCTCTCCTTTGACTTAATGCCAGAAATAATGTAACGGTTAGCTTGAGGGAGGCAGTAAGCGCTTCGTGCCTAACGGCTTTGTACGAGGCGTCCTACTGGTAAGAGGGTCTCCGTAATGACGAGATCTGCTGTGGTGGACGCGGCCCATATGGCTTTTGCATTTGACAATACAGCCGTATGGGCTGGCCCATATATATCAGTATGCCCTCCCCCCACAGCGGAGGATGGGTTGGGTCCCTGTGCTCCGATTTGGAAGGAAGTATGCCAATAGATATTGAGCCCACGTTGTATTGTGGCGTTTTGGAGCTTTATTAGGGAGGCCCAAGAGCTGTCCCCAATGTAGGCCCAAAAGTTTGGCCCAATACTAATTGTGGCGGTTGGCAAAAAGCGCTTTTCAAAATTTGCGCTTTTTGCGCCGTTCGTAATTATGGGGGAAGTCGCTTCACTTCCCATCGCGCTCTTCTCATACGCCAACCAAGTCGGCTTCGAATTCTTGCATTCCTTGCCTTTGCGCTTTAGCTTCCTTTGCAATCTAGTTTCCATTTTCGGCAACTAGCGAAGAATTTCGGCGAGATTCAAGAACCCAGCCGTTGAATCCTCCGCTTCGTCTCCAGCATTTAATCAGTAAGTTGTTTTCTTTTTAATTTTCGATTTCTCGTCGCGACGATTTGTCGCGAGTGAGGCGTCGCCGCGCCACTGCCTGGGTTCTTGGGTCTAGGGTTTAGTTTTTGAATTTTGCGGTTTACTTTTGTAGATGGCTCCCAAGAATCCAAGCAAGCCCGGCGTCGGCCCTGATGTCGAGGAGCTGTGGCCCCGAACAAGTCGTCTTTCAGAGAAGAAAATGGCAGATATCCGCGTAACCACCATGTGTATACGGGGGTGGTTTGTGGGCTTTCACCAGCGGATGTGCTGAGGAAAGCGGGGATGGAGTTGAGCGACGAGGCCATGAGGGAGAATACCATGGTGGTCTACGAAGCCCAACTGAAAGCCGGGTTGAGGCTCCCCCTTTGTTCCCTGCTGCTGCAGCTGTGTGAGGGATGGGGTGTTTGCCCTGGGCAACTGGCCCCGAATGTGTTTACCACCGTAAACGCATTTGTGGTAGCCTGCCACTTGGCGAAGACGGCGGTGCTACCGGAGACCTTCTTACAGTTCTATACGCTGAAGAGGCTCGGACACCCTTCTATCAACTCGACCCCGAGGAGGTGAAGGTGGGGAACAAAATGGTGAAGATCGGAGTCTTCGCTGAAACCACCAGCTCGTGGGGAGTTGGAAGGGCAATTTCTTCTTCATCCCGAAGGAAGACAGTTGGGGTTTCTGCATTCTTCATAAAGGAGAAGAATGCAAGGGTGTCGTGAAGCCCTCTGTGTGGGCGGGTAGCGAGGGAAAGAAAGCCCTCGACGCCCTTTGTGAATGGATCCGGTGTGGAAAGGCTCGAGGGTGTAAGGGTGCGTTTCCCTTCACTCTATCCAGCCTGGACGAGGTGGTCTGCGGAGAGTAGGGGTTAGCAGTGGCCCACCGTCTTCCGAGCCACGTGGACACCCTTAAAAATTGGGTGGAAGGATTGGACGGGGACCTCATAGAGCGGTTCAAGGCGCTTTCAGCAACCCCCACCGTCTGCTCGCCTTTCTTTTCGTTCCTATGTTTTTGTGTTTGCACATTTTAAATGCTATTATAACCTGACCTTGTGTTTTACTACAGCCAAGATGTTGCACCCCAAAGACCCTTTTTGCCAAGAAGCGTGGATTTGCGGGAGGCTCTTAAGGCAAAGATGGAGGAGGAGGTCCTGCAGAGCTCGCCCAAAGGGCTGTCGAGGAGCCGATTGCAGTTGCAGGGACCTCGAAAGGCGGAGAGGCCCGAGGTGCGGAGGCCTTGGTGACGGTAGCTCAACCGGTCAACATGGCTGGTCCCGTCACCGTCGAGAAGTTGTCCGAGGACTCCGAGGAGGACATCCTTCGACGGAAGCGCCTCGACTTGCAGTACCGTTCTTGCTTCCCTTGATTCTTTGGCTAACTTTTCTTTTCACCGTGTTCGATTCCCATTTTAACCTTGTGACAGCAGAGGACTTGGTTGTGTCCTCGGACAGCAGTCCCAGTCCTGCCAAAGATAAAGGGAAAAGACCAGCCGTCGAGGAGTCTCCCCGTAGCCCCGTTCGGGGCGTTGGGAAACCCGTCGGCCTATTGGCAGATGCTCGGAGGGCTGTTGTGGCCCTCGAGTGTATACAAGAAGGCCTTCGAGGATCCCTAAGACCACAAGGGCATAGATCCTGCTGAGCCTCAACTACTCGAGGACTATCGGCGGGAGCCGCGGAGAAATCCTTCAAACGCAAGGGACTGGCCCTAGTGCAGACCTGGGACCCTGACATGAGGGTGACTCGTGACGAGACAATCCTCCTCGGGCAAGGGGACGTGAGACAAAAGGTAGCAGAAGGTCTCGCACTTCCCCGAGACAGGCACTTTTTGAAGTACACCTCCACGGGGGCCCTAGACATGGCGAAGGACATCTCGCCGTGGCCTCACTCGGGTAAGTGACGAACTGGATTCCCCTTTGTTACTTAACTTTTTGTTGGCATGCTTTGTTTATATGGTCTGCGTTTGTAATTTGCAGAAAACTGTGTTGGCCCAAGGGCTGGTGTCAAAGATCGAGGACCTTGAGTCCCTCGTGAAGAGCCTTGAGGCCAAGGCAAAGGAATCCGAGGAGGTGGAGAGCCTAAAAAAGGCCTTGGCTGACAGGGATGCCAAGTTGGCTGAAAAAGAGGCCGAGCTGGGGTCCTCGAGGAATGAGGAGGCTAACCTCCTTAGAGCCCTGGGTGTCATGGGCAAGCAGCTGAAAGCTTCCATGGCCGATGGGAAGAAGCATGAAGCCTCGTTCTCGCCGAGCACCATGCGAAGAAAGAGCTCGAAGCTGAAATGGAGCAAGTGCTCGGGAGTATCAAAGAATGGAGACCTGCCGAGGCGAAGGACAAACTCATCGAGGAGTTGTCCTTGAGGACCGCCTGTGCCGAGGATCTGGCGTCAAAGGCTGCAGTCAGATTGAAGACAGCACCAAGACCCTTAGTGAGGTGACGGGCTCTGTGGTGGCTGATCACTTAGCCTTCAGACAACTAGAAAACCAAATTGGTTTTAAGTTGTACGATGGTGAAAGTGTTCAGCCCCCGCTTTTGTAAAGCCCATTGCTGAAAGGGCTGGTCGAGTGCGCAAGGTCTGTCGAGGTGCTGATCGAGAAGACCGCTGACGCACAAGCCATGGCGGGTGTCTGCTATGCTGAGGGCTTCCTACGATGCCGCCACCAAGTGGAAGGCATCGTTGAGAAGTCAGATTTGGAACCCCTTAACGCCATGAAGGTCGAAGACCCTCCTCAGGCGACTTTGTTCGAGTGGGGTAGGGCAGGGAAGAAATTGGGAGTAGAATATCCTTACGATATTCTGCCCGGGCATGTAGAGGATGCCCCTGTTGTACCCCCAAACGATGATGTCCCCAAGTAGTTTGTGGACTTGTAATTATATTTTTGCTCATTTTTGATAAAATACAGAACATTTCAGCATTTGTTGCCTTTGTAATTTCCATACGAGTATTATTTGCACAATGCGAAGTGTTTGTACTAGTGCTGGGTAAAATTGTGGAAATGAATTGTTGTAATTCTTCGTAAAGTGATTTTATTCGATGTGCGCTTGTCGAGCAGTGACCTTGCAATTAATTTTTGAACTTACCCACTGTAGTGGGGGAACACTCCTAGTATAGCGATTTTATGTAAACATATTCTGCACAACGTAAAGAATTGGATTATTGCCATTTCTTTGATGTATGAGCAGCATTTTGTGCAATGCAAAGAGTTTGAAAGCGCACAACTTAAACGTAATAAGGCCTCAAGTCGTTGACGTGGTAGTCGCTTTTGAGTTTTTGCCTTGATGGTCCTTTAACTTGTATACACCCTCTCTTTCTTTACTGTACCACATAAGGCCCTGCCCATCTGGAACGAAGTGTGCCATGGCCAGGATTACGACCTGACAACTCCGCCTTTAGCAAGACCATACCACCCACGTGGATCTGCTTTGCCCGAACTTTGGCGTTGTGATCGAGGTTTGTCCTTTGTCGCAAGGCCATAAGCCTAAGTCGAGCACCCTCGCGTAGTTCCTCGACGAGGTCCAAACGCGCTCGAAGACCGCTCTCATTGTGAGGGGCGTCGTAATATAGCGTTCGGATTGTGGGTATTGAGACTTCGATTGGTAGTAAGACATCGACGCCGTAAACCAAGGAGAAAGGAGTTTCTCCCGTGGGTCCCCGTGTAGTTGTTCGACAGTCCCAGAGGACGCTGGGTAGGGCCTCGACCCACTTCTCTTTTGTCCTCGAGGCGCTTTTTAGGCCCTCTTTGATCGTGCGATTTGTTACTTCTACCTGGCCATTTGATCGCGGGTGTGCCACGGGAGCGTAGAGCATTTGTATGTTCATCTTAGTGGCCCAATCCTTAAGCTTTTTGCTCGCGAATTGAGTCCCATTATCCGTGATTATGGCTCTTGGTGCCCCGTACCGCGCCACGAGGTCGTGCCAGAGGAAGTGTATGACCTTGGCGGTTGTTATGTTCTCAAGTGGCTGGACCTCGACCCACTTAGTGAAGTAATCGACAGCCATTATACAAAATTTGAATCGCCCTTGGCCGTAGGCATTGGGCCGATTAAATCGAGGCCCCCACGCGAAGGGTATAGGGTATGTCTCCGTAACCACTTCGTTTGCCGGCTGTCGTTGGATGCGAGAGTTGAGCTGGCATTTATGGCACGCTCGTACCAAATCATGCGCGTCTTTCCTCAAAGTTGGCCAATAATAACCGAGGCGCAAACATTTGTGTGCTAGCGCATCGGAGCCAATGTGTGCTCCGCAAACTCCCGAGTGGACTTCGCTCGTGATGAGTTTGGAATCGTCGGGGCCAATACATCGCTGTAAAGGGGTAGAGTATCATTTACCCCATAACGTGCAATCTATGATGACATGGCGGGCTGAATGCGTCCTTATTTTCTTTTGCAACGCTGGCGGGCCCTCGATTGCACCAGTTTGGAGGTACTGAAGGATTGGGTCTCTCCAATCAGGTGCTGCATTGGCGTCAATTGCATGAATTGTATTTATGGAGGGTTGTGCTAAGGTTTCGAGGGACGCATCCGCCCGCCCCTTAGACAGCCTGTCACCACGTGTTTTGATCCTTGGGATCTTATTAATATTTAGCCGCTCGAACTGCCCTTGTAAATTTTTGACAAGGCGCAAGTACCTCGAGAGTACTGGGTCCTGCAGTCATTGGTCCCCGTAACCTGGCTTACGACGAGCCGTGAGTCACCATGCAGCTAGACGCCGCAAACCAGCTTTCGGGCGTCTTGAGACTGCTACGAGTGCCTCGTATTCGGCCACATTGTTCGTGACGGGAAACCGGAAAGCTACTCGTAAGCTAGCCTCCATGCCGTGTGGGCCCTCGATATGAACGCCTCCTCCGGGCGATCGGCACCGGATGAACCATCCACGAACATGTCCCACTCGGGAGGCTCCGACCCTGTGGTGGTTCCCTCAAGGACCATGCTCGAGGGGGTAAATGGAAAGCTCGGCCATGAAATCCGCTAAAGCTTGTGCCTTTATTGCTCGCCGAGGCTCAAACTTGATGTCATACTCTCCAAGTTCGATGCACCAACGAGCTAAACGACCACTATGCTCCGGTCTGCTTAGAATGTCTCGATTGGTAAGTCCGCTCGACAATGATTGTGTGGGCTTGGAAGTATGCTCGCAACTTCTGGCAGCCACGATCAAAGCGTAGATCGTTTTTGGAGGGGTGGGTAATTAACCTCAGCCCCTCGTAGCGTGTGGCTTATGTAATAGACGGGCCTTTGTTGCGGTCCTTCCTCCTTAACGAGCACCGCGGATACAAAGGTCTTTGTTCGAAGTGGAGAGGTAGATGACGAGTTCATCCTGTTGCGGACATTTCGGTGTTGGCAAATCGGAGAGGTGTTTCTTGATTTGCTCGAATGCTTCTTGGCATTCCGGTGTCCAAGTGAACGCCTTCTTCATACGAAGTCGTTCAAGAACGGCTTACACTTGTCTCCCAATTTGGAAATGAATCGCCCCAAGGCAACAATTCTTCCCGTAAGTTGCTGGATTTCCTTAATGTTCCTTGGTGGAGCCATTTCCGCGATGGCTGAAATTTTCTTAAGATTGGCGCGATCCCCTTTCGGAGATCATATAGCCCAGAATTTCCCGGCCCAACAAAGAAGGAACACTTGGCTGGATTGAGCCTCATGTTATACCGAACGATTCGAAAGTCTCGGCCAGGTCTTGAAGGTGATCTTCGAATGTCATGCTTTTGACAATGACATCGCCGACGACGCTTCAAGGTTACGCCCATCCGGCGGGCAAAGACCTTGTTCATTAGACGCTGGTAGGTGGCTCCAGCGTTTTTGAGCCCAAAAGGCATTCGGACGTAGTAATAGACGTCATCACCACCGTGAACGCCGCTTTGAAGGTGTCCTCGGGATCCATGTAAATTTGGTGGTAGCCACTCTTGGCATCCATGAACGACAAGTATTTGTATTTGGAAGTTGCGTCCACGAGTTGGTCGATGACAGTAACGGTAAGGGTCCTTTGGACAATGCCTATTGACGCCCGTGAAATCAACGCACATACGGAGTTCACCGCTTGTTTTGTCACCTAAAACTACGTTAGCGAGCCACTCGTAATACTGAATTTCTTTTATTATTCCAGCTTCGAGGAGTTTAGAAACCTCCTCTTTACAAATTTCTTCTTAGAAGGGGCCATACCCTTTTCTTTTGCTTAACCGGCTTTGAGTCCGGGAATACATTCAGCTTGTGGGTGATGACGCTAGGGTCGACACCCGGCAGATCATTCAAGCTCCGTGCGAAGACGTCAAGGTTTGCTTCGAGGAGGTGGATGAGAGCCATCTTCTCCTTTTGCTCAAGGTTTTTGCCAACCTTGAACTTCTTGCCTGGAACGACGTCGATTTCCTCTGTCACGGCATCGAGGCGTGGTCTGTCGTCAGGTTCCGCAGGTGCCTCGTTGTGCTTCGAGGCTTGTGGACCAACCGCAGTAACTCAAAGAGGCCACGTAGTTTGTCCTCGCCGTTCGCTGGTCAATGTAGATGCTTGCATCCCCACGAGGCGTCGCAAATGTGACCGTGAGAGAACGGATGTCACACCTCATGTGGAATTCGACCTGGCTGGGTCGACCAACTATGGCGTTGTATGTGGAGGGGACTTCGAGGACCAAGAATTCCGTCATGACGGAATGGCAGTCAACCGTGCCAAATTGTGTGTCCCCAATCAGCATGAGGGGCAGGTTGACGACCGCTATCGTTGGCACAATGTCCCTGCCAATGCCAAAGGTAGGGCCGAGCTCCTTCGCACAGCGGACATGTGTATCCCGAGTTTATCGAGCATGTCCTCGAAAATGACATCGGTGTTTGCACGGTGTCGATGTAGACCCGCCGGTGTCGTAACCCGCGATCCTTGCCGTGATAAGCGGTGGGTCGGAGTGCGGAACGACAACCTTTGTTCCATTGGGCCGATAGATGACGTTCTCTCGAGGTGATCGATCTGCAAGATTTCTCTGCATACCGCTTCTGGAGGAGGCGCCCTCCGATTTCGTGAGCATGTGAATGACGCCCGCGGGTGGTGGTGGTGGCAAGTTCTGGCCTCGAGGGCTGTTGTGCCGACGACGCGCTTTTTCGCGGTCGCCGCTGTCGCCATCCTCTTGCGTCTTAACCTGTTCCTCGACCACGTTGATTCTTCAAGAAGATCGCCGACATCCGTGTTCGCAGCTGACTGGTTTTGGTTCCGGGATTGTTCATCCCGGTCGTTGGGAGGCGGGAGGCGAACAGCCTGCATTTCCGCCTTGATGGTTTGCACCATGAAAGCCTTCATTTCATTGAGCATGCTCGCCCGGAGCAATGCCATCTCGACCGGGATCGACGATGACCTGCCTGGGGTCTTCGATGTTCCAGCGAGGTACGCCAAAGTAGCTGCTATGTTGGGGCCGCTGCATGCACGGGTGTCGCAGCAGGAGTGGCGGGATTGCCACCAATCGGAAGTTGTGGGGCTGCCGAGTCCCCGCCGCCCCATCGAGAGAGTGGTGGAGGTACATCGGAGGAGCTGGAAGCAAGATCTCGACATGCACACTGCTGTGAGTTCTTCTTGTCTTCGCCATGAGAATGGTCGAGGAGGAAAACGTTAAGTAGAAAAGAAAAATGACTTGCTTTTCTTTCCCACAGACGGCGCCAAATTGATAGCCAAAGATAATCTCCGCGATCAAGGATCTTCCGATGACCGGTCAGTGGCTCCGCATCAAGGACAAGACAAGAGACACTATCAAAGTGCATAAAGGAGGAAAGTGTGGGTGTGTAGTCATTACCTTATTTGAGGCGGGCACCACCCAATATATAGGGTGGTGCTAGGTCCGTTACGGGCCTTAAATGCTGGAGAATCTCCATAAATGTGCCCATAATTGGAATGGTGGCGTATTAATGGTGTAATAATAGCGAGTTATTAGGAATTACTCCTCTCCTTTGACTTAATGCCGTAAATAATGTAACGGTTAGCTTGAGGGAGGCAAGAGCTTTTCGTGCCTAACGGCTTTGTACAAGGCGCCCTTACTGGTAAGAGGGTCTCCGTAATGACGAGATCCGCTGTGGTGGACGCGCCCATATGGCTTTTGCATTTGACAATACATGCATTGGCCGGCCCATATATATCACTACCAAAAGCTCTCCCTTAAATGTGTCAACCACTTTGCCTATCACATTAATGTGTCAACCTCATAGCCAACCTCATCAATGTGTCATTCAGATTGTCAACTAAATTGTCAACCTCATAAATTGAAAAATATGGAGTTATTACATTGTATAAGGTGCATACACCTTGCACCAAAATTACCAAAATACCCTTACTTCGATAAATGATACCAGAGGTGGTTATGATTACCAAATGAGGTCGGAATTACACAAAGTAATTCCAATAATTTCCATTTTACATATTCGAGCTCATTTAAGCTCATTAGTGCACATTTACAAAAATACCCCTACTTTGATAAATTGTGCTCTAATCATTTCTTCTACCTCAAGTTACTCCCACCTCCTCTAAGCGGGAGTATTAGCTCAAACGTTCTTGGTGCGCCAGGGAATTCCAACATCTTACCCTTCGATTTTTTCTGGAAAATTAAAATATACGAGTAATTAAATTTATACCTAGACAAAAGTCTTTCAACAAATTAAGGTAAACACATAAATTTTACCAATTGTTCATAAACTTGCTCTTTGGAGAGCTTTCCAAGTGACTTGTTTGGAACCTCGCCCTCTTTCAGATTAGCTACAAAAAAATTAAAAAATGTAAGTTCAAATAAATAAAAATAACCATTAATATAAGAAGCATTTACCAATTCAATTTCTTTTATTTTGCTCTGATATCTTCAGAATTCATCACTATTCCAATAGTTGCACAACTTTGCCCAATTTTCTGGTGTAATGCATTCCAGACAATAAGGGATAAGGCGAGTGTGGTCTGGATTTTGTTTGAAATCTTAAGCATTCTTCTTCGCGGTTTTCCTTGCATTGGTGAGATGATTACGGTAGCGTGAGGAAAACTCTGAAGATAATTGGGCAACCGTGCGACTATGAATCATCGGCGACCACGTGTACTCGAGCTATAAAAGAATAAACATTCGTTATTAATATAGTAATTCAACTCAAACATTTTTAGAAGAGATAATTTCTAGCTATAGTGAACTAAATATTACCATAAATCTTTTAATATATCTCTGACTCTCCGCAAATATCAAATCAATAAATTAAGGTGGCCAGTCGGTGAAGAATTCAATAGAAATGTTCAGCAATGACTTCTTCACGGCATCATCTGCTTTTAAACTGCCAAAACAAGTAGTAAACACAAAGTATTCTCTAATTTTCCCATTTAATTTTCCCCTGATTTTTTCTTCATTTTTTTCCATAAAAGGACACGACATAAACATATAAATTGCCAAATTTCAACGAAAAAAATAGCCTTCAATATAGTTTGGTTCATAATCATGAAAATTACTTGTGAAAGAAGTAACATAAACATAAACACATCAACGAAAAAAAATTAATCTTCAATAAAGTTTGGTTCATCATCAGTCGAATCGTCCTCGTCTTCGACAGTTGGTCCATCCACAACAATTTCAGGGGGGATTTTCTAAATCGACGAGACTTCCGTTTTCCAGACCAAAATCTTCTGGTATATTGAGATGATCTGTAATGTGTTCTTCTTGGTCAACTTCTTCTTCCGGGTTATTCGACGATGTTGATGCTTGAGTTTCCATGTCAATCTGACTAGATTTTACATGTCAGTGTTTAGTTTTGACTATAGCATGCCACTCTGATAATTCATCATTAGGATATGGGACATAGTAAACTTGTTGCGCTTGACTAGTAAGAATAAAAGGATCTGGAGGATTTAATCGTGATGTGTGACAAACGTCGACTATGCCTGATTGCGGATGAAGGCGTACACCATCATTTTAGGCGAACCACGTGCCTTTGAACACGGTTAGAATCTTATCACCATATCGGAGTTCTATGATTTCATCAACTATTCCATAGAAATCATAATGGTCATTCCCAGATGTTTCACCAAGTACACAGACACCTCAATTAGATGTGCGCTTCCTTTCACCATAGTTTCTCGTATGGAGTTTAAAGTCGTTCACGTACGACCCACTATATGGTTTACATTTCCTCTTTTCGTAGCTAGACAACTCGATAAGTGACGAAGTGAATTGATGTGGGTTATTTTCCACCTACATAAGATAACTTACATACATTAATAACTTATTTTAGTAACAATATGTTACCAAGTAAATAGAGAATTGATCGCATAATGAAACCACATTGCAAAATGTCGGGCCTTATGTTTTTCAATGTCGTCATCTATCATTGTTGGGAATTGTCCAGCAACGAGATCAATATAAAACCTACATCAAAAAAATAGTTAATTAATTAAAAATGATTAACATATTAACAAATAGTAAAAAAATTGATAAAAAACAAACTTTAAAAAAATTAAGCTATAACATACTTGATGTATGGTTCAACTTCATCACAGTTGAAAAGAACATAGCTATGAGTATGGTGTAGCTCATCATCCCTCAACACCTAATGCAATTGGAAGCAAATGTTGCACGAATATGTGGGAGTCAAGACTTTTCATGCTATAAAAAGTATCGTTCGATGTATTCACACAACTTCCAATATTCGAAGAATATCCATCCATCAGGAAGTTTAACAACATGTTTCAACCATTTGCAAATGGAATAACATCTTTTAGATCCAACGCAAACTTTTCCTTTGGTTGATACGTAATCGAGTTACGTTTGAATAAATGAAGCTCCCTTCGCAGATTTAGACGTTTAAGGTCGCTTCTCGAATTGGCATTGTCCTTTGTCTTACCCTTTATATTCATTACTGTATTAAAGATGTTGTCAAAGCAAGTCTTCTCTATGTGTATAACGTCGAGATTATGTCTCACTTTCAAGTCTTTCCAATAAGGTATATCCCAAAAAATTGACTTCTTAATCTAGTTGTGTTTGACACCAAAACCTGCAGCTCTAACTTTGTCCCAATTTGCCCCAAACTGAGGAAATTCTATATTATTAACCCAATTCAAAAGCTCATGACCGGTAAGGATCCGAGAAGGTGACCTTTGTTCCTCCCCGAATAATCCCCATGCCCGCACATTACCGCGATATTCATGCTCGGGTTCTAGAAACCTCATGTGATTGTTGGAATTCTCTGGTGCACCAAGAACTTCTGAGCTTATACTCCAACTCAGAGGAGCTGGGAGTAACTTGACGGAGAAGAAACGATTTGAGCACATTTTATCAAAGTAGGGGTATTTTGGTAAATGTGCACTAATGAGCTTAAAGGAGCTCGAATATGTAAAATGGAAATGATTGGAATTAGTTTGTGTAATTCGGACCTCATTTATCAATCATAACCACCTCTAAAGCCACTTATCAAAGTAAGGGTATTTTAATAATTTTGGTGTAAGGTGTATGCACCTTGAACCATGGAATAACTCCATTTTTTCCAATTTATGAGGTTGGCAATGTGGTTGCCACATTGATGAGGTTGGCAATGTGGTTGCCACATTGTTGAGGTAGGTAATGTGGTTGAGACATTTTAGGGTGAGCTTTTGGTAGCTATCATCCAGCTAGAAATAGATGAGAGGAAGTGCCTCATTCTCCATTCAATTATTCTATCATCTTCTTCTCCTTCTCAATCTCTCTCAAAGTGTCAAATTCTTAAGTCAAGTTTTGGAGCGTTAAGGGTAGAATTATTTGTGTCATTCCACGCAACATCTTCAAGGTGCATCACATCTCATCCGTTCTCTTCCCTCTCCTCTTGGGGTGCAAGATGCCATCATCACCATCTCTTGAAGCCGAGGGCTGCCATTGGAGTAAGTTTGAAAGCTTAAGGAAGGAGGATACGTAGGATTGGACCAAGGATTAAAATAATCCTTGCGGTTTTCCCATTTGGTGCAAGGTATGTTTCTCGCCGCTTAGTATCATGTTTATGTGTTCGTCTTTGTACTCTTTTGTTGCTGGATTCGTTGATTTCATGGTATGAATTGATGAAATAATACCATGCTTGTAAAGAAGAAACCACCAATATATATTATGTAAAGTGTAGCATTACATGTGTATGAGAAAGATCAACATGAGAGCATGTTTGAGGGACCTCTAAAATCAATAGTGACATCCCCACCAACAAGGCTTTCTTCCAGCAACTAATTGAAACGCAACATCGCCCTCTGAACAATAAGGACAAGCCAATTTACCATGTCTACTCCACCCAGATAACATACCATATGGTGGAAAGGCGCTAATTGTCCAAAGAAGACATGCATGTAACAAAAACTTCTCGTTCCCGAAAGCATCCCATGTATGAACTCCAACATCTCATAACATTTTAAGTTCATCAATAAGTGGTCTCGGGTGTACATCAATGTTACGTCCTAGCGATCGAGGGCCCAGAATTAACATTGCCATAAATACGTATGGCTCTTTCATGAACATATTTGGTTGTAAATTTTACACAACTATAAATACAGGCCAAATTGAGTACGGATTTCAAGAATCAGAATTAGGATTAAATCCATCAGTGCATAATCCCAAACGAACATTTCTCGGTTCATGTGCAAATTCGGGAAACCTTACGCCCACATGTTTCAACTGTTCAGTCAATGGTGAATACCGTAGAACTTTCTTAGCTATCGGTTTTGTTCTCCCTCCATGATTCATAGAATTATCCTCGTATCTACATGAGCCAGTACTTGTGCAGTGCATCAAGTTTATATGCTCACGATCAAATAACGTACAATTGTTTTCACATGCATCAATTTTGTAAAATGGTAACCCCAATCCACTAATCATCTGCTTTGTATTGTTTAGCGTTTTGGGTATATAATTCTCACCAGGAAGAACTCGTTCAATGATTGAGGCCACTCTATTATAACATGCTTCAAACATGTTAAACTGACTCTTAGCACTCAACAAGTCATAAACAACCGATAATCTAGTATCGGTAGTGCATCTGTCGTACAATGGTACTAAAGCATCTTACAACAAATTATAAAACTGTTATGCATTTTCATTTGATATTTGATTTACCATGTTACCCTCAAAACCAGTACTGTGAGCATCTTCATTGTCATCAAAACTAGACGTATTAAAATCATTCGTCATGTTTTCTGCTCTAGAAGTTGTACATGCATTCATCATATCTCTAAACATTTGTTCACAAACACGTAATTGATTAGGATCACGCTCGTTTGATGTCATAGATACGATGCTAGATGATGATGATGATGATGATGATGATGATGATGATGATGAAGCATCACATAAACTTACAAAAAATTATAAAAATCTTGTGTATTTTCATTTGGAATTTGATTTACCATGTTACCCTCAAAACCAGTACTGTGAGCATCTTCATTGTCATCAAAACTAGACATATTAAAATCATCTGTCATGTTTTCTGCTCTAGAAGTTGTAAATGCATTCATCATATCTCTAACCATTTGTTCACATCCACGTAATTGATTAAGATCACGCTCGTTTGATGTCATAGGTACGATGCTAGATGATGATGAAGGATCACACCATGAGTAACTAAATAGTATCCAATAGTATCCTTATCATAGAACTTTCTTGGCTTACACTTTCTACATGGGCATTTAACCATACATTGTCCATCGATTCAGCTACAGCGAAGGCAACGGCTAAAAAATTCTTAACACCATCGATAAACTAATGACTTAAATGTCATGTTTCATCCCATTGCTTATACATCCATGCACATCCTTCCATTAAGATATTCCTATTCAATATCAATGAAAACATTTAACTTTATTAAACATTCAACAAAATAATATATCAACCACACCTATATAAAGCATCTAAATGGTTCATGGGTCCTATCATATTCATAAATCAACAATCAAACTTGAACCACTTTTTTATGATTTTGTTGCACACAATTCTATATAAATTTCGGCAACACTTCGTCACAGTTCTCAAAAATATGAACCAATTCAAACTTATTTACTGACTACAACCATAAACTAATATAAATATAAAAACACATAGCATATTTAAAAAAATCATATCAAAACATCAAATACAATTATGCTTATTCTACTATAGCAAACAAAAAGTGATAGTAAATAATCAAATAATCAAAATATTTTACCTTTTTTCACTCTCACAATTGAAATAAGATGCTGCTCCTGCTAGACCACAAAGAAAAATAAAGGATGAGTTGATGGAGTTGAAGGGAATTAAGTGTGAAAATATTTTGAGATAAATGGAAGGCAGAAGATGAAGTGAAGAATTTGGATATGAAGTGTGTTTGTGAATGAATTTTGGATATCAAGTGTTTTATGAATGGGGCAGGTACCGGATCTGAAGCGTTTTAATTTATTATGTAGGTGTGCATGTTTTTAATTTGTTGTTTACTACGGCTTATCCCGAAATTAAGCCATAGTAAAAAAATTAAATTTGAATACTTATTCTAGAAAAGGGATGTTACATAACTACGACCAAAATCGTAGTTGGGCGTGGTAAATAAAGTAATTCCACTACGGCCTTACCACGGTTACGGCCGAAGTAACTTTTACTATAACCTTTGTCGTGGTTAGAGCAAAGTAACATTTTCAACTTACTACACCATACGGAAATGAGTCTTTTTGAACTGCAGCCTTACCACGGCTATCTTCTAACTTCGGCCCCGGCTGTAGTTCATTTGCCGTAAATATTTACGCACTAGCATATTACATTGTTTCAAGTCCTTTTCTTTTGTCTTTATTTATAGGCTATTTGAATGGACTTAATTAGATACAAGCTTAAGTTGGTGTCCAATCTAATCAAATATATAATAGCTTATTTACAATTTATCCAAATACTTGATAAATATACGTTCAAAAACAGTTAAATTTCTTAAATTGGGAATTTATTCTAAATGTTTATCACATAAATTACTTAATCTAATGAGTTATTATACTTGTCATTTTCGACTTAATCCAACAAATTAAGTTGTTTATGTTATCAGAAAATTGAAACTTATTCTAAAATTAAGTAAATTTATTGTTTTACACAAGCATATAAATATATATATCGCGTTTTGCGGTAAGTTGTAAAAGCAAATATCATATACTTGATTAAATTAAATTTAAGCCAATGATTTATGTTCAACCAATTGGGCTCTTAATTTCCTGCGCGATTTCAATGTTCCAGCAAGAGTAATTTCTTGAAATACTCATATCAATGGTCCAACAAGAAAGGCTTTGTCCTTTCTTCCCCTTGCTTTGCCCCTTTGCCTTTGTCTAATTTATTAAGAAACCAATGTTGAGATGAAAAAGCATGTCCAAGTCTTGCTCCCTATATAAATGTTTCAAATCCCCCAAAATGTTCAGGAAACTAGCTAAAGAGGAAAAAGGAACAAATTGCAATTTCTAGTTGCTTCATATGGAAAAGTCTCAAAGTGTTCCCCTTATGGGTCTCATAGTGCTCATAATGATCATGAGATGCAACATATTGTTGTTGTCTGCTGATGTGAGAGGTTAGTATATATATAGTACTCCCTTGATCTTGTTATTACTGAAATGAATGCTTTTGATACACCTGCTCAAGAGATTCTTAGTTTAATTTCCACCCTCACCCCTCTCTTCATCCTTCTTTTCTTTCTTCTCCCATGGATAACTAAATCAATCATACAACTAGCAAAATCATGATGAGATAAAAAAGGATGAGAAGAAAGAGATCTGATATACTGGTACTTATTAACTCAAGTAGCTAGTTTCATTACCATGCTAGCTGCCTCAGTAGAGACACTCATCAAAGATGTTGACCTTGAGATTCTATAGTCAAATAGAGATTTAAAGCAAGCAATGATAGTAGTATAAGGGGGTAGGGATGAGTGACAGATGGGGTGGAGATCTGGTATGGCAAGCTAGAGGAACCGTGAGGGAGAGGAATTTTTAGATCCATAGGATCACATGTCCAGTGTCTCTTTAAGAGTTATGGATCTCCATCACCTGATAATTCTTTTCTGTGTCTCACTATGTCCTCTTAACATAATGTTTTATTCTACTTATCATTTTCGGCTTCATACAACAACAGATTAAGTTGTTTATGTTATAAGAAAATTAAAATTTATTCTCAAATTAAATAAATTTATTATTTTAAACACACACACAAACATACATTTATATACTCCCTCCGTTCCATTTGTTTTGACAGTTTTACAGTATTTAATCTATGATTTTTTTTACGAATGTTTAGACACCAAAAATTAAATATTTCATATGTGTATCATAATTTGAAATCTAAATTTTCTTAATATAGTTTTTCTGAATTTTTTAAAACTATTCATCTTTGTTAAAATTTGAGTCAAACATTGAACCTTGAAACAACAAATTCAAATGATGGAGTCTTTTGCGGACGGAGGGAGTGTATATATATATATATATATATATATATATATATATATATATATATATATATATATATATATATATATATATATATATATATATATATATATATATATATATATATATATATATATATATATATATATATATATATATATATATCGAGTTTTATGGTAAGTTGTAAAAGAAAATATCATATACTTAATTAAACTGAATATAAGTTAGTGGCTTATATCCAATTAAATAGGCTCTTAATTTCCTTTCCTGATATATCAATGTTCTAGCAAGAGTGATTTCTTGAAATACTCATATCAATGTTCCAACAAGAAAAGCTTTGTCCTTTTTCCCCTAAGACAAATGAACAAAAGTTTTTATTAGGGAAACGGAGACTCGAACTTTAGACCTTTGCAAGTGTCATCAGGAACATAACCACTAAGACAAATGCTCAAGACATGAATAAAAGTTTTTAAGTACAAAGGCTCTTAAACTATTTCAAGTGGTCCGGCATGGAATTGATGGGTCGATAATGTCCAGCTGGAATTGATGGAGTTATAATACTTACTCCATCCCAAAAAGAATATTACGTTTCATTTTTAGCATTTAACTTATAATTCATTTCTTCAAGTTTTTTTATTATAAAGTCAAACAATTTATATGCAAATAATAAATCAATATTTATAATTTAAGATATATTTTTATAGAAATTTTTTTTAATCAAATTATTTATACAAAAAATTTAAATTAGAACATAATATCAAAAGTTTAACGTAACATTCTTGGCACGACAGGAGTATCATGTTTCACAATTAATGAATGTCTTTACGTTGGTATTGTAACAGAGGCATGCTTAGATATGCGGTATTCAAACGGACAATTTAGAGAGCCCTTTACTATTGATGATGAAAGAGTAGAGTGGCGTCAGAACCCAAGTTGGCCGGACTGCGGAACAAACTCCGACCAAGCGGTCGAAGTGTGTGATTATGCTTGTCGGCGCGATGAATCCGCAGAGGTTGGAAGATGCACTGACGAAGAAGAAACCTCAGAATGTCACTGTTGTGGTTTTGGATTGAGTCAATGCAGTGGAGAAGATGGGAAATGGGAACTCAATCTTGACTTGGTAGATAAGGAATGTGAAGAGAACAATGCTGAGCATATATACGATTGTGACACAGACTGCATGTGGAACCAAAGTGATCTTCCAACTCCAGGACTTATTGGAAAGTGTATGGAAAAGGAGTGTCACTGTTGTTACCTTCGGTACTGAACACATGTGTCACTGTTTTCTTATTCAAGTATTGTTTTTCTACTTTCCTTGAGTGTGTGACATAGAAGGTTACCTTATTGTCACTTGCAATGAGGGTTGCTTGCATTTAAAGATACTTTTCTTTAGTTCAATAAGTCTTGTCTGCTTACATACACTGGTACTGTATTGTATGATGATACTTTTGTATCTCTTTTATCCACAAATTGTATCTCTAAACTCCAATTTAATACTCTTGAAAAAAATTTCCCTTTCTATTTTAGGCTATCAACATACTAGAATTTTGCTTTTTTACTTGAAACAGCAATGTTCTTTTGTAAGGAAAGAAGTGTGATTATACTTTCTTTTATCTGTATGTTTGGCCCTGAGGTTAAGGAGGTTGACTGGCTGGGGCTCTCACTGCTCCTACCCTCCATGATGTTAGAGAGGTTCTGTTTGATATGGCTCCAAATAAGAGTCCAGGCACTTATGATTTAACAGCAAGATTCTTTCAGCAGGATTTTGAGGTGTTCTCTTGTGACTTATTTGAAACCATCTCTTGGTGTTTCAAGTATAATTAGCTCCCAAGGCTTTATCCTATACTGCCATTCACTTGATCCCAGAGCATAGGGCAGTTGATCATCCTAGTATGTTCAGGCCGATTTCTTTGTGTGGTAGTGTACAAGATTGCTTCCAAAATTGTGGCAAAGAGACTGCAATCCACCATGCTCAGGGAGCTTTTGCAAGGAATAGACAAATTGTTGACAAAATCATGCTCTGCCAAGAGATTATCCATGAGTATAACAGAGCTGGGCTCTCTTCTCGTATGTTTTTCAAGATTGACATCAAAAAAGCATAACTCAGTTTCCTGGAAGTTTTTGAAGAGTTTACTGGTATGTTTAAAGTTTCCTTGTATTTTATTGATTGATTATGGAATCATAGCTTGGAGGGTTACTTCAAAGGTTCCAGGGGCTTGAGACAAGGAGATCCACTGAACTTATCTCATCTTATGTTTGCGAATGATCTACCTCTGCTATGGGTATTGAGTCTGCTCTTAAGGTCTTCTCTAAGCATGCTGGTTTGGATAAAAATGAGAATAATATTAATGTATTTTTTGTTGGGGTTAGTGAGGGTGTTCAGCATCAGATTTTGGAGTGCCCAGTATGCCTAGGGGGTACACTTCCTATTAAATATCTTGGTGTGCCTTTGCATGGAGCTAGACTTACAGCAAAGGACTATATCCCTCTTGCAGAGAAGATTCTTAGTGTCATCAACCGCTGATCTTCTAGATCTGTCCTATGCAAGCAGGCTCTAGCCAGTGGCTGTTTTGTTTAGTATTCAAAATTATTAGTTCTCAATCTTCCCAATACCTGTGTCCTTCAAAATTGGTATCGAGATTTGAGTAACATGGTCCTAAATTCTCTTATCAAAGTGTAGTGTAAGACTATCAGTTCAGTATACCTAACTAAAACAGTGTGAGCAGCAGTGACATGTTCGCAATAAGAACATACGAAAACAACACTAAAAAACGACTCAAGTTTCCAATAACTACCTAATGTAATTCAAGATAATACAAGTCACATTCATGTTTTCAGATAATAAAGCACCACTAAATGTACTCACCAAACCTGTAATAAAACAAGATATGAATCGAAACATACCAGTACATGTCTGAGCAAAGGTGCAAAGCTACTGACAGCAAAGGTCTGGAATCAGCTAACAAATTTGCTTCACCTATTTCTATTCATGGCTTAAAAAAGAAGATAAAAAAGCCCTTACTGCAACTTCTGTTCCACTTAAAATGCAGTGAGTGAGCCCGAGAGCTTAAGCCTTTGGGCCAATGTCCTTCAGAGCACAAATCTGCTCCTCCCCCATGGAAGACATAACTGAGACAACAAGGTCCTTGCCCTCAGCAAACCCATCCTTGATCTGCACTCAAGAAAAGGGTACCATGAATACAAGATTTATGCTTGAATTTATAAAAGCTATACTAACAAATGAACAATTACTTCATTCCCAAAACAGCATTAGCCAAAAGCCAAAGAATTGTTAAATATAATCCATCAGGAAGGTGAAAGATGAGAAGTTTGACTTCCCAACCTGTGTTTGATTCAAATTACTGTCAGAAAGAAGTTACAGATATCTACTCCCTCCTTCCCAAACGTATTGTCACAACATCAAAAAAAAAATTGTCCCGAATGAAATGGCATTTTTCCACTTTTTATTTTAGTCTATTTTTACCCTTGCAAATGCCACTCACTCAAATAGTCTAGGGAGTGGGCTGGGAGAGGTGAGAATGGGTTTGGGCGGGGCTAATGATGGAACTTAATGTAAAATGAGTTAATGACCAATGACAATCTTAATCTATACAAAAATAAAATTAAAGTGACAAAACACTTGAGACAGAGGGAGTATTAAAAACAATAGAAATTAGACATGTACACTTATCATTTGCATAAAAATTAGTACTTCTCTTTCTACATAAAAATATTTTTAAAAAAATCATAGATTAAATGCTACTAATTAGGAACTTGTCATCTTCTTTGGGACAAAGGGACTAATAGACGGTCCTGCCCAATACAAAGATAGCCGCACTTTTGGGTTATTCAAAACAGCTGACAGGAAATCCAATGAATTAATCACTTAAGCAAGTTTATGAAAAAATTTCAATTCAACCATGAATTGACGCAACTCCAGAATAAAATGCAAATACTTGGTCACAAAAATGAATTACTCCATTGGATAAGCTATCCACACGAACCAAACCAGCTGATTAGAGTGAAAATTACCGCAGTGAGCAGAGTATCATCAGTGGGGAGCTTTAGATCATCCTTGGTGTTCCCATTCTCAGTCAGCAGACTCACCTACAACAGTCCAGTGGGAAGATTAGAACAGATGACTAATAACAATCACAAAAAACAAAAAGAATAATCATGTCAATTGAGTCACAAGTGAACATACAAATCCATCTTCAGAGATATCAATCAGCTGGTAATCGGTACGAGTGACATGAGGAACCTGAGAAGTCAACAGCAAGAGGATAGTCAGAAGTTCCAAAGAAACCAATACCAATTACAAATACACTTAAGAAAGGTAATTCTTGAACTAACATCACAATTGTGGGAAGAAGGAACAATATCCTCAAGCTTCTTGCCATTGAAAATATCAATCGCCACAAAGTGGCACTTGGCGTGACCGTGCTTCCCAGTCTTGGAAGTGGAAACCTCAACCACCTGCCACAAATCCACTTAGCTCAATTCACAGAAACGCAGAAAAAAATAATAAAAATGGACCCCAAACACAACCGAATCAAGAATACTAGACAGATCCAGCATGAACCAACAACAAATAGCAAATCCAGAACTACCAAAGTGCCCAATTCACCAATTCTCATCAAAACAATCACAATCCAAACAAAGATTAGCAAAATGGCAAATCTTTAAACCTTGCACGGACGGCCCTTGATGACGATGTAGCCGTTCTTGCGGATAGTTCCGGCCTGCTGTGGGTAAGTCTTGGAGGCACCGGCGTCGGCCTTGGACTCGAACTGGTGCTCCTCGTCCGACATTCTCTCGCTGCTGGCTCTCTGGTTCGATCCGATAGGGGGAGGGGGAGGGGGAGGGGGAGGCGAATCGGAGAATGGGAAATGAGTGGGGAATTTTTATATCAAGTGCGCTTTGTGAGCTAGGGTTTTCAATTTTGCTGATTCGTCTTTATCCGTTATGGGTGCATCAAGTTGGGCGCTCTTCTAATCTTAGCCGTTGCTTTCATCTTCCGTGAGGGTGATGGGTTTGGATTCTGTAATATTTTTGGGCCGAATATTCTTATTCTTTTCATTAAACTTATGTAGAAAAAAAAAAGTATCATACTCATCTGTTTCAATTTTTTTGAACGGTAGAAGCTCATTTTATTAAATAAGAAAGGCTAGAACAAAGTAAGCTAGGTATACGAATTTGGCAAATGAAATGAACCGCCTTTAGTTAGGGGTGTCAATTAGACGGTTCAGGTCGGGTCATTCGGGTTTCGGGTTGTTTCGAGTTGGACTGTTTTCGGGTCGGGGTCAGGTTCGGGTTTGAGACATTCAGGTTTCGGTTCATTTCGGGTTGAGCTGATTTCGGGTTCAGGTCACCATCAGGTTGAGTTTACTTCAGGTCAAGTCGTGTTGTTTCAGTCTCGGGTTCAGGTCGTATTTCTTCGGGTCAAATTTCGGGTTTCTTCGGGTCCAAGTTCAGGTTTCTTTTGGTCCAAGTTAGGGTTTATACGGGTTCCAACAATTATTCCTTCAATAAAATTGTAGATTAGTTCCTCCAACAATTATCCCAACAATTGAAAATTAAATATTTCTCCAACAATTTTGAAAATTGGACATTCCTTCAATAAAAGTGTAGATTAGTTGCTCCAACAAAATTGAAAATTGGACATTGCTCCAACAAAATTGGAGATTGGACATTGTTCCAAAAGTTTAGAAATATCGGCGTTATTTACTACCATTTTCTTACTATAGAGTTTAGATAATGAATAATAATAGTTTATTTTGTTATGATGATAGTAACTCTATAATGCATTAAATGATTATGTTTTTTTATGATGATAGTTTATTTCGGGTTCCTTAGGGTTCGGATTCGGGTTAATCGGGTTCGGGATTCAGGTTAGGTCGGGTTCGGATTCGAGTTAATCGGGTTTGGGATTTGGGTCAGGTCGGGTTCGAGTCACGGGTTTGTTGGGTTCGGGTCATTCGAGTTTCAGGTCATTTCGGGTTGAGCTGGTTTCAAATCAGGTTCAGGTTACGGGTTCATTCAAGTTGAACTGTTTTCGGGTCAGGTTTAGGGTCGTTGACTTTTTTTGTCAGGTCGGGTCAGGTCTGGTTCGGACGGGTTAATCAGGTCGAGTCAGCTTTTAACACCCATAGCCTTAGTTGACATGAAACAAATAGTCAAAAAGGTTGTACTCTTGACGGGATACTTTCTGCCTAATCACCCAGACGATAAGCTTGAAGGCACTTGCGCCAAGGCGGAAAGAGCATTATGATACATGCTTTGATATCCTCGCATGCTCTCAAAGAGTTATTTGGTATCGATTCACTATGACTGTGCACTCCTCGGCAGATAGACAAAAAGATCCAAACAGAGCAACATCTTCCTCCAACCACACCTCCCTAAAAAACATAAAGCAACAATCTAACAAAATCCAAAGTAGAAACATGTCCAAAACATAACACAGAAAGAAACAAAAACTATAAGAAAGTGGACTCCTAACCACCTATAGCCGACAAGGGAGCCCCATCCCAACCAGGACCGGAAAACACTGTCATGGATCCTCGCAAGGCTAGTCCTTACTCACCATCGCAAATAGACATGACAACGGCTTGGATAATCCGGTCACGTTTTTCGGCGTTCAGGCGGCTCCCGAGCCCTATCCGAGTATCATTTTGGCGAACCCTTCCGTATTTGAGGTCGTGTGGGTCCCCCGGACGTTTCCGCCGAAAATATTTTTCTGGCGCCGGGGGGTTGTCGGGGTCGTCTCGGGACGTACAGCGGGTTCGGTAGCGTTCTCGAGACCTCGGTTTGGAAAACCGTTTGCGGTTTTGGAATCGTGGGAACGTCCCGGAGCTTTTTACGCTATAAAATATTTTTGGGGCGGGACGTTCGCTGTGAAGGCATAGTGCCCTCTCCCGTAGCAGGCATAGTGCCCTCTCCGTAGCAGGCATAGTGCCCTCTTCCGTAGTGCCCTCTTCCGAGCATAGTGCCCTCTCCCGTAGCAGGCATAGTGCCCTCTTCCGTAGCAGGCATAGTGCCCTCTCCCGTAGCAGGCATAGTGCCCTCTTCCGTAGAAGGCATAGTGCCCTCTTCCGTAGCAGGCATAGTGCCCTCTTCCGTAGAAGGCATAGGCCCTCTTCCGTAGAAGGCATAGGCCCTCTTCCGTAGAAGGCATAGGCCCTCTTCCGTAGAAGGCATAGGCCCTCTTCCGTAGAAGGCATAGGCCCTCTTCCGTAGAAGGCGGGAGGCCCTCTCCCGAAGAAGCCGGAGGCCCTCTCCCGTAGAAGGCATGGGCCTTCTCCCGAAGAAGGCATGACTTAGCCAATTTCAGATTTACGGTGAATAAGGTTGACTCTTAAGTGTTGACCAAAGGGGAAAGGACACTTGTCATGGCCATATTAAAGATGGAAAGGAAAGAGGACACTTGTCATGCCCATATTAGAGATGGAAAGGAAGAAGTTTTAAAAGGATTGTGGAAAGCGTACAGGAGCTATTTCATTTCATTTCTCCTTCTGCTTCGTTCATTTCTCCGACTCGTTGCCGCCATAGCCTCCATTTTCTTCAAGCTTTGGATTCTTTATTTTCTTGGCTGAAATTCACCATGGGTGGACTCCAAAAAGTGGTAAGCTTCCTCCCTTGCTCTCTTTTCTTGTTGGAAACAAGAATCGGATGGAAAAAGAGAAGGATTTGAGAATTATGAGTTTGTTCTTAGCTACATGCTAGGATGATTTGCTTCCTCCCATCTTTTAGTATGATGTTCTTGGGTTGTATGGGAGTGTTAATCAAGTGTTAGATTTTGGAGAAACTTCTTGGTTGAAAAATACCCAATTTGGCCGAATTTATTGGAATTTCCAAAATAATGTGTGTTTGTTATCTTGCTTCATGCTTCAAGTATGTTAATCCTAGCATGATTCTAAGCTTATGTGTGGATTCAATTTGATGGAAAATAAGTTGGGTTAAAAACCCCTCTTTGGCCGAATTGTTAAGTGAAGAGGTTTTGGTTGTTTAGGTGAAATTGGTTAGTGATCTTGCTTAATAATTGCAATTGGTGATTAAAGAGTGCTAATGGGACTTTGTTTGGATTGAAATGGAAGTTGGGTGAGAAATCCCCATTAAGGCCGAATTATTCAAAATTGGGGCTTTGTTGTTTTGATGCAATTGGTTAGTAAGTTTGGTTAGGAAGTGAAATTGGTGATTAGTGGGATTAATTGGAAGCTTGAACGGTTTGAATTGGAAGTGTGGTGAACAATTGGTTAAGGATCAAATTGTTGAAGTGATTCTTTTTCAATGTTGGTGGTGTGTGTTGATTAAATTGGATGCTAAATTGGTAATGTGGGTGAAAGTAGGTGTGTTATGGCGTTTGAAATACCATTTTCGGGTTAGAAATGAGAAAGTTAGTTTTATACGGGTTTACCGGGAAAAGTGTCTGGAATGCGGGTTTAAGGGTTGGAATATGTTTGTGGGAGTTGGAATAACAAGGTTCTAGCTCGGTTCGTAAAACCGAGCTTTCTGTGGAATTTTCCGGAAAGTGCGGGTTTGTGCGGAAATTGTTTTCTGGGGTTTGTTTGGATATGTTCTGATCCAACTATGGTTGTACTGACTTGATTCTGCGTTGGTGGAGTAGCGCGGACCCGTAGGAGCCAAGTTGTGCATTTCGGGTCGGGAGTCGGAATCTTCCGAGTGTGGGGCTGCGGGCAGCGTTTCTGAGGTAAGGGCTTAATTTGGTAAAATGTATGTTTGTTCCGTTTCAAGGCCAGGATGACCTTAGAGGCCCGGGTTCCTATTCTGCTCTGTAGATGTTTAACGAGTAATGATACTTCGTTTATATTTATGTATTATTGTTATTATTGTATGTTACATTACGTGTCCGCACTGAACGGATGCCGACATTCTGCGTATCCGCACCAGGAGTGCCGACATTACATTACGTGTCCGCACCGAAGGGGTGCCGACATTCTGCGTATCCGCACCGGAGTGCCGATACGCCTACGTGACCCTACGGCGGTTTGGGGCTCGCGACCCCGGCCGTACCGTGCTATACATTGCATTACGATCTGTATATTCGACCTCTGTGAGGGCTGTCGTTCTGGTCGTTCGCGGTTGGACCGCATATGTTGGATTCGATTTACGTTATGCTTTATGTTTATATGTACATGCATATCTTTGTGATATTCTGTTTTGCGAGTTCGATTGTCGCCCCATGGGCAAACTGCACTATTACATTAAGCCCTTACTGGTTCCTTTCGAGGACTCACCCTTTTATTTGTTTACCATCTTTCAGGCAGTCTGACAAGCAACCAGCGGAATAGAGATCCGCGGTGCTTCCTGACATTTTGGGTTCTGTAGCAGCAGCAGTACCACGTGCGGGAATTCTTGAGCGAGAGGCTTCTGATTCCGCACTTAGGTATATATATATATATAGGATTTTGTTTAATGGCTCTGTAGCTGTAGCTGCATGCATGTAGGTCAGATCATGAATTTGTATATGCCATATGATCGGAATATATTCTGCCTTTGATGCCTTCTGAGTCGAGGGCGGAGCCCCGACTTGCCTATGTTGGATTTGTTATGATATGAAATCGGTGTTTACGTGGTTGTTGCGATGTTTGATGTTTGATACCATGAAGCGCATGTTTGGTAAAAGTTGGAGTTACTAGTATGCTTGCCTTGAATGAGTATCTGGGTTTCTAGTTGCCACTTGGCTATTTGTTATTTGAGCTCGATGCTCCGCTGCCGCGCTTTCCGTCGTAGGTTCCGGTTCACGACGTCGCGGCCGGCTCCGCCTCCGCAACCGGGCGGGGTGGCTGTGACAAGTTGGTATCAGAGCAGGTTGGGTCGGATTGACCCAAAAGGTAAAGTATGTTTGGTTTTGATATGAAATGTGGAAGGCAAGTATACAAGTCCGAGGGTGGACTTTTGGAGTAAGTTAAGTCTGTTCATGGTTAAGTACTGCGGAAGATGACTTGAAGTGCGAGCCACTAGTTCTACGTTTCATTCGGGGCGGTTCAGACGGAGACTGGCCACCTCCTTATTTGAACCACCTTGGAATGGGTGTGGAGCGTGTGGCGGTTCTTTGAAGCATTTTGAAGGTTTAGAAGTTGGACTTGGTATGATCCGGGTACTTTAATTCATTGTTTGGTATATGGTGTGATTACGTGATATGAACATGAACTGATTCGTGTTTGAGGATTTGATATTTGGTTGTGTGATTCTAAAATGAATTTCGCATCATGCATTGCATTACACTCTGAGCCTTAGAATACTGCTGGCTTTTGGATAGATGGGGAAGAGTTAGTTGATTTGGACTTTTGGATATGGGATAAGTTGGCTTTGGTTGGACTTGGTTTAAGGGAATGTTTACTACACGCGAACAGCGTGTTTTGGCATCGGAGGGGCGGGACTGGAATCCCACACCTCCGTGGAATAGGATACGGGTTCAGCGTAACCCAGGGTCTGAACAACCACACTCACCGCCCCGAGGTTTAGTGGTCGTAGGGACCCTTTCTTGGTATTGGTATTACCGCCTTTGGGTACTTTAGCCCTGGTTCGGAGGCGGCAGTAGGCAGGGGAAGATCTGTTTATGCCACGGTAAGGGCATTTTGATTAGGTGGTGATAGCGAGACTTAAGCCACTGCTCGCCATAGTTTGGGATCGGTAAGTGAGTGACTCTGACAAGGGTGGTCACTACGACACCTAGACTTCTCGTCGGTCCTATTAACGACGGGAGATCTGAGACACCAGTCTGACGAGGTTAGACTTTTGGAGAGGTTTAGAGTTTGAACCCCCGAGGTTCAATGACCGAGAAGGGTATCGGGTAGTAGAGATTTGGTCTGCAGGAGTCGATAAACTCCTGGGGGAGGCTACATTTTCCACCAGCAGTGCAGCGGGGATGTAGCCAGGAATCTGCGTCAGGCACAGTTTGATGAGTTTCATCAGGGAGACAAGATTGTCGGAAAGTTTGAGTGAGAGTTTGATCGGCTGGTTTACTACGTACCGTAGTACTATGGAATGGAAGAATAGAAGGCCAAGAGGTTTATTTCATCGACTGCGCCCGAGTTCAGGTGGGTTTTGAGACCTTTAGACATTACTTTGTTTCGGGAAGCGGTTATTAGGGCTCAACTCCTCGAACAAGAGGAGGTTGAGAGTCACCTCACCTCGTAGCGAGGTCAGGGAAGTATGAGGGGTTCCACACAGCAGGGACCCGGCAGATTTCGGACGGCCGAATAGGTCTGGGCGGTTTAGTAGAGGTAGAGAGGAGCACCACCGCACGATCTTATCCGATTTGTAGTAGGTATCATTCCGGTTGAATTTGTTATCGGCGGGAGGGCCGATGTTTACGTTGCAGGTCGACACTCTTTGGGTGCAGGATTGCCCTCTTATTGTAGGGCGTGAGTGCAGGAAGTTCTGTAAGGTACTATATTTCCGAATGAGATACCGGTTCATGCGTTATTTGATACAGGAGCATTTGTTCCCATTGTAACACCGAAATGTGTTACATTTCTGTATCTGTCTGTTAGTACCTTGCCTCAAACGCATTTAGTAAAAACTGCGGGAAGTCAGTTCTGTTTTCCAATGAGATGGTTCGGGGTTGTACGATATCGTAGGCGGACATGATAGTATCGGATCTGTTGGTTTTAGACACGCCGGACTATGATGTTATTCTTGGAATGGACTGGCTATCCAAGAACTCTGTGCACGTTGATTGTGCAACCCGTACCATTATGGTTTCTGGAGAGGTACTACCTCTCACGACTCCGACTGGTTTGACTATCGCACGACACGATAAGGAGCTCTGATTCTGGATCAGCTGTCGATAGTTGGTGTAGGAGAATGCTATGATCTGAATGAAGCTGGTATTAGGTTGAAGTTGGATGGTTTACCGTTGGTTCGAGATTTTCCGCAGGTATTTCCGGAGGAGTTGCCGGATTACCATAAGAGCGGGGAATTGTGTTTGACATCCACCTGCAGTCAGGTACTGCTCCGATATCTATTCCTCCTTATCGGATGCCTATTTCTGAGATGCAGGAGTAGAAGAAGCAACTGGAGGAATTACAGCAAAAGAGTTTCGTCCGACCGAGCACTATACCGTGGGGTGCTCTGGTTTTGTTTGTTAAGAAGAATGATGGGACACTCTGACTTTGTATTGATTACAGACGGTTGAATGCTCTTATTGTGAAGAATAAGTATCCGTTACCGAGGATTGACGATCTTTTTGATCAACTTCGGGGTTTGAGGGTTTTCTCAAAGATTGATCTCTGATCTGGGTATTTTCAGCTTAGGGTGAAGGAAGAGGACATACCTAAGACTGCTTTCCGCACCCGATTTGGACACTTTGAGTTTACGGTCATGCCATTCGGGCTGACCAATGCCCAGTGGCATTCATGGATCGATGCATCGGGTGTTCCGACCGTACTTGGACTCATTTCTGGTGGTTCTATTGATGATATTCTGATATATTCTCGGGATGAGGAATCGCATCGGGATCATCGAGGTAGTTCTGCAGACACTTTGGGAACATCAGCTTTATGCTAAATTCTCAAAGTGTGAGTTCGATTCGGGAAGTCACTTTTCCGGGACACATTATTTCGAGCATGGTGCATGCTGTGGATCCGAGAGAAGGTGAGGGCAATTCGGGATTGGAAACAACCTACCACGGCACGGGAGATCAAGAGCTCCACAGGGTTAGTAGGATTTTATCGGAGGTTTGTCTTGGGATTTTCTATTCGGCATCTCCGCTTATGCAGTTGACTAAGAAGGGTCAACCGTGTATCTGGTCTGATAGGTGTAAGCAGAATTTTCAGGAGTTGAGGCGGTAGTTGACTAACGCTCTGATCCTGACTCTTTCAGATCCGATCTTACCGTATGTGAATTATACGGATGCTTCCACATCTGGTTTGGGATGTGTGTTGATGCAGGAGCGTAATGTGGTAGCTTATGGGTCGAGGCAGCTGCGACCGCATGAGCTGAACTAACTGACACATGATCTGGAGTTGGCTATAGTAATTTATGCGCTGAAACATTGGAAGCAATATCTGTTTGGTAGTAAATTTCAGATTCTTACCGACCATAAGAGTCTGAAATATCTGTTTACGCAAAAGGAGCTTAATTTGAGGCATTGCAGATGGCTCGAATACATTAAGGACTATGATTGTAGTATCGAGTACATCTCTGGCAAGGGCAACACGGTTGCCGATGCACTGAGCAGGAAGTATACCGGCTTAATTAAGAGAGGAAATGTTGGTGACTGATCGAGGAGAGTGATCGACGTGCCTTTGGCACAGTGGCAGCTACGGGAGCGTGCTCGAGGTTATTACACTTATTATACATTACGAGTGGCTTGATAGGATGCGCGAAGCGCAAGGTAGAGATTTGGTGTTGAAGAAGTTATCCGGGAAGATAATGGTTTATTTGTTTACCGTTTCGGTATAGGCGTTTCGAGATCGCCTTTATGTACCGGAGGATCGGGAGCGGAATGAGATTTTCGAGGAGGCACACTCGGCTTGAGCATCGTGATCGCCTTTATGGAAGTGGGGTAATGTTCGATGGGAGTTGCCCGACACGGTCTCGCCATGATATCTGGGTTTTGTAGAAGTGACAAAGTGCGCACACTTTTCGCTTATTCGGGTCATAGACCCTGCGGAGAAGCTTGCCGGCTTTACATCGGGAAGATTGTGCGTTTGCATGGAGTACCAGACTCCATTGAATCGACCGTGATCCGCGTTTCACGGCACGGTTCTCGAGGGCTTTTCATGAAGCATTGGGCACGCGACTCCATCTGAGTACTGACTTATCACCCCAGACGGATGGGCAATCGGAGCGGGTGATTACGATATTGGAGGATATGTTGCGAATCAATACGTTGGATTTTGGAGGAGTTTGGGACTAGCAGATTACTTTGATAGTGTTCTCATACAACTATTGCTTTCAGACTTCTTTTGACTTGGCACCCTATGAGGTGTTGTACGGGAGGTGTATGACACCACACTGTTGGACAGAGGCGTCTGATGGGGTTGAACTGGGACCCGAGTTTTTTTTGAGAGGAGACTACGGCGAAGATCAGATTGTTATAGGCGCGGATTAAAACCGCGAATGACTGCACCACTGTTTGTACGAACCGTCGCCGTAGGGCTCTTGAATCGGCGTTTGGTGATAGAATTTGATAGAATTTGACTGGAGGTAGCACCGTTCAGAGGGACAGTAAGATTTGATAGGCGGGGCGAGTTACCCCGAGTTATATCGGTTCTTATGAGTTTCCAGAGTAAGTTGTTAGGTTGGTTTTCCCCCCCCAACTGTTTCTGTTTTATGTGGTACCTTCCAGGATAGCCTGTTGTGGATCGGTTAGATTTAGGTTCGGTACTGTCTGGGGTTGTCTGGTAGAAATACCGGCAACTGACTCGGGGTGCAATAAGATGCACCCGGAGGGTGGGACGCCGTGAGGCTCTGTATGGTAGTCTAAACTACCACTCCCGCCGCACCAGTACGGTGGTCCGATTGTTCTGGGTTAGAGGAATGTTCATATTTTCTGGTTGGTAGCGACACCTGTCTGGTTGGTTCAGGCTACTCTTGGAGGACCAAGAGTTCTAAGGGGGGGAGAATGTTACGGTCACCCCGAGCGGGTTGCGACCGGGTGACCCGGGCTCGGTTTTGGCTGCGGGTCACGTTTTCGGCGTTCAGGCGGCTCCCGAGCCCTATCCGAGTATCATTTTGGCGAACCCTTCCGTATTTGAGGTCGTGTGGGTCCCCGGACGTTTCCGCCGAAAATATTTTTCTCGGCGCCGGGGTTGTCGGGTCGTCTCGGGACGTCTGGCGGGTTCGGTAGCGTTCTCGAGACCTCGGTTTGGAAAACCGTTTGCGGTTTTGGAATCGTGGGAACGTCCGGAGCTTTTTACGCTATAAAATATTTTTGGGGCGGGACGTTATTTGTGAAGGCATAGTGCCCTCTCCCGTAGAAGGCATAGTGCCCTCTCCCGTGAGCATAGTGCCCTCTTCCGTAGCAGGCATAGTGCCTCTTCCGTAGAAGGCATAGTGCCCTCTCCCGTAGCAGGCATAGTGCCCTCTTCCGTAGCAGGCATAGTGCCCTCTCCCGTAGCAGGCATAGTGCCCTCTTCCGTAGCAGGCATAGTGCCTCTTCCGTAGAAGGCATAGTGCCCTCTTCCGTAGAAGGCATAGTGCCATCTTCCGTAGAAGGCATAGGCCCTCTTCCGTAGAAGGCATAGGCCCTCTTCCGTAGAAGGCATAGGCCCTCTTCCGTAGAAGGCAGGAGGCCCTCTCCCGTAGAAGACAGGAGGCCCTCTCCCGCAGAAGGCATGGGCCTTCTCCCGAAGAAGGCATGACTTAGCCAATTTCAGATTTACGGTGGATAAGGTTGACTCTTAAGTGTTGACCAAATGGGAAAGGACACTTGTCATGGCCATATTAAAGATGGAAAGGAAAGAGGACACTTGTCATGCCCATATTAGAGATGGAAAGGAAGAAGTTTTAAAAGGATTGTGGAAAGCGTACAGGAGCTATTTCATTTCATTTCTCCTCCTGCTTCGTTCATTTCTCCGACTCGTTGCCGCCATAGCCTCCATTTTCTTCAAGCTTTGGATTCTTTATTTTCTTGGCTGAAATTCACCATGGGTGGACTCCAAAAAGTGGTAAGCTTCCTCCCTTGCTCTCTTTTCTTGTTGGAAACAAGAATCGGATGGAAAAAGAGAAGGATTTGAGAATTATGAGTTTGTTCTTAGCTACATGCTAGGATGATTTGCTTCCTCCCATCTTTTAGTATGATGTTCTTGGGTTGTATGGGAGTGTTAATCAAGTGTTAGATTTTGGAGAAACTTCTTGGTTGAAAAATACCCAATTTGGCCGAATTTATTGGAATTTCCAAAATAATGTGTGTTTGTTATCTTGCTTCATGCTTCAAGTATGTTAATCCTAGCATGATTCTAAGCTTATGTGTGGATTCAATTTGATGGAAAATAAGTTGGGTTAAAAACCCCTCTTTGGCCGAATTGTTAAGTGAAGAGGTTTTGGTTGTTTAGGTGAAATTGGTTAGTGATCTTGCTTAATAATTGCAATTGGTGATTAAAGAGTGCTAATGGGACTTTGTTTGGATTGAAATGGAAGTTGGGTGAGAAATCCCCATTAAGGCCGAATTATTCAAAATTGGGGCTTTGTTGTTTTGATGCAATTGGTTAGTAAGTTTGGTTAGGAAGTGAAATTGGTGATTAGTGGGATTAATTGGAAGCTTGAACGGTTTGAATTGGAAGTGTGGTGAACAATTGGTTAAGGATCAAATTGTTGAAGTGATTCTTTTTCAATGTTGGTGGTGTGTGTTGATTAAATTGGATGCTAAATTGGTAATGTGGGTGAAAGTAGGTGTGTTATGGCGTTTGAAATACCATTTTCGGGTTAGAAATGAGAAAGTTAGTTTTATACGGGTTTACCGGGAAAAGTGTCCGGAATGCGGGTTTAAGGGTTGGAATATGTTTGTGGGAGTTGGAATAACAAGGTTCTAGCTCGGTTCGTAAAACCGAGCTTTACGTGGAATTTTCCGGAAAGTGCGGGTTTGTGCGGAAATTGTTTTACGGGGTTTGTTTGGATATGTTACGATCCAACTATGGTTGTACTGACTTGATTCTGCGTTGGTGGAGTAGCGCGGACCCGTAGGAGCCAAGTTGTGCATTTCGGGTCGGGAGTCGGGTTTTTCCGAGTGTTGGTCTGCGGGGCAGCGTTTCTGATGTAAGGTCTTAATTTGGTATAATGTACGTTTTTTCTGTTTCTAGGCCCGGATGACCTTAGAGGCCCGGGTTCCTATTCTCGCTCTGTATATGTTTAACGAGTAATGATACTTCATTTATATTTATGTATTATTGTTATTATTGTATGTTACATTACGTGTCCGCACTGAAGGGGTGCCGACATTCTGCGTATCCGCACCAGGAGTGCCGATACTTCTGTTCTGTGTCCGCACTGAAGGGGTGCCGACATTCTGCGTATCCGCACCAGGAGTGCCGATACTTGCATTCGTGACCCTACGGCGGTTTGGGGCTCGCGACCCCGGCCGATGCCGTGCTATCTGCTCATTACGATCTGTATATTCGACCTCTGTGAGGGTGTCGTTCTGGTCGTTCGGCGGTTGGACCGCATATGTTGGATTCTGATTTACGTTATGCTTTATGTTTATATGTACATGCATATCTTTGTGATATTCTGTTTTGCGAGTTCGATTGTCGCCCCATGGGCAAACCGCACTTTTACCTTAAGCCCTTACTGGGTCCTTTCGAGGACTCACCCTTTTATTTGTTTACCATCTTTCAGGCAGTCTGACAAGCAACCAGCGGAATAGAGATCCGCGGTGCTTCCTGACATTTTGGGTTCTGTAGCAGCAGCAGTACCACGTGCGGGAATTCTTGAGCGAGAGGCTTCTGATTCCGCACTTAGGTATATATATATACATAGGATTTTGTTTAATGGCTCTGTGTGTAGCCGCATGCATGTAGGACAGATCATGAATTTGTATATGCCATATGATCGGACTATAATCTGCCTTTGATGCCTTCTGAGTCGAGGGCGGAGCCCCGACTTGCCTATGTTGGATTTGTTATGTTATGAAATCAGTGTTTCTGTGGTTGTTGCGATGTTTGATGTTTGATACCATGAACTGCATGTTTGGTAAAAGTTGGAGTTACTAGTATGCTTGCCTTGAATGAGTATCTGGGTTGCTAGTTGCCACTTGGCTATTTGTTATTTGAGCTCGATGCTCCGCTGCCGCGCTTTCCGTCGTAGGTTCCGGTTCACGACGTCGCGGCCGGCTCCGCCTCCGCAACCGGGCGGGAAAGTTACTAAACTCCGCACAGTCAAACCCTTCAATCTTTTAGGGACGGAGGGAGTAATTTACAAAATCATCTGTACCTCCAAAGTTTAAGAAATAAAACACCAAAAAATAGCCAATAGGGATATCTTTATTCTTCAAATAAAATATTTTATTCAATAATATAATTGTTTAATTTTTATTCTTGAAATATTTATTGTTATAATTTAATTTTGTTTTACTGTTCTTCTTCGATTTCTGTGTTTGATTACATCTTTCAATATAAAGAAAAGTGTAAAATGATAAATTTAACATCAAAATTTTCTCACCCTAATCTATGTATCAAGTCAAATTATTGTATTATATTTGGAATGAAAACAATATTACTTTATCTATGACAATACTTAAAGAATTTTCGTCATTCTCTAAATTTTTTCATGGCTTCGCCACTACTAACGACGACCCACCACATGCAAAAACACGAGCAACACACCAGCTAGCAAATGAGGCCCAACCTTCAACACACACAACAGCAGCAAACAATGATCGGAAACATGTTTTGGTTTTTTTGTAATCTCCCTTTTTATTTTTTAAAAATTGGGTATTCATCTTTAAAAAATGGGTATTCGTCTAATGATAAGTAAAAGAAGCAGAGATAGTATTAAAATTAAAATAGATAGAAAAGAAAAAAGAAAAAGAACAACGAATAACGAAATTTTATGGATAAAGTACATTATTAGTCTCTTTTCTTTAACACGTATCCTAATTTGGTATCGTTTTAATAATTTGTTCTATTTTAGTCATGCACCTTTTGTTTTTGTCATACTTTGGTCTATCTGTTAGTTTATCCATTAATTATTCCAATTTCTTTGTTAATTTTACAAAAATACACCTACAATGACAGTTTAATTACACATTTAAAAAAATATAGCCATTAAAGTTTTAATGAATGTGCATATAAGTCCCCTAATATTTTTTTATTCTCTTCTCAACTCATCATCATCTTATCTCACACCATCTAGCAACTAAGGGTGAGAAACGAGCCGAGCTCGAGCTCTTACGAGCCTAACGAGCCGAGCTTCACGAGCTTGAGCTTGAGCCAATTTTTAAGCTCGTATATTATACGAGTCGAGCCCGAGTTTTAGAGGCTCGTCTCGGTTAGGCTTGTGAGCCTTAATGAGCCTCACGAGCTTGGTGCCAAGCCAAAACGAGCTTACCCAACAACCATATCGAGCCTCACGAGCTTTCGAGCCGAGCTCGAGCCAACGAGCCTCATGGAAATACCTACAATACCCTCATATTGTACAGGTAAGGAATTTTCGAGCCTCGTGAGCTTGGTTCAAGCCTAATCGCGTCGAGCTGAAATGAGCTCACCTCAACCATATCAAGTGTCATGGTACACTACCTAAGCAAATGCGTCCTCGCTCGCGCGAGGTCTCGCCCTCGCGTCTCCCAGCTCGCTTGCGCGAGGTCTTACTCCTCGCGGTCTCAAGTATCGCGTGCGCGAGGTCTTACTCCTCGCGGTCTCAAGTCCCGCCTGCGCGAGGTCTCGCCCTCGCAGGTCTCAAATCTCGCCTTCGCGAGTCTCTTATGCCTATACTGGCCCCGCTTCGCGGTCTTCGCGGATCTCACCCTCGCGGTCTTACTCCTCGCGGTCTCACTCGCCTTCGCGGGTCTCGCCCTCGCGGTCTCACTCACCTTCGCAGGTCTCGTCCTTGCGGTCTCACTCGCCTTCGCGGGTCTGGCCCTCGCGGTCTCACTCGTCTTCGCAGGTCTCGCCCTTGCGGTCTCAAACTCACCTTCACGAGGTCTCTCATGCCTATACTGGCTCCGCTAGACAAGGCCCTTGCACTCACGGTTCGTGCGGCCCTTTTACCTTTATTGGCTGCGCTTTATCTGGGCCTTCGCCCCTTGCTGGCCCTCACCGCTGCATACTCAACTAAAGAAAGACCACTTGGTCATCTGACATCCAGCAGCCAATAAGGAGGGAAGAACGAGCCTGAGTGATCTTCTCTTGGCTCACACGCCAGATATCTTCTATCCTCTGACAAACGAATCACCTAAGGCGGTTTGCTGAGATCTTCATCATCAAAGCCGCCTTATCTCCAAAGGTCCGACAGACTTGTCTCACACTGTCTAAGGGCTTCAACCTGGGAGGCTTCTTCTCGGTATCACCCTATAAATAGGGTGATGTCCACCTTAAAACGGGTAAGCTACTACATGCCCCCGACTCCTCTCTTGCTACTTCGAGTATTCTCTTTATCTTCTACAGATTACTCAACAGCAAGCTTGGAACTCTCAAGAACACAACACCATTAACCATTCAACCGAGAGTCTCGCACTGCCTCAGAACGCGACTATCTGCTTGGCGCCGTCTGTGGGAACAAAAGTTCTCATCGAAAACCCATATCAAAACCACAAGTAACAAGCCAAGCCAACTACTCAAGCACGAGTAGGCGCAATCACCTGTGGAAGGAGGAATCCGCCCGCCGCGATCGCCAACAACGATCCATCAACGGAAACCTCCTCGGACAACGCCCATGCACAACCGGCGAACTCTCGGTTCATTCGGCGGAGGAGAGCTCCTCCCACGTTAACCGTAACGCGCCCCGGGAGCACACCACTCCACCACCAAATCCTCCACCGATAGGCCTTGATCCGGCCATACCGCAATCAATCGCATTGGCGGTTGCTCATAACTTGCGCGAAACACTCGCTGGTACTCTCGGGAGCGTTTTGGACAGCGCGGGACACTGCGAACTAGTCAACCCGAGCGCCCCGCCACCCCGCCTCAACAAGTAAGTCATTCGACCCTCCTCGTCTCGTGCTTATAGCACTTACTAGGCGGATAGAAGAAATGGAGAAAATGGAGGAGAGGTCTAGTGTCCATAATATCGCCAGATGGGTTTGGGTCACCTCTGGACCCAGCCCTTCACTCAACGAGTCTTGAATACCCCTCTTCCGGATCAATTTCGTCAGCCCAAGCTAGACGCTTACGACGGTCTATCAGACCCATATGTTTATTTGCAACGTTATGTCTCCGCGATGGCCATAGCGAGGCGGATGACAACACCCTTTGTAGGGCTTTCAGCTCCACACTCATAGGGGCCGCGGCGAACCGGTATGCCACCCTTCACGAGAAGCGGTTTGATTCCTTTGAGGAACTCTCCGCAGTTTCTCCAATCACTTCATGATATCCAAGCCTCCTCCCAAAACGGCAGACACCTCCTTCGATACAACAAGAAAGAAGAATCCTCGGGAGTATGTTCAACGATTTCAAAGTGAGTCCATCCAAGTCCCAAATCTAGGGAGGAGGCCCGTCTGCTCACAGCCATCCAGTGGTCTCCATTGGAGTAGTTCCTGAACACGGCATCCCGGTTCATGAACGCAGAAGAGGTCACTTAACCACCCTCGCCAACCCCTCAATCGCGGAGACTAGCGATGTTGCCTCCGCAAACATATCATATAAGTTTTTCTCAAGCAACTATGGTATCGCAGATTTACATCACCCTCCAAATGATGCCTTAGCACCCTTGAGGGACACGTCGGACACTCCCCCGCCAAGGATACTCGGCGGGGCACTTGCCTACAAGGCCCCCGCCAAGGATACTACCGGCGGTGACACCGACCTGCTGTGGCCCTCGCCAAGGACACTACTGGCCCCCGCCAGGGGACGTGCCACCAATGCCAGACCAAGTCTAGCATTCAAATGCTTGCCATCTACGGGATCTCCTGCACTGACAAAACCAGCGCCCTTCACCCTAAGGGGCCTTGATCTCATTGGCCCAGTGCCGACCGCACCAGGTCAGTGCCGTTTGTGCCACCGCGGTTATTTCTCCAAGTGGGGCGAGGTAGAACCCCTGGTCTCCGTCGCCTCCGCCAAAAGTCATCGGCTTCTCTAGGGGGACTTCATCTACCGGTACGGCAGCCCCCGCGCTATCATCAAAAATGATGGTACTCAATTCGCCGGCCACGACGCCCAATAATGGGCCCAGGACAAAGTGTCTGCATGCTTTTCGCCCCAGTGGCGCACCCCCAGTCCAGGGACCTCTACTTGGTCACTGACCAAACCCTCAAGGAGGGCCTCAGGAGACACCTCTCCTTTATCTACGGCGCAGACGCGCCTCTGCCTATTAAGGCAGATCTCCCCACGATCCGCATGATCAAACTCCACGGACCAAGTAAGTCCTAAGCTCCATATTATAGTTCCAATATAATACTGGTGTATCTGCTCTTCTCTTACAGTGCTACACGGCAAACATAATTGCCCTCCCAATCGCCCTCTATACCTAAATGGTCAGACTAGCCACTCATCGCCAATGGTCTTTGCGGGTCTCGTACCTACGAACCCCAACTGACCTTCAACTCGATCGCGCAAATGGTCTTTGCAGGTCTCGTCTCTACGAACCCCAACTAACCTTCAACTCGGTCGCGCCAATGGTCTTTGCGGGTCTCGTCTCTACGAACCCCAACTGACCTTCAACTCGGTCGCGCCAATGGTCTTTGCGGGTCTCGTCTCTACGAACCCCAACTGACCTTCAACACGGACTCCTCTACACAGGTAGTTGCGGGTCTCATCCCCAACTGACCTTCAAATCGCCCCGCCCCAAGGGTAATCCCTTTGCGGTGCGGAAGGGTAATCTCCTTTTGGCTCCTTGATGGAGGTCCCTGTATAAGTCGCCCTCGCGCGCCTCACCGGGCCTTCCGCACGGACTCCTCTACACAGGTAGTTGCGGGTCTCATCCCCAACTGACCTTCAACTCGCCCCGCCCCAAGGGTAATCCCTTTGCGGTGCGGAAGGGTAATCCCCTTTTGGCTTCTTCAGGGAGGTCCCTGTGTAAGTCGCCCTCGCGCGCCTCACCAGAC
Organism: Stellera chamaejasme; assembly: GCA_024586325.1. NCBI lineage: Eukaryota > Viridiplantae > Streptophyta > Magnoliopsida > Malvales > Thymelaeaceae > Stellera > Stellera chamaejasme. The sequence continues at coordinate 11,200,768 of CM044986.1, forward strand.
CTTCCGCACAGACTCCTCAACACAGTTGCTGGTCTCGCCTCTCCAACAGACCACTTGTCTCAACAAGTGCCCCTCTGCCTTCACCATCATGTGGCTACAGGCTCAAGGTAAACTGAGCTTTACTTCTCTCTTATCATACAACTGGTGAACACCGTGCAGGTGCCCTCTTCTTGGTACACTCACACTACCCAAGGGCTATCCCCTTGTGGTCTCGCCAGGAAGGTCTCTGCGTGAGCTGCCTTCGCGAGCCCCAGCAGACCTTCCACATGGAAAATCTCATCCATGGTCTTCAAAGGTCATCGCGCTCCGCGCAAACCCTTACTCTGGCTACATACGGAGTACAGGACCCTGCCCATACTCCGCTATCAGGAGGAGGCATCTTGGTACACTACCCAAGCAAATGCGTCCTCGCCTGCGCGAGGTCTCGCCCTCGCGGTCTCCCAGCTCGCCTGCGCGAGGTCTTACTCCTCGCGGTCTCAAGTATCGCCTGCGCGAGGTCTTACTCCTCGCGGTCTCAAGTATCGCCTGCGCGAGGTCTTACTCCTCGCGGTCTCAAGTCCCGCCTGCGCGAGGTCTCGCCCTCGCAGGTCTCAAATCTCGCCTTCGCGAGTCTCTTATGCCTATACTGGCCCCGCTTCGCGGTCTTCGCGGATCCCGCCCTCACGGACTCTTATGCCTTCGCGGGTCTCACCCTCGCGGTCTCACTCGCCTTCGCAGGTCTCGCCCTCGCGGTCTCACTCGCCTTCGCGGGTCTCGCCCTCGCGGTCTCACTCGCCTTCGCGGGTCTCGCCCTCGCGGTCTCACTCGCCTTTGCGGGTCTCGCCCTCGCGGTCTCACTCGTCTTCGCAGGTCCCGCCCTTGCGGTCTCAACTCACCTTCGCAATGTCTCTCATGCCTATACTGGCTCCACCAGACAAGGCCCTTGCACTCACGGTTCGTGCGGCCCCTATACCTTTATTGGTTACGCTTTATCTGGGCCTTCGCCCTATGCCGCCTTCGCCCCTTGCTGGCCCTCGCCGCCGCATACTCAACTAAAGAAAGACCACTTGGTCATCCGATATACAGCAGCCAATAAGGAGGGAAGCACGAGCCACGAGTGATCTTCTCTTGGCTCACACGCCGATATCTTCTATCCTCTCGACAAATGAATCACCAAAGGCGGTTTGCTGAGATCTTCATCATCACGGCCGCCTTATCTCCAAAGGTCTAACAGACTTGTCTCACAGCCTGTCTAAGGGCTTTAACTGGGGGAGGCTTCTTCTCCTGGCATCACCCTATAAATAGGGTGATGTCCACCTTAAAACGGGTAAGCTACTACACGCCCCCACTCCTCTCTTGCTACTTCTGAGTATTTTCTTTATCTTTTACAGATTACTCTGAATAGCAAGCTTGGAACTCTCAAGAACACAACACTATCAACCAACCGAGTGTCCGCACTTTGCCTCGGGAACACGACTATCACGTCCACGAGCTTTGAGCCGAGCTCGAGCTTTTCACGAGCCGAGCTCGAGCTTGATTTTAGGCTCGAGTAGAATTTGAGCCGAGCTCGAGCTCGAGCATGCCGGGCTCGGCTCGGCTCGTTCTCACCCCTACTAGCAACAGGTTGATTAGGGGTGAGAACGAGCTGAGCCCGGCTCTGCAGGCTCGAGCTCGTGAAGTTGAGGCTCGGCTCGAATTCTACTTGAGCCTAAAATCGGGCTCGAGTTCGGCTCTTGAAAAGCTCGAGCTCGGCTCGAAAGCTCGTGAGACTCGATATGGTTGAGGTAAGCTCGTTTCAACTCGGCTCGATTAGGCTGGAACCAAGCTCGTGAGGCTCAAAAATTCATAACCTGTACAATATGAGGGTATTATGGGTATTTTCATGAGGTTCGTTGGCTCGAGCTCGGCTCGAAAGCTCGTGAGCCTCGATATGGTTGTTGGGTACGCTCGTTTTGGCTAGGCTCGAACCAAGCTCATGAGGCTTGTTAGGCTTGCGAGCCCAACCGAGTCGAGCCTCTAAAGCTCGGGCTCGACTCGTATAATATACGAGCTTAAAAATCGGCTCGAGCTCGAACTCAAGGCTCGTAAAGCTCCGCTCGTTAGGCTCGTAAGAGCTCGAGCTCGAGCCAGCTCGACTCGTTTCTGACCCTAAGGTTGATGTTCATCTCGCACAAGATGATAATCTGGGGAAATAAAACATGTGATCTAAAATCAAGTTAATACCCTTCAAATCACATTTTGTTGTAATGTACAAACGAAATGCCTCTTCTCGACAGACAGAAAGAGTCGGAAAATTCAAAAGAACTGTAAGCAGAAACCCCGTTGGGCTTCTCCAACACAGAAAAAGAGTGTCGGCAGAAGACGTGTCGGGAAAGTGTTCTGCTGACACTTTTAATGTGTGTCAGAGAAACTTTTATAGTTTGCCCGACATATTTGTTGTGTCAGGCAAAGTATAAGTGGTTCTCCCAACAGACGATTGTGTGTCAGGAAATATATTTGATCCTCCAGTTTTCATGTGTGAAGAAAGGTTGTTTTGTGTTAACAAAGATTGTATACAAAAATTGTATGTCAGTAGAAGCTGTTATGTGTCAGCAACGATTAGATAACTCTTTAAAGCTACTTTTTAAAGTGCTTATGTAGTCAATGTTGCTATTAATCACTAATATTAGATGAATTTATTATTAATAACATTGGATGAATTAATAATAGTTCAAATAAAAAAGCATTTCATTAATAAAATTAAAATTTACAATCTTGAGCATTCTTAAACATCAATGAAAGGTACCTACTTTGAAAGTTGCTAAATTAAACTAAATAGTTCAAATATAACTAAAAATGTTTGACTTAATCATTAAATCCCTAAGTTCTAGATCCTCTAGGTTGGTGGCTTCCATTTGATGATTTATGATTTGAAGGAGAATGTTCATCCGCAACCAGGAAAAAAATAGAAAAATAAGAAGTTAAAAGCTTGACTATTGTACCATGCATATGTTCATCACTAATGGTCAAAATGTCAAAATGAATGCAAGTTGTACATGGAATTTTCATGAAAATGACTAGATAATACCACAATCTCATGGATACCTAGATGATATTCATCACTGATGGTTAATAAAAGCTTTGTTTCAAAAAATAATAAAACAAGAAAAGTTAACAAGCAAAAGTTAACATTGCTTCTAATGAAAGAAGTTGATCAACCTGGGAAAAGAAGAAGAAAAGATATATGGTTCCTAGTTTCAAACTCAACCATAAAGTACATAGTATTGGTTCACAGCTTCCAGCCATTGTCACAGTATATGACACGTTTCATATCGTCAAACAAGTCTAAAACACGCAGATTTGGTTCCATGATCCACACACCACAAGATTCATAAACATTTCTAAACTCAACACTTATTGGTTGATACTAGCATAAGAACTCTAATTGAAATATTAATTACCTCATCACTCAAGCTGTTGATTATTGCAGCAAATTGATCAGGAGCCATATTTTGCTTGACAGCGGACAGAAGGATGTTGAAATTTGTTGTAAGTCTTCAAACTTGGGCTTGTAGAGCTGGTACTTGTGGATCTTGAATTTGCATAACCGTATTTTGAGAAGAGGTGCCACGTAGTGGATACGCCCTCTTTTTTCAAGTCCCTTCACCTTGGCTAAATCATCATTCTTCCAATCTTTTTCGCTCTCTTGTGTATCATTGGACTCATTCATGACATCATTAATAGCATCCTAGATAGAATGCATAATACATAATAAATTGCAATCTAAAAATAGGTAGAAAAGAGTAAAACTAAGTCTACGGAGACTTACCACAACTACAACGGTGATGCGTTAACAATGCTACCATCTTTTCGGTACGAGTTTGATGAAAATTTGTCCACGTGTAGGTCGAACACCATTATTCTTGACAGTCTGCAAAAGATTCTAAGAGACTCATTTCGTAAGCATCATTAATAAATGTAAACAAATAGAAAATATAATAAACTGGATTACCTCTTCCTTCTAGCAAAAGACTTTGATCCAGTGACTTGAGGCTCTTTTTTTCTTTAAACGATTTTGTTTCTTCTTTTCACACATTGCCTATTTAATTCAAAATGTTTAGCGTAATAAAAAATAAAATTCATTACAAATTGATGAATGAGTACTAATTATTCTGCACACTGCCTAGTTATATTCACCATGTAAAGGATGGCAAAATGAATACAAGTTGCTAGAACAAAGCTTGCTTTTACTCTGGGAGGTTTGACACAGTTGCAGCAATAACCAAACAAGGGATTGATCAATAAAATTATAAGGGAATTACTTGGAACTCTAGTTTGATCCACATGCAAACAAGTTCTCTTAATTGAGTTTTGTTGACCCTCTCAACGTCCTCGTTCTCAACCATTTCATCAACAGTCAATGCCGGATCAAAAATTTTAGACTTTATCGCATTTTTCCAAGATTTTCACTTTGTTGACATGTTCTCAATTACCCACTTCTTTATTTCTTCAGTTTCAGTTGGTAGGAAAACAAATTTCTCCTACAAAAGGAAAAATATTATTAATTGGTCAATTCTGATATAAATAAAGATTGACAAGTAATCACAAACTGTAATACAATTACCTTAATGATTTCCCATGAATCTTTTGTACTATTGCTAATACCCCTCCAATCAGCAAAGTTGATTCCAATGTGATGGGGCATTCTCACAAGTGTACCCAATAAATCAGTTAGTGTTTTTCCCTCATTACCAATTGGTTGTACCATTCTATTAAAAGTTACAGCAATTTTTTTGCCACGCTCCAAGTCCCATATTTCTATCTTTTTTGTTGGCCCACAACCCTTTTTTACGGCACCTTTAAACCAGTAATAATTATTAGAATGCTTATTTGTTCAATATAAAACTATGCAAATGACACATGATAAAAAGATAAAACAAAATGACCTGATTCAGATAACGGTTGATCCACTGCAGTTGATGGTTGAGAAAATTGTGCTTCACATGACTGAGCTGATTGATAGCCCCTTGAACTATTCCCTATGCTTGTTTGAGAGGTTTCTGTCGCACGTTCATGCTGTCCTTGGTCTTCATTTCCATTACTTTGTTGCTCATTTGAGATGTTACTGATGGAAACAACATTCAATCTCTTACGTTTCCCCATCCTAGTTTAACACTACAGAGAACATTTTAATCAAGAATAAAAGGCACACTGGTTCAGTAAACAATTTATCCATCAATATAGTTAATTAAGAAGCATCTAGAACTAACAAGTGTAAGATTACAAATGCACTCTAGCTGTCACCCCACGACGGAAGCACACAAGCGATTACGATGCTTATTAACACCGTAGCCACACTTAGTTGGGGTAACAGATCACGCACATAACCAATTTGACAAGTGGGCCTGTGGGCCCCACAGTTCATATTAAGTTTCCTACTCAGAAATTTTCCACACAAATCATGTATCACGCACATATGCTTACACATATACACATATAGGTGATTTCTGATAAAAATCCCAAAATCCGGGCGTAGGCCCCACGGGGCGATTTACAGCTTTCCGGACGTACAAGTCCCAAAACTGATAAAAACAGACATTCCACACTCAAAATCACAAACATGCACATAACTTGCTCAGAATGCTTCCCAGCACAAATCTGACTTTTGACGAAAACCCGAATTTTACTAATTCTACATGCATACATGTCATCTACAATATACAGAGCCATAAAAATGTTACTGGAATACATATAGAACGTGCGCGGTGGTGACACTCTGGGGTTCAACCAATGTCCTCGACGTGCAAAATATTGCTGCTGCTACACACATAAGAAAGTTTAACCGTTAGAAAACCACAGTGCTCAATAACATAATCTGAACTCCAGAACTAAATACCACCCAACACATCCCGAAAAAGTTGATCACACAAATATCGGAAATCCCGGAATGATATACACACACATCAGACATTACCCCTTATTTTCTCAATACGAATCACAATAGATCGGAACACACAGAATGGTACCTAAAATATCACACACAAAAGCAACCCCGACTCTACTCACTGGTCATGGGTCGATCCTCCGAAATGAAGAAATAAGGGGTAAGTTCTCGAAAGAACTTAGTAAGGGCTGAGGTATAAGCAAAGATTTTCTTGGAGCACAAGAAACCTGCAACCAAAGAAAAACGCAGATATACAAGAATACACATGCTCAACCAATGCAGATTCAACCAAATGCAATGCAAGTCAAACAATGGATTATGATGTAGTCAGGCACAATGACGGTCTTCCAGGCCTTAGTCGAGGCACCCATATAATTACACACAAGAGCATGGCCAGCTCGGGGTCGCGATCCCCACCGTCATATCACACTTACACCATTTAGGTGTAGATCACACTTATACCATTTCGGTGTAGATCACACTTACACCATTTCGGTGTAGTTCACACTTAATGCTGATCCCGCGACCTGCACACCAATGCTTATACCATTTGACCAAGTTTGGCATCACCGGACCAACCCCTCAAACCAAACTTAGCCTCAATATACTCCGATACGCATTCTATAATGTACTCCAAAATGCAAGACTGTGAGACACACCGAACCCTTACCTTTCACAAAAGTCGAATGAAATTTCCCGATCACGGTCCCGATACGGATTTCGGCAGAGATTCGCCGCACTTGACTACCCCTATTCACATATGATCCATAGATATAGAATACACATTCAGAATTCACAAAATTGACCAACAACAAAGGCGCCTAAAATGGGGCTTGGGCAGGAAAACGGCTTTCACATACGCCTTTTTCAACGAAATCTGAATCGTACAAAATGTATAACTCTCAGCTCTGATCAATAATATATCCTTACCTTCCGTCAAATCACGCCTGAAGTTGAGTTTCTATTCAAAATTTCAGAACAATTTTGGCTGTATTTCTGCAAAGATTCAGCTCACAGTCTTGACACAAAGTACGCATAAGGAGAAGCAAGGAAGGTGTAGGAACCATAAAATCAACCATAGGAGAATTTCCATAAATGTGGAGCAATTTTCAGAAGCTTACGGTTTCCAACCGGAGCCACAATCACAAAAACCGATTTATAAGGAGTTAATTATTTCTTCTAAGGATCGATTTACCCAACCGACCTTCAAGATTTTGGTGAGAAATTGAGAAATCTCAAAATGCTCCTTAAGCTTGATCACGGACGTTCGAGAGAAGAATGGAGGTTTGGCTTCCGATACTTGTTTTAGTGCTATTATTAATTTGATCTCTACTTTCTTGACTTAAATAATGGTTCCGCCCGCTCTCCCAGACGAGCCATTCTTTTTGGCCTGGTAGGGAGACTGTGTTAATAAGAAGAATTTCAAGAATCTCTGTAAGTCCTTACTCCCATACATCCTGTTTAAATCATGCGTTCTTTCGAATTTTATCAGAATGTTATTAATACAATCACGGCAGACTATAAAAAAGAAATTTCTTCGTTAAGAAAGCAGATTAAAAAAATCAGAAACACAAATTAGAATACTTCAAAGATGAACTTGATGATGTTCCTGTACATAATCTTAGGCTTAATATTAGATACTATAAAACTATGATTGAATGTGAACAAAGAAATATAGATTTAAATATGGTTCAAATAATTAGATTAAAGGGCGAGAAAGATAGACTTGTTGCTATTCTTCACTCTGAATAAAAATGGTTCTCCAGTGGTATGAAACTGCTACCAACCAAGAATTCGATAATATAATAGCACTTCAACAAATGATTAGCATACTTGAATTTGATTTAGCTTCCATAAACGAAACTCTATATAATTTTGAAACAAATGTTAATTGAACGTTTGAACAAAGATGGGATTTGTGTAATAGAAAAGCCGATTTAGTATTTCTCATCCCAGAACAAAAAAAGGATTTGAGCAAGAAGTTAGATCGTTATCAAAAGATAAAGGTTTTATTATCAGTCGCTTAATAATGGTTTTTCCTACTTGGTATAAAAATGCTTTACAAAATATTGTAGATGACCTAGAAGCACATGATGACTTAATAAGATCTTACGTTTATGAATTAAATCATATAAATGAATTCTTCTTTCAATACAATCATTATATAACTTCCAGTCTAGAATACAAGATTAATATGAACATAAGAAAGGAAGAATTTGTTAAATTAATCTTTACAGAAAGAACTAAATTGAAAAATAATATTAGAAGATTTAAAGAATTAAAGACTATATTATCGATTGCTTGAATCAGTTACGAAACTTGTGTCTTTAATAAGATAAAAGATTTTTGTTATATCTAATCTTTTAAAGGAAATTCTAAGTCATTTAGATTCTAAAGATTTCTAAAGAATTCTAAGAGTTAAAGTTGTTTCAAGCGTTTGGTAAGCCGGAAGAGCCTGACAGCGTTGGTAAGCGGCAGAAGGGCGTAAGACCGTGTTCCCGTTGAGGTGTTGGTGTTCCCGATTGAAACAACCGAGAGTCTTAGACTTTAGAGGAAATACTTAGAATTTGATTTGATAAAGATTTGACCTTTAAAATGAATAGAATGGCAAAGATCTTTTATGGTAAAGAAACGGGTTCATTTCCAGATCAACAAGTAGATGGTAATGAGGACTTTAATTCTGCAGAAATAAATATTGCCGACATAGAACAAAAGTTACATAATTGGTCTATCCCTAAGGTAGATCCGAAGACAATTTATAAAATAGGAACATTCGATTTTTCATCTAGCTATTCTATTAAACAAACTGAGCAAACTATTCCTCTTAATCAAGAGATAGAGACGATTCGTTTAATTAGTAATCAGGCTATAAATCATCATAAGAGAAATAAATATAAATTTATGCACATAGGAATGGTACAAATTGCTATCAAAACCTTGTTCAGAATAGGAATAGATATCCCTTTAATAATGATTTTAAGAGACGCCAGACATTTGAACTTTAATAACTCCTTGTTAGCTATGGCAGAATCAAATCTTGCAAATGGTCCAGTCTTTTTTAATTGTTATCCAAATTTTTCAGTATCTCTTTATGATCCCCATATATTAGATACTTTAAGTTTAACAATCAAAACTAAGAATATGAACTTCGCTACTAACGCCAAATCAATCTGTGTCATATATCGAGTTTATTATAAAGTAATGACTACGACAATAGAACCAAGAGCTAGGCTTAGTTCATTAAGAGATGAAACCATAGTCTTTGAAGCAAATTCCCAAAACTCATTTATTCATGTTCCTAAGAAACTAAAATGGAATGAAATTTCAAAATCAAATCAATTGGATTTAGAAAATCTAATCCCTCATCAACCTTTAGAAGTAATAAATCAAAAGGCTTTGATCACTGAAGCCACAGATGGTTCAGTAAAAATAGATTTTTCAAATTACTTTCCTCAATCTAGATTTAGCCAATCTGAGGCATCTAGGACTTCAATTTAAAAACCTATTTCGTCCTTTCAAAATCAAATCCCAAGGTCACTTTCTTTTGAAAATGTTCCTACCGAATTAAGAAATGTTGACTTTAATGATGAAATTCCTCATCCTATTTATGATATAAAGGATGAAGCTTCTTCAGATAAATCCCACTCCGAGCGAGATGGAAGTTTTTACTACAAAAGGTTTTGTTAATGTCATAATTGAAGAATTTATAATTGATAAAGAAATTTTAAAAAGGGATTTAAAATCCCCTGAAAACCATGAAAAAATTACCTGGTATTTCAAAACATTTTCTAAAAAAGAAATAGATAGTTTCAAAGAAAAATGGTTTGCTGAAATGGAAAATCTTAGGATACAAATTCCACTTTTTACTTTGTTTGAATCTTATGCACAAAAGGAAAAAATTGATTATCCCTTTTCAAATATCGCTCTCGTAACTGAAATCACCAAAAAATGGACCACTATTAATAATAAAGAGATTATATCAATCCATCCTCCTCCTGAAAGTGTTTATATTATTCCTCATCACACTGATAAAGATAAATGTGTAGCTCAACCATTCAAATCTGTTCCTCAAAAGGAAATAGAAGATTCTTCAAAAATGCTTTTTATTACAATAAATTCCCAACTGAATTATACAAATCAATCTTTAATTACTATCGGAGAACAATTAGATAGAATAGAGCCAACTATTGTCAATGAATCTAGAATCCCTAGTTTTCCTTCAACTAGCAAAATTGCAGTTCCTCGTACTGTTAAAGCAGTAATACCTCCTTCTACTAATTCAGCCTTAGCAGGTAACTTTGTCCCTATAAATAAAGACTTTAAATTAAAAGAATTCTCTACTAATAATTCTATATCAAAAATCCAGTTAGAAATTGATAAAATTAATAGACAAATAGCTAAGGGTAAGAATATTGATAGCCCAAGAGTGATCTACGGCTATCAAGCGTTCTCTCTGACGATCAGAAGTAGGGCAACTCCGGTGCACTGAGAAGAGTAAGACAAAGGACACTTTCAGTGCAGACAGAGAAGATGGGTGTGGGTGTGTAGTAATCACCTTATTTGAGGCGAGGCACCACCCAATATATAGGGTGGTGCCAGTCCCGTTACGGGGCCTTCAACGCTGGAGAATCTCCATAAATGTGTCCATAATTTGGGATGGCTGCGTATTAATGGTGTAATAACCGTGGAGTTATTGCGGAGTTACCCCTTCTCCTTTGACTTAATGCCGTAATTAATGTAACGGTTGCTTTGATGGAGGCAGGAAACCTTTTATGGCTAATGGATTTATACGGGCGCCCTTATTGTAAGAGGAGCTCTTCGTAAATACGAGGCCGGGTGTGGTGGCGTGGCCGCGTGGCATTTGCATTTGACAATACAGCCGTATGGGCTGGCCCATATATATCAGATGTCCTCCCACACGGAGGATGGGTTGGGCCCCGTGCTCCGCCTTAGAAGAAAGTATCATGGCTGAAGTTGGGCCCAAGTGATATTGTGCCGCTTTTGGAGGTTAATTGGGGAAAAGCCCAAGAGTTATTCCAATATTGGCCCAATTGTTGGCCCAATACAATTTGTGGTGGTTTGCAAAGCACTATTTCAAAATTTGCGCTTTTTACGCCGTTTGTAATTATGGGGGAAGTCGTTTCACCTCCCATCGGCCTCTTCTTATACGCCAATCCATGTGAGATTCAGTTTTCCCGAATTCTTGCTTTCCTTGTTTTTGCGCTTTAGTTTCCTCTTTCACTCTAGTTTCCATTTTCGGCGATTACCGAAGAATTTCCCGGCGAGATTCAAGAACCCAACCGTTGAATCTTTCGTTTTCGTCTCGGCGTATCAATCAATAAGTACCATCGTGTTATTTCATCTTTTTTCGTGTCGCTAGCGTGTTTTTGTCGCGCCGGTGCCTGGGTTCTTGGGTTTTAGGGTTTAAGTTTTTGAATTTGTGGTTTATTTCTGTAGATGGCTCCCAAGAATCCCAAGTATCGGGGATTTGTGGCCCCAAACGGCTCTGTCGGAGAAGAAAATGACCAACATTTGCCATAACCACCATGTGTATACACGGGTGGTCTGTGGGCTTTCTCCGGCAGATGTGTTGAGAAAGGCGGGGTTGGGGTTGAGCGATGAGGCCATGAGGGAACAGACCATGATCGTCTTCGAAGCCCAGCTTAAAGCCGGATTGAGGCTCCCCCTGTGTTCCCTGCTGCAATTATGCGAGGGATGGGGTGTTTGCCCTGGCAGCGGCCCCAAACGTGTTTACCACCGTAAATGCGTTTGTGGTGGCTGTCACTGGCGAAAACAGTGGTGTTGCCGGAGACCTTCTTGTAGTTCTATACACCGAAGAGGCCGGTCGGACACCACTTTTATCAGTTGACCCCCGAGGAGGTGAAGGTGGGCAACAAAATGGTGAAGATTAGGGTCTTCGCTGAGACTACCAGCTCGTGGGGGAGCTGGAAGAACAACTTCTTCTTCATCCTCAAGGAGGATAGCTGGGGGTTCCCTGCGTACTTCATCAAGGAGAAGGACGCAAGGGTGTCGGTGAGGCCCTCCTTGTGGGCGGGTAGCGAGGGGAAGAAAGCCCTCGACGCCCTGTGTGAATGGGTCCGCGATGTGGAGAGGCTCGAGAAGTGTAAGGGTGGGTTTCCCTTCACTCTATCCAGCCTGGACGAAGTGGTCCTGCGGAGGGTAGGGATTAGCAGGGCCCATCGCCTTCCGAGCCACGTAGACACCCTAAAGAACTGGGTTGAGGGCCTGGACGGGGACCTTATCGAGCGCTTCGAAGGCGCTTTCAGCAACCCCCATTGTCTGTTTCGTACCCCTTTTCGCTTTTGTATTTCTGTGTTTGCACATTTTGAATGCTATTATAACCTGACTTTGTGTTTTGTTACAGCCAAGATGTCGCACCCCAGCACCCTCTTTGCCAAGAAGCAGGACTTGAGGGAAGCCCTCAAAATAAAGATGGACGAGGTGGTCCCTGCAGAGCCCGTTCAAAGGGTTATCGAGGGGCCTCCTGCTGGGACCTCGAAGGGTGGAGAGGCCCGAGGAGTGGAGGCCTTGGTGACGAAGGCCCAACCAGTCAGTGTGGTGGTCCCGTTGTCATCGAGGAGATCTCCGAGGACTCCGAGGAGTAGAATCTTCGGAGGAAACGCCCCCGAATCGGAGGTATTTCTCTTGTCTCTTCTGGGTGTTTGGTTAACCCCCCCCCTTTTTTTTGTATTCTGATCCCCTTTTTAACTTTGCAGCGGCGGAGGGCTTGGAAGAGTCCTCGGACAGCCGCCCTAGCGCCGCGAAGAACAAAGGGAAGGGGCCGGCCCTGGAGGAACCATCCACGAGCCCCGTACGAGGCGCCAGGGAGCCTGTGGGGCTCTTGGCAGATGCGCGAAGGGCTGTTATGGCCCCTCGAGCAACTGGGAAGAGGCCTTCGAGGATTCCGAAGAGCCTTAAGGGAATAGATCCGTTTTGAGCCCCACTTGCTCGAGGATTATCGGCGGGAGCTGCGGGAGAAATCCTTTACGCGCTAGGGTCTGGCCCTGGTGGAGGCCTGGGATCCTGTGATGAGGGTGACTCGTGATGAGTCAGTGCTCCTCGGGGAGAAGGAGGTGAGATTGAATGTTGCGGAGGGGCTCCCACTTCCCCGTGACCGACACTTTTTGAAGCATACATCCTCGGATCCCCTGGACATTGTGAAGGACATCTGCCAGGGCCTTACTCGAGTAAGTCACAATCCTCGATTGCCCTTTGTGTTATTTATATTTCTTGTCAACGTACTTTTGTTTATACGCTTTGCGTTTGTAACTTGCAGGAGACTGTACTGGCCCAAGGCCTGGTGGCCAAGATCGAGGACCTTCAATCCCTTGTGAGGAGCCTTGAGGCCAAGGCAAAGGACTCCGAGGGAGTAGAGAGCCTAAAGAAGGCCTTGGCTGAAAAGGAGGCTGAGTTGGCTTCCTCGAGGAAAGAGGAGGCTAACCTTCTTAAGGCCATGGGTCTCCTTGGCCAGCAGCTGAAGTCTGCCATGGCCGATGGAAGGAAGTACGAGGCCCTCTTCCTCGCCGAGCGCCACGCGAAGAACGACCTCGAAGCTGAGATGGAGCAAGTGCTCGGGGAATGCCAAAGAATGGAGGCCCAGGCTGAGGTGAAGGACAAGCTCATCGAGGAGCTGTCCTTGAGGGCTGCCAAGGCCGAGGAGCTGGCCTCGAAGGCTGCAGTCCAGATCGAAGACTGCACCAAAACCCTTAATGAGGTGGTGGGCTCCAGTGTGGCTGACCATATAGCCTTCGTACAACTAGAAGACCAAATTGGTCTGAAGTTGTATGGTGGTGAAAGTGTTCAGCCACCTGTTTTTGTAAAGTCCATCGCTGAGAGGACTGCTCGAATGGGCAGGGCCTTCGAGGTGCTGACCGAGAGCGTGGTCGACGCGCAAGCCATGGAGGGGGTCCGGTATGCTGAAGGATTCCTTCGATGCCGCCAGCAAGTGGAGGCCCTGCTTGAGAAGGCGCAACTGGATCCCCTCGACGCGACCAAGGTTGAGGAGCCAACCCAGGCCGTCTTGTTCGAGTGGGGTAGGGCAGGGAAAAAAATAGGAGTGAAATATCCTTATGATATTTTGCCTGGGCATGTAGAAGATGCCCCTGCTGTACCCCAAACGATGATACCCCCAAGTAATTTTGGGGTTTAACTTGTAATTAATTATTGCTCTTACTTTATAAAGCAGTGGACAATTTTTGTAACCTTCATTGCTTTTTTATTTGTCGTATGAATACTGCTTGCACAACGCGTGGATGTCATATTTTGTTTGTATTGCGTGAAAGCAAAAAATTTTAAAGACTAAGTGTGCAACTCTTCGCAGTATTGACTTTCTTTTATTCGATGCGTGTTGCTCGAATACTGAAGTACCGAAGAACTTTAAACGTTCAATTTTTCGGGGTGTTACTCTGTAATTGATTTTTGTCACTGCTTAATGAAGCAATGGACATTTTCGTAGAATCGACTGTGTGTCAATATCGCTTGTATAATGCGAAGACTTTGAAGATTGTTTTGTATCAGTCATCATTTTGTATTTGATGTACCAATACCGACCGTGCGACGCAAAGAGTTTGAATATCTCTGCCAATTTATTGAAAGGAAAATACATGACCTAGACGTAATAAGGCCTCAAGTCGTCGACGTGATAGTCGTTTTTTAGCCTTTTGCCTTGGTGGTCCTTTAATTTGTAGACGCCTCCTCTTTCTCTCATGCACGACGTAGGGTCCCGCCCATCCGAAACGAAGGGCGCCATGGCCAGGGTTACGACCTGACAGCTCTGCCCTTAGCAAGACCATACCACCCACGCAGATCTGTTTTGCTCGAATTTTAGCGTTGTGGTCGAGGTTTGCTCTTTGCCGTAAGGCCATAAGCCTGAGTCTGGCACCTTCGCGGAGTTCTTCGACGAGGTCCAGACGTGCTCAAGCCCACTCTCATTATGAGGGCGTCGTAATATAGTGTTCGGATTGTTGGTATAGAGACTTCGATTGGGAGCAAGGCATCGACGCCGTAGACCAAGGAGAAAGGAGTCTCCCGTAGGTCCTCGCGCAGCTTGTTCAATAATCCCAAAGGACGCTGGGTAGCGCCTCGACCCATTTCCCTTTGTTGTCATCGAGGCGCTTTTTCAGGCCCTCTTTGATTGTGCGATTTGTGACTTCTACCTGGCCATTTGACTGTGGGTGTGCCACAGGGGCGTAGAGCATTTGTATATTCATCTTGATGGCCCAATCCTTGAGCTTTTTGCTCGCGAATTGTGTCCCATTGTCTGTGATTATGGCTTTCGGTGCGCCGTATCGCGCTACGAGGTCGTGCCAGAGGAAGTGTATGACTTTGGTCGTCGTTATTTTCTTGAGTGGCCGGACCTCGACCCACTTGGTGAAGTAGTCGACAGCCACTATACAGAATTTGAACTGCCCTTTGGCCTTAGGCATTGGCCCGATTAGATCGAGGCCCCACAACGCCGGGCGGTATAGGATAGGTCTCCGTAACCGCGTTGGCAGGCTGCCGGATGCGAGAGTTAAGCTGGCATTTATAGCACGTTCGCACCAAATCATGCGCGTCTTTCCTCAATGTTGGCCAATAATAACCGAGGTGCAAGCATTTGTGTGCCAAAGGCATCGGAGCCAATGTGCGCTCCGCAAACTCCTGAGTGCACTTCGTTCAAGATGAGTTTGGAGTCATCGGGACCGATACACCGTTGTAAAGGAGCAGAATACCCTTTACGCCATAATGTACCATCTATGATGACATGGCGGGATGACTGCGTCCTTATCTTCTTCTGTAACGCTAGCGGGCCCTCGATTGTGCCGGTTTGGAGATCTTTGGAGGATTGGGTGCCTCCAATCAATTGCTACGTTAGCATCGACCGCGTGAATTGTATTTATCGAAGGTTGTGCTAAGGTTTTGAGGATTGCATCCGTCCGTCCCTTAGACAACTTGTCAGCCCCAGTATTTTGATCCCTTGGAATCTTATTAATATTCAACTGTTCGAATTACCCCTGTAGGCTTTTGACGAGGCGCAAGTACCTCGAGAGTGCGGGATCCTTGCAATCATTGGTCCCCGTAACCTGGCTTACGACGAGTGTGAGTCACGTGTGCGATCCGACGTCGCAAGCCAGCTTTCAGGCAGTTTTGAGACCCGATACGAGTGCTTCGTATTCTGCCACGTTGTTTGTGACGGGGAACTGGAAAGCCACTCGTAAGCTGGCCTCCATGCCGTGTGGGCCCTTGATATGAACGCCCCCTCCTGGGCGATCAGCACTAGATGAACCATCCACGAACATGTCCCACTCGGGAGGCTCCAATTCTGCTGGTGGATCCCTCGAAGGACCATGTTCGAGGGGATAGATGGAGAGCTCGGCCATGAAGTCCGCCAAAGCTTGTGCCTTTATGGCTCGTCGAGGCTCAAACTTGATATCGTATTCCCCGAGCTCGATGCACCAATGGGCTAAACGACCACTATGTTCTGGTCTATTTAGGATGTCCCTGATTGGTAGGTCCGTTCTGACAATGATCGTGTGGGCTTGGAAATATGCTCGTAATTTCCTGGCAGCCACGATCAAAGCGTAGATCATTTTTTGAAGGGGAGGGTAGTTAACCTCGGCCCCTCGTAGTGTGTGACTCGTGTAATAGACGGGCCACTGTTGCGGGCCCTCCTCCTTAACGAGCACCGAAGAGACAGTTGTTGTTCGAAGTGGAGAGGTAGATGACGAGTTCGTCCCCGGTTGCGGGCATTTCGGTGTTGGCAAATCGAGAGGGTGTTTCTTGATTTGCTCAAAGGCTTCTGGCATTTCGGTGTCCAAGTGAATGTCTTTTTCATGCGAAGCTGTTCAAAGAACGGCTTGCATTTGTCTCCCACTTGAAATGAATCGCCCCAAGGCAACGATTCTTCTTGTGAGTTCTTTGGATTTCCTTAATGTTCCTCGGTGGCGCCATATCCGTGATGGCTGATATTTTTTAAGATTGGCGTCAATTCCCCTTTCGGAGATCATGTAGCCCAGAATTTCCCGCCCCAACAAAGAAAGAACACTTGGCTGGATTGAGCCTCATGTTGTATCGTCGGAATGACTTGAAAGTCTCAACCAGATCTTGAAAGTGGTCTTCGAATGTCATGCTTTTCACAATGACATCGCCGACGACGCTTCAGGTTACGGCCCATTTGGTGGGAAAAAACCTTGTTCATTAGACGCTGGTAGGTGGCTCCAGCGTTTTTGAGCCCAAAAGGCATTCGAATGTAGTAATATACGTCGTCGCCTGTTGTGAACGCCGTTTTGAAGGCGTCCTCAGGATCCATGTAGATTTGGTGGTAACCACTTTTAGCGTCCATGAATGATAAGTATTTGTATTTGGAAGTGGCGTCCACGAGCTGGTCGATGACCGGTAACGGATAGGGGTCCTTTGGACAATGCCTATTGACGCCCGTGAAATCAACACACATACGAAGTTCACCATTAGTTTTGTCACTAAAACTATGTTAGCGAGCCACTCGAGTACTGAATTTCTTTTACTATTCCAGCGTCGAGGAGTTTAGAAACCTCCTCTTTTACAAACTTCTTTTTCTAACGGGCCATACCCCTTTTCTTTTGCTTAACCGGCTTTGAATCCGGGAATACATTAAGTTTGTGTGTGATGACGCTAGGATCGACGCCCGGCAGGTCCTTCAAGCTCCAGGCGAAGACGTCGAGGTTTGCCTCGAGAAGGTGGATGAGAGCCATCTTCTCCTTTTGTTTAAGGTTTTTGCCAACCTTAAACTTCTTGTCTGGGATGACGTCGATTTCTTCCGTCACGTCATCGAGACGAGGCTGTCGTCGGGCTCCGCAGGATCCTCGATCTCTTTCGAGGCTTGTGGATCAACCGTTGAGCTCAACGAGGCCACATAGTTTGTCCTCGCCGTTCGCTGGTCGATGTAGATGCTTGCGTCCCCACGAGGTGTTGCGAATGTGACCGTGAGAGAGCGGATGTCGCACCTCATGTGGAATTCGACCTAGCTTGGTCGACCAACGATGGCGTTGTACGTGGAAGGGACTTAGAGCACCAAGAACTCCGTCATGATGGAGTGACAATCAACCGTGCCGAATTGTGTGTCCCCAATTAACATGAGGGTAGGTTGGCGACCCTATTGTTGGGACAATGTCCCTGCCGATGCCGAAGGTAGGGCGGAGCTTCTTCTTATAGCGGACATGTGTACCCGAGTTTATCGAGCATGTCCTTGAAAATGACACTAGTGTTTGCACCGGTGTCGATGTACACCTGTTGGTGTCGTAACCCACAATTCTTGCTGTGATAAGCAGTGGATCGGAGTGTGGAATGACAACCTTTGTCCCGTTTGGGCGATAGATGACGTTCTCCTCGAGGTGGTCGATCTGCAAGATTTCCCTTGCATATCGCTTTCTGGAAGAGGCGCCTTCTGACTTAGTGAGCATGTGAATGATGCCCGCTGGTGGTGGTGGCGGCAAGTTTTGCCTCCGAGGGCTGTTGTGTCGACGACGCGTTTTTTCGCGGTCGTCGCTGTCGTCGTCCCTCTTGCGGCCTTTGGGGAATTCCTTGCAGGGGGAGGAGGAGTCGGACAGGAATTCCTTGAGCTTACCCTGCTCAATCATCTCAGAGATGAGATTTCTGAGTTGGAAGCACGCCTCCGTGTCATGGCCACGGTCCTTGTGGTAGAGGCAGTACTTGTCAAACCCCCTCGTATTCTTATGCTGGATGGGTTGAGGCCACTTGGGGACCTTGTTCCGCTTCTCCAGCATTAGAAGAATGTTCGTGCGGGTGTCACGAAGTGCGGGGTGATGATCGAGGTCCTCGGACCTACGTTCGAGGGCTGGTACCTTGATGAGACAGACCCCTTGTCGAACTTTTTGTTGCGGTCGCTTGTGGGGGGCCTGTTGTAAGGCTTGTTCATCTCCTCGGAGTTCATGAATCGGGTGGCCCGATCGATGAACTCACCCATCGTCGTGACGGGGTTTTCATTGATGTTATACGCGAGCCTCGACTCGCGCTGAAGGCCTTGAGTTGCGGCCAGGAGCTGCATATCCGAGGAGAGACCCTGGACTTGGACGGCTTCCGCCTGAAACCGCCGGATGTAGTCACGGAGCGGTTCCTCCCTTTGCTGTTTCACTCTTAACAAGTGTTGGACAGTCTTGGGGAGGTCGGGCTCCCATGAAGTGGCGCCGATGAGGCGATGTCCTTAAAGCATTTGAAATGCTGGCCTCGTAGCGTTCTGAACCACGTTGAAGCAGCCCCTTTGAGAGTAGAGCTGAAAGCTTTGCAGAGTATGGGGTCGGAGGCGCGAGCCATCTCCATTTGGGAGATGTAACGTCGAAGATGGTCGACGGGGTCTGTTGTTGCATCGTAGCTTTCGATGACTGGCATTCGAAAGCTAGCCGGCGCCTGGACGGCGAGGATGTCCTCTGTGAAAGGCTGCGTTAGGAGGACCTCGATGTCGTCGAGGACCAGGTTTGGTGTTTTGACCTGTTCCTCGACCACGTTGATTCGTCGGAGGAGGTCATCAACGTCAAGGTTCCCAGTAGGTGGGTTTTGATTCTGGGATTGTTCGTCCCGGTCGTTGTGAGGCGGGAGACGAGCAGCCTGCATTTCCGCCTTGATGGTTTGCACCATAAAGGCTTTCATTTCATTGAGCATGCTCTCCTGGAGCAGCGCTATCTGAGCAGGATCGACGATGACCTGCTGGGGGGTCGTCGAGGTCCCAGCGAGGTATGTCAGAGTGGCAGCTTGTGGCTGCGGGGTCTGCTGCGCCCCTGGTGTGTCATCAACCGGGAGCGGCGGGGTTGCCCCCAACGGGGTGTTGTGGGGCTGTTGCGTCCCCGTTGCACCACCAGCAGGGGGTGGTGGGGGCACATCAGAGGAGCTGGAAGCAGCGTCCTCGACATGCACACTGTTGTGAGTTCTCCTTGTTTTCGCCATGAAAATGGTTAGGGGAGAAAAAAGTTGATTAGGAAAGAAAAAACGGTTGTTTTTCGTTTCCCACAGACGGCGCCAAATTGATAGCCCAAGAGTGATCTCTGGCTGTCAATCGATCTCGGCATGAAGTAGGGCAACTCCGGTACGAGAAGAGTAAGACAAAGGACACTTTCAGGTGCAGACAGAGAAGAGAGGTGTGGGTGTGTAGTAATCACCTTATTTGAGGCAGGCACCACCCAATATATAGGGTGGTGCTAGGTCCCGTTACGGGGCCTTCAATGCTGGAGAATCTCCATAAATGTGTCCATAATTGGGATGACGGCGTATTAATGGTGTAATAACCGTGGAGTTATTGCGGAGTTACCCCTTCTCCTTTGACTTAATGCCGTAATTAATGTAACGGCTGCTTTGATGGAGGCAGAAACCTTTTATGGCTAATGGATTTATACGGGCGCCCTTATTGTAAGAGGAGCTCTTCGTAAATACGAGGCCGGGTGTGGTGGCGTGGCCCGCGTGGCATTTGCATTTGACAATACAGCCGTATGGGCTGGCCCATATATATCAAATATAAATGTTATCTAAGAAATAGAAGAATTAGAAAATCAATTTAGTCAAATAAACATTGATGCACCTTCCCTAGCGTTAATAAAATCAGAATTCCAAGATAAATTTCAAGATAAAAAATCCAGATTTTTATAGATCAAAAGCATGGTATGGAAAACCTACTCCTCCTGATACTATGTTTGAAGAAATATCTAATGAAAACGTAAGTTATGATGGAAGTTCCATAAATGTGTGGAATTTAGATGGATTCTCAGAATACCAAATTTTGCAATATGTCCGTGAAATGAAAATGGCCGCTAATGCCTATATGTGTAATAACCACACCAACCAACAAGCTCTCCATCTTCTTCTAAATGGATTTACAGGACAACCGAGAGGATGATGGAATAATTATTTAAGTCAAGAAAGTAGAGATCAAATTAATAATAACACTAAAATAAAACATTAATCATAAACGGCATAGAAACCGTTACGGAAGAAAGTAATGATGTTGAAACTTTACTTTGGGCTATATTAAAGTATTTTCAAGGAAAACCTGAGATAATTGGTCAAAAAGATTCTGAAATTCTAATGAATTTGAAATGTCCAAAATTACATGATTTTAGATGGTATAAAGATGTTTTCTTGACAAAAGTCTATGGTAGATCTGATTGTGCAAATGCTTTTTGGAAAGAAAGATTTATAGCAGGACTTCCTAGTTTATTCGCTGAGAAAGTTAGAATGAGAATAAAAACAAAATTTGATGGTATAATTCCTTACGATAATTTATCTTACGGAGAATTAACCACCTTTATTAATTTAGAAGGATTGGAACTTTGTACCAATATGAAATTACAAAGTAAAATCAAAAGTGACAAAAATCAAACTAAAAGAGAATTAGGAGATTTCTGTTCTCAATATGGTTTTGAAAAGGTAGCTGCACCTTCCACTAGAAAATTGAAGAAAAATAAGCAGGCTTACAAAACTAAGAGACCTAATTACAATTATAAAGGTATATATAAGAATAAGAAACCTGAGCATTCAAGAAATAAATTTTATGATAAAAATGTTAGAAAAGGTCCTTCAAAGGTAAAAGGAGAGGACCTCCAACTTGTTGAAAGTGTAGGCAAGTAGGTCACTTAGAAAAAGATTGTAAAATGAAAGATAAAATTAATTCCTTAGAAGTATCGATAGATTAAAAATCAATTAATAAGCCTAATGACATATGACTCTCCATTCGAATATAGCCAGTCCAGTAATACTTCGGGTAGCGAAGAAGAAGAACTTTTCTTAAATGAAATACTCTCAACTGATGATTCAGATAATAATAATGAATCCGATGACTCCACTAAGAGTTCTGATAATAATAAATGTTTTGAGAAATGTTATTGTAATATGCTTTCTAATAATATAGATTCTCTTCAAGAAGCCATAATCCAAATAGATGATTTGGAAAAAAGGAAAGAAGCCTTTTTAGCTTTAAAGCAAATATTAGAAAGAGATAGTGAAGTTAAAAACCACAACCAAAACAATTTATTAACATTTCTGAAATTATCAAAACTCATGGTAAACAACAAAAAACTGTTACCATTCAAGATCTACAACAAGAAATTAGTAATATAAAACTTGAAATAAAAGAGTTAAAAGTTCAAAACCAAAATTTTCATAAGGTTTTACAAATGGAAAGGATAAAGGATTCGCCAAAAGACGAAGGTGAGTGTTCCAGTAAAAATGACCAAATAGATTCTCAAATAGATTCTTATTTAAATATTGTTTCAAAAATCTATTATCATAAATGGTTTGTTCATGTTAGTCTAATTATTAACAACGAGTATCACCTGAATACCATAGCATTAGTTGATACTGGTGCTGATCAAAATTGTATTCAAGAAGGCTTAATCCCTTCTCAATATTTTGAAAAAACAAAAGAAATTTTATATGCCGCTAATAATCAAAATTTACATATTAATTACAAAATTAGCGATGTAAAAGTTTGTAATGAAGGTTTATGTTTCAAAATGTCATTTATACTAATTAAAAACTTAAGTACTAATGTTATTTTAGGAACTCCTTTTATTACTAGTCTATATCCTTTTAAAGTAACACCTACTGAAATAAAATCCAAGATTCGAGGAAAAGAAATAAATTTTAGGTTCGCCTATCGAGTAGAAGAGAAGAGTATCAAAACCTTACAGGATTCTTTTATAAAGTCCTCCTCTATTAATCTGCTCCAGGCAAAACAAAACCATTATAAATTCTTAGTTCAAGAAATAAAAGGTTTAAGAATAGAAGAAGAACTAAATCAATCTATTACTCCTCCGTCCCACAAAGGTTGTCAACATTACTATATTGGGTCGTCCCACAAAGGTTGTCAATTTTCCTAAAATAGAAACTTTCTATCACCATCTTTACCATTTTATCCTCTTATCTCACATCATGGACCCACATGATTTTCTCTTTCCTCCCACTCAACTTAAAATTGGGGTCCACAATTTTCTCCTTCTTTCTTTTTCATGAGGGTAATTTTGTCAACACACTATTATTCTCTCACTTTTCTTAATATATGTGCCCAAACAAATCCTACAACCTTTGTGGGACGGAGGAGTATAAAAGAAAGAATCCAAAAAATAAAAGAAAAATTAGAAAAAGAAGTTTGTGCCTCCATTCCAAATGCTTTCTGGAAAGAAAGAAACACATAGTTAATCTTCCCTACATTAATTCATTCAATGAAAAGGATATTCCCACTAGATCAAGATCCATCCATATGAATGAAGAATTAGAGAAGGTTTGCAAAAAAGAAATTAATGAATTATTAGAAAAGAAATTAATAAGAAGTTCTAAATCTCCTTGGTCTTGTTCAGCTTTCTATGTTATGAATGCTGCTGAATTAGAAAGAGGAGCTCCAAGATTAGTCATTAACTATAAACCACTCAATAAGGTTTTAGAATGGATCAGATATCCAATCCCTAACAAAAGAGACTTGTTAAAAAAATTACATAGTGCAAAAATCTTCTCAAAGTTTGATATGAAGTCTGGGTTCTGGCAGATTCAAATTAATGAAAAAGATAAATACAAAACCGGTTTCAATGTTCCCTTTGGACATTTTGAATGGAATGTTATGTCATTCGGTCTTAAAAATGCTCCTTCTGAATTTCAAAATATTATGAATGATATCACTCAGCCGCTTCAAAATTTTGCTATTGTTTATATTGATGACGTTTTAATTTATTCTGATTCGGTTAATCAACATTTTATGCATTTAGAAAAATTCTATAATACTATAAAACAAAATGGTATGGTCGTTTCCCTTCCCAAAATGAAATTATTTCAAACGGCGATAAGATTTTTAGGTCATGATATAAAAAATGGACTCATCAATCCAATCATTTGGAAGTCTTGAATTCACAACAAAATTTCTGATGAAATTAAAGACAAAACTCAGTTGCAAAGGTTCTTAGGATGTCTTAATTATATTTCGACTTCATTAAAGATCTCAGGATAATTTGCAAACCACTCTATCAAAGACTTAAAAAGAACCCAAACCCATGGTCTGAAGAACATACAAAAGCTGTCAAAGTCATCAAAGAAAAAATCAAGACTCTTCCTTGTTTGAGTATTCCTAATCCTAATCCGAATACCGCTCTTATTGTTGAAACCGATGCCAGTAATATCGGTTATGGTGGTATATTAAAACAAAAATTGGAAGGACAAAATTCAGAATCCTTAGTAAGATTTACTTCAGGATTTTGGAATCCAACTCAAATTAATTATAGTACTATAAAAAAGGAAATTCTTTCCGTAGTCCTTTGCATTAATAAATTTCAAGATGATCTCTATATGAAAAAATTCCTTTTAAGAATAGATTGTAAATCTGCAAAGGATATAATCGAAAAAGATGTCAAGAATTTAGTCTCAAAACAAATCTTTGCCAGATGGCAAGCCTTGCTTAGCAATTTCGATTTCGAAATAGAATATATTAAGGGAAAAAATAATTGTTTGCCTGACTTTCTTTCTAGAGAATTTTTACAGGGACAAAATTATTCAAAATGAAGAGAGCTGTAATCAGCAAGAAGGAAGAACAAAAGGAAGAAAAGAGTAATATCTCTTCCTCCTCAAAAATCACTCCAGAAGAATATTTTCGTCAAAGTGATACTTTCCCCCCTACAAATTATTCTCAGGCTTTAGCCACTCCAAAACCCAACGTTGAACTCGATGTCGGTTCACTTCGTTGGGAAGAGGTAAACTTGTCGACCTCGACAATCTTTCCTCAAAACTCGTCTTTCCAAAACCAACTCTGGCTGCAGCATCTCCCAGTTTTTCAAATACAAAAGCTGCTACTTTCTCAAAATTGCCAGATTTTTTACCAAAACAAACTTATCATGTCAAAACAGAGTCCTATGAATTTCTTTACTTTGCAGAAAAAGGACTTTTTGATACTCAAAATAAATCAAAAGCTGCAATTGATTCCGTGGTAGAAAAACTTTTCTTTCCAGGTTTCAATTACAGTAGCATAACGTCTCAAAAGACCAGAGAATTTTATGAGTATATCCTTACTGACTCAAAATCAGTAGTTATCACTCATTTTAAGAACTCTGGGTCACCAAAAATAAATTACTCAAAAGTTCGAATTGATGGATTCATCTCTACAGATTGATTGGGTAATGCCTCTGTCTAAGCCAAGACCATTTCAAAAGGTTCTTGATGAATACAAAAGGTATAATTATGTAGATTACCAAACAGCTTGGACCAATTGTTGGTTCTTCCGTAGTTTCGACCACTCATGGTTATTCTGCTTCCATGAGAAACTAGATCAAAATTCTTTGCCATTTTGGTTCACTATTGGTAGTGGACTTTCTTTGGCTTTGAAAAGGATTTCCTTCCTCAAAATGTCAAGAAGGGTTCCAATTCTTTCAATCCCTCTTGAAGGAGAATCTTCTCTCCTCGCAAAATTTGCTATAAGATACAAAATTCCCTGGATAACTGCCTGGTCCTATCAGTTCTTAGATCAAGGTTTCCTTGATAATGGTATCCCATGTTTTGGTCGAGAATTCAGGGTTAAGATGTGGGAGAAACTTAATCCAGAAAATGGATCAAAAGCAAATGTTCAAAAGGACTTTCAGATCCTCTCCAAAGATCAACAAAATGAAGTCGCTACATTTCTCACAACAAAATCAAAAGTTCAACCAGTGCTGCACTGCACCAAAACAAGACTGGTGGAATTTAATTGATGCTCTAACCAGAGCGAGCCCAAAAGGATGATTCTCAAAAGCCCGATACACAAAGGCCCATGTCCACGACGGTGAAGGGTCCATTCAAAATTGATAATTGTCCAATATGCTCAAGACCCATACGAAAATCTCACTTTAGATATGTGAGTATCTCTGTGGAAATGCCAAATCAAAAGAGTGAAGACAAAAATTAAAAATGTTGAAGACAACTTTGTCACCAAAGTCAAAAGGTGGGTCACCAAGGTCACCAAAGTCAAAAGATGGTTTATATCTTCAAGCAAGCAATAATGGAGCAAAATAATGGAGCAAAATTATCTCAGGAGATAATGGAGCAAAATGACATCATGGATGACATAATGGAGCAAAATGACATCATGGATGACATCTAGTTAGCTCAAAAATTAGTATAAATAGAGGCAACTCTCATCTGTTGAGAGCACGCTTCACTTCACTTGTAATATTTTCTCTCTACTACTCTTGTTAATTTCTTTTCACATATATTTCTATTGTATGACTTCATTTGTATCCTGGTTACAATTTTACTACACTTTCACACACTCCACGTTACTTCCTTTTTATTTCACCGCCTCACCTCAGCTAAAACTAACCGACTTCCTGCCATTTCTTTCCCTTTTTTTCTTTTTCACTTTAGCCCCCAATTTTTCAGAAGTTGCAATTTAGTCCAACCCGAAAATTGCAACTTTCAAACCGTAACCCCAAACGGCACGAAATCTGAGACACATTCTCGGAACCTCATATCATGCACAAAACATGTTTCACATGACTAATTATGAGTCCCGAGCCCCACTAGAAACCGCTATTTCCGGTAAATACGCTTAATCGCGTAATTAACTGGAATTCGCACTGGGTGGCAATAACAGTAACGAAAACTGTACCACATCCTCGGGACTTCATATCTCACACCAATTATACTTCATATACTTAATTATAAGTCCCGAGGCACAGAAAATTCACTAATCCCAATATTGATGCTTAATTGCGTAATTAGCGTAATCACTTACCGGGTGTCGGTAACATTCCTCCCCCCTTAAGACCCTTGGTCCTCCAAGGCCGTCTTAAGTCTCTGATATTCATCTGGGTAGCGCTCCATCACATCCTGCTCAACCTCCCAGGTTGCCTCACGCTCAGAATGATAGGACCGCTGAACTCGGATCTTCGGGATAAGCTTATTCCGAAGCTTCCGCACATCCTATCCTAGAATAGCCACAAGTACCTCTGTTACGGTCACCCCGAGCGGGTTGTGACCCGGGTGACCCGATGCTCCGGTTTTGGCCTGCGGGTCACGTTTTTGGGCGGTTAAACGGCTCCCGGGACTTATCTGAGCATTATTTCTGGGAATCCTTCGGGTTTTGAGGTCGTGTGGGTCCCCCGGACATTTTCGCCGAAAATATTTTTCCGGGGCCGGGACTTGTCTCGGGGCGTACAGCGGGCTCGGTAGCGCTCCCGGGACCTCGGAATGGGAAACCGTTTGCATATTTGAAATCGTGGGAACGTCCCGGATCTTTCCACAGAGTATATTATTTGGGGTGGAACGTTCGGTCCCGGGCGACTCCCGGGGCTCCGGATGGGAATCCCAGGGCTCGGGATGAAAATCTTCTGACGGCTTTGGGGTATGTTAGGTTATATTTTAAGACGGATTTTATGGTAATATTTGTGGAATTTTGGAATGACGGGATTTTGGTTCAGGTCGGCACGCGCGCATGTCGGGAATTACACAGTTGGCGTTGGCGCGGGTGGTGCGCCAACACTTAGCCACTTTTTGGTTTTAGTGGCTGATAATGAGTCATATTTATGGGTTAATGGTCATGGGACAAGTGTCCCATGACTCATTTTGTCCTAAGTATAAAAGGGAGAAGCATTTTATGAAATAAGATAAATGTTCATTTCTTCTTCTTCTTCCTCTCTCATTGCCGCCATAGCCTCCATCCTTCAAGCTTGGTGTTCTTCATCTCTTGGCTGAAATCAACAAGGATTTGGACTCCATAATTGGTAAGCTTCCTCCCTTCATCTCCTTACAAGTTGGAAAACATGTTCTTGGTAGAAAAAGAAGGGTAAAACCGATTTTGAGGTTACTCCTTGCTATGAGTTTGGTTGATCTTCTTGCTCCCATCTTTTAGTATGTTCTTCTTGGGTTGGAGAGGGGTAAGAATCATGGTTTAGGTTTTGGAAAAACTCCATGGATGAGAAACCCTAGGGGTGCCGATTTTAAGGGGGATTTTCTAAAATGATGTAGAGTTGTGTTCTTGAATCATGCTTTGGATATGTTGTTCCTTGCATGATTCTAAGACTTTCTATGGTTTCAATTTGATGGAAAACATGTTGAGTAAGAAACCCCTCTTTTGGCCGAAACTATGGTTAGGGTTTGTGAATGATTTTGGTTGTTTAAGGTGGAATTGGTTAGTAATCTTGCTTAAGTTATGAAATTGGTGGTTAAAGTGTGTAAATGGAACCTTGAATGGTTTGATTTGAAGGTTTGGTGAAATTTGGGTGTAAGGCCGAAACTTTGGGTGAATCTTTATCTATGTCGGTGTTGTGTTTTGGTTGATTTGGATAGTAATTTGGTATCGTGGATGGAAGTAGGTTCGTAAGGATGTTTGAAACGTCGTTTTCGGACAATGGGAGCAAAATTCACCTTTATGCGGGATTACGGGTAAAGTGTCTGGAAAGTGGGGTTTAAAGGTTGGAGTGTGTTTGTGGGTGTGTGAATATCAATGTTCTAGCTCGGTTCGTGAAACCGAGCTTTCTGTGAATTTTTGCGGGAAAGTGCGGGAATGTGCGGGTTTGGTTCTGGGGGTCTAATTTGGTGAGATCTGATTAGCTTATGGTTGCTCAGCTTGTTTCAGCATTGGTAGAGTGGTGTGGGACCATAAAAGTCAAGTTTCACTTTTCGCACGGAGTCGGGATTTCCCGGGATTTGTCTCTGCGGGGCAGCTTTTCTGAAGTAAGGGCTCAACTTCTCTCGTTTTGCATTCTGGGAGTTATTATATATATATCGCGTTTGGTTGAGGCGGGTTCCGGGTCAGGACGGTGGTTCGGTGATCCCGAGACCCGTCACATGGTAAGATGCATGTTTGTTCTGTCTCAAGACCCGGGTGGTCTTGGAGGTCACGGTTCATATATCTGTTCTGTATATCCGCATCAGGTGCCGATATTTCTGTTTATATTTACATGTATATGTTCTGCTCTGTGACGAGACCCGGGATGGTCTTTGAGACCACGGGTGTTCCATAGTTTGGTTATGTTCGCCTTTGGAGCGTGCCGACATTACTGTGTATATCCGCCTGGGGTGCCGATATATACGTGACCCTACGACAGTTTGGGGATCGCGACCCTAGCCGGTACCGTGCTTCTGTATATTCTGACCTCTTGAAGAGGGCTGTCGTTCTGTGCTTTGTTATAAGGGTCATTCTGGCGGTTGGACCGCGTGTGTTGGAATTCCGGCTCACCTTATACTTTATGTTTATATAAACATGTATATGCTTGTGTTATTCTGTTTTGCAGGTTCAGCTCGTTACTTCTTAAGCATACTGTATCTTACCTCAGCCCTTACTGGGTCCTTCCGAGGACTCACCCCTTATATGTTTACCACCTTTCAGGCCGTCCTGACAAGCAACCGGCGGAGTAGAGATCCGCGGTGCTTTCTGTCATTTTGGGTTTCAGTAGCAGCAGCAGTACCACGTGCGGGAATCCTTTGAGCGAGAGGCTTCTGATTCCGCACTTAGGTATACCTAGGATTTTGTTTGATGGCTCTGTAGCTGTAGTTGCATGCATGTACATCAGATCATGATTTTGTATTTGATATATATATACCTTGGGATATATTATGATTCCGTTTGTCTTTTGAGTCGAGGGCGGAGCCCAGAATTGCCTATATTGGATTTGTTATGAAATGGGTTCAGTGTTTTCTGTGTTTGTTGCGATGATCAATGTTTGGTACACCATGAACAGCATGTTTGGTAAATGTTGAGTTATTTCGTATACTTGCCATGTAAGAGTTTTGTAGGTTGCAAGTTGGTATCAGAGCAGGTCGGGTCGGAGTGACCCGAGAGGTAATGTATGATTAGTTCAGCATGGATTGTGGGAGGCAAGTATACAAGTCCAGGAGTGGACTTTTGGAGCAAGTCACGCTAGTTCATGGGTAAGTTCTGCGAGAAGTGACTTCGAAGTACAAGCCACGGTTCCACGTTTCATTCTGGGGCGGTTCGGTACGGAGCCTGATCAACTCTTTATTTGAACCACTTTGGAATGGATGTGGAGCAGCGGGCGGTTCTTTGGAGCACTCTGGAAGGTTTGGATACCTTTATGCTGTTGGGTGTTATATGATGTGATTTTGTGTTATAAACATGATCTGATTCTGTGTTTAAGGGATTGATATTTAGTTGTGTGATTCTGAAAGGAATCTTTGCATCACACTATAGAGCCCTAGAATACTGCTTCTAGCTTTTGAGAGAGAGAGAGTTAACTGTTTTGGTTATATGGTTTTGGATTGGTTTGGTTTCAGGCATGGTCACTACACGCAGACAGCGTGAGCGAGTACCGGAGGGTCGGGACCGGGATCCCACACCTCCGAGGGTTAGGAGACGGGTTCAGAGGAACCCAAGACCTGAACAGCCACACTCACCCCCCCGATTGTTCAGCAGTCTGAGAGCGTTCAGCAGTCAGAGGGGCCCACTCCTGATGTGATACAGGTGTTGGGTCAGGTACAGCAGCTACTGGGTACCTTACTGCCAGCCCAGCAGGTTCGGGGGCGGCAACAGGTACGGAGAGGTCCGGTCAGGCCTCAACAGAGGCATTCGGATCGGGAGGTGGGCAGCAGCCACCTCAGTGTTCAGGATCGGCAGGAGAGTGATTCTGAGGAGGGTGGTCGGAATGATACTGGCACTTCTCGTCGGTCCCACCGACGGCGGGAAGAGCAGAGGCAGCAGTCTGACGAGGTCAGGCTCTTGGAGAGATTCCAGCGTTTGAAACCTCCGAGGTTAGACTTGGTTTGCTGGAGTTGATAAGCTCCTTGGGAGGCTACACCTTCCATCTGAGGTTAAGGTCTCGTTGGCGACGTTTAATCTGCAGGATAGTGCAGATCACTGGTGGAGGAGCCTGCAGGGCCGTTTGAGAGCCGATGCAGCACGGGATGGAGGACAGGATCCGGACCTTACCTGGGAGCAGTTTGCCTACTACTTCCACCAGCAGTATATTGGGGATGCCGTCAGGGATCTCCGACAGTCGCAGTTTGACGATTTGGAGCAGGGCACCATGACTGTCGGAGAGTATGAGCGGGAGTTTGACCGGCTGGTTCGCTACGTACCACAGTATTATGGTATGGAGCAGGAGAAGGCCAAGAGGTTCATCCGCCGGCTACGCCCTGACTACAGGTGGGCTTTGAGGCCTCTGGATATCACTTCCTATCATGAGGGCATGCAGAAGGCCCAAATCCTCGAGCGGAGGAGGTTGAGAGTCGGTACCTACCACACCGACCTAGTGACAGAGGAGGTTCTGCATGCGGCAGGTTCATCGAGGTCTACGAGAAGGTCAGGCAGGCATGGGCAGAGCAGCAGGGGCAGCAGGGTGGCGCCAGTAGCACCGACTTGTGCGAGTTGTGGCAGGCAGCACCCCGGCCGGCCATGCTACAGGCAGGCAGGGCAGTGCCTGCGATGCGGGGCAAGTGATCATTGGATTCGTGATTGCCCTCTGACGCTGTGGCAGGGATCCAGCAGTGCTACACGTCCGCAGTCTCGATTCCAGCCTAACGCACCCCGGGGGCGCGGTTCACAGCGGGGCGCTCCGAGACCACCGCAGCAGAGACATCCATTTCAGCCACAGCAGCCCGGAGGAGGACGGGTGTTCCAGGTTGAGCGGGGAGAGACATCGCAGCGTGGGCCACCACCACAGCAGCCCGGAGCAGGACGGGTGTTCCAGATTGAGCGGGGAGAGACATCGCAGCGTGGGGCACTCCAAGGTACTTTGTTTCTGAACGATACACCTGTACGTGTACTGTTTGATAGTGGAGCATCTGTTTCGATTGTGGTACGAAGTGTGTCGAGTCTCTCCACTTGGTTACTAGTGGGCTTCGAGCGTCTTCATGGTGAAGGCGGTGAGAGTCGATTTTGTTTTCCAATGAGATGGCACGGCATCTGCGTGTTATCCACTGGCAGACACAGGATTGTGTCAGACCTGTTGGTGTTGAACACACCGAAGTATGACGTTATTCTTGGGATGGATTGGCTGTCCAAGAATTCCGTGCACATTGATTGTGCCAACCGTAGTGTTACGGTTTCTGGAGAGGTGCTACCCCTCTCAGGTTCTGATGAGTTGAAGGCGGTCAGGAGCAGCATGGAGCTGCAGGTTCTGGATCAGGTCCCGGTGGTGGATTCGGAGGAGTGTTATGATCTGAACACGGCAGATACTCGGTTGGAGCTGGATAAGATTCCAGTTGTCCGGGATTTTCCGCAGGTATTTCCGGAGGATTTGCCCGGGATGCCACCAGAGCGGGAGATCGTGTTTGAGATTCATTTGTGACCAGGTTCCACTCCCATTTCCATTCCTCCTTATCGGATGCCAATAGTGGAGATGGTGGAGCTGAAGAAGCAGTTGGAGGAATTGCAGGAAAAGGGCTTCATCCGTCCGAGCACTTCACCGTGGGGTGCTCCAGTTTTGTTTGTTAAGAAGAAGGATGGGTCACTCAGATTGTGCATTGATTACAGACGGTTGAACGCCATCACCATTAAGAACAAGTACCCGTTGCCGAGGATCGACGACCTCTTTGATCAGCTGAGAGGTGCGAGGATCTTTTCGAAGATCGACCAGCGATCGGGGTATTTTCAGTTGCGAGTGAAGGAGGAGGACATTCCGAAGACTGCTTTCCGTACACGGTATGGGCATTTTGAGTATACGGTAATGCCGTTCGGTTTGACCAACGCACCGGCAACATTCATGGATATGATGAACCCGGTGTTTCGGCCGTATCTGGACTCTTTCGTGGTAGTGTTCATCGATGATATTCGATCTACTCTCGGGATGAGGACTTACACCGGGAGCATTTGAGGATTGTTCTGCAGACACTTTGGGAACACCAGCTTTACGCTAAGTTCTCAAAGTGTGACTTTTGGATTCGAGAGGTGTCCTTTCTGGGGCATATCATCGGTGAGCACGGTTTGTCAGTGGATCCTGCGAAGGTCAAGGCAGTGCAGGATTGGAAGCAGCCAACTACAGTACGCGAGATCAGGAGTTTTCTGGGCTTAGCAGGCTACTAACGGAGGTTTGTGCCAGGATTTTCCATTTTGGCTTCCCCACTTACGCAGTTGACCAAGAACGGGCAACCATTTGTGTGGACAGAGAAGTGTGAGAACTTCATGGAGTTGAAGCGGCAGCTGACCAACGCGCCGATTTTAATCCTACCCGACCCTAGCCTACCTTATGTGATCTACACAGATGCATCTAGGTCCGGGCTGGGATGTGTTTTGATGCAAGGGCGGAATGTGATAGCTTATGGGTCGAGACAGCTTCGACCGCATGAGCAGAACTATCCGACACACGATCTAGAGTTGTCTGCGGTGATTTATGCACTGAAGCAGTGGAGGCATTACCTACTCGGCAGCAAGTTTCAGATCTTCACAGACCACAAGAGTGAAATATCTGTTCACTCGAAGGAGTTGAACATGAGGCGGCGCAGGTGGCTCGAGTACATCGAGGACTACGATTGCGTGTCAGTACACTGCGGGCAAAGACAATACAGTTGCTGATGCTCTGAGTAGGAAGTATACTGGTGTGGTCAAGGGAGGCAGCACTGGGGATCGGACCGAGGAGAATGACTTGGTGTGCCTTTGGCACAAGTGGGAGCGCTGGGAACACACACATGTATATACTTTGACCATTCATTCGGAATGGCTCGACAGAGTGCGTGAGGCACAAGGGAAGGATCCGGGGTTGAAGAAGTTGTCTGGAGAGGACAAAGGAGCCCTACTACCGGCATTCTAGTACAGGCAGGGATTGCTGTACTTTGGGGATCGGTTATATGTGCCAGAGGATCAGACGCTGCGGGATGAGATTTTGACGGAGGCACATTCGAGCCGGTTGAGTATACACCCCGGTAGTGAGAAGATGTATCAGGATTTGCGTACCCACTTTTGGTGGCCAGGTATGCGGAGACACATTGCCTCACATGTGTCTAAGTGTGCCACTTGTCAGCGGGTGAAGGTGGAGCATCAGAAACCGGCAGGGACGTTGCAGACTTTGCCCATTCCGGTCAAGAAGTGGGGCAACATTATGATGGATTTTCTGACTGCACTACCCCTGACCCGGTCTCACCACGATGCCAACTGGGTTATCGTGGACCGTTTGACGAAGTGTGCTCACTTTCTGCCGATTCGGACGACAGACTCTCTGGAGAAGCTTGCCCATCTGTACATCAGAGAGATTGTGCGGTTACATGGAGTGCCAGACTCCATTGTGTTGGATCGAGATCCGCGTTTTACCGCACGGTTCTAGAGTGCCTTTCATAAGGCTCTGGGCACGCGACTCCATCTGAGTACAGCTTACCATCCCCAAACCGATGGACAATCGGAGCGGGTGATTCAGATTCTGGAGGATATGTTGCGGAGCTGTACTTTGGATTTCGGGGGAGATTGGGATAAGCAGTTGCCGTTAGTGGAGTTTTCTTATAACAACAGCTATCAGAGTACTATCGGCATGGCACCGTTTGAGGCATTGTATGGGCGACGGTGCATGACACCGCACTGTTGGACTGAGGCATCCGACAGGATTGAGCTGGGTCCCGAGCTTA
Source organism: Stellera chamaejasme (assembly GCA_024586325.1). Lineage (NCBI taxonomy): Eukaryota > Viridiplantae > Streptophyta > Magnoliopsida > Malvales > Thymelaeaceae > Stellera > Stellera chamaejasme. The sequence continues at coordinate 11,235,170 of CM044986.1, forward strand.
TTGAGGAGACCACAGCCAAGATCAGGGCTATTCAGGCGCGGCTAAAAACCGCGAACGACCGCACCACTTCGTACGCGAACAAGCGTCGCAGGGATTTGGAGTTTGAGGTCGGCGACAGAGTTTGGCTGAAGGTAGCTCTGATCCGAGGAACAGTCAGGTTTGGCAGACGGGGTAAGTTGGCCCCAAGGTATATCGGTCCCTATGAGATTCTGGAGCGGGTGGGCAGATTAGCCTACAGGTTAGCTTTACCTCCGAATATGTCTGCGGTGCACAACGTCTTTCATGTTAGTATGTTGAAGAAGTGCATCCTGGATCCGGTGCAGACGGTTCCAGTGGAGGAGGTTCAGCTGGAACCTGATTTGTCATATCAGGAGGTACCGATAGCCTTGCTGGCGCGCGATACTCGGAAACTCCGCAGCAAGTTGATTCCCATGGTCAAGGTTCAGTGGTCACATCATTCGGACCGGGAAGCGACTTGGGAGACCGAGCAGGATATCAGGGAACGATACCCCAAGCGGTATCAGCGGTTGATACCCCTCTTGGAGGATCAAGAGTCCTAAGGGGGTGGATGTTACGGTCACCCGAGCGGGTTGTGACCGGGGCTCGGTTTTGGCTGCGGGTCACGTTTTGGGCGGTTAAATGGCTTCCGGGACTTATCTGAGCATTGTTTCTGGGAATCCTTCGGGTTTTGAGGTCGTGTGGGTACCCTAGACATTTTCGCCGAAAATATTTTTTTGGGGCCGGGGCTTGTCTCGGGCGTCTGTGGGCTCGGTAGCGCTCCCGGGACCTCGGAATGGGAAACCGTTTGCATATTTGAAATCGTGGGAACGTCCCGGATCTTTCTACGGAGTATATTATTTGGGGTGGGACGTTCGGTCCCGGGCGACTCCCGGGGCTCGGGATGAAAATCTTCCGACGGCTTTGGGGTAAGTTATGTTATATTTTAAGACGGATTTTATGGTAATATTTGTGGAATTTTGGCATGACGGGATTTTGGTTCAGGTCGGCACGCGCGCACGTCGGGAATTACGCGGTTGGCGTTGGCGCGGGTGGTGCGCCAACACTTAGCCACTTTTCGGTTTTAGTGGCTGATAATGATTCATGTTTATGGGTAAATGGTCATGGGACAAGTGTTACACCCCACCTTTTCCGCAACAATCTCCGGTGAATAGAGTTCTGAAGGTATGTTTAATCTGTAATTTGTGGAGTTTGATATTTGTTGTTAAGTTGTTGTTGTTGTGGGAGTGGAATTGTTTTGGTATGGTTTTGGTTAAGTTCATTTTAAGGCTGAATTTTGTGAGTTCTGGGTCGGGCGATCGCCCGAACGAGGAAATGGTTCGCCTGCGTTTCGCCCTGGACACTGCCGAGGTTGGGTCTTCCTGGAGCCGTGCGATCGCCCGAGCCGGGATGGCTTCGCCCGGGTCTCGCCCGGCGCTGTCGATTGGAGTTTCTTGGACCAGCGATCGCCCGCTTGAGCAAACGGGTCGCCTGGTCTTCGCACAGGCACTGTGACCGTGTTCTTGAAGTCGGGCGATCGCCTGATTGGGGAATCGGGTCGCCTGACCGTCGCCTGGACCAGCTATTTAAGTCGAGCACTCGTTTTCAACCTCGGCCGCGTTTTCAACTCCGAAATTACTCCCAACTCTCTCCCAACTCGGTTTTGCTCCTATCCTAGTGATTTTGGACTCTTTGGTGCGTGGAAACGGAGGATTCGTGCGGGAATCACTACAAGAACAACGAATCAACAAAGGTTTCACTCCAACAACACTTTGTGGGTGAATTTGGGAAATTGCCCAAATTGTGAGGTTGGTATTTTCGTGATCTCTTGATTCATTTGAGTTAGTAGTAGTGTTTCTATGTTGGATTAGAGATAGAAACACACTTTACAACACGAATTGAGCATGAATCGAAGAAATTCGAATTTAGGGTTCTAAACCCGGGATGAACGAATTTTGGGGGTTTGTTAAATTGACCTCAAATTAGTGTTGTTGGGTAGTTTTAGAACAACATTAATACTTGGTAAAAGGTCCAACAATGGCTTAATCTATGAGCTAAGAGAAAACTCATAGGGTTTAGGGTGGAGAAATGAAGTGTGATGTTTTGTTGAATTGAATTCAAATTGTTGTTATTGGGTATGTTTAGAGCAATATTGATAATTGGAACATTGTCCAAATATGCTCTCGGCTTCGGTCTTAGATGGGATAGTGGAGCCCAATGAAGGCTAGTCCCATGGTAGGTAAGTAAGGTGGTATGTGCAAGGTTTGAAGTTGGATAAGGAAGAAGATTGGTGTGTTGGTGTCGTGGTTCGTGCGTCTGTAAGGGTTCGACCTACCGAACTAATGGTCGGGATGGGCCTCGGCACAAGTGGAGCCCCGGCGTCCCATGGTCGCATGCGAGGGGACCAGTGTCGAGATAGGGTTACAATCCTCGGGAGGACCGTGACGGCCTATGGTTACGCAGACATTCACGGCCTATGGTTCGCCTCACGTTCGTTTCGTGAGTGGATGCATGGCGAATGCCGATGCATGGCGAATGCCGGTTGGACCGGGGAAGATCTAGCCATGGTCGGGAAGACCTAGCCATGGTCCGTGACATACGGGGTTCTTTGGATGCATGGCGAATGCCGACGCATGGCGAATGCCGGTCGCCGGTTGGGATCGGGGAAGATCTAGCCATGGTCGGGGAAGATCTAGCCATGATCCGTTACATTCGGATGTTGTGCACACATCATTTATTTCTGCATATGTTCTGATCTGTATATTTGCTATCTATATGTATATCTGCTCTAATCTGTCTTTGCAGGTTTGTCGGAAGAAACATCGTTACACGCTTAAGCTTTACCGGGTTTTTCTTTAAGAAAAACTCACACCCCTTACTTAACATTTTTTTCAGGAGATAAGGATTCTGGGCCAGCGGAGTAGGATTTCCGCAAGGCTGTCTGGTTAGCTATTTTGAGGGTTTAGCAGCATCTGGACTTAGACTTCAGGCTCCTCGTCGGTTTCTTTATCCGACGCCCGACTTTTGTACGGTTGCACCTTCTGCCCGTAGATAGCTCTGTAGCATGATACTCGGTCGGCATGTAGTTTTACGATAGCATGTTATCGTAGGTCTGTCTGTTCATCTGAGATTGAATATGGTTATGTATATATATATATATATATATATATATATATATATATATATATATATATATGAGTTCTGTTCTGAACTGATTGAATGAGTATTATGATATGTGCGGAAGCCTCTGTTCGGTAGTGAAAGAACAGACTTCCTTTTGATAATCTGATTTCGATATTCTGCTTCTGATATTCTGTTTATGGGCGGAGCCCATTGTTTCTGCTGTCATGATCTGCTTCTGTGCATGAGTTGTTGTATTTGATCTGTTGTTTAGAAAGGGACCACCTGGGTTAGTTAAAGGCCCGCGAAATAATCTCATATTAGCTGCGCGATCCTGGTCCCACCTTGCTCACCACCGCCCCACCGGCCGGTGACCGCTTCCCGCCGGGTCCGGAAGGTGTCTGTCGGGGGAGGTGGTGACAATTTGGTATCAGAGCATGGTTAATTGGTTGGATCAAGGGTGTGTTAGGACGGACAGCCCTGGTCGATCGATCGATTCCAGGATGGTTGTGTGATGAGACCGCCACCTCATCACAAGAACCATATTGGATTGGTAAGTGGAACAGTGGGCGGTTTGTCTAAACACACATGAGAACAACCAAGAGATGATTTCATTGGTACCGTAGTTTGTGACTTGGTACTGTCTGTGGTTACTGCGTAGGACACCAGTAATTGACTCTGGTGCATCAAGAGGTGCCTGGGGGATGAGATGCCGTAAGGTGCATGATGGTAATTTAAATTACCTCTCTCGTTAAAAACAGACGGTGGATGCCGAGTGAGAAGTGTGTTATTCCTAAGCAGTACCATGGGTTATAAGGGATTGTTTTGTATAAGTAATTTTGAGAATTGATTTGCATCATGCATTGCATTCATGCTACAGAGCTGATAGGATTACCGATGTAGGTAATGCTAACCGTTAAGTGAACCCTTTATGTTCTGGAATTTCAGTAAATGGTCAACACTCGACGGACTCGAGCGTTGAACGATGAAGCAGGAGGAGGAAATCCTGCTCAGGATGTGAATAGAGGAAGAGGTAGAGGTCGAGGGAGACCTCAGCGAAGAGCGGCACCACTCACTCGGCAATTGAGACCTCGATCCGGAACAGATGGCCCAAGTGTTGGGGCAAATGACTCAGATCTTGCTCAATAACATGTGGGCAGGAACAGGAGTTGAAGAGCAAGGAAGTACACATGTTATGAGTTCTCAGCCTCATGCGGCAGGATCGACCGATCCTAGCTATCGAGCCTCATGAGGAGGACGATCGGGCGGATGATGTGCAATTTGAAGAGCATGTGGATACGAAGAAAGGAATCTGAATCTAAGTGCGGGAGTCGACCTATAGCCCCAACAAGGGAGAGTGCGGGTTACGCCCGATTCCGTTGTTGAGGTACCGAGGCGGCGGCGCAAAACCGAGAGTGCGACTAGCTCGATAAGCTTTCCTTGATGGAGCGGTTTGAGCGCTTCAAACCACCCCGTTTTCGGGCAAGGGTGGAATGGATTCGGCGGAGACTTGGTATAAGGACATGGACAGATTGCTTGGGAGACTTGGTTTCCCGGCAAATGAGATGGTATCTTTGGCTACCTTTTATTTGCGTAGAGGCGTATGATTGGTGGGAGACCACTATGGCCACTCGGAAGGCCGACTTTGTGCGTAGGAAGTTGAAGGACCCGGGTATGACGTGGGATGAATTTTCTCACTTGTTTCATGAGAAGTGGATTGGTTATGCCACGGCGGATAGGCGGCAACCGGAGTTTGATACCTTGACTCGTGGAAGCAAAACTGTTGCGGAGTATGGGCACGAGTTTGAACGCTTAGTGCGTTATGTGCCTCGTTACAACACCAATGAGGAGGCCAAGACAAAGAGATTCATGAGAGGGTTGAAGCACAGGAAGTACTTGGCACCGTTGAACATTGAAAGGTACCATGAGGCTGTGCAGAAAGCACAGAAGATTGAGAATGAGGACATGGATACAGCTTCGGTGACACAGCCACCGAGATCGACGGGGATTGTCATTGGTGGAGTTAGAGGATCTGGACGTGCTGGACCTGCACGACACCACAGGACCGGCGGTAACTCTGGTGGGCTTGGATCGAAGGATAAGGGCAAGGGGAAGGCAAAGGTAGCAGAGCCCTGGTACTGTCAGACATGTGAACGGAATCACACCGGTCCGGTGTGTTATAAAGAGTCAGGCATGTGTTTCAGGTGTGGATCAACCGACCACATGATTAGGGATTGCCCTCAGATGGCAACTCAGGGAGTTGCAAGGCCACAAGGATTTCAGAGTTATGCTCCTCGTGCGCGTGGTGTTCCTCAGTTTGGACCACGACCCCGACCACCGCAGATGCGGCCACCACTACAGCAGGCCCCGCCGCCAGCGCACCAGCAGGCAAGGCAGGGACGAGTGTTTCAGATTGAGCGTGGTGGTGCAGCTCAGAAAGGAGCACTAGCAGGTATGGTGTTTCTGAATGGTATTTCTGTTCGTGCTCTTTTTGACACAGGTGCTTGATTTCTATAGTGTCACGAAGTGTGCAAAGTTTTTGCAACTTCCTGTGACTCATCTGTCTCAAGTATTCCTGGTACGAACCGCCGGGAGTCAGTATCTGTTCAGCAATGAGCTTATCAAGGGTTGCATGTTAACTATTGGTGAGCGACAGATTTCTTCTGATTTGTTGGTGTTGGATACATCACATTATGATGTGATTCTGGGTATGGATTGGCTCTCGGAGCATTCCATACGGATAAATTGTGCGCAGCGACAGTTAGTGGTGTCGGATCAAGTATTACCACCTGTTCCCCCCTCAGATGTAGAGATTGTTCAGAATAGCATGGAGCTTCAGGTAATGGAGAAATTACCCGTGACGGATGAAGGCGAGTACTTTGGACTCAATGATGCAGGTACGCGGTTGGAACTTGATAAAATTATGATTGTTAGATACTTTTCGCAGGTGTTTCCTGAAGAGTTGCCAGGTATGCCACCCGAGCGGGAGGTGATTTTTGAGATAGTGTTACAGACCGGAGCTACACCTATCTCCATTCCTCCGTATCGCATGCCGATAGTTGAGATGAAGGAATTGAAGAAGCAGTTGGATGAGTTGTTGGATAAGGGGTTTATCCGACCGAGCAGATCACCGTGGGGAGCCCCGGTGTTATTTGTTAAAAAGAAGGATGGAACCCTCAGACTCTGATAGACTATAGAAGGTTGAATGCGGTGATGCTTAAGAACAAATATCCGTTACCACGGATTGACGATCTGTTCGACCAACTCCGAGGAGCTAAAGTGTTCTCAAAGATTGATCTCCGATCAGGTTATTTCCAAATGCGTATGAAGGAAGAGGACATCCCGAAATCGCCGCACGCGTTATGGTCACTATGAGTACACTGTCATGCCTTTTGGGCTGACAAATGCCCCGGCAGCTTTCATGAATTTGATGAATGAGGTTTTTCGTCCCTACTTGGACAATTTTATTGTTGTCTTCATTGATGATATACTCATCTATTCACTGGATGAGGATGCACATCAAGAGCACTTGAGAATTGCCTTGGAAACTTTGTCTAACAACCAACCGTATGCAAAGTTTTCAAGTGTGATTTCTGGTTGCGCGAGGTAGCATTTCTCGGGCATATCATCAATGAGAACGGAATTTCGTTGACCCGAGAAGGTCAAGTCTGTATAAGAGTGGAGGCAACCCCGATCAGTAAAGGATGTCCGTAGTTTTCTCGGGTTAGCTGGTTACTATCGTAAGTCTGCGTACCAGCCTTCTCGGTTCTTGCCTCTCCACTCACGCAACTGACCAAGAAGGGTAAGGCGTTTGTATGGTCGGATGAATGTGAGAAGAGCTTTCAAGAGCTCAAGTGTAGACTGACACAGGCACCGATTCTGGTTCTACCTGACCCGTCTCAGCCTTATGTCATTTATACTGATGCCTCACGAACAGGTCTGGGGTGTGTGCTTATGCAAAACCAGCAGGTAATTGCTTATGGGTCGCGACAGTTGCGACCACATGAGGGAAACTATCCCACTCATGATTTGGAGCTTGCTGCGGTTATGTATGCACTCAAGCAGTGGCGGCATTATTTGTTGGGAAACAAATTTCAAATCTTTACTGATCATAAGAGCTTGAAGTACTTGTTCACGCAGAAAGATCTGAATATGCGCCAAAGAAGGTGGCTCGAGTACATGAAAGACTACGACTGTAGTATCGAGTACACCACCGGCAAAGGGAATACGGTGGCAGATGCCTTGAGTAGGGCATACACCGGGATAGTTAGAGGTGGAGAACCTGGAAACCGAACAGAGCATACGGACTGAATGCCTTGTGGCACAGTTGGCAGCTTCAGGAGCAAGAGCAGGTATTTGAGTTGAGAGTTCAGTCTTCTTGGATCGACAGGATCCGAGAATTTCAGATGAGAGATCTGAGTTTGAAACAGGTTTCTGGAGAATCTAAAGGAGCATTGCGTCCATTCTTTGAGTATAGGCAAGGATTGCTATACTTCAAAGGACGTTTGTAAGTGCCGAATGATGTGGCTCTTAGAGATGAGATTTTGGATCAAGCTCATAATACCAGTTTAAGTTTTCATCCGGGCGGTGAAAAATGTATCATGATTTGAGGTCACACTTGGTGGCCAAGTATGAGGAGGCATATTGCCGAGTGTGTGGCAAAGTGCACCACTTGCCAACAGTAAAGGTTGAGCATCGAAACCCGCGGGCACACTTCGACGTTACCTATCCCGATTCGTAAGTGGGGAAACGTGACTATGGATTTTCTTACCGGATTACCCACTACGAGAGCACGTCACGATGCCATTTGGGTGATTATGGATCGTTTGACTAAGTGTGCACATTTCTTGCCCATTAAAGTCACCGACCCGTTAGACAAGTTAGCACGACTCTACATCAAAGAGATCGTGACGGTTGCACGGTGTACCAGATTCTATAGTTTCAGATCGGGATCCAAGGTTTACAGCCCATTTCTGGAACGCTTTCCATCGAGCTTTTGGTACCCGGTTGCACCTTAGTACCGCGTATCACCCGCAAACTGATGGGCAATCCGAGAGGGTGATACAGGTACTTGAGGACATGCTGAGGAGCTGTGCGATTGATTTTGGAGGTGATTGGGATCAATATCTACCGCTCATAGAGTTCTCGTATAACAATAGTTATCGAGTACAATCAAAATGGCACCTTACGAGGCTCTTTATGGACGGAGATGTATGACACCTCACTGTTGGTCTGAACCGTCAGATAAGATTGAACTTGGTCCGGAATTGATTGAGGAGACCACAGAAAAGATCAAAACAATTCAGGCAAGGTTGAAAGCGGCAAATGATAGAACCACAGCCTATGTGAACAGAAGGCGCCGCGACTTAGAGTTTGAAGTCGGCGACAAAGTATGGTTGAAGGTGGCACCAATGAAGGGAATAATGAGATTTGGTCGGAAAGGAAAGTTAGCTCCGAGGTATATTGGCCCATTCGATATCTTAGAAAGAATTGGAAAGGTAGCTTATCGTTTGGCACTACCAGAGAGCTTATCAGCTGTGCATAATGTGTTTCACGTAAGCATGCTGAAAAAGTGTATCATGGAATCCGACGCAAACGATTCCAGTTGAGGAAGTGCAATTGGAACCTGACTTGTCTTATAAAGAGGTGCCAATTGCTTTGTTAGCGAGGGATACTCGTAAGTTGAGGAGCAAGTTAATAAACATGGTGAAGGTTAAAAGGTCGAAACAATCTGACAAATAGGCAACCTGGGAGACGGATAATGATATGTTTGAACGATACCATCAAGAGTACCAAAGCCTTAAGGAACTCTTGGAGGGCCAATTGTCTTAAGTGGGGGAGGATGTTACACCCCACCTTTTCCGGAAACAATCTCCGGTGAATAGAGTTCTGAAGGTATGTTTAATCTGTAATTTGTGGAGTTTAATATTTGTTGTTAAGTTGTTGTTGTTGTTGTTGTGGGAGTGGAATTGTTTTGGTATGGTTTTGGTTAAGTTAATGTTAAGGTTGAGTTTTGTGAGTTCTGGGTCCGGGCGATCGCCCGAACGAGGGAATGGTTCGCTGCGTTTCGCTGGACACTGCCGAGGTTGGGTCTTCCTGGAGCCGTGCGATCGCCTTTGAGCCTGGGGATGGCTTCGCCTGGGTCTCGCCCGGGCGCTGTCGATTGGAGTTTTCTTGGACCAGGCGATCGCCCGCTTGAGCAAACGGGTCGCCTGGTCTTCGCCAGGCACTGTCTTGAGTGTTCTTGAAGGTCGGGCGATCGCTGATTGGGAATCGGGTCGCTTTGACCGTCGCCTGACCAGCTATTTAAGTCGAGCAGCTCGTTTTCAACCTCAGTTTCGCGTTTTCAACTCTCTCCCAACTCGGTTTTGCTCCTATCCTAGTGATTTTGGACTCTTTGGTGCGTGGAAACGGAGGATTCGTGCGGGAATCACTACAAGAACAACGAATCAACAAAGGTTTCACTCCAACAACACTTTGTGGGTGAATTTGGGAAATTGCCCAAATTGTGAGGTTGGTATTTTCGTGATCTCTTGATTCATTTGAGTTAGTAGTAGTGTTTCTATGTTGGATTAGAGATAGAAACACACTTTACAACACGAATTGAGCATGAATCGAAGAAATTCAAGTTTAGGGTTCTTAACCCGGGATGAACGAATTTTGGGAGTTTGTTAAATTGACCTCAAATTAGTGTTGTTGGGTAGTTTTAGAACAACATTAATACTTGGTAAAAGGTCCAACAATGGCTTAATCTATGAGCTAAGAGAAAACTCATAGGGTTTAGGGTGGAGAAATGAAGTGTGATGTTTTGTTGAATTGAATTCAAATTGTTGTTATTGGGTATGTTTAGAGCAATATTGATAATTGGAACATTGTCCAAATATGCTCCGATTATATACCTAAGGCAATGTTCATCCGGATTTTTGGTGGAAAGTGGAAGCATGTGTTTTGTGTGGTTTAAGGTTTCAAGCATGTTTATACAATGAATTTGAGCAACTTTAAGTCTTGAAGTGAGGTCCAATTGTCAATGGATATTGATGTGTTCAATGAAAGTGTAATGTGGTAAGTGTGTGAAATGTTTAGGTGGTATGTGAAGCAAGGTTTGAGTTTGGATAAGGAAGAAGATTGGTGTGTTGGTGCTTGCTGCTACCCTCTACGGTTGCGTCTGCTTTCGTTTCGAGGTAAGGGTTCGACCTACCTATATTAATATAATGTAGGATGGTTGAGGCAAGTTTTGGGCCTCGGTCTCTGACTTCGGTCTTAGATCGGGATAGTGGAGCCCCAAGGCTAGTCCCATGGTAGGAGTAATGGTGCGAGGGTACCGCTTTGCTTCGTGTCGTGGTTCGTGCGTCTGTGTGACCCGAACTAATCGGGATACGGCACAACGGACGGCGTTCTCATAGGGGACCAGTCCGAGATAGGGTTACAATCCATTGAGGACCGTACGGCCTATGGTTCGCATCATTCCGGTATGTTCTGTTCTGTGAGTGGATGCATGGCGAATGCCGATGCATGGCGAATGCCGGTTGGACCGGGGAAGATCTAGCCATGGTCGGGGAAGACCTAGCCATGGTCCGTGACATACGGGGTTTGCTGGATGCATGGCGAATGCCGACGCATGGCGAATGCCGACGCATGGCGAATGCCGGTCGGATCGGGGAAGATCTAGCCATGGTCGGGGAAGATCTAGCCATGATCCGTTACATTCGGATGTTGTGCACACATCATTTATTTCTGCATATGTTCTGATCTGTATATTTGCTATCTCGTATGTATATCTGCTCCGATCTGTCTTTGCAGGTTTGTCGGAAGAAACATCGTTACACACGCTAAGCTCTTACCGGGTTTTTCTTTCGGAAAAACTCACACCCCTTACTTAACATTTTTTTCAGGAGATAAGGATTCGGGCCAGCGGAGTAGGATTTCCGCAAGGCTGTCTCGGTTAGCTATTTTGAGGTTTGGCAAAGACATCTGGACTTAGACTTCGGGTTCCTCGTCGGTTTCTTTATCCGACGCCCGACTTTTGTACGGTTGCACCTTCGCCCGTAGATAGCTCTGTAGCATGATACTGTCGGCATGTAGTTTTACGATAGCATGTTATCGTAGATCCGTCTGTTCATCCGAGATTGATTATGGTTATGTATATATATATATATATATGTGTGTGTTCTATTCGAAACTGATTGAATGAGTATCTTTGTTATGTGCGGAAGCCTCTGCTCGTAGTGAAAGAACAGACTTCCTTTTGATAATCTGATTTCGATATTCTCGCTTCGATATTCTGTTTATGGGCTGAGCCCATTGTTTCGCTGTCATGATCTTCGTGCATGAGTTGTTGTATTTGACTGTTGTTTAGAAAGGGACCACCAGGTTAGTTAAAGGCCCGCGAAATAATCTCATATTAGCTGCGCGATCCTGGTCCCACCTTGCTCACCACCGCCCCACCGGCCGGTGACCGCTTCCCGCCGGGTCCGGAAGGTGTCTGACGGGGGAGGTGGTGACACAAGTGTCCCATGACTCATTTTTGTCCTAAGTAAAAAAGGGAGAAGCATTTTATGAAATAAGGAAATGTTCATTTCTTCTTCTTCTTCCTCTCTCATTGCCGCCATAGCCATCATCCTTCAAGCTTGGTGTTCTTCATCTCTTGGCTGAAATCAACAAGGATTTGGACTCCATAATTGGTAAGCTTCCTCCCTTCATCTCCTTACAAGTTGGAAAACATGTTCTTGGTAGAAAAAGAAGGGTAAAACCGATTTTGAGGTTACTCCTTGCTATGAGTTTGGTTGATCTTCTTGCTCCCATCTTTTAGTATGTTCTTCTTGGGTTGGAGAGGGGTAAGAATCATGGTTTAGGTTTTGGAAAAACTCCATGGATGAGAAACCCTAGGGGTGCCGATTTTAAGGGGGATTTTCTAAAATGATGTAGAGTTGTGTTCTTGAATCATGCTTTGGATATGTTGTTCCTTGCATGATTCTAAGACTTTCTATGGTTTCAATTTGATGGAAAACATGTTGAGTAAGAAACCCCTCTTTTGGCCGAAACTATGGTTAGGGTTTGTGAATGATTTTGGTTGTTTAAGGTGGAATTGGTTAGTAATCTTGCTTAAGTTATGAAATTGGTGGTTAAAGTGTGTAAATGGAACCTTGAATGGTTTGATTTGAAGGTTTAGTGAAATTTGGGTGTAAGGCCGAAACTTTGAATGAAACTTTATCTATGTTGGTGTTGTGTTTTGGTTGATTTGGATAGTAATTTGGTATCGTGAATGGAAGTAGGTTCGTAAGGATGTTTGAAACGTCATTTTCAGACAATGGGAGCGAAATTCACCTTTATGCGGATTTACGGACAAAGTGTCTGGAAAGTGGGGTTTAAAGGTTGGAGTGTGTTTTTGGGTGTGTGAATATCAATGTTCTAGCTCGGTTCGTGAAACCGAGCTTTCTGTGAATTTTTGCGGGAAAGTGCGAGAATGTGCGGGTTTGGTTCTGGGGGTCTAATTTGGTGAGATCTGATTAGCTTATGGTTGCTCAGCTTGTTTCAGCATTGGTAGAGTGGTGTGGGACCATAAAAGTCAAGTTTCACTTTTCGGGCCGGGAGCCGGGATTTCCCGGGATTTGTACTGCGGGGCAGCTTTTCCGAGGTAAGGGCTCAACTTCTCTCGTTATGCATTCTGGGAGTTATTATATGTATATCGGGTTTGGTTGAGGCGGGTTCCGGGTGAGGACGGTGGTTCGGTGATCCCGAGACCCGTCACATGGTAAGATGCATGTTTGTTCTGTCTCAAGGCCCGGGTGGTCTTGGAGGTCACGGTTCATATTTCTGTTCTGTATATCTGCATCAGGTGCCGATATTTCTGTTTATATTTACATGTATATGTTCTGCTCTGTGACGAGACCCGGGATGGTCTTTGAGACCACGGGTGTTCCATTGGTTTGGTTTGGTTATGTCCGCACTGGAGGGTGCCGACATTCTGTGTATATCCACACTGGGGGTGCCGATATACTCGTGACCCCACGACAGTTTGGAGAACGCGACCCCGGTACCGTGCATTTCAGATATTCGACCTCTTTGAGAGGGTCGTGCTCGTGCTTTGTTATAAGGGTCATTCTGGCGGTTGGACCGCGTGTGTTGGAATTCCGGCTCACCTTATACTTTATGTTTATATAAACATGTATATGCTTGTGTCATTCTGTTTTGCAGGTTCAGCTCGTTACTTCTTAAGCATACTGTATCTTACCTCAGCCCTTACTGGGTCCTTCCGAGGACTCACCCCTTTTATGTTTACCACCTTTCAGGCTGTCCTGACAAGCAACCGGCGGAGTAGAGATCCGCGGTGCTTTCTGTCATTTTGGGTTTCAGTAGCAGCAACAGTACCACGTGCGGGAATCCTTTGAGCGAGAGGCTTCTGATTCCGCACTTAGGTATACCTAGGATTTTGTTTGATGGCTCTGTAGCTGTAGTTGCATGCATGTACATCAGATCATGATTTTGTATTTGATATATATATACCTTGGGATATATTATGATTTTGTTTGTCTTCTGAGTCGAGGGCGGAGCCCCGACTTGCCTATATTGGATTTGTTATGAAATGGGTTCAGTGTTTTCTGTGTTTGTTGCGATAATCAATGTTTGGTACACCATGAACAACATGTTTGGTAAATGTTGAGTTATTTCGTATACTTGCCATGTAAGAGTTTTGTAGGTTGCAAGTTATTGTTCGACTATTCTGTTAATTGAGAAAAATGCTCCATTACCGCGCCTTCCGCCGTAGTTTCCATTTCCGACGTCGCGGCCGGCTCCGCCTCCGCAACCGGGCGGGGTGGTTGTGACAACCTCTTGGTACGACAAATCCGGCTCCAGTTGCACATCCTCAATCGCAATCGTCTGAATCGGATCCAAAATACACTTCTTCAACATACTCACATGAAATACATTATGCACTGCTGCCATACTCGGTGGCAAAGCTAGCCTGTAGGCTACCTTGCCCACTCTCTCTAGAATCTCGTAAGGACCCACATAACGCGGAGCCAACTTCCCTCTCTTTCCGAATCTGATAGTTCCTTGGGTCGGTGCTACTTTAAGCCATACCTTATCTCCAACCTCGAACTCCAAATCCCGTCTCCGCTTATTAACATAAGAAGTAGTCTTGTCGTTGGCGGTCTTCATGCGCTCCTGAATCCTTTTGATCTTATTTGTCGTTTCCTCAATTAATTCAGGACCCAGATCAACTCTATCGGAAGCCTCTGCCCAACAGTGGGGCGTCACACAACGTCGGCCATATAAAGCCTCGTAAGGTGCCATACCGATAGTACTCTGGTAACTGTTATTATAGGAGAACTCTACTAGAGGTAAATGTTGATCCCATTCGCCGCCAAAATCCAGTGCACAACTGCGTAGCATATCCTCAAGCACTTGAATCACTCGCTCCGATTGCCCATCAGTCTGAGGATGATAAGCCATACTCAAATGAAGTCGTGTGCCCAAAGCCTTATGAAAAGCGCTCCAGAATCGCACTGTGAATCGTGGATCTCGATCAGATACAATGGAGTCTGGAACTCCATGTAACCGCACTATCTCACGAATGTATAGCTGAGCTAGCTTCTCCAGGGAATTTGTAATCCTCATAGGTAGAAAATGAGCACACTTCGTTAGCCGATCCGCAAAAACCCAAATAGTGTCATGATCGGGTCATAGGCAATCCTGTCAGAAAATCCATGGTGATATTGCCCCACTTTTCGCCCAGAATAGGTAGTGTCTGCAACGTCCCCGCGGGTCTCTGAACACATGTGGAACACTTAGAGACATATGTAGCAATGTCCCTTCGCATGCCCGACCACCGGAAATGAGATCTCAGGTCATGTTACATCTTTTCACTACCGGGATGCACACTCAGACTGCTCGCATGAGC
Organism: Stellera chamaejasme; assembly: GCA_024586325.1. NCBI lineage: Eukaryota > Viridiplantae > Streptophyta > Magnoliopsida > Malvales > Thymelaeaceae > Stellera > Stellera chamaejasme. Next base: position 11,250,189 of record CM044986.1, read on the forward strand.
CTCCTCAAGAATCTCATCTCGAAGTGTCGGGTTGTTCGGCACATACAACCGATCTCTAAAATACAACAGACCTTGCTTGTACTCAAAAGATGGGTCTATTGCACCCTTTGCTTCTCCAGATCTCTTCTTCAATGTTGAATCACTTTTCTGCACATCCCGCACTTTATCTAGCCAACCCGATTGAATAGTCAAAGAGTACAGTTGAGCATGCTCCCATCGCTCCCATGTACGCCACAAACACATCAAGTTGTTCTCCTCAATTCTGTCATCACTATCTCCGCCCTTTACTAAGCCGGTGTATTTCCAACTTAGTGCATCTTCCACAGAATTAGCTTTACCTGCGGTGTACTCACTACTACAGTCATAGTCCTTCATGTATTCCAACCATCTACGCTGTCTCATGTTCAAATCATTCTGAGTAAACAAATATTTCACTCTTATGATCAATGAATATCTCAAACTTATTACCCAGCAAGTAATGTCGCCACTGCTTGAGCGCGTAGATCACCGCTGCTAACTCCAAGTCATGGGTCAGATAGTTTTGCTCATGTGGTCGAAGCTGTCTCGATCCATAAGCAATCACATTCCGGCCCTGCATAAGTACACATCCAAGTCCGGATCTAGAAGCATCTGTGTATATCACATATGGCACACTCGGATCTGGTAGTATCAGAATAGGCGCGTTAGTCAACCTATTCTTCAACTCCTGAAAACTGTGCTCACAATCCTCGGACCAAACAAATCCTCGCCCCTTTCGAGTTAACTGAGTAAGGGGTGAAACTAGTGCAGAAAATCCTGAAACAAATCTCCGATAATATCCTGCTAATCCGAGGAAGCTCCTGATCTCTCGCACATTGGTCGGTTGCTTCCAGTCCTGCACTGCCTTAACCTTCTCGGGATCTACTGAAATACCACTCTCGCTGATGATGTGTCCAAGAAATGGCACCTCCCGAATCCAGAACTGACACTTGGAGAATTTCGCATATAACCGCTGATCCCACAATCTCTGCAGAACCATCCGGAGATGATCTCGATGCTCATCCTCATCCTTGGAATATACCAGGATGTCATCAATAAACACAATCACAAATTGATCCAAATATGGTCGGAATACCCGGTTCATCATATCCATGAATGCTGCTGGAGCATTAGTCAAGCCAAATGGCATAACCGTATACTCATGGTGTCCATACCGGTTTGGAAAGATGTCTTTGGAATATCCTCTTCCTTTACCCGAGCTGAAAGATGTCTTCGAGAAAATCTTCGCTCCCTTCAATTGATCAAATAGATCATTGATCCTGGGTAAAGGATACCTGTTCCTTATAGTTATTGCATTTAGCTTCCGATAATCAATACACAATCGCAAGGTCCCATCCTTCTTCTTCACAAACAATACCGAGCACCCCACGGAGAAATGCTCGGTCGAATAAACCCTTCGCCAGCAACTCGTCAAGCTGCTTCTTGAGTTCATTCATTTCTGAAATCGGCATGCGGTAGGGGGGAACTGATATGGGAACAGATCCTGGCTGAAGAAGAATCTCAAACACAATCTCTCGCTCTGGTGGCATACCCTGCAATTCCTCGGGAAATACCTGTGGAAAATCTCGCACAACGGATATCTGATCCAACACATCCCTGATATCAGCTGAGTTCAGATCGAAATACTCATCCTCATCAATCATAGGTATCTCGTCCAGAATCTCTAATTCCAGACTATGAATCTCGGATACACATCCAGAAGAAGTGGACAACGGAAGTGTCTTACCAGAAGATAACACAATCTCTCTCTTCGCACAATCTATCGTACACAATGCCGAGATAGCCAATCCATGCCTAAAACCACATCATATCGTGAAATATCCAGCACCAACAATTCCGTGGGAATCGATGCTTTCCCAATGTAATCACATAATCCTGGCTATCTCATTTGAAAACAAACACCGACTCCCAGCAGCTTTTAATCAATGATATATGAGGCATAAAACAAACAGATAAATGCGGGGACATAACATACTTATGTGCAATAATAGATTTAGAAGCACCCGTATCAAAGCAGAACATTCACGGGCATATCATTGAAGTAAGGTACCTTTCGGTGCTCCTTGTTGTGCCGGCTCACCTCTCTCGATCTGGAATACCCTTCCACCCCTCTGTGGCGGTGGCGGAGAGGGTAGATGTCGTGGTTTATGCGGCTGCTGTCTAGCACCACTCTGCGGTGCTCCTCGTCCTGCAGGCACTCTATACTGGGCTCTCGGCCAGTTGCCGAAGTCTCTCCTCGCCACAACCTGCGGACAGTCTCGAATCCAGTGGTCGACAGATCCACACTTCAAGCATCTGTTCGTCTCTCTGTAGCACGGCCTACCCGGATGAGACGTCCCACAAGTTTGACACACCACAGATGGAGATGCTACTCCTCTCCCTCTCATACTCGTACTCGTACTGCCAATAGGAGCCTTCTCGGTGTTGCGGGAAAACCTCCGTGGACCCGTACCTCTCCTACCCTCTAAAGGTCGATACGGTGTCTGCCTGCTCTCAGTCTCCTCCTGCTCGATAAGCTGGGCCTTCTGCGTCGCCTCATGAAAAGTAGTAATGCCCAGTGGACGTAATGCCACTCGGATATCAGGGCGCAGTCCCCGTATGAATCTCTTAGCCTTCTGCTCCTCCATCCCGTAATACTGCGGAACATACCGAACTAATCGATCAAACTCGTGCTCATACTCCAATACACTCATGTCGCCCTGCACGAGGTTGTCGAACTGAGCCTGCCGCAAATCTCGAACCGCATCTCCCACATACTGGTCTCAGAAAAGTCGACTGAACACATCCCACGTCATATCAGTGTCAGGCTCTCCTCTCGCAGCTCGCTCAGCCCGATGCCTGTTCCTGACACTCTCCCACCAGATGACGGCCCGGCCCTCTAGATTATAAGTGGCCAGAGACACCATCGTGGTAGGAGGAAACTCCAACCGCTCAAACATTGCATTGATCCGGTTATACCAGATCTCTGCAGCCTCGGGACCACCTCTCCCATTGAACCTCGGAGGGGCTCATCTACCTCTCTGTGCCTCCTAGACCGGCGTGATAACTCATCCTCAACCTGATCCTCCTTCCGGTGTCATCTGCGATGACTGCCCTGCACACTATCCCGGGAGTGATCAGGACCTGCATGAACATGTTAGGCGACATGGCCAACCTCAGGACGCACCCTCCTAGCCCTAGGGTGTCGTCTCTCTTCATCTGTGCTCACATCCTCTTGTCGGGGCTCTTCCCTCACATCCTCATGCCCATAAGAACTGGCATCTATCACAGAGTGAGGCTCATTAGGCCTCACACTACTCACATCCACGGGCTTCTGTTGCTCAGCCAAACGTCCCGAGCCGACGGCCCACTGTGATGTGCTGGCGGCAAGAAGATCGCCAAAGTATCTCGATCTCGCTCAAGGACTGCATCAAATCCGGAGGAACTGTGCGGAGGAATCTATGGTCTTGGACCCGTTTCCTGCCGACAATCTGCGACGCTCGGGATCTCTGTCCCGCCTCTCTAATCCCGCTCTCTTCTTCTGCGTATATTCACCATATTTCGAATAATTCAAAAGAAAACCAAATAGCACATATATAACGGTTAAACACCCAGAACTAGCAAGCAGCAGTATTCCAATTGGCTCTGTATATGTAAATGCAAATGCATCATGTAACAACATCCAATGACAGAAAAGATAATCCAGATCACATGAACAACCAGAATACCCGAATTCCAGACCAGATACCAGATCAGATAACCACATGCAGAACACATATACACTAATCACTCAACATAACAGAAATCCAGGACTGAACGATAACCTGGCTCTGATACCACCTTCTGTCACCCCACGACGGAAGCACACAAGCGATTACGATGCTTATTAACACCGTAGCCACACTTAGTTGGGGTAACAGATCACGCACATAACCAATTTGACAAGTGGGCCCTGTGGGCCCCACAGTTCATTTTAAGTTTCCTACTCATAAATTTTCCACACAAATCATGTATCACGCACATATGCTTACACATATACACATATAGGTGATTTCTGATAAAAATCCAAAAATCCGGGGCGTAGGCCCCACGGGGCGATTTACAGCTTTCCGGACGTACAAGTCCCAAAACTGATAAAAACATACATTCCACACTCAGAATCACAAACATGCACATAATCTGCTCAGAATGCTTCCCGGCAGAAAATCCAGCACAAATCTGACTTTTGACGAAAACCCGAATTTTACTAATTCTACATGCATACATGTCATCTACAATATACAGAGCCACAAAAATGTTACTGGAATACATACAGAACGTGCGAGGTGGTGACACTCCGGGGTCCAACCAACGTCCTCGACGTGCAAAATACTGCTGCTGCTACACACATAAGAAAGTTTAACCGTTAGAAAACCACAGTGCTCAATAACATAATCTGAACTCCAGAACTAAATACCACCCAACACATCCCGAAAAAGTTGATCACACAAATATCGGAAATCCCGGAATGATATACACACACATCAGACATTACCCCTTATTCTCTCAATATGAATCACAATAGATCGGAACACACGTAATGGTACCTAAAATATCACACACAAAAGCAACCCCGACTCTACTCAGCGGGCTATGGGTCAGATCCTCCTAAAATGAAGAAATAAAGGGTAAGTTCTCGAAAGAACTTAGTAAGGGCTGAGGTATAAGCAAAGATTTTCTTGGAGCACAAGAAACATGCAACCAAAGAAAAACGCAGATATACAAGAATACACATGCTCAACCAATGCAGATTCAACCAAATGCAATGCAAGTCAAACAATGGATTATGATGTAGTTAGGCACAATGACGGTCTTCTCGGCCTTAGCCGAGGCACACATATAAATACACACAAGAGCATGGCCAGCTCGGGGTCGCGATCCCCATCGTCATATCACACTTACACCATTTAGGTGTAGATCACACTTACACCATTTTGGTGTAGATCACACTTACACCATTTCGGTGTAGTTCACACTTAATGCTGATCCCGCGACCTACACACCAATGCTTATACCATTTGACCAAGTTTGGCATCACCGGGCCAACCCCTAAAACCAAACTTACCCTCAATATACTCCGTTACGCATTCTATAATGTACTCCAAAATGCAGTACCCAGAGACACACTGAACCCTTAACTTTCATAGAAGTCAGAATGAAATTTCCCGATCAGCGGTCCCGATACAGATTTTGGCAGAGATTCAGCCGCACTTCCGACTACCCCCTGTTCACATATGATCCATAGATACAAAATACACATTCAGAATTCACAAAATTGACCCACAACAAAGGCGCCAAAAATGGGGCTCGGGCAGGGAAAACGGCTTTTCACATACGGCTTTTTCAACGAAATCTGAACCGTACAAAATGTATAACTCTCAGCTCTGATCAATAATATATCCTTACCTTCCGTCAAATCACGCCTGAAGTTGAGTTTCTATTCAAAATTTCAGAACAATTTTGGCTGTACTTCTGCAAAGATTCAGCTCACAATCCTGACACAAAGTACGCATAAGGAGAAGCAAGGAAGGTGTAGGAACCATAAAATCAACCATAGGAGAATTTCCATAAATATGGAGCAATTTTTAGAAGCTTACGGTTTCCAACCGGAGCCATAATCACAAAAACTGATTTATAAGGAGTTAAGTATTTCTCCTAAGAATCGATTTAACCAACTGACCTTCAAGATTTTGTTGAGAAATTGAGAAATCTCAAAATGCTCCTTAAGCTTCAGTCACGGACGTTCAGAGAAGAATGGAGGTTTGGCTTCCTGTTACTTCTTCTCTTCTAATTACCGATACTATATATATATATATATATATATATATATATATATACATATTTATATATATATATACATATATATATATATACATATATATATATACATATATATATATATACACACATATATATAATACAATTTTACTACACTTTCACACACTCCACGTTACTTCCTTTTTATTTCACCGGCTCACCTCAGCTAAAACTAACCGACTTCCTGCCGTTTTTTTCTTTTTCACTTTAGCCCCCAAACTTTCAAAAGTTGCAATTTAGTCCAACCTGAAAATTGCAACTTTCAAACCGTGACCCCAAACGGCACGAAATCTGAGACACATTCTCGGGACCTCATATCATGCACAAAACATGTTTCACATGACTAATTATGAGTCCCGAGCCCCACTAGAAACCGCTATTTCCGGTAAATACGCTTAATCGCGTAATTAACTGGAATTCGCACTGGGTGGCAATAACAGTAACGAAAACTGTACCACATCCTCGGGACTTCATATCTCACACCAATTATACTTCATATACTTAATTATAAATCCCGAGGCACAGAAAATTCACTAATCCCAATATTGATGCTTAATTGTGTAATTAGCGTAATCACTTACCGGGTGTCGGTAACACTAGCGGCTCACAAGGGTGGAATGAGATCCCATCAACCCACTTCATCATCTAAATCTTCTGCATCCTCCATTTGTGGAATGACCATTATTAGCTAGTGAACTTCTCATGTCAAAGACATCCCTGACTTTGACATGCCTCACCACTAACCAATCTGCAGAGTTTACATTTTTAGCAAAGAAAACTTTGTCAACTTGTGAGGCGAGAACAAAAGGATCTTCGGTGTAACTACCACCCGTACGTACCAAATAAGAGAAGTTAACTAGTGTCGAGCCTAAACTATCTCGCTTGACACCTCTATTGGTATCAACCCAATCACATCTAAATAGAACCACTCGCATTTTACCCGCATAGTTCAATTCAATGATATCCTTTAACGAACCATAATAGTTCAAGACACCTTGTACAAGACTTCTATAACGTGCACTAGCGTAACTTTTACCTTTTACCATAATAACTACCTTACTGTTCTGAGTTTTTAACGTCTTTTCATGATCCTTAGTATGAAATCGATAACCTTTAACAAGATATCCTGAATATCTTATCACTGAATCATTAGGACCACGCGCAAGCCACTTGATTTCTTCAGTAATTCTTAGATCCCCTTCCTCTTGTAAACGTAAGACCTATGTCAATTTTACAGCATCTAATCATTATATGATAAAGATTTAAAATTTATTTCGAGAATTCCTGGCAATGAATTCTTTCAAGTTCAAATTCAGTTGGCCGTCGTGAACGATTTTTGCTCTTGATGATTGATTTATGCTCCCTTGAAAAAGGAATCATTACAGTGAGCACTTGATAGTAAGAAAGGGCTTTGATAAACTGAGAGATCAAAATGACATACTCTCGAAAAGGTGTGAGTGACTCAACATTGAATAGCACATAACGATGTGCTTGGAAAAGTGACTTCTTGTCAAGCACACTGCTAGAATTTATTTTCCTCTTTGGATAAGAAAGATCAGAATGTATATTTCTTCCCAATGGTCGGCCAGGACAAAGTAAGTTGGTTTCTTGATGTGGTTGTCAGAATGCTCTGATACCAATTGATGTGATTCCAGGGGGTATCTTGGAACACGAGGAGCAGATCTAGCCAACAAAGGAGCAACACGGGGTAGGTATGATTGATGAGGTGAAAATGTCAACAGGTTGACAGATCCGGAATGCATAAAAACAAAACGATGCGGAAGCTTGTGAAACGAATGGATATGGCCGCCAACTCCTCTTGGATCCTTGCCCAGACAAAGATGGTGTTATGCCTTTGGCGAATCCTCCTTCTTGATACCAAAAAAGGTCCACGACAAAGAAAGCCTTCGTTGCTAAAATTGAGGGGGAATGATGATGGGGCCAACACCTCCTTCTTCCAATGAGAAGGCAATATTGGTCTTAGTAGACTTGTCAAGAAAACTCAACAAGAATTGAGTGGAAAAAGGTAGATAGGTTGAAAAGAGAATCACTCTCAATTTCAAGGAAAAAAGGTGAAATATATTGATGATTGAATTGTGTCTTACAAACTCACCCAGACCTCCTTTTATAGGACAAAGAAGCTAGACATCTAAATCAATTTACAAGTCCCTTCATCTCCACTCTTAATGATGGAAATTAAAAGAAAATGTAAATATGAGAATTTAAAACAATTATTTCTAAACTTATTCTAGGCTAGCTAAGGGGTAAAACTTGCCAAAATATATCTAAAAACTGAAATAAAATGATGGAAATTCGAGTTGGAAGATGAGGGATGAGTTTTGGCCAAATAAATTAGGAGTAAATGATCCTCATTTAAGTGCTCTTGATGGAGAGGCTTCAAGGCTTGTAACTCCTTCTTCACCAATGGTTTCTGGATGATTTTGGATGACTCTTGAGTCCTCAAGGCTGCTGAAGTTCGTCCTTGATGAGAAGTGAACGGTTGGAAGCCTTTGAAGTGCATTGAATGCGCCAGCTGGAAACTCAACAGGTTGAGAAAATCGTGAACCATACTCTTGGGCCAAATTGTCATTTGATTGAGCCCAAACCGAAATGTTGAAATTTTTTTGCACAATTTGAGAATTGGGTTGGCCCAAATTGAGGAGTGCTTGCACTTTTTCTTCATCTTTGTGGATATCTTCATCTTGCTCCTCACACTTTGCAAAACTGTGCATCAACAGGTTGAGCATGTTCTTTGCCTTCTTGGTTTGACTCCTTGTCATAGGTCCATTGAAGGTGGAAGTGTTATAAAAGCCAATGACGTCTTCTTTTGGCATGTGAGCTCTTGGATCCTCAAGGTTGCACATGGGTGCAACTAGATCACTTGTCGGTTTCGCGTCATTTTTTCAATTTCATTTTGGTCACCTTCATCATCATTTCTTAAAGGTCAGGTAAACAAAGTCTCAACCCCCGAGAGATACCTGGAGCAAAATGTTAAGCTTTCTTGAGCCAAATATCCTTCAGCTATAGAGCCTTCTGGATAAGCTCTATTATGAACATATGACTTAAGTGTTAAAAGTTCCCTATTAAAAGGTTGACAATTGGTTAGTTCCTCCAAAAGCGTTAAAAATGACAGAAAATTCGTAAACAAATAATTACCTCTCAATAGCGTACATCCAACGGAAAGTAACAGGGCCTCCTTGCCTTACCTCTTCAACTAGATGAACTACTAAGTGCACCATGATAGTGAAGAAAGAGGGAGGAAAGATTTTCTCCAATTTGCATAATGTTCTTGCAATCCTTGCTAGAAGAAATTGGAGATTAGATTCAGACAAATCTTTGTAGCACATACCCTTAAAGAACTCACATATCTCAATAACAATAGAGCCACACTATCCGGCAATGTCCCACTTAATGCAATTGGTAGATATTCTTGCATCAACATGTGACAATCATAACTCTTTACACTACGTAGTTGGAGCTGATGTCGTAATGCATGGAGTAACGCCCCAGGCGTTACTGTGGGGCCGAAAATCATCGTAGCGCCCAAGGTGTTACTGAGGGCGCTACCGGTCAGAGACTGTCAGAGCTAGTAGCGCCCTGGTAATGCCTTTGTGCGTTACTGTGGGGCCGGAAAGTGTCGTAGCGCCCAGGGCATTACTGAGGGCGCTACCGGTCAGAGCTTGTCAGAGCTAGTAGCGCCCTGGTAATGCCCTGGTGCGTTACGACCATTCCATTACAGAAGTCATCCATCCGCAAAGTTCGTTTTCTTTCCCTCCGGCGTCTCAGCCCTCTCCTCTATTTTCTTGAAGGATTTGTGCTTCTCAACTTTTCGGTAGATCTCCGGTGTATTGGAAGCAGTATATTGAGCTAAGGTAAAACGTTTTGCTGTTTATTTTCAAGTTTTTGTAATGTTTTTTATTTTTTATTAAGTATAGTTATTTTAGTAAATGTTGAAAAATGCATAAATTTTATGGTATAGATTTAGTTTGAGCTATAGTTCCTGTCTGTGGATATTACGTAAAATATAATATGCATAACGTTATTTTCAAGTTTGGAAATAATGTTGTAAAATATAATATTCTATTGAATATTCATGGATTGTCCAGGTTGGACAGTTTGTAAAAGTGTAATCGGTACGTTGAACTTTTCTTATAGTTGTATATGCGAAACTGGTACGTCAACATTAATTTTCGCTCGTTTCAGTCTCGTTCCTTGTTATACCAAACTCAGAATTTAATATCTGAAAAATGGTATAATGAGGAACTGAGGCGAAATGCTGCCAAAATTTATGTAGGATGTACAAGTTATGCATATGCGACCATAGAAGTTTGATTTACTAATTGTACTCTTATGAATAGGATATGACCCATACACCCTTAATTAGGACAAATTAATTTAAAGAATATATACGTTTGTGATGAAAATGAATTTTGTAGTTTGTTAATTTTTATGTGTTGCTATTCATTTATATGCATATATTTACATTCTCATGTAGGAGTGGTTAAAATGGATGAAGGACGCGAGTGGATGTATCAGCGGTTTCAGAAAGGTAGTTGTGAATTGAATCTGTGATTTTGGGAGGGACTTAAGACGTTTTTGGAGTTTGCTTTCAGAGATGCTGAATCGAAAGGATGGGACATGATGAAATGTCCGTGTAAAAAATGCAAAAACAGATACTTTTATGATAAATTTACAGTTGGATCTCATTTATGTGAGCATGGTTTTAAGCCTGATTACTATATTTGGGATTGTCATGGTGAGGCGATACCGATCAATCCGTTTGTCTATGGAGGTTTTAATCGAATGAATTACGAAGCTTCGTCATCCATTAATGCACGTGCGAGTACTGAAACAGAATTGAATAATAACTATCAAGGATGGGACGTTGTACAAATGGTTCATGAAGGTTTAGGATTGCGGTACAACAATTTTGAACATGAAACTGTTGAAAATGATGACAATAATGACAATGATGAAAATGATCATGATTATGTTGAAAATGATGGCTATGATAACAGTAGTGGAAATGATCATGAGATTGAAGATGAAATGGAAGGGGAAACTCCTAATGAAGAGGCGCAAAATTTTTATAACTTGATGCAAGCAGCCTCACAGCCTTTATATGAAGGGTGTCGTGGCCGAGCATAAGAAGTTATGTGTTGGCAAAGTTTTGAGTGCGAAAAGTCGAGCAACATATCAGATGCCGGGTGGTCGCGAATGATGAAAGTTGTGGACAAAATATTTCGTGGAGAGAAAACCTTGCCACAAAGGTGCGGCAGAGGCGAAGAAGCTGATCAGAGACTTAGGCTTACCGTATGTAAAAATTCATGCATGCAAGAGTAATTGTACATTGTTTCGCGGCAGATTCGAGCATTTGGTTCATTACGGAGTGTGCGGTGCAGAACGCTATACTCAGGGGGGGTCTTAATCGTTGTGGTCAACAGAAAATTAAGGCAAAGAAGGTTCTACGTTATCTTCCAATCACTGACCGCCTCAAACGGCTTTATCAGTCATCGAAAACAGCTGAATTTATGAGTTATCATGTCAGGGCAAACGGGAACGCAAATGGTATTATTGGACACCCTAGCCAATCGCGGGCGTGGAAACACATCGATGAGCTGTATCCTGATTTTGCTGGAGAGCTCGGAAATGTTCGATTAGGGCTATGCACTGATGGATTTAACCCCTTGTCTGACACTGGTAGCACTTACTCGATGTGGCCGGTTTTCATCACAGTTTATAATTTGCCTCCTGATTTATGCATGAAACAACCGTACATTTACATGGCACTGCTAATCCCGGGACCTCGATCACCGGGACGTAACATTGATGTCTTTTTACGTCCGTTAGTTGATGAGTTAAATCATCTCGAGTTAAAACGCGTGCAATATTCGTAACGCGAACCCGAAACTCCTCTCGCCTCCTCTCTCGCCGCCTCCCTCTCTCGGCCTCGCACTGCTGCGCATCCGTCACGCCGGCCCACAATCGCGCCCACAACCGCGCCACACTGCGCGCCACAACCGCGCCCACAACCGGTTGCTCACCACCGCGCCACAACCGCGCTGCCACCGTACACCCTCCATTTCACGGAGCCTCTTAATGAAGGTAATGAATTAAGCGATTATTAGATAATTTCAGTAATTATTAGATAATTTCAGTGATTATTAGATAATTTCAGTGATTATTAGATAATTATTAGATAATTTCAGTTATTACTTTATAATTTCAGCGGTTATTAGATAATTTCAGTGATTATTAGATAATTTCAGTGATTATTAGATAATTTCAGTGATTATTAGATAATTATTAGATAATTTCAGTTATTACTTTATAATTTCAGTGGTTATTAGATATTTTCGGTGACTATTAGATAATTTCAGTGACTATTATATAGTTTCAGTGATTATTAGATAATTTCAGTTATTACTTTATAATTTCAGCGGTTATTAGATAATTTCAGTGATTAGTAGATAATTTTGATTATTAAATAATTTTAGTGATTATTAGATAATTATTAGATAATTTCAGTTATTACTTTATAATTTCAGTGATTATTAGATAATTTCAGTGATTATCAGATAATTTCAGTGATTATTATATAATTTCAGTGATTATTAGATAAGTATTAGATAATTTCAGTTATTACTTTATAATTAGGCGATTATTAGATAATTTCAGCGATTATTAGATAATTTCAGTGATTATTAGACAATTTCTGTGATTGTTATATAGTTTCAGTGATTATTAGATAATTTCAGTGATTATTATATAATTTCAGTGATTATTAGATAATTTCAGTTATTACTTTATAATTAAGCGATTATTAGATAATTTCAGCGATTATTAGATAATTTCAGTGATTATTAGATAATTTCATACTTTTATTGCCAAGTTAACTTCTCGCAAGGATATGGCGGGTCTAAATGATAGTCACGGGTCCGGATGTGGTTCCACCGCACGTAGTTCGGATCCAGACGCCCAGGGGACGTGGTTCTGGGGGTCACGGTTCTCGAGTCAGTGGTCACACAGGCCGTGGTTCTGGGCGAGCATCACCTGCATCAGCTTCTTCCTCCCACCTATCAGACTCGCAGGACACGGTCCAAGGTCAGCATGACCGCGTGGAGACTGATGGGCCCATCGATGATGAGATGGCGCGACTGCTCCCGCCTCCACAGACGCTTGCTGATGGGAGGAGGATGATTCTTGCAGGCCAGTAAGTTGTTCATTTTAAACGTTCAATTTCGGTCTTCCACATATCTATTTCTAATCGAATGAATATATGTAGCCTTGGCTCCAAGCTTCACGGGGTCTACCAAGATGTACAACGCGTTTTCCGAGACCGTTACTGCGGTGTCCCGGAAAAGTACTCGACATTCACCAAAGCTGAGAAGAACGCGTGGCTCGCAAAATTTGCGGTAAAATATACATTTTTAACATATAGTTTTCTTTTAAATATTTATATACATTACTCACCTAAACTTTTCTTCTCACGGAAAAATATGTTTGGTACCCGTAAATCAATTACGGTGACCTCGAGAGGACGTTGCACAAGTTTTGGGCCAAGATGTACAGGGGGCGGAAGGGGAAGATCCTCCAGACTTACAAAGAAAAGTACCCTCTCAATGACGAAAATCCCAAATTCGATCACTGGCAGGAGCACAAACACCCTACCTTCCCTCAAGCAAACTGGGATAAGTTCATCGACTCGCTCAATACTCCAGAGTTTATTGCGCAGTAGAGACAGAATGAAAAGAATGCAACAACACAGGCAGCTCGGAGGCCGCGGAGGAGGCACGGCTCGACGACGGCGCAGAACTTATACGAGGAGATGATCATCAAAGAGCGTCGAGAAGTCACCAACACTGACTTTCGGCATCAATGGGATGGTTCAGACGCAACTACATTCGAGGTAACTATTTCAAAGTAGTAGACTCATATTTTTTTGGGTTTATACACATTTTCTAATAATCGATTCGTTATTTGTTCATTAGGCCGAGTATATGAGGCGGGTTATGGAGAAGTACCAGAACATAAACGACGCGCCTCCTGTCGATGAGGATATCTTCAGTGATTACGGAGCGCCTTAAAAGGGCGTTATGTTGGCGCTCCCCGCAGCCTTGTCCACCCGCAGCATTTCCGCCCACCTCAGCCATCTCCGGTAATTAATTATATACTAAATCGAAACTTTTTAAAACCTTAATGTTACATTATAAAGTAATATAATCTTTCTCATATACTTTTAGCGAGAGCTTGCCGCTGAGGAGGAGCGTCGGGCGACTGCGGAGTCCCGACGCAAATCAGAGGAAGTCGTCCGTGTGATCGGGAGCGTCAGGCAGAGTTCGAGGTTTACGCCAACAACCTCCGGCGACAGTGACGAGTCGGTATTCAGCGTTCTCGCCGACACTTATCCAGCGGGGCATCATGCGGCGAGACCAGGTGCCTCCGGTCTGGTTCCGGGGATCATCATCATCCCGCAAACCGGGACTACACGAGACCGCCAAACTTCCTCGACTCAGTCCGATTTCCACACCAGCAGCCGCCGCCGCACCAGAACCCTTTCACCAATACAACTCTCCTCCGCAGTAATGAATACTACGAGCCTCAAATGCAACGGCCGCAGCCGACATACCAGTACAATTTGGAGACAGACACGTACTTGAGAGAGAGCATCGAGCATTTTGACCCGTTAAACTCTGGGTTTAACAAGAACAGCCGAATCCGTCAGAGCAACGACCATCGGAAAGTCAAAATCACCCGCGCTATAATTGGAATTTCACGACTCCGTAGGATCATGATTTTATTACTACGCTTTTAGGATGTTTTTGAATGTTTTAATTTTGTTTCAAATATTTAATTAAAATATGTTTATATTCAATTATCTTTTATTCCAAAATATGAATACAAATATTAATTAATGATTATTTCTATTTATTTTATAATAAACATTTAAGATTTAATAGATTAAATGTTAAAACATAAAAAAAAGGATTTGGGATAGTAACGCCAAGTAGGGGGGTGGGGCGCTACCAGGCCTGTCAGTTTGGCAGGCCTGCTGTCAGGCCTGGTAACGCCTGGTAACGCATTGGGCTGAAGTAACGCCTCGATTTGTAGCGCCCTGGTAACGCCCTTATGCGTTACAATTCGTAATGGATTGGTAGCGAATTTGGCGTTACCATGCCTCCTTCGATAAGTAGTGTTAACCCTATAAATTTTTGTCCTTCAACCGTACATAACGAGAAATATTGGATGAAAATTCATCTAGAGGTTTAATAAACTTGAGGGTTTTCAAGAAAGTATCCTTCTCCGCTCGGGTCATTTGGTAACAAGCTTGTGGTAAGATTGTTGTATTGGTGCTAGGATGTTTCTTTGGGTGAAGTTCTTTTCTTAGACCCATTTTCTCGTAGATCAAGACTCGCTTTATAGTTGTATTTTGACTTCCCTTCCTGTCCTAGCAAAGTCTCAATAACATTATCACACACATTTTTTTCTATGTGCATGACATCAAGGTTGTGCCGCAACAACAAATG
The DNA here is from genome assembly GCA_024586325.1 of Stellera chamaejasme. NCBI lineage: Eukaryota > Viridiplantae > Streptophyta > Magnoliopsida > Malvales > Thymelaeaceae > Stellera > Stellera chamaejasme. The sequence continues at coordinate 11,265,590 of CM044986.1, forward strand.
TTCCCAATAAGGCAACATTGTTGGTAAGAAACTACATTCCTTCAACTTGTTGCAAAGCCATAATTCCAAAAATTGGAGCAGGGGCATCACGTAGCTCCTTATTTCCATCAAATTGTCGTGTCTCATTTCGCCACCTATGGTTAGTTGGGAGCCATCTCCTATGACACATATAACAAAATTTCCGACCATGTTGTAACCACTTTGAAGCGGTGTCAAAGCCACATGAAGGACAAGCCAATTCACCCTTAGTGCTCCACCCATAAAGGTTGGCGTACCCTGGAAAGTCATTAATGGTTGAAACCACAGCAGCTCTTAGCTGAAAGTTCTTTTTGATACTAGTATCAAAAGTTTCTACTCCTACCTCCCACAATTCCTTAAGTTCCTTTATTAGAGGTTGCATATAAACATCAATTTTATTTCCAGGGCATCTAGGTCTAGGGATAATAAGAGAAAGAATCATATTGGGTTGTTTCATAACCATCCATGGAGGTAAGTTATATGGAATCAAGAAAACAGGCCAAATACTATAAGAGACATTATTGTCTTGAAAGGGTTGAAACCATCGCTTGCAAGGGCCAATCGAACGTTTCAGGGTCACTAGAAAACTCAGGGAATTTAGCATCGAAGTCTTTCCAAGATGCACCATCAGCTGGATGTCTCAATTTCTCATCGTTAATGCGATCTCTATAATGCCATCTCATAAGGTCAGCCGTCTTTGAAGACATAAACAATCTTTGGAGCCTTGGCTTTAACGAAACCAACGGCAAACCTTCGTTGCCTTTTTCTTTTCATGCTAACCTCATCACCTGTATTATCCGTATAACATTTCCACCTTGAAGCTCCACAAATTGAGCAGATCTCATCTTTTCCTTGTCATTCCGAACAACACACAATCATTTGGACAAGCATGGATCTTCTCATACCCTAAACCCAATTTTCCCAACATCTTTTTCACTTCACTTTTTTTAGGAATCAAATTATGAGTCGGCAATAGGTCTTGTAGAAACTCTAACAACATAGAAAATGACTTTTACTCCAACCATTTAAGCACTTTAAGTGGAAAAGATGTACCAAACAAGAAATCTTATTATACTTAGAGTTCGGATACACCTCTCTTTCAACATCTATCATCAAATCAGAAGACTTGGTACATTCAGTTTCCACGTGCGATGGGTTGCTGAAAGCACCAGCATTTATACGCTCGTCACACTCCTCTAAATTTGGACTTCGAACTTATAGGGTACAATGGAAACAAGTCATTCAATAATCCATGCATGCTCAAATACTCTTTCATCATTATTAACCATTGATCTTGAAGATGATGCCATTTTGATCTCTCCATGATCGACCCATTCTTTGTATTCTAGTTGAAAACTATTACATATAAGGTGATCGCACACTTCCCCTCTAGTACGATAAAACATATTATAACACTTCCTACATGGGTAAACAATCTTTCCTTCTTCACTTGATTTCTGAAATGCGAAATTTAAAAACTTTCCAATCCATTTACAAATTGTTCAGATGATCTTGGAACATCATACATCCAAGATCGATTACTCATGATGCCTACGAGGTTGAAACTACTTGTTATTAAAAAGGTGAGAAAGTTATTGAAATAAAAAGTGCCACCTTGAAATTATATTGGTACGAATAATAGGGTGGTTTAAAGTTAAAAGGTTGAGGAAAAAAATCGGTGACTCTCTGCCCAATTCATCGTGAAAAATCAAAATCGAATCTATAACTCCTCAAACCAAAGAAAATTGGTGATGAAAAAAGATGCAGATGAGGGACAAGCAAATAGGCATGGTGCTGACAAGTGGCCAAGTGGGGGTGGGAACTGGGAAGTGCTTGTGGATGGGGGGCCACTCGAAAAAGTCACGGTGACTTTCAGCGAATTCACTTGAACGTGAATTCGCTGAGACCCGAAAAAATACAAATTCATCCGTGAAATATGAAGATGAATCATAGATATTTTTCACTTTAAAAAACCCAACTTTGAAGCACCCTAATGAAGTATTAGAATCCAATTATTATCACTCTCTAGCTATAAAGCAAATCAACATCCAAGCTATAATGTTAATACTCAAAGCATACATCGATTAAGCTAAGTTCATTCAACATACCTCTAGTGCTCAGTAGTGTTCAATGAGATGTTTTTGGGTCTTAAGAGGGGTAAGTAGTAACACACTTTGAGCAGTTCCTCCCTACAAAACAAATTGATGATCAGGCACGAGACTCAACACTCACCACTTAATAACAGAGACTTGAAAGTAACCTCAGTTTAAACAATCAATTAATACAGACCTTTAGTAACTCTGGAAGTCTTTCATGGAATAGTAAAATCAGTATGGTGAATTGAAATCACATGCAATTAAGCAGGATGCAACTGTCAAAAGAAAGAAAAAAGCTACCTCCGGAAATAGATAGATTCAGTTGAACCTTAATGTATATGAATGAAGTAAAAGCAATATCATTATATTTGATATGCATGCTTGAAGTAGACCGGGAACATGATGCCCCTTGTTCATGAATTGAATCAAGTGAAGTTGCAAGTTGAATCTAACTCCCTTTGCTAACTCTCAGTAACCCAAAAAATGAAGAATTTTGACAAACTAATAAGATTTATCCAACAAATTTCTTCCACATTCATCCAACAAAAATAAGACGGATGCCTCTTATATCAAGCTCTAATGTTATGGAAATTGTTGTTTCAACTTCAAATTGATCTTAGGGTTTAGAGTCCAAATGAGAAGGAAAGAATGACGAAGTAATATACATGCCTGAAAGCTGTGACGATGGTGTATCCGCGAAAATCGAGCACGATTGCACGACACCGACGCTTCCTCAACACCGATGCTTTGAAAGGATGAGAGGTAGAGATAGATAATGGGTTCTGGTGGTGGAGAAGCTTTGAAATGTCGAGACTGTCACAGCCACCCCGCCCGGTTGCGGAGGCGGAGCCGGCCGCGACGTCGGAACAGGAATTACGGCGGAAAACGCGGCAGCGGAGCATCGAGCTCAAACACAGAACAAACGAGTATCGACTAGCAACCTACAGAACTCATACATGGCAAGTATACACGATAACTCGACACAATACCAACCAAGCAGTTCATGGTATACCAAACATTGCTCATCGCAACAACCACAGAAACACTGAATTCATATCATAACAAATCCCATATAGGCAAGTCGGGGCCCCGCCCTCGACACAGAAAACAATCAGAATATATCTCAAGTATATATACACATCCAAAACATGATCTGACCTATATGCATGCAGTTACAGCTACAGAGCCATTAAACAAAATCCTATGTATATACCTAGCGCGGAATCTGAAGCGACCTCCGCACGTGGTACTGCTGCTGCAACAGAACCCAAAATGTCAGGAAGCACCGCGGATCTCTATTCCGCTGGTTGCTTGTCAGACTGCCTGAAAGATGGTAAACAAATAAAAGGGTGAGTCCTCGAAAGGACCCAGTAAGGGCTTAAGGTAAAAGTGCAGTTTGCCCATAGGGCGACAATCTGAACACAGCAAAAGCAGAATAGCACAAAGATATGCATGTACATATAACATAAAGTATAACGTAAATCGAATCCAACACATATGCGGTCCAACCGCCCGAGCGACCATGTAACGGCCCTCAGCGAGGTCGAATATCTGGTCGAGCGTAAGCAGATAGCACGGCATCGCCGGGGTCGCGAGCCCCAAACTGTCGTAGGGTCACGTAACGAAGTATCGGCACTCCGGTGCGGATACGCAGAATGTCGGCACCCCTTCGGTGCGGACACGTAATGTAAGTATCGGCACTCACAGTGCGGATACGCAGAATGTCGGCACCCCTTCGGTGCGGACACGTAATGAACATATAATAATAATATGAATACATAAACATAAAAAGAAGTAACATTACATGATAACCATATACATAACAGAATAGGAACCAGGGCCTCTAAGGTCATCCGGGCCTTGAACGGAACAAACATACATTTTACCAAATTAATCCCTTACCTCGAAACGCCGCCGCAGCCCAACACTCGGAAGATCCCAACTCCCGACCGAAATGCACAACTTGGCTCCTACGGGTCCGCGCTACTCCACCAACGCAGAATCAAGTCAGACAACCATAGTTGGATCGAACATATCCAAACAGACCCAGAAAACGATTTCCGCACAAACCCGCACTTTCCCGGAAAACTCCACAGAAAGCTCGGTTTCACAAACCGAGCCTGAACATTGTTATTCCAACACCCATAAACATATTCCAACCCTTAAACCCGCATTCCAGACACTTTTCCGGTAAACTCGTATAAAACTAACTTTCTCATTTCTAACCCGAAAATGGTATTTCAAACACCATAACACACCTACTTTCACCCACATTGCCAATTCAGCATCCAATTCAATCAACACACACCACCAAGATTGAAAAAGAATCACTTCAACAATTTGGTCCTTAACCAATTTTCCACCACACTTCCAAATCAAACCATACAAGCTTCTAATTAATCCCACTAATCATCAATTTCATTTCTTAACCCACATTACTAACCAATTGCATCAAAATCCACAAAACCCCAATTTGAATGATTCGGCCTTAATGGGGGTTTTTCACCCAACCTCCATTTCAATCCAAACAAAGTTCCATTTGTACTCTTTAATCACCAATTGCAATTATTAAGCAAGATTACTAACCAATTTCACCTAAATAACCAAAACCACTTCACTAACAATTCGGCCAAAAGGGGGTTTTCAACCCAACTTATTTTCCATCAAATTGAATCCACACATAAGCTTAGAATCATGCTAGGATTAACATACTTGAAGCATGAAGCAAGATAACAAACACACATTATTTTGGAATTTTTCCAAGAAATTCGGCCAAAAATGGTTTCTTCATCCAAGAAGTTTTTCCAAAATCTAACACTTGATTATCACTCCCTCAAGCCCAAGAACAACATACTAAAAGATGGGAGGAGAGGATCACTCTAGCTTATAGTGAAGAACAACCATGAATTCTCAAATTTGCTCTCTTTTCTTCACCATATCATGTTATCAACTTGAAAAGAGAAGAAGGATGGAAGCTTACCATTGTTTGGAGCCAATTCCTTGTTGAATTCCAGCAAGAAATGATGAAGCACTAAGGAGCTTGAAGAAGGAAGAAAATGGCGGATGAAGAAGAAAAAGGAAGAAGAAGAAGAAAATGAACTTATATCCTTTAATGAAATAACAAAACCCCTTATATATATATCCTTTCTTTTCTCTTAAATCATAAAGGGACATGTGTCCCTTATCTTTTCTCCATTCAGCCGAAAGTAGGCTGCTGCCCATGCTGAATTATTGTTATTTTGTGACCAAATATAATTTAACTCCCAATTTTTCCGAAAGTTCCAATTCTTTTTGCCCAAAAATAATTACCGAATTCCAAAATTAATGAAACTTGGACACAACCTTCGGAATATTATAACATGCACAGAACATTTTTCAGAAATTCATTTGCCTTTCCGGAGTGTCCTACCGAGCACGCTGAACCCGAACCAAAACCCGACGTGCGAGCGTGACAACCTGAACCGAAATTCCGTCACTCCAAAATTCTATAAAAATTCCCATAAATTCCATCTTAAATTCAAACACAACTTACCCCAAAGCCGTCAGAAAATTTCCATCCCGAGCCCCGGGATTCCCGTCCCGAGCCCGGGAGTCGCCCGGAACCGAACGTCCCGCCCCAAATATTAAACTCCACACACACCTCCGGACGTCACCACGACTCCAAAACTACAAACGGCTTTCCAAACTGAGATCTCGAGAGTGCTACCGAGCCCGCTGTACGGCCCGAGGCGACCCCGACAACCCCCCGGCGCCAGAAAAATATTTTCGGCGGAAACGTCCGGGGGACCCACACGACCTCAAATACGGAAGGGTTCGCCAAAATGATACTCGGATAGGGCTCGGGAGCCGTCAACGCCGAAAACGTGACCGCAGCTACAACCGGAGCCCCGGGTCACCTTGGCCGCAACCCGCTCGGGGTGACCGTAACATTCTCCCCCTTAGAACTCTTGGTCCTCCAAGAGTAGCTCAACCAACCGTGACAGTGTCGCTACCAACCGAGAAAATATAACTATTCCTCTAACCTGAACAATCGGACCACCGTATCGGTGCGGCGGGAGTGGTAGTTTAGACTACCATACTGAGCCTCACGGCGTCCCACCCTCCGGTGCATCTTATTGCACCCGAGTCTTGCCAGTATTTCTACCAGACAACCCTGCACAGTGCGAACCTAAATCTAACCGATCCACAACAGGCTATCCTGGAAGGTACCACATAAAACAGAAACAGTTGGGGGGGAAAAACCAACCTAACAACTTACTCTGGAAACTCATAAAAACCGATATAACTCGGGGTAACTCGCCCCGCCTATCAAATCTTACTGTCTCTCTGAACGGTGCTACCTCCAGTCAAATTCTATCAAATTCTATCACCAAACGCCGATTCAAGAGCCCTACGGCGGCGGTTCGTACAAACAGTGGTGCAGTCGTTCGCGGTTTTAATCCGCGCCTGTAACAATCTGACCTTTGCCGTAGACTCCTCAAAAAGCTCGGGTCCTGCTTAACCCCATCAGATGCATCTGCCCAACAAAGCATGGTGTCATACACCTCCCGCATAACACCTCATATGGTGCCACGTCAAACGTAGTCCAAAGCAATTGTTGTACGAGAACTCTATCAAAGTAATCGCTAGTCCCAAACTCCTCCAAAATCCAAGGCATGATTCGCAACATATCCTCCAATATCAGAATCACCCGCTCCGACTGCCCGTCCGTCTGTGGGTGATAAGCTGTACTCAGATGGAGTCGCGTGCCCAATGCTTCATGAAAAGCAATCCAGAACCGTGCCGTGAAACGCGGATCACGGTCAGACACAATGGAGTCTGGTACTTCATGTAATCGTACAATCTTACTGATGTAAAGCCGGGCAAGCTTCTCCAAAGTGCAGCGGCCGAATAAGCGAAGGTGTGCGCACTTTATCGCCTGATCCACAATAACCCAGATAACATCATGGCGAGACCGTGTCAGGGGCAGTGCAGTCAGAAAGTCCAAAGTAACATTACCCCACTTCCAGACTGGAATGGCAAAGTCTGCAGTGTCCCTGCCGGTTCCTGATGCTCACACTGCTCGAGTGTGCCTCCTCTAAAATCTCAATCCAGAACTCCTGATCCTCTGGTACACAGAGGCGGTCTCAGAAGTATGGCAATCCCTGTCTATACTGAAACGTCGGTAACAACTAAACCCTTATCTTCCCTAGATAACTTCTTCAATACCAGATCTCTACCTTGCACTTCGCGCATCCTATCATGCCACTCAGAATGTATGATAACTGTAATAACCTGAGCACGCTCCCAGAGCTGCTCCTGTGCCAAAGGCACGTCAGATCACTCTCCTCAGATCGGTCACCAACATTTCCTTTCTTAATTAAGCCAGTATACTTCCTGCTCAGAGCATCGGCAACCGTGTTGCCCATGCCAGAGATGTACTCGATACAACAACCATAGTCCTTAATGTATTCGAGCCATCTATGCTGCCTCAAATTAATTCCTTTTTCGTAAACAGATATTTCAGACTCTTATGGTCGGTCGAATTTGAAATTTACTACCAAACAGATATTGCTTCCAATGATTCAACGCTTAAATCACTACAGCCAACTCCAGATCATGTGTCGGTCGATTCAGCTCATGCGGTCGCATGCTCCGACCCATAAGCTACCACAAAACGCTCCTGCATCCACACTCATCCCAAACTAGACAAGGTACTAACAGACAGATACAGAAATGTAACACATTTCTACGGGATGGAAGCATCCGTATAAATCACATACGGTAAGATCGGATATGAAAGAGTCAGAATCGGAGCGTTAGTCAACTGCCGTTTCAACTCCTGAAAATTCTGCTCACACCTATCAGACCAGATAAATCGTTGACCCTTCCTGGTCAACTGCGTAAGCGGAGATGCCAGAATAGAAAGTCCAAGAACCAACCTCCGATAAAATCCTGCTAACCCTGAGGAGCTCTTGATCTCCCGTGCCGTGGTAAGTTGTTTCCAATCCCGAGCCGCCTCACCAACTCTGGATCCACAGACAGCCCATGCTCAGATATAATGTGTCCCAGAAAGGTGACTTCCCGAATCCAGAACTCACACTTTGAGAATTTAGCATAAAGCTGATATTCCCAAGGTGTCTGCAGATCTACCCTCAGATGCTCCCGATGCGAGTCCTCATCCCGAGAATATATCGAATATCATCAATAAAACCACCAGAAATTAGTCCAAGTACGGTCGGAACACCCGATGCATCAGATCCATGAATGTCACCGGAACATTGGTCAGCCCGAACGGCATGACCGAAAACTCAAAGTATCCAAACCGGGTGCGCGGTCTTAGGTATATCCTCTACCTTCACCCTAAGCTAAAAATACCCAGATCAGAGATCAATATTTGAGAAAAACCTCAAACCCCGAAGTTGATCAAAAAGATCGTTAATCCTCGGTAACGGATACTTATTCCTCCCAATAAGAGCATTTAACCATCTGTAATCAATACAAAGTCAGAGTGTCCCATCATTCTTCTTAACAATCAATACCAGAGCACCCCACGCTGAAGTGCTCGGTCGGACGAAACTCTTTTGCTGTAATTCCTCCAGTTACTTCTTCTACTCTGCATCTCGAAATAGGCATCCGATAAGGAGGAATAGATATCGGAGCGATGCCGACCGCAGTGGATCTCAAACACAATTTCCGCGACCGAAACCCGGGAACCTTTCTTTTCAACCTTCGGACCTCGAATCTGTCAATTCAAGCTGAATTAGCAACTTTACCAACCACACTACCAAACTACACCCCGACCCAAAATCGAAAATCCGCGAATTTGGTAAAATTCCGATTTTCATGAAACATCAGAATTCAGAACCGATTCAGAACATGCAAGAATTCACTTCAATAATCACAAATCAATCCACAGAACACATCAAATTCAACAGAAACTCCCAACATAATCAGTCAAAAATTCGACCAAAAGGTGAGTTCTCACCCGTGTTGTGTTTCCAACGATCCAACGTTATTTCCTAATCCTTACCTACCCAACATCAACATATATGAACCACACAACGATCCAAAGGTTCAATTCCATCAAAACTCAGATCTAAGCCAAGAACATCAACTTTCCAATATTGCCAAATACTCAACAATCAAACCATACCTCGACAGACGTAGTACTCGAGTTCTTTGCTCAACTTCCCAGTTGAACTCTCGGACCAAGAAGCAATCTAGAGCAAGCTTTGGAAGCTTGTAAAACACAACAATGGTGGCTTTAGAGAGAGGAAGAATTCGGCAGTGAAGAAGGAAGAAGAATACGTTTGCATTTTTTTCAAGACTTGCCAAAACTTAAGTCTTGTAATAATAAGTCATCATAGTGAATCATAATCACTGGAAATAACAAGAGACCAAGTCCAATACTTCCCACTAATCACATTTCGCCAAGTGTCACAGCTTGGCTCGCCCCGAGCCCGAAAACTGCCCGAAACCGTAATTTCCGACCCAGAACATTTTTCTTCACAGAAAAATGTAAATTATATCCCCGACTCCAGATCTTCCTCAAAACTGCAAATCTGAGTCCCGGGTCACTCCCGGGAGCCGTTTCTCCGCCCAGAATCCCCGAAAATCATCCGACGGCAACCCCCCGGCCCCGAAAAATATTTTCCGCGGAAATGTCCGGTACACTGCCAGGACACTAGAAATCAGATATCGGGTCAATCCGAACTCCGGTTCGAGAATCTGGAAGCAATCGACCGGAGTAGCCGTTAACCCGGCCAACCGGCTCGAATAGCCTCCCTCCGGGAGTTTGTCAATTCCTGCAAACCAAGTCTCTAATACCTCCGGCCCTCCTCGGCCGCTGAACCTCGGGGGATTCAAACTGAAACCTCTCCAAAAGTCCAACCTCGTCAGACTGGTGTCTCAGATCTCCCCGTCGTTGATAGGACCGACGAGAAGTCTAGGTGTCGTAGTGACCACACTCCTCGGAGTCACTCACTTACCAATTCCAAAGCTGTAGCGAGCAATGGCTAAAGTCTCGCTATCACCACCTGATCAAAATGCCCTAACCGTGGCATAAACAGATTTTCCCCTGCCTCGCCGCCCCGAACCGGCTAGGCTGGCGGTAATACCAAATCGAGAGAGGGTCCCTACGACAGCTAAGCCTCGGGCGGTGAGTGTGGTTGTTCAGACCCTGGGTCACGCTGAACCCATATCCTATTCCACGGAGGTGTGGGATCCCAGTCCCGCCCCTCCGGTACCAAATCACGCTATCAACGCGTGTTAACCATATCTCAAAAATTTCAGACCAAACAGAGTCCAGACAAAAATCGGTCACTCCTAATCCCTACAGAAGCTAGCAGCAGTTTTCTAAGGCTCTGTAGTGTAATGCAATGCATGATGCAGGGATTCTTTTCAGAATCCCGAAACTAAATAATAAACCTTAACATAGAATCAGATCATGCTTATAATCACGGAATCACTTCATACAACACCCACACCTTCCATAATGCTCCAAAGAACCGCCACCGCTCCACACGCATTCCGAAATGGTTCAAATAAGGAGTTGATCAGGCTCCGTACCGAACCACTTCAGAATGAGGTGTAAACCGATAACTTGCCCTTCAAGTCATCTTCCGCAGTACTTAACCATGAACAGACTTATCCTACTCCAAAAGTCCACCCTCGGACTTGTATACTTGCCTTCCACATTTCATATCAAAACCAAACATACTTTACCTTTTGGTCAATCCGACCCAACTGCTCGATACCAACTTGTCACAGCCACCCCGCCCGGTTGCGGAGGCGGAGCCGGCTGCGACGCCGAAACAGAATTACGGCGGAAAACGCGGCGTGAGCATCGAGCTCAAACACGTAACAAACGAGTATTGACTAGCAACCTACGTAACTCATACATGGCAAGTATACACGATAACTCGACACACGACCAAACAAGCAGTACATGGTATACCAACCATTGCTCATCGCAACAACCACAGAAACACTGAATTCATATCATAACAAATCCCATATAGGCAAGTCGGGGCCCCGCCCTCGACACGTAAAACAACGAAGCGAATATATCTCAAGTATATATACACATCCAAAACATGATCGACCTATATGCATGCGATTCTGACTGAGCCATTAAACAAAATCCTATGTATATACCTAGCGCGAATCAAGCGACCTCCGCACGTGGTACCTGCCGCAATGTAACCCAAAATGTCGGGAAGCACCGCGGATCTCTATTCCGCTGGTTGCTTGTCGATCGCTCTGAAAGATGGTAAACAAATAAAAGGGTGAGTCCTCGAAAGGACCCGGTAAGGGCTTAAGGTAAAAGTGCGGTTTGCCCATAGGGCGACAATCTGAACACGCAAAAGCAGAATATCACAGCATATGCATGTACATATAACATAAAGTATAACGTAAATCAGAATCCAACACATATGCGGTCCAACCGCCAGAACGACCCGTAACGACAGCCCTCAACAGAGGTCAGAATATACAGATCAGAACAGAACAGATAGCACGGTACCGGGCGGGTCGCGAGCCCCAAACTGCCGTAGGGTCACGTAAGTATCGGCACTCCGGTGCGGATACGCAGAATGTCGGCACCCCTTCGGTGCGGACACAGGCAATGTCGGCACTCACAGTGCGGATACGCAGAATGTCGGCACCCCTTCGGTGCGGACACGAATGTAACATATAATAATAATATGAATACATAAACATAAAAGCGAAGTAACATTACCTGATAACCATATACAGAACAGAATAGGAACCCGGGCCTCTAAGGTCATCCGGGCCTTGAACGGAACAAACATACATTTTACCAAATTAAGCCCTTACCTCAGAAACGCTGCCCCGCAGCCCAACACTCGGAAGATCCCAACTCCCGACCCGAAATGCACAACTTGGCTCCTACGGGTCCGCGCTACTCCACCAACGCAGAATCAAGTCAGTACAACCATAGTTGGATCAGAACATATCCAAACAGACCCCAGAAAACAATTTCCGCACAAACCCGCACTTTCCCGGAAAATTCCACAGAAAGCTCGGTTTCACAAACCGAGCCTGAACATTGTTATTCCAACACCCATAAACATATTCCAACCCTTAAACCCGCATTCCAGACACTTTTCCCGGTAAACTCGTATAAAACTAACTTTCTCATTTCTAACCCGAAAATGGTATTTCAAACACCATAACGCACCTACTTTCACCCACATTGCCAATTTAGCATCCAATTCAATCCACCCACACCACCAAGATTGAAAAAGAATCACTTCAACAATTTGGTCCTTAACCAATTTTCCACCACACTTCCAAATCAAACCATACAAGCTTCTAATTAATCCCACTAATCACCAATTCCATTTCTTAACTAGCATTACTAACCAATTGCATCAAAATCCACAAAACCCCAATTTGAATGATTCGGCCTTAATGGGGTTTTTCACCCAACCTCCATTTCAATCCAAACAAAGTTCCATTTGTACTCTTTAATCACCAATTGCAATTATTAAGCAAGATTACTAACCAATATCACCTAAATAACCAAAACCACTTTACTAACAATTCGGCCAAAAGGGGTTTTTCAACCCAACTTATTTTCCATCAAATTGAATCCACACATAAGCTTAGAATCATGCTAGGATTAACATACTTGAAGCATGAAGCAAGATAACAAACACACATTATTTTGGAATTTTCCCAAAAATTCGGCCAAAGAGGGTTTCTCATCCAAGAAGTTTTTTCCAAAATCTAACACTTGATTATCACTCCCCTCAAGCCCAAGAACAACATACTAAAAGATGGGAGGGAGAGGATCACTCTAGCTTATAGTGAAGAACAACCATGAATTCTCAAATTTGCTCTCTTTTCTTCACCATATCATGTTATCAACTTGAAAAGAGAAGAAGGATGGAAGCTTACCATTGTTTGGAGCCAATTCCTTGTTGAATTCCAGCAAGAAATGATGAAGCACTAAGGAGCTTGAAGAAGGAAGAAAATGGCGGATGAAGAAGAAAAAGGAAGAAGAAGAAGAAAATGAACTTATATCCTTTAATGAAATAACAAAACCCCTTATATATATATCCTTTCTTTTTCTCTTAAATCATAAAGGGACATGTGTCCCTTATCTTTTCTCCATTCAGCCGAAAGTAGGCTGCTGCCCATGCTGAATTATTGTTATTTTGTGACCAAATATAATTTAACTCCCAATTTTTCCGAAAGTTCCAATTCTTTTTGCCCAAAAATAATTACCGAATTCCAAAATTAATGAAACTTGGACACAACCTTCAGAATATTATAACATGCACAGAACATTTTTCAGAAATTCATTTGCCTTTCCGGAGTGTCCTACCGAGCACGCTGAACCCGAACCAAAACTCCGACGCGCGCGGCGTGACAACCGAACCGAAATTCCGTCACTCCAAAATTCTATAAAAATTCCCATAAATTCCATCTTAAATTCAAACACAACTTACCCCAAAGCCGTCAGAAAATTTCCATCCCGAGCCCCGGGATTCCCGCCCCGAGCCCGGAGTCGCCGAACCGAACGTCCCGTCCCAAATATTAAACTCCACAAACACCTCCGGACGTCACCACGACTCCAAAACTACAAACGGCTTTCCAAACTGAGATCTCGAGAGCGCTACCGAGCCCGCTGTACGTCCCGAGGCGACCCCGACAACCCCGGCGCGGAAAAATATTTTCGGCGAAGCGTCAGGGGACCCACACGACCTCAAATACGGAAGGGTTCGCCAAAATGATACTCGGATAGGGCTCGGGAGCCGTCTGAACGCCGAAAACGTGACCGCAGGCTACAACCGGAGCCCCGGTCACCGGCCGCAACCCGCCTGGGGTGGCCCAGTGAGAGAGGCCGAGGCCGGAAGGACGGAAGCTCTCTCTCACGCCGACAATTTGCTCGATTCGCTCACTAGGAAAGGGTTTAGTGAGTTAGGTATCTTCACCAGAAAGGGTTTGATGAGTTCGGTGTCTTCACCATCGTCTTCACCGGCGAGTTCGATTATGGACCGTCATCCTGCCGATTGTTCGATTTCACCGTCGAAGAGAAGGGTTTGGTTTGGTGCTTCTCGATTAAACACTGGTAGTGAGAGAAGTTTGGAATTCCTTTCCTTTCTTTTCTGATTTGGGGAAATAATACTCCCGCTTTTTTATTTTACAACTCCCGCTAAAAACTTTCTTGACAAACATTATACTTATATTTTTTTTAATATAATACTTTGTTGACAGAAAATAAAATTATGTGTTAATAGAGGAAAGGTAAATTCCAACACACTATATAATGTGTCAAGGGAAGTGCAAAAGTTTGCTTGACACACAAAGTGTCAAAATATATCAACTTATCTTGACACTTCACCATCTGTCAACAAAAATGTGTGTCACCGGATGTCATTTTATTTGTAGGTATGTTTCATAGGTATGTTTCTAATCGAACCTGAAAACAAACCAGAAAGCTGGTGAGAAAGTTCGTCTCTTTGTCTTGGTCTTTTGTGCTTCTCACGTGGGACGGGCAATCGAACCCCCGTGACTTGCAGCAAGTCCGGCAGCGCAATCGAACCCCCGTGACTTGCAGCAAGTCCGGCAGCGCATGTGAGTGCAGCCCTTCTTGGCCTGGTTGCCGCAGTCCCGGCAATTGACGACGCCAATCCCGCCGCCGTCCATCACGAACCCAGATCTCATCGGCGACGATTCGTTAAGAGCCGCGGTGATGATTCTGAGCAGCTTTGATGGAGAGAATGAACTCAGAAAGTCGATTATGAAATTGAAAACAAGTTAGGGATTTTGTAGAGAATTAAGAACCGATGGATGCAAGAGGGATTTTGGGATCGGCGACTTGGGGCTTCAGCAACTCTACAAATTTAAGAGAATTGAAAACAAGTTAAGGATTCAGCAACTCTTAGATGAATCGATTCGGCTCCAAACCATGTCTGCATAACAAGTTAGAGATTGGAGAAGTGAAATGCAAGGTCATGAAAAAGTTGGAGATTGAGAAATGGTATTTGTAGGATAGAACTAGGATTTATTTCCCGCGCACTAATTACATATCTAACAATCATGGGGATTAAAAGCAATTTTAACTATAATACATATAGAATTATTTACTGCACTATAATCCATGAATTATAATTTCAATCTGAAGGAAAAACCGAACAACACAATTCAGTAAAACCAACCAAATGACTAATTTGTAAGCATTTTAAATTAGTATGGATAAAAAGTACGTGAAAAAAATAAGGGCCGAATTGAAATATATAAGAAGAAACAATAATAATTTGAAAAAACAAACAATTTCAAGCATTATAAAAATGGAAGTAGCAATACATTCATGATTAATAAAAAAAAGTGTTTTAATCTGAAAGAAGGGAAAATATTATAGCATTAATATCGTTATAAAGACTAAATAATTAACTTGAAAGTGAATATTGACAAATGTGTAAGCAATTAGAGTCACTTAATCAGTTTAAGTGAATTTTGGAATTAATCTCAAACTATATGAATATCTGCGTTCATTTTAGTTCAGATACTATGTTATATTTTAATAGCTAATATATAATGTCGTTCCCTTAATATCTATATATTGAAAGAAAAATCTCAAATGAAAATAGTGATTTAAAAATGGAAATTAAAAACATTAAAAGGTTTTAAAATAATAGAATATTATATCTTTTATCCAAAAGTAATGCAACACTTATTTTTATATTTAATCAATGATTTTATTTCTATGTCTACAAAATTATAAATTTGAAACTTTCATATATATATATATATGAAAGTTTCAAATTTATAATTTTTGTAGACATAGAAATAAAATCATTGATTAAATATAAAAATAAGTGTTGCACACACACACACACACACACACACACACACACACACACATATATATATATATATATATATATATATATATATATATATGCTCCTTTCACCCCCGAATAATTGAAGAGTTTGTTTTATTGTTTTGATGTATTTAATGAATGATTTAACATTTAAAGTTGAATAATGTACATGTATATCATAATTTCAGGTATAAATTTTCTATATATATGGGTATGGGAGTGGGTTGGGAGGGAGTGATAATGGGTATGGGAGGGGTAATCGTGGCGAACCCTGGAATTTCAAAAAGGGGGTCCATATGTACAAGTAAAAGACTAAATTTTATAATTATATAGTAAAATTTTGAAATGATAAAAATTATATTACAATTGTTCTCGCCGAGTCCTCATCCCTTAGAAAAATCTACAATTACATCATTGCTAATGCTTTTAAATACATCTTTCTCGATATAAGTCATTAAGCAATCAAAACTACTTTAAGAACTTTAGGAATATTAGTGCAAAAGAAAACATGTGGTATCAAGTTATTAAAAAAAGTGAAATACAATGGTCAAGTTATAGTTATTACCATAATAAACTTTAACTCAATAATTAAGAAATTGATCCACTTTGTATTTTTTAATAACCAATATAATATATTAAATATCATTATAATTTTTAAAGGGATCCAACTAATAAATTATATATCTCATATACATACGGGGGTCCATGGACCCCCTTTGCAAAGGGTAGGTCCGCCACTGGGGTAATGATGGAAGTTCATGTGTAATGAGTTGATGATCAAAGACAATCTTAATTCTACAAAAACTAAAAGTGACAACCAAAGAGTATTTTGCAACAATACGCAATAGTGGTAAAAAAGGAAATGGTACTGAATAGTGTAGGTTTAATTAATTGAATCCTTGTAAACGTGTAGAGCTTCTTTTCATCATCAAGACAATTGAACAATATTGGATGCTACTGCAACTTGTATGAAACTGGAGGGTTTACTCGCACAACGTTTTACAAAATAAGGGCTTTTCGGGTATTCATTTTACTGTTCACAGTGCAGGGTTTTTGGCAAACACTAAAAATTTGATGGCTTCCAGCGTTGGACCTCCATCCAACGGTTCCTCGATTTCGTGAGGCGATCGAACGGCCTGGATTGATTGGATTGAAACGGTGTTGTTTCGAAAACAATAGCAAGAAAAAAAGATGGAAAACAACGTCGTTTTGAGTTTTGACCGGAAAAAATGTTAAAATTCTCACTATTCATACATGTCCCATTATTCCATCTTTAATAGGGAGTTAAAGACTGAGAAAAATGTCAAAATTCTCACTCTTCATACATGTCTCATCATTAGGGGCTTCAAATATGGTGCATTGGAAGTGAATCGTTGTGGTTTTTCACCTCTCAGATGCACCATGTGAATTTGAGTTTTTCGGACCTCCCCAATTCACCGTCGAAGTGAATTATCCGAAATTCACCGTGAATTTTGACGACCACCACCTCAACCTAACCGGTCTTCCCTGCTCAATGATCATCACCCCACCTAAGGTCTTCTCTCTGCCCAGCCGCTTGTCGGTGAAGCAGGCGGACCCCCCAAATCTCTCTCTCTCTCTCTGCCCCGGCGGTCTCCTCTTCAGACAAGCAAGAGGCGTGTTGGGGTTAGATCTCCGCGCATAGTCGGTCGGTTCTCACCGTGGACGCTCCGGCCACTTTTGCCGCCAGAAAGTTGCCGGAAACCACCCTCCGGTCGACGGCGCACCTCCCCGGCCCAGGTCCGCCACCGGAATTCGCCGCTCTGCCGCCGGCCACCACCGTCGCAGCGGCCTGTTCGAACGCGTTGAAGCAGAGGATTTTTGTTTCTGGTTTGAGGGGGTGCAGGGGTATGGTGAAAACGAACATTTTTCTCACCGGTGGAAAATGAAAAACTCACCAAATTATTTTTGCACCCCCTCTCAAGTTTGAACCCCCATATTATTCCATCTTTAGTAAGGAGTTAAATAGGAAGTTATTTGTAAGTTCGTGAAAAAAGTTGTAATTTTAAATATTGGTATTTTTGTGATTTCATTGAATTAACGGTCATTTTAACGGACAAACTAATCGAAGGATCAAAGTATGACAAAAAACCATAACTTTAGTGGGAAAGAGTTCTTCTTGGGATGAAGAGGAAGATGCCGTCGGTCGAGTCCGGTTTCTGGCAATCATCCAAGGACGAGGAGATATCGCATGGCAGTGGGATGTTGGTAGTCTAACAGACCGTGTACAGTAGGGGTGTAAGAGAAATCTGGAACCCGACCCGAAAATGTCGGGTTAGGGTCGGTTCGGGGGAGAATACTGCCCTGGGTGGCCCGAACCCGATATTTTGAGCATTTTTCGGGTTCGGGTTGGGCCAACCCGAGAACGCGCTCAGAAACCCGAACCCGATAGTCAAACCCAAACTTAAGCCCAACCCAACCCTAAAACTACCCAGCCCAGCCTAAGCCCAACCTAAAACTACCCAGCCCAGCCCTCTAACTTAAGCCCAACCCAACCCAACCCTTGAATCACATTCACAAGAAGAAGAAGCCCAAAGAGCAGCCCTTCGAGACAGAAGCAATTCATCACTTGATTTTCAGACTTGATCGGTCGCTGCTCTCGCCTCCAAAATCCGGTGATTCGAACGGCCTCCGCCTCGCCTAGCATCCACCTTCGCCTCCACTGCTCGCGTCGCGTTCGTGTTAAGCAGCAGCAACAAGAGGGCGACTCTACCCACATCTCACCTCGCATCTACAGCTCTACCCACATCTCGCCTCGCCTCCGCCTCGACCAGCAGTAGCACACGGCAGGGCTCTTTAGGAAGCGTTTATGGGGGCTGTTAAAACAAAAAAAAGCTGAAAACAGATAATTCGGGTTAATCGGGTCAACCCGACCCTAACCCGAAAATTTCGGGTTCGGGTTGGCCCGACCCGAAAATTAGTATGGGCTGGGTTCGGGTAACATAACTTGTCTTCAGAATTTCGGGTTCGGGTCAACCTGAACCCGAAAAGGTCGGTTGACCCGAATTTACACCCCTAGTGTACAGTGCTAGATATTGTCCGCTTTGGGCCCCGGGCCTGCACAAATTTGCTTCTACCTGAATCCACAGGTAAAACACGTCTTATGGGGTTAAGGAGCAACCACCCTTATAAGGCGTGCATTACTCCCTTAGCCCCTCCATGTGGGATGAACATCATCCACTCCCCATCCAAGGGAGTCCAATGTCCTCGCTGGCACATGGACACCGTATCACTCGGGCTCTGATACCATCTATAACAGACCGTGTACAGTGCCAAGATATTGTCCGCTTTGGGCCTCGGCCCGCACGAATTTTCTTCTACCTGAATCCACAGGTAAAACTCGTCTTGTGGGGTTAAGGAGCAACCACCCTTATAAGACATGCATTACTCCCTTAGACCCTCCAAGTGGGATGAACAACCCGAGTTTGCCCTTCAGAAATCTGGTGCATCAACTCAGGCGTTTGGCCGTCAGCGTTCATCGATAAAGGAGGTTGCACGTGGCACGGGGCTCAAGGTAGCAAATACAACTTTTGGGTTCTCTACCTAGGGAAGTTGGGAGTCTTGGGTTGGGGTTTTTTTTGGGCTTAAGGCAATTTTATTGGGAGAAATTTGTTGACTATTTGAAGTCTGTTAAGGAGTGGGTCTCAATTATTTGGAGTGTGATGTTTGTTTAGGGGTGTTTTTAGGATTAGGTTTAATTTTTCCTTATTATATATATATATAACTATATTGGTGTTCATAAAAAAAAAGAATATGACGAATTCTTAAAATGAGACTAAAATATGACACGTGTTAAAGAAATTTATTGAAAATGTACTTTACCCGAAATTCTACTAATCAAATAGATTTTTTTAGGGATAAAGTCTACTTTTAGTCCTTTACCTTTTTGGTTTGTCCTACCCAGATCCCATTTTAAGAATTCGTGTCATCCAAGTCCCGTAGCTTTAGTTACTGTATGATTTGTAGTCCTTTCGTTAATTAGTTTGTTAAGTTGACCGTTACTTAAATGAAATGATGAAAATACCCCTAATTAATTTACAAGTTATTCCCTGATTTTATAGAAACTTCCAGTTATGTCCTCAACATGTCTCCTTCATCCACCCAACTCTCTCTCCTTGATCATTCATCAATATATCTCCAATTTCTACTCCAATTGCAGCTGCACCAAGCCATGGCCTTCCTCCTTCAATCCAGCGCTATTCCATCCACCGTTAAGCAGCCAAGACCTTTTACAACAGAGCCACAGAGGCCGCGTTGAGCTACTACACTGCCTCCAGACCTGGAAACGCGAGCATTGGCAGCGAATTGCTGCGAATCCTTGACCCAGAGTCTTTTCGGCCGATCTAGCCCCAAATCCGACACTCCAGTGCCTCCAATGTTGTTCCCATGCCCCGAGTCGCCTTTGATGGCCAGCGCTGCTTTCATCCCCACCCGATTGAAGTGAGAGAAGTGATTGAAGCGAGAGAAGCGAATGAATCGTACTGTTGTTTCTTTGAGAGAGGGGACTTGTGAGGTTTGGTGAAGTGGAGGGAGCGAGTGAGAGCCGATGGAGGCATTGATGGAGCGGATGGTTGGTCCGTATATGCATTGACGGCGGAGGTGGGACGGCCGATGCCGACAGATGATGGCCAGCTTCTTGCAAAGCTCGCACCGAGATCTCTTCGCGGTGGTGAAGGCTTGCAGGACAGATCTCGCTCTTGATTAAGGGTCGATTTTTAGATTGTGGCGGAGGTGGGGACGGCCGATGCCGACAGATGATGGCCGGCTGCTTGCAAAGCTCGCACCGAAATCTCTTCGCGGCGGTGGAGGCTTGCACGGTGGATCTCTGCTCTTGATTAGGGGTCGATTTTTAGATTGTGGCGAGACTCTAGATTTGCTGCAAATGGAAGGTCACCGCAACCGTCTTTACCACCGACCCAGCCACTGCAAGCCCAATCCAAGCCTGGCTACTATCCCCTTGCCGATCATCCCTCTAGTCGCGTTCCTCGCACGGTGATGCTCTGTTTAGTCCATTTCCTGGCAGAAAATTCCGCCACAGCCGCTGAGCCTTCCATCCGTCACTCTGTCATTTGACACCAGAGACCATTCTCTAACCATAGCTTACCGCATGTCGCTTCTCCCACGCCGTCGATCGGATCCAAATTTCGAGCCTCCTCTCCTCGCGTGTTAAAAATGCAAAGGAGGTCAAGTGAGGGAGTTGGATAAAATTGGAGCTTGAGAATAATAGATTGGGTAAAATTGACATTTTTTTATAAAATTGAGGATTAAGTTGTAAAATGGGTATGGGCATTTTCGACATTGCACACACAAAACAGTCAACTTAACGGTCAGATTGACGGAAATGACTTGATTGAGACAACAGTTAAAGCTAAGGGACTCAGATGATGCAAATTCTTAAAATGAGACCTGACTAGGACAAACCGGAAAGATAAGGGACTAAAAGTATACTTTACCTTTTTTTAACGGACTAATCAAATAGTTTGGATGTGGGGATTGTTCTATTATTGTATTAGATCTAAACAACGGATTTTTTTTTACCTAACTTCAAAGATAAGGTTTTATGCTTTATAGAATAAAAAAATAAAACAAGACAAAAAAAACGGGTAAAGCGCACGGTTAATCCCTTAGCTTTGCTTATTATTCTATTTCGGTCTCATTTGAAGAATTTGTTCTATTAAAGTCACTTATCTTCATATTTTTGTCATATTCAAGTCTTTTACCTTTAACTCAGTGTTAAAGTTAATGGATTGACTGAAAAAATGATTTTTTAGACACATGCACTCTTTCTTTTATACTATTTGCACCCTAAACTTAGATATATGAGTTTCTAATGACTACCACCACTTCCGACGCTGCTGACAACCACCGGCCACCACCAAGGCGCATCACCGTCGACAAGCCCGTCTTCAGCCTTGCTCGCATCATCCCAGAATCTCCAGCTTGACCCAGCCCAGCCCGACACCGTCCGCCAGAGCTCGACCCAGCCTGACTAGTTTGATTCAACGCTTCTCCGGCGGCCACGGGGACCGCACCTGAACAAGCAGCTTCCTTACGGGCCGGCAACGCCAGTGGGAAGCCACCAAGCCGCCGGTGAGCTCCGGGAACAACCAAATCGCGAAAAACCCAAATGTTGGTCGCCAGGATTCCGGCCAATTCCTTTGTCGATGACTAGTTTGATTTTCATCCTATACTTTTTCCCTATACTTTTCCCCTCCTCCTAATCCCACCACTATCGACGGAACGTCGCCGAACCTTCATCGACGCGTTCAAAATTCCAGGGTTGCAAATCGCGACCCGAAGGCGGCAGATCGCGGCCGCTGGGCTGCAGATCGTGACCCTAGGGCAGCGAATCGCAAGCTCAGGCCGCCGATCGCGAGCCCATGGTGGTGAATCGTGAGCCCAAGGCCGCCGAACGAGAGCCCAACGCCGCCGATCACAAGCCCAGGGCTACTGATCTCGAGCCCTGGGCTGTTGACAGCGCTGGTGTCATTCCGGCGGTGGTCGGCTGACGAATGTTAGGCGGTGGTGGTGGGAGGAGGAGGGAAGAGGGGAAAAGGTATAAGATGAAACTCATATATCTAAGTTTGTGGTGCAAATAGTATAAAAGAAAAAGTGCATGTGTCTAAAAAATCATTTTTCCAGGAAATCCGTTAACTTTAACACCGAATTAACGGTAAAGGACTTGAATAGGGCAAAAATATGAAGATAAGTGACTTTAATAGGACAAATTCTTAAAATGGGAGCGAAATAGGACAACAAGCAAAGTTAAGGGACTAACCGTGCACTTTACCCAAAAAAACCCATAAAATTAAGGAAAAGATAATCGAAATGACTAATTAAGTTAAGTAAGATAAGAGTTTTAAAGCCAATCTAGTTGGAAAAATGGATTTGCTTTTTTGAGTGATCTGGTCGCATCAGAATATATCTTTTTTTGATTATCATTCGTGAAATTTTGTGGTTGAATCCACACTACTACACCAGACACTTGCAACAAGGAAAACAACCTATTAGTGCAACCACCAGGTTGAGACGAGAAGGGGCATCATTAGAACAAATTAAAACCCTCTAATAGCCCACCTAGACAAGGATGAGCAGTGTCGTTCCTGACATACTATAGGCCCTAGACAAAATAAAAAAATGGGATCCACCTATAAAATTTCAAAAATATAATTTCTTATAAAAAATAGAAATGTTATTAAAAAATAGTAGATTTCATTACATTATGTCAATAGCATCTTTTCAAATAAAAATTCATACAAAATAGAACATTTTTCCTTCAACCTCCATCAATGTTGTCAATCATCTAAAAATCTTCTCCTTGTAAGGCTTTATCACCTTTAAAGAAAAAATCAAAACTAAATCACAAAAGCAACTTCCACGAGCATTCCGGGATGTAAAATCATTAATAATATCACCAACATCAATGCTTTCTAATAAATCTTTCTCAATTAATAATATTGTCAAACCATTCAACCTTTCTTGTGACATTGATGACCTCAGGTAGGTTTTTATCAACTTTAGCTTTGAAAAGTTTCTTTCAGCTGATGTCACAGTTATAAGCACAGTTAAAAAAAATTAGAAGCAATAGAAACATTCGGATAACAATCTTAAATTTTGTAAACTTAAAAATTTCAATGGCTGACATTGGCTAATTTGGCTCCTGTAATAGGAAACTTAACATATTAGAAGTGTTTTAATAGGACACCAAACCAACTAATATCAGGCTCATCTGAACTAGTCTCCAAACGCTATGCATACTCATGACGATGGTCATGACCATTATAGCTGTAAAAAGATCTTGAATCCCGCTTTCAATACCCCTGTATGATATCGACGTACCATAGTTGACAAAGGTGAGAACTAATATTAAAAAGACCGGTAACCACCATAACACTCTTAGGTGATTACTAACTAAATAACGTTCTAAAAAACTAAAATTCAAACTAAAATAGTAAAATAGGTCATTGGGAAAACAAAGGGCAAAGTCAACGTATAGTCCCTTAGCTTTTATGCGTGTCCTATTTTCGTCCTGTTTTAGAAATCCGTCTCAGATTAATCCCTCACCTTCCATTTTGGTCCTAAACTGATCTTTTCGTTACATTTTCCGTTAAATTTTCCGCTGACTTCGTAAATTTACTTAAATGTCCCCAACCTACCATTAAATTAACCCTTAATCTTTAACAAATTCTATGATCTAACCCCATAATTTAGAAATCCATATGCCCCTCCTCCGTAGGACTGTAGTCCTTCACCTTCACCACTCGTCCATCAGATTCTCCTCTTCAACATGATTTTCTTTACCAACTCATAATTCAAAACAAAATTCAACAAAAATATCTGAAAAATTAAGAAGATTGCATTTGGTTCACCATTGCTTGAACCTGTTGCTACCGCATGAATTGGAAGCCTCATCTGTTCTGCTTCATGGTCAACTTCCTCACCTAGATCTGGTTAACCACCAACTTCCTTGAATCTGCTTCCACAGACCGTTCCCAGCCGAACCGATCGATGCCACCGCTGCTCGCGCCGACTAGCTTGCCACCACCATCGTCGTTTCTTTCTCCTAGAGTTTGAGTTGTTGGGTGTGCGCATAGGCAATTCACGGTCGCTGTCCGCTACGAAGCCGACCGTGGCGTTGCTGTCATGGGTTTCCTTTGTTGATCAATTTAGTTAGAGAGGGAGGGCTAGGTTGGGCTGGGCTGGGGCCATTTTAGCGCCTTCATCCATGATCATCAACATCTTCATTTGCAGCGATAGAGAGGGAAGAGGAGGAAATGGTGGACACAAAATCAGGGCCGACAAGAAAGAATTGATTTGTCACCGTTTCTTGATCTAGTATAATTAGTTTCGTGATCAGAAGTCGGCAATCTTCAATGGAGAAAGGGTGGAGGTCTGGCCGAGAAAGCTACCAACCGGTGAATAAGGAGAACAGAGGAAGAGGAAAGGGTGGGGTTGTTTTGTGATTTTTGAAACTATTTGGGGGTTAACTTGTAGATTATTACAAAAAGTAAGGTTTAAATTTAATTTTAAATATTGACATTTACATAATTACCCTTAATTAAACAGTGACTTTGACGGAAAATGTGACAGAATGGCCCGTTTATGACAAAACAATAATTTAAGGGATTAATCTGAGACGAATTTCTAAAATAGGACGAAAATAGAACACGCATTAAAACTAAGGGACTATACGTGGACTTTATCAGAAAAACAAAACAACATCAAAATTTGAATGAATAAAATAAAAATAAAAATAAATATAAAGGCCCTTCCATAATAAAAATAACGGACAACAATCCATCAAGACAGTTGTCCAGCTCGGGTTTCCCCGATCCCAATAAAAGTCAATCTGGAGCCACCACCGCTCCACCTGTGGTCTGCATCATCTCCCTTCCATTCCCCGGAGCCACATCCCGTAAACCAAGTGCCCGTGCTGATAACAGCACTTGCTGATAACTGCACTGTGTCCCGAAGCCTCCCAAATTGATCCATATTCAGCACACATTCCGAATTCACCACCCAATGACCAAAACCAGTAGGAGGGGCAGTCGAGGTACCTGAAGTTAATGAGATAGGCATGGTCTTCACCACACTAGAAATGTCGACCACCGGAACCAGCGCAGATAAGGCAACCTCATCCTGTGGAACTGGAGCAGCCGGTTCCTCCACAACCTCCTCTACCTGTGGTTCAGATGGCATGTCTATTGCAGAAGCAGCAGCTGCCACTCCTAGCGAAGTCCACCGCGGCCCAGACACTCCACAACGACCGCCACAGTAATGCATCCATTCCCCATACTGAGGCTTGGCACCTGTTGCCGCAGCCGGAGAGTAACAATCCTTGGCTACATGATTGACCATAGCGCAAATGAAGCAAAAGTTTGCTAGTTTCTCATAGGATAGGAAGTAAAGATTGTTGTCCCAAGTAGGCAGCCAAGAGGGGGGTGAATTGGTTGGCCTCAAAAACTTTTCGAATTATCAAAACCGAAAGTTCTGACTCGATGTCAACCCGTTTAGAAACACGAATTTTAGCAAGAATGAAAACGACACCAGGATTTATAGAGGTTCGGTCTGAGACCTACGTCCTCTCCTCAAGTCCACAACTTGAGAGTTCTTCCACTATACTTTAACAAGGTTACACCAAGAAAAAGTACAAATAGTTTTTCCCAAGGCTCAACTACAAACCTAACTATGGTTTTCCCAAGGCTCACCACAAAAACCTAACACACACCCAAAATAGTTTTCCCGAGGCTCACTAATAACCTAACACAAATCCCAGTTTGGTTTTCCCGAGGCTCACCAAAACAAACCTAAGAACAATTTGATTTTTACGAAAATCTAAACCTGTTGAGGTTTTATCGAAAACACACAAAACGAATTTTCAAAACAAATTTTTCTCTCTCGAAAAATAACCTTAAAAGCTACTAAGAAGATGAAGCTTGTTCTTCGTAAGATCGATCTTTGGAGAGCTTTGAAATAGCTTGCTTGCTTATGAACCGAAACACGAATGCTTGTCAAGAGAAGAAGTGAGTTCTTTGAAAGATTGAAGTCTGTATTTAAAGACTCAATGGAGGAGCGTCTTGGAGCTTCTGCAACGTCTCTTCTATTATGAAAACCACGAATTTCGCGTAAATGATTCCGTCAAAATCTGCTGAAAATCGGAGACGAAAATACAAGAAGAAGAGTCCTAAAAGAACTCAACTACGTTTAAACCTGTTTATACGTAAATGGGCTGAATTCGAAATTTAAAACTGAGGCCCATTAACAATAAAGCGAAGCCCACAAGTATATTAAGATTAATAGACTAAATGTGCCAAACATACACATACTTTTCTAAACTTTACAAAAAGTCCCAAAACTTTGTTATCATCAAAATCCTTAAAGTCAACAATCTCCCATTTTTGATGATGACAAAACTTTTAGAGGTTTTGAGAAATTGTTTAAAAATCTCCCCCTTAGTAAAACAATCCTATCTCATAGGCATAAGCAAGGGTTTAGGCATCTCAGCATATCAACACCAGAATAAGCTCATTTCAGTAGCATTTTCGAAACTCATATCTTACCTCATAACCGCATAAACTTCTCCCCCTTTTTGTCAGAATCAGAAAATATATCAAATGAAACAGATAATGCAACCAAGTTAAAGCATAGTAGGAATCTTAGCAGCAACATATATGTACAGTCCCAGAATATTTAAAAATAACTAAGTTCTGATTTGTTTAAGGAAAAACACCATAGAGTTAAAAGCTGAAAATAGAAACAGAGCATTTAAAGATAGGTTATCAAGGCATGGCTGGGGATTGAGGAGGAGTAATCCAGATTCTGCTGGGTCGGTTGGAGGAGTCTCGGTTGAGCAGGCACTTCTGGAGTTACAGCAGCCGTTGTCTCAACAGGTTGACCTGCGGATTCAGGTTCCTCAGCAGCAGTCTCAACTCGTTTAGACGCTTTCTCCTTGATGATTCTTTCTCTGTTTTGCTGTCTTTCAACCCTGACTGCACTGTTTTCCCTAACCTTGTTCAAAGCCAGCTCATGTTTGGACCGAATCCTTATCCAGGTACCATCGTCAGCCTCCTTGAATCCACTTTTCTTAACGGTTGTGCTGATGAGGTACGTGAATGTCTCCCAATTTTCCATTCCAGCTTCTGTACCCGGGAGTTTATGCTGCTCCAGAAACTCACTGATGAGTGTAGCATAAGGCATGTGTTCGCCATGGCTACCCTCAACAGATAGTCCAAGGAGCTGTACCATCCTTCTGCCAAAATCAACCTCCATGCCATGTACCATTTTGTACATTAGACATAGGTCACCCCAAGTGACCAACTGGGTG